>OZ012737.1:311404871-312604871 GCA_963859935.3 Lathyrus sativus
TGATAGCCTATGCAAAGGTAACAACCAAAAAAGATATGGTATATTACCTACTATCAAACGCATGATAGCCTAAGCAAAGGTAATAACCCAAAAGATACGGTTTATTACCTACTATCAAACGCATGATAGCCAAAGCAAAGGTAATAACCCAAAAGATACGGTATATTACCTACTATCGAACGCATGATAGCCTAAGCAAAGATAATAACCCACAAGATACAGTATATTACCTGCTATAAAATTTATGAATGTCTAAGCAAAGGCAATAACCCACAAGAGACGGTATATTACCTACTATAAAACGTATGATTCCCTAAGCAAAGGTAATAACCCAAAAGATACGATATATTACCTACTTTCAAACGTATGATACCCTAAGAAAAGGTAATAACCCAAAATATATGGCATATTTCCTACTATCAGACGTATGATAGTCTAAGCAAAGGTAATAACCCAAAAGATACGGTATATTACCTACTATCAAACGTATGATAGCCTAAGAAAAGGTAACAACCAAAAAAGATACGGTATATTACCTACTATCAAACGCATGATAGCCTAAGCAAAGGTAATAACCCAAAAGATACAGTTTATTACCTACTATCAAACGCATGATAGCCTAAGCAAAGGTAATATCCCAAAAGATACAGTATATTACCTACTATCGAACGCATGATAGCCTAAGCAAAGATAATAACCCACAAGATACAGTATATTACCTAGTATCAAACATATGATAGCCTAAGCAAAGGCAATAACCCACAAGAGACGGTATATTACCTACTATAAAACGTATGATACCATAAGCAAAGGTAATAACCCAAAAGTTACGGGATATTACCTACTTTCAAACGTATGATACCCTAAGAAAAGGTAATAACCCAAAAGATATGGTAATAACCCAAAAGATATGGCACATTACCTACTATCAGACGTATGATAGCCTAAGCAAAGGTAATAACCCAAAATATACAGTATGTTACCTACTATCAAACGTATGATAGCCTAAGCAAAGGTAATAACCTAATAAGATATGGTATATTACCTACTATCAAACGTATGATAGCCTAATCAAAGGTAATAACGCAAAAGATACAGTATGTTACTTACTATCAAACGTATGATAGCCTAAGCAAAGGTAATAACCCAATAAGATATGGTATATTACCTACTATCAAACGTATGATAGCCTAAGCAAAGGTAATAACCCAAAAGAGACGGTATGTTACCTAGTATTAAACGTATGATAGCCTAAGCAAAAGTAATAACCCAATAAGATACGGTATATTACCTACTATTAGGCATATGATAGCATAAGCAAAGGTAACAACGAAATAAGATACGGTATATTACCTACTATCAAACGCATGATAGCCTGGGCAAAGGTAATAACCCCAAAGATACGGTTTATTACCTACTATCAAACGCATGATAGCCTAAGCAAAGGTAATAACCCAAAAGATACGGTATATTACCTACTATCGAACGCATGATAGCCTAAGCAAAGGCAATAACCCACAAGAGACGGTATATTACCTACTATAAAACGTATGATACCCTAAGCAAAGGTAATAACCTAAAAGATACGGTATATTACCTACTTTCAAACGTATGATACCCTAAGAAAAGGTAATAACCCAAAAGATATGGTAATAACCCAAAAGATATGGCATATTACCTACTATCAGACATATGATAGCCTAAGCAAAGGTAATAACCCAAAAAATACGGTATATTACCTACTATCAGGCATATGATAGCCTAAGTAAAGGTAATAACCAAAAAAGATACGGTATATTACCTACTATCAAACGCATGATAGCCTAAGCAATGGTAATAACCCAAAAGATACGTTATATTACCTACTATCAGACGTATGATTGTCTAAGCAATGGTAATAACCCAAGAGATACGGTATGTTACCTACTATCAAATGTATGATAGCCTAAGCAAAGGTAATAACCCAAAAGAGACGGTATGTTACCTAGTATCAAACGTATGATAGCCTAATCAAAAGTAATAACCCAATAAGATACGGTATATTACCTACTATCAGACGTATGATAGCCTAAGCAAAGGTAATAACCCAAAAAATACGGTATATTACCTACTATCAGGCATATGATAGCCTATGCAAAGGTAACAACCAAAAAAGATATGGTATATTACCTACTATCAAACGCATGATAGCCTAAGCAAAGGTAATAACCCAAAAGATACGGTTTATTACCTACTATCAAATGCATGATAGCCTAAGCAAAGGTGATAACCCAAAAGATACGGTATATTACCTAATATCGAACGCATGATAGCCTAAGCAAAGACAATAACCCACAAGATACAGTATATTACCTACTATCAAACGTATGAATGTCTAAGCAAAAGGAGATAAACCACAAGAGACGATATATTACCTACTATAAAACGTATGATTCCCTAAGCAAAGGTAATAACCCAAAAGATACGGTATATTACCTACTTTTAAACGTATGATACCTTAAGAAAAGGTAATAACCCAAAAGATATGGTAATAACCCAAAAGATATGGCATATTACCTACTATCAGACGCATGATAGCCTAAGCAAAGGTAATAACCCAAAAGATAAAGAATGTTACCTACTATCAAACGTATGATAGCCTAAGAAAAGGTACCAACCAAAAAAGATACGGTATATTACCTACTATCAAACGCATGATAGCCTAAGCAAAGGTAATAACCCAAAAGATACGGTTTATTACCTACTATCAAACGCATGATAGCCTAAGCAAAGGTAATAACCCAAAAGACACGGTATATTACCTACTATCAGACGTATGATTGTCTAAGCAAAGGTAATAACCTAAGAGGTACGATATGTTACCTTCTATCAAACGTATGATAGCCTAAGGAAAGGTAATAACCCAAAATATACGGTATGTTACCTACTATCAAACGTATGATAGCCTAAGCAAAGGTAATAACCCAATAAGATATGGTATATTACCTACTATCAAACGTATGATAGCCTAAGAAAAGGTAACAACCCAAAAGAGACAGTATGTTACCTAGTATCAAATGTATGATAGCGTAAGCAAAACTAATAACCCAATAACATACGGTATATTACCTACTATCAGACGTATGATAGCCTAAGCAAAGGTAATAACCCAAAAGATACAGTATGTTACCTACTATCAAACGTATGATAGCCTAAGCAAAGGTAATAACCCAAAAGAGATGGTATGTTACCTAGTATCAAACGTATGATAGCCTAAGCAAAGATAATAACCCAAAAAATACGGTATATTACCTACTATCAGGCATATGATAGCCTATGCAAAGGTAACAACCAAAAAAGATATGGTATATTACCTACTATCAAACGCATGATAGCCTAAGCAAAGGTAATAACCCAAAAGATACGGTTTATTACCTACTATCAAACGCATGATAGCCAAAGCAAAGGTAATAACCCAAAAGATACAGTATATTACCTACTATCGAACGCATGATAACCTAAGCAAAGATAATAACCCACAAGATACAGTATATTACCTACTATAAAATTTATGAATGTCTAAGCAAAGGCAATAACCCACAAGAGACGGTATATTACCTACTATAAAACGTATGATTCCCTAAGCAAAGGTAATAACCCAAAAGATACGATATATTACCTACTTTCAAACGTATGATACCCTAAGAAAAGTTAATAACCCAAAAGATATGGCATATTTCCTACTATCAGACGTATGATAGTCTAATCAAAGGTAATAACCCAAAAGATACGGTATATTACCTACTATCAAACGTATGATAGCCTAAGAAAAGGTAACAACCAAAAAAGATACGGTATATTACCTACTATCAAACGCATGATAGCCTAAGCAAAGGTAATAACCCAAAAGATACAGTTTATTACCTACTATCAAACGCATGATAGCCTAAGCAAAGGTAATATCCCAAAAGATACAGTATATTACCTACTATCGAACGCATGATAGCCTAAGCAAAGATAATAACCCACAAGATACAGTATATTACCTAGTATCAAACGTATGATAGCCTAAGCAAAGCCAGAAACCCACAAGAGACGGTATGTTACCTACTATAAAACGTATGATACCCTAAGCAAAGGTAATAACCCAAAAGTTACGGGATATTACCTACTTTCAAACGTATGATACCCTAAGAAAAGGTAATAACCCAAAAGATATGGTAATAACCCAAAAGATATGGCATATTACCTACTATAATACGTATGATAGCCTAAGCAAAGGTAATAACCCAAAAGATACAGTATGTTACCTACTATCAAACGTATGATAGCCTAAGCAAAGGTAATAACCTAATAAGATATGGTATATTACCTACTATCAAACGTATGATAGCCTAAGCAAAGGTAATAACCCAAAAGATACAGTATGTTACTAACTATCAAACGTATGATAGCCTAAGCAAAGGTAATAACCCAATAAGATATGGTATATTACCTACTATCAAACGTATGATAGCCTAAGCAAAGGTAATAACCCAAAAGAGACGGTATGTTACCTAGTATTAAACGCATGATAGCCTAAGCAAAAGTAATAACCCAATAAGATACGGTATATTACCTACTATCAGGCATATGATAGCATAAGCAAAGGTAACAACCAAAAAAGATACGGTATATTACCTACTATCAAACGCATGATAGCCTGGGCAAAGGTAATAACCCCAAAGATACGGTTTATTACCTACTATCAAACGCATGATAGCCTAAGCAAAGGTAATAACCCAAAAGATACGGTTTATTACCTACTATCGAACGTATGATAGCCTAAGCAAAGATAATAACCCATAAGATACAGTATATTACCTACTATCAAACGTATGATAGCCTAAGCAAAGGCAATAACCCACAAGAGACGGTATATTACCTACTATAAAACGTATGATACCCTAAGCAAAGGTAATAACCCAAAAGATACGGTATATTACCTACTTTCAAACGAATGATACCCTAAGAAAAGGTAATAACCCAAAAGATATGGTAATAACCCAAAAGACATGGCATATTACCTACTATAAGACGTACGATAGCCTAAGCAAAGGTAATAACAAAAAAAATACGGTATATTACCTACTATCAGGTGTATGATAGCCTAAGTAAAGGTAATAACCAAAAAAGATATGGTATATTACCTACTATCAAACGCATGATAGCCTAAGCAAAGGTAATAACCCAAAAGATACGGTATATTACCTACTATCAGACGTATGATTGTCTATGCAATGGTAATAACCCAAGAGATACGATATGTTACCTACTATCAAATGTATAATAGCCTAAGCAAAGGTAATATCCCAAAAGATACGGTATGTTACCTACTATCAAACGTATGATTGCCTAAGCAAAGGTAATAACCCAATAAGATATGGTATATTACCTACTATCAAACGTATGATAGCCTAAGCAAAGCTAATAACCCAAAAGAGACGGTATATTACCTACTCTCAAATGTATGATTGTCTAAGAAAAGGTAATAAGCCAAAAGATACAGTATGCTACCTACTATCAAATGTATGATAGCCTAAGCAAAGGTAATAAACCGAAAGATACGCTATGTTACCTCCTTTAAAATGTATGATAGCCTAAGCAAACGTAATGACCCAAAATGATACGGTATATTACCTACTATCAAACGTATGATAGCCTAAGCAAAGGTAATAACCCAAAAGATACGGTATATTACCTACTATCAGACGTATGATTGTCTAAGCAAAGGTAATAACCCAAGAGGTACGATATGTTACCTTCTATCAAACGTATGATAGCCTAAGGAAAGGTAATATCCCAAAAGAGAAGGTATATTACCTACTATCAAACGTATGATAGCCTAAGCAAAGGTAATAACCCAAAAGATATGGTATGTTACCTACTATCAAACGTATGATAGCCTAAGCAAAGGTAATAACCCAATAAGATATGGTATGTTACCTACTATCAAACGTATGATAGCCTAAGCAATGGTAATAAGCCAAAAGAGACGATATGTTACCTAGTATAAAACGTATGATAGCCTAAGCAAAACTATTAACCCAATGAGATACGGTATATTACCTACTATCAGAAGTATGATAGCCTAAGCAAAGGTAATAACCCAAAAAATACGGTATATTACCTACTATTAGGCATACGATAGCCTAAGCAAAGGTAACAATCAAAAAATATACGGTATATTACCTACTATCAAACGCATGATAGCCTAAGCAAAGGTAATAACCCAAAAGATACAGTTTATTACCTACTATCAAACGCATGATAGCCTAAGCAAAGGTAATAACCCAAAAGATACGGTTTATTACCTACTATCGAACGTATGATAGCCTAAGCAAAGATAATAACCGACAAGATACAGTATATTACCTACTATCAAACGTATGATAGCCTAAGCAAAGGCAATAACCCACAAGAGACGATATATTACCTACTATAAAACGTATGATACCCTAAGCAAAGGTAATAACCCAAAAGATACGGTATATTACCTACTTTCAAACGTATGATACCCTAAGAAAAGGTAATAACCCAAAAGATATGGTAATAACCCAAAAGACATGGCATATTACCTACTATAAGACGTACGATAGCCTAAGCAAAGGTAATTACCAAAAAAATACGGTATATTACCTACTATCAGGTGTATGATAGCCTAAGTAAACGTAATAACCAAAAAAGATACGGTATATTACCTACTATCAAACACATGATAGCCTAAGCAAAGGTAATAACCCAAAAGATACGGTATATTACCTACTATCAGACGTATGATTGTCTATGCAATGGTAATAACCCAAGAGATACGGTATGTTACCTACTATAAAATGTATGATAGCCTAAGCAAAGGTAATAACCCAAAAGATACGGTATGTTACCTACTATCAAACGTATGATTGCCTAAGCAAAGGTAATAACCCAATAAGATATGGTATATTACCTACTATCAAACGTATGATAGCCTAAGCAAAGCTAATAACCCAAAAGAGACGGTATATTACCTACTCTCAAAAGTATGATTGTCTAAGAAAAGGTAATAAGCCAAAAGATACAGTATGCTACCTACTATCAAATGTATGATAGCCTAAGCAAAGGTAATAAACCGAAAGATACGGTATGTTACCTGCTTTAAAATGTATGATAGCCTAAGCAAAGGTAATAACCCAAAAGATACGGTATATTACCTACTATCAGACGTATGATTGTCTAAGCAAAGGTAATAACCCAAGAGGTACGATATGTTACCTTCTATCAAACGTATGATAGCCTAAGGAAAGGTAATATCCCAAAAGAGAAGGTATATTACCTACTATCAAACGTATGATAGCCTAAGCAAAGGTAATAACCCAAAAGATACGGTATGTTACCTACTATCAAACGTATGATAGCCTAAGCAAAGGTAATAACCCAATAAGATATGGTATATTACCTACTATCAAACATATGATAGCCTAAGCAATGGTAATAAACCAAAAGAGACGGTATGTTACCTAGTATCAAACGTATGATAGACTAAGCAAAACTATTAACCCAATGAGATACGGTATATTACCTACTATCAGAAGTATGATAGCCTAAGCAAAGGTAATAACCCAAAAAATACGGTATATTACCTACTATTAGGCATACGATAGCCTAAGCAAAGGTAACAACCAAAAAATATACGGTATATTACCTACTATCAAACGCATGATAGCCTAAGCAAAGGTAATAACCCAAAAGATACAGTTTATTACCTACTATCAAACGCATGATAGCCTAAGCAAAGGTAATAACCCAAAAGATACGGTATATTACCTACTATCGAACGCATGATAGCCTAAGCAAAGATAATAATCCACAAGATATAGTATATTACCTACTATCAAACGTATGATAGCCTAAGTAAAAGCAATAACCCACAAGAGACGGTATATTACCTATAATAAAACGTATGATACCCTAAACAAAGGTAATAACCCAAAAGATACGGTTTATTACCTACTATCAAATGCATGATAGCCTAAGCAAAGGTAATAACCCAAAAGATACAGTATATTACCTAATATCGAACGCATGATAGCCTAAGCAAAGACAATAACCCACAAGATACAGTATATTACCTACTATCAAACGTATGAATGTCTAAGCAAAAGGAGATAACCCACAAGAGACGATATATTACCTACTATAAAACGTATGATTCCCTAAGCAAAGGTAATAACCCAAAAGATACGGTATATTACCTACTTTTAAACGTATGATACCTTAAGAAAAGGTAATAACCCAAAAGATATGGTAATAACCCAAAAGATATGGCATATTACCTACTATCAGACGCATGATAGCCTAAGCAAAGGTAATAACCCAAAAGATAAAGAATGTTACCTACTATCAAACGTATGATAGCCTAAGAAAAGGTACCAACCAAAAAAGATACGGTATATTACCTACTATCAAACGCATGATAGCCTAAGCAAAGGTAATAACCCAAAAGATACGGTTTATTACCTACTATCAAACGCATGATAGCCTAAGCAAAGGTAATAACCCAAAAGACACGGTATATTACCTACTATCAGACATATGATGGTCTAAGCAAAGGTAATAACCCAAGAGGTACGGTATGTTACCTTCTATCAAACGTATGATAGCCTAAGGAAAGGTAATAACCCAAAATATACGGTATGTTACCTACTATCAAACGTATGATAGTCTAAGTAAAGGTAATAACCCAATAAGATATGGTATATTACCTACTATCAAACGTATGATAGCCTAAGAAAAGGTAACAACCCAAAAGAGACAGTATGTTACCTAGTATCAAATGTATAATAGCGTAAGCAAAACTAATAACCCAATAACATACGGTATATTACCTACTATCAGACGTATGATAGCCTAAGCAAAGGTAATAACCCAAAAGATACAGTATGTTACCTACTATCAAACGTATGATAGCCTAAGCAAAGGTAATAACCCAAAAGAGATGGTATGTTACCTAGTATCAAACGTATGATAGCCTAATCAAAAGTAATAAGCCAGTAAGATACGGTATATTACCTACTATCAGGCGTATGATAGCCTAAGCAAAGGTAATAACCCAAAAAATACGGTATATTACCTACTATCAGGCATATGATAGCCTATGCAAAGGTAACAACCAAAAAAGATATGGTATATTACCTACTATCAAACGCATGATAGCCTAAGCAAAGGTAATAACCCAAAAGATACGGTTTATTACCTACTATCAAACGCATGATAGCCAAAGCAAAGGTAATAACCCAAAAGATACAGTATATTACCTACTATCGAACGCATGATAACCTAAGCAAAGATAATAACCCACAAGATACAGTATATTACCTACTATAAAATTTATGAATGTCTAAGCAAAGGCAATAACCCACAAGAGACGGTATATTACCTACTATAAAACGTATGATTCCCTAAGCAAAGGTAATAACCCAAAAGATACGATATATTACCTACTTTCAAACGTATGATACCCTAAGAAAAGTTAATAACCCAAAAGATATGGCATATTTCCTACTATCAGACGTATGATAGTCTAAGCAAAGGTAATAACCCAAAAGATACGGTATATTACCTACTATCAAACGTATGATAGCCTAAGAAAAGGTAACAACCAAAAAAGATACGGTATATTACCTACTATCAAACGCATGATAGCCTAAGCAAAGGTAATAACCCAAAAGATACAGTTTATTACCTACTATCAAACGCATGATAGCCTAAGCAAAGGTAATATCCCAAAAGATACAGTATATTACCTACTATCGAACGCATGATAGCCTAAGCAAAGATAATAACCCACAAGATACAGTATATTACCTAGTATCAAACGTATGATAGCCTAAGCAAAGCCAATAACCCACAAGAGACGGTATATTACCTACTATAAAACGTATGATACCCTAAGCAAAGGTAATAACCCAAAAGTTACGGGATATTACCTACTTTCAAACGTATGATACCCTAAGAAAAGGTAATAACCCAAAAGATATGGTAATAACCCAAAAGATATGGCATATTACCTACTATAATACGTATGATAGCCTAAGCAAAGGTAATAACCCAAAAGATACAGTATGTTACCTACTATCAAACGTATGATAGCCTAAGCAAAGGTAATAACCTAATAAGATATGGTATATTACCTACTATCAAACGTATGATAGCCTAAGCAAAGGTAATAACCCAAAAGATACAGTATGTTACTAACTATCAAACGTATGATAGCCTAAGCAAAGGTAATAACCCAATAAGATATGGTATATTACCTACTATCAAACGTATGATAGCCTAAGCAAAGGTAATAACCCAAAAGAGACGGTATGTTACCTAGTATTAAACGCATGATAGCCTAAGCAAAAGTAATAACCCAATAAGATACGGTATATTACCTACTATCAGGCATATGATAGCATAAGCAAAGGTAACAACCAAAAAAGATACGGTATATTACCTACTATCAAACGCATGATAGCCTGGGCAAAGGTAATAACCCCAAAGATACGGTTTATTACCTACTATCAAACGCATGATAGCCTAAGCAAAGGTAATAACCCAAAAGATACGGTTTATTACCTACTATCGAACGTATGATAGCCTAAGCAAAGATAATAACCCACAAGATACAGTATATTACCTACTATCAAACGTATGATAGCCTAAGCAAAGGCAATAACCCACAAGAGACGGTATATTACCTACTATAAAACGTATGATACCCTAAGCAAAGGTAATAACCCAAAAGATACGGTATATTACCTACTTTCAAACGAATGATACCCTAAGAAAAGGTAATAACCCAAAAGATATGGTAATAACCCAAAAGACATGGCATATTACCTACTATCAGGTGTATGATAGCCTAAGTAAAGGTAATAACCAAAAAAGATACGGTATATTACCTACTATCAAACGCATGATAGCCTAAGCAAAGGTAATAACCCAAAAGATACGGTATATTACCTACTATCAGACGTATGATTGTCTATGCAATGGTAATAACCCAAGAGATACGATATGTTACCTACTATCAAATGTATAATAGCCTAAGCAAAGGTAATATCCCAAAAGATACGGTATGTTACCTACTATGAAACGTATGATTGCCTAAGCAAAGGTAATAACCCAATAAGATATGGTATATTACCTACTATCAAACGTATGATAGCCTAAGCAAAGCTAATAACCCAAAAGAGACGGTATATTACCTACTCTCAAAAGTATGATTGTCTAAGAAAAGGTAATAAGCCAAAAGATACAGTATGCTACCTACTATCAAATGTATGATAGCCTAAGCAAAGGTAATAAACCGAAAGATACGCTATGTTACCTGCTTTAAAATGTATGATAGCCTAAGCAAACGTAATGACCCAAAATGATACGGTATATTACCTACTATCAAACGTATGATAGCCTAAGCAAAGGTAATAACCCAAAAGATACGGTATATTACCTACTATCAGACGTATGATTGTCTAAGCAAAGGTAATAACCCAAGAGGTACGATATGTTACCTTCTATCAAACGTATGATAGCCTAAGGAAAGGTAATATTTCAAAAGAGAAGGTATATTACCTACTATCAAACGTATGATAGCCTAAGCAAAGGTAATAACCCAAAAGATACGGTATGTTACCTACTATCAAACGTATGATAGCCTAAGCAAAGGTAATAACCCAATAAGATATGGTATGTTACCTACTATCAAACGTATGATAGCCTAAGCAATGGTAATAAGCCAAAAGAGACGATATGTTACCTAGTATCAAACGTATGATAGCCTAAGCAAAACTATTAACCCAATGAGATACGGTATATTACCTACTATCAGAAGTATGATAGCCTAAGCAAAGGTAATAACCCAAAAAATACGGTATATTACCTACTATTAGGCATACGATAGCCTAAGCAAAGGTAACAACCAAAAAATATACGGTATATTACCTACTATCAAACGCATGATAGCCTAAGCAAAGGTAATAACCCAAAAGATACAGTTTATTACCTACTATCAAACGCATGATAGCCTAAGCAAAGGTAATAACCCAAAAGATACGGTTTATTACCTACTATCGAACGTATGATAGCCTAAGCAAAGATAATAACCGACAAGATACAGTATATTACCTACTATCAAACGTATGATAGCCTAAGCAAAGGCAATAACCCACAAGAGACGATATATTACCTACTATAAAACGTATGATACCCTAAGCAAAGGTAATAACCCAAAAGATACGGTATATTACCTACTTTCAAACGTATGATACCCTAAGAAAAGGTAATAACCCAAAAGATATGGTAATAACCCAAAAGACATGGCATATTACCTACTATAAGACGTACGATAGCCTAAGCAAAGGTAATTACCAAAAAAATACGGTATATTACCTACTATCAGGTGTATGATAGCCTAAGTAAACGTAATAACCAAAAAAGATACGGTATATTACCTACTATCAAACACATGATAGCCTAAGCAAAGGTAATAACCCAAAAGATACGGTATATTACCTACTATCAGACGTATGATTGTCTATGCAATGGTAATAACCCAAGAGATACGGTATGTTACCTACTATCAAATGTATGATAGCCTAAGCAAAGGTAATAACCCAAAAGATACGGTATGTTACCTACTATCAAACGTATGATTGCCTAAGCAAAGGTAATAACCCAATAAGATATGGTATATTACCTACTATCAAACGTATGATAGCCTAAGCAAAGCTAATAACCCAAAAGAGACGGTATATTACCTACTCTCAAAAGTATGATTGTCTAAGAAAAGGTAATAAGCCAAAAGATACAGTATGCTACCTACTATCAAATGTATGATAGCCTAAGCAAAGGTAATAAACCGAAAGATACGGTATGTTACCTGCTTTAAAATGTATGATAGCCTAAGCAAACGTAATGACCCAAAATGATACGGTATATTACCTACTATCAAACGTATGATAGCCTAAGCAAAGGTAATAACCCAAAAGATACGGTATATTACCTACTATCAGACGTATGATTGTCTAAGCAAAGGTAATAACCCAAGAGGTACGATATGTTACCTTCTATCAAACGTATGATAGCCTAAGGAAAGGTAATATCCCAAAAGAGAAGGTATATTACCTACTATCAAACGTATGATAGCCTAAGCAAAGGTAATAACCCAATAAGATATGGTATATTACCTACTATCAAACATATGATAGCCTAAGCAATGGTAATAAACCAAAAGAGACGGTATGTTACCTAGTATCAAACGTATGATAGCCTAAGCAAAACTATTAACCCAATGAGATACGGTATATTACCTACTATCAGAAGTATGATAGCCTAAGCAAAGGTAATAACCCAAAAAATACGGTATATTACCTACTATTCGGCATACGATAGCCTAAGCAAAGGTAACAACCAAAAAATATACGGTATATTACCTATATTCAAACGCATGATAGCCTAAGCAAAGGTAATAACCCAAAAGATACAGTTTATTACCTACTATCAAACGCATGATAGCCTAAGCAAAGGTAATAACCCAAAAGATACGGTATATTACCTACTATCGAACGCATGATAGCCTAAGCAAAGATAATAATCCACAAGATATAGTATATTACCTACTATCAAACGTATGATAGCCTAAGCAAAAGCAATAACCCACAAGAGACGGTATATTACCTATAATAAAACGTATGATACCCTAAACAAAGGTAATAACCCAAAAGATACGGTATATTACCTACTTTCAAACGTATGATACCCTAAGAAAAGGTAATAACCCAAAAGATATGGTAATAACCCATAAGATATGGTATATTACCTACTATCAGACGTATGATAGCCTAAGAAAAGGTAATAACCCAAAAAATACGGTATATTACCTACTATCAGGCGTATGATAGCCTAAGCAAAGGTAATAACCAAAAAAGATACGGTATGTTACCTATTATCAAACGTATGATAGCCTAAGCAAAGGTAATAACCCAGAAGATACAGTATGTTACCTACTATCAAACGTATGATTGCCTAAGCAAAGGTAATAACCCAATAAGATATGGTATATTACCTACTATCAAACGTATGATAGCCTAAGCAAAGCTAATAACCCAAAAGAGACGGTATGTTACCTACTCTCAAAAGTATGATTGTCTAAGAAAAGGTAATAACCCAATAAGATACAGTATGCTACCTACTATCGGACGTATGATAGCCTAAGCAAAGGTAATAACCCAAAAGATAAAGAATGTTACCGACTATCAAACGTATGATAGCCTAAGCAAAGGTAATAACCCAAAAAGATACGATATATTACCTAGTATCACACGTATGATGGCCTAAGCAAAGGTAATAACCCAAAAGATACGATATATAATCTACTATCAGATGTATGATAGCCTAAGCAAAGATAATAACCCAAAACATACAGTATATTACCTAATATCAGACGTTTGATATCCTAAGCAAAGGTAATAACTCAAAAAATAAGGTATACTACCTACTATAAGACGTATGATACCCTAAGCAAAGGTAATAACCAAAAAAGATATGGTATATAACCTACTATCAAACGCATGATAGCCTAAGCAAAGGTAATAACCAAAAAGATACGGTATATTACCTACTATCAGACGTATGATTGTCTAAGCAATGGTAATAACCCAAGAGATACGGTATGTTACCTACTATCAGACGTATGATAGCCTAAGCAAAGGTAATAACCCAAAAGATACGGTATGTTACCTACTATCAAACGTATGATTGCCTAAGCAAAGGTAATAACCCAATAAGATATGGTATATTACCTACTATCAAACTTATGATAGCCTAAGCAAAGGTAATAACCCAAAAGAGATGGTATGTTACCTAGTATCAAACGTATCATAGCCTAAGAAAAAGTAATAACCCAATAAGATACGGTATAGTACCTACTATCAGACGTATGATAGCCTAAGCAAAGGTAATAACCCAAAAAATACAGTATATTACCTACTATCAGGCATATGATAGCCTATGCAAAGGTAACATCCAAAAAATATACGGTATATTACCTACTATCAAACACATGATAGCCTAAGCAAAGGTAAAGATACAGTTTATTACCTACTATCAAACGCATGATAGCCTAAGCAAAGGTAATAACCCAAAATATACGGTATATTACCTACTATCGAACGCATGATAGCCTAAGCAAAGATAATAACCCATAAAATACAGTATATTACCTACTATAAAACGTATGATACCCTAAACAAAGCTAATAACCCAAAAGATACGGTATATTACCTACTTTCTAACGCATGATACCCTAAGAAAAGGTAATAACCCAAAAGATAAGGTAATAACCCAAAAGATATGGTATATTACCTACTATCAGACGTATGATAGCCTAAGCAAAGGTAATAACCCAAAAAATACGGTATATTACCTGCTATCAGGCGTATGATAGCCTAAGCAAAGGTAATAACCAAAAAAGATACGGTATATTACCTACTATCAAACGCATGATAGCCTGGGCAAAGGTAATAACCCCAAAGATACGGTTTATTACCTACTATCAAACGCATGATAGCCTAAGCAAAGGTAACAACCAAAAAAGATACGGTATATTACCTACTATCAAACGCATGATAGCCTGGGCAAAGGTAATAACCCCAAAGATACGGTTTATTACCTACTATCAAACGCATGATAGCCTAAGCAAAGGTAATAACCCAAAAGATACGGTTTATTACCTACTATCGAACGTATGATAGCCTAAGCAAAGATAATAACCCACAAGATACAGTATATTACCTACTATCAAACGTATGATAGCCTAAGCAAAGGCAATAACCCACAAGAGACGGTATATTACCTACTATAAAACGTATGATACCCTAAGCAAAGGTAATAACCCAAAAGATACGGTATATTACCTACTTTCAAACGAATGATACCCTAAGAAAAGGTAATAACCCAAAAGATATGGTAATAACCCAAAAGACATGGCATATTACCTACTATCAGGTGTATGATAGCCTAAGTAAAGGTAATAACCAAAAAAGATACGGTATATTACCTACTATCAAACGCATGATAGCCTAAGCAAAGGTAATAACCCAAAAGATACGGTATATTACCTACTATCAGACGTATGATTGTCTATGCAATGGTAATAACCCAAGAGATACGATATGTTACCTACTATCAAATGTATAATAGCCTAAGCAAAGGTAATATCCCAAAAGATACGGTATGTTACCTACTATGAAACGTATGATTGCCTAAGCAAAGGTAATAACCCAATAAGATATGGTATATTACCTACTATCAAACGTATGATAGCCTAAGCAAAGCTAATAACCCAAAAGAGACGGTATATTACCTACTCTCAAAAGTATGATTGTCTAAGAAAAGGTAATAAGCCAAAAGATACAGTATGCTACCTACTATCAAATGTATGATAGCCTAAGCAAAGGTAATAAACCGAAAGATACGCTATGTTACCTGCTTTAAAATGTATGATAGCCTAAGCAAACGTAATGACCCAAAATGATACGGTATATTACCTACTATCAAACGTATGATAGCCTAAGCAAAGGTAATAACCCAAAAGATACGGTATATTACCTACTATCAGACGTATGATTGTCTAAGCAAAGGTAATAACCCAAGAGGTACGATATGTTACCTTCTATCAAACGTATGATAGCCTAAGGAAAGGTAATATCCCAAAAGAGAAGGTATATTACCTACTATCAAACGTATGATAGCCTAAGCAAAGGTAATAACCCAAAAGATACGGTATGTTACCTACTATCAAACGTATGATAGCCTAAGCAAAGGTAATAACCCAATAAGATATGGTATGTTACCTACTATCAAACGTATGATAGCCTAAGCAATGGTAATAAGCCAAAAGAGACGATATGTTACCTAGTATCAAACGTATGATAGCCTAAGCAAAACTATTAACCCAATGAGATACGGTATATTACCTACTATCAGAAGTATGATAGCCTAAGCAAAGGTAATAACCCAAAAAATACGGTATATTACCTACTATTAGGCATACGATAGCCTAAGCAAAGGTAACAACCAAAAAATATACGGTATATTACCTACTATCAAACGCATGATAGCCTAAGCAAAGGTAATAACCCAAAAGATACAGTTTATTACCTACTATCAAACGCATGATAGCCTAAGCAAAGGTAATAACCCAAAAGATACGGTTTATTACCTACTATCGAACGTATGATAGCCTAAGCAAAGATAATAACCGACAAGATACAGTATATTACCTACTATCAAACGTATGATAGCCTAAGCAAAGGCAATAACCCACAAGAGACGATATATTACCTACTATAAAACGTATGATACCCTAAGCAAAGGTAATAACCCAAAAGATACGGTATATTACCTACTTTCAAACGTATGATACCCTAAGAAAAGGTAATAACCCAAAAGATATGGTAATAACCCAAAAGACATGGCATATTACCTACTATAAGACGTACGATAGCCTAAGCAAAGGTAATTACCAAAAAAATACGGTATATTACCTACTATCAGGTGTATGATAGCCTAAGTAAACGTAATAACCAAAAAAGATACGGTATATTACCTACTATCAAACACATGATAGCCTAAGCAAAGGTAATAACCCAAAAGATACGGTATATTACCTACTATCAGACGTATGATTGTCTATGCAATGGTAATAACCCAAGAGATACGGTATGTTACCTACTATCAAATGTATGATAGCCTAAGCAAAGGTAATAACCCAAAAGATACGGTATGTTACCTACTATCAAACGTATGATTGCCTAAGCAAAGGTAATAACCCAATAAGATATGGTATATTACCTACTATCAAACGTATGATAGCCTAAGCAAAGCTAATAACCCAAAAGAGACGGTATATTACCTACTCTCAAAAGTATGATTGTCTAAGAAAAGGTAATAAGCCAAAAGATACAGTATGCTACCTACTATCAAATGTATGATAGCCTAAGCAAAGGTAATAAACCGAAAGATACGGTATGTTACCTGCTTTAAAATGTATGATAGCCTAAGCAAACGTAATGACCCAAAATGATACGGTATATTACCTACTATCAAACGTATGATAGCCTAAGCAAAGGTAATAACCCAAAAGATACGGTATATTACCTACTATCAGACGTATGATTGTCTAAGCAAAGGTAATAACCCAAGAGGTACGATATGTTACCTTCTATCAAACGTATGATAGCCTAAGGAAAGGTAATATCCCAAAAGAGAAGGTATATTACCTACTATCAAACGTATGATAGCCTAAGCAAAGGTAATAACCCAATAAGATATGGTATATTACCTACTATCAAACATATGATAGCCTAAGTAATGGTAATAAACCAAAAGAGACGGTATGTTACCTAGTATCAAACGTATGATAGCCTAAGCAAAACTATTAACCCAATGAGATACGGTATATTACCTACTATCAGAAGTATGATAGCCTAAGCAAAGGTAATAACCCAAAAAATACGGTATATTACCTACTATTAGGCATACGATAGCCTAAGCAAAGGTAACAACCAAAAAATATACGGTATATTACCTACTATCAAACGCATGATAGCCTAAGCAAAGGTAATAACCCAAAAGATACAGTTTATTACCTACTATCAAACGCATGATAGCCTAAGCAAAGGTAATAACCCAAAAGATACGGTATATTACCTACTATCGAACGCATGATAGCCTAAGCAAAGATAATAATCCACAAGATATAGTATATTACCTACTATCAAACGTATGATAGCCTAAGCAAAAGCAATAACCCACAAGAGACGGTATATTACCTATAATAAAACGTATGATACCCTAAACAAAGGTAATAACCCAAAAGATACGGTATATTACCTACTTTCAAACGTATGATACCCTAAGAAAAGGTAATAACCCAAAAGATATGGTAATAACCCATAAGATATGGTATATTACCTACTATCAGACGTATGATAGCCTAAGAAAAGGTAATAACCCAAAAAATACGGTATATTACCTACTATCAGGCGTATGATAGCCTAAGCAAAGGTAATAACCAAAAAAGATACGGTATGTTACCTATTATCAAACGTATGATAGCCTAAGCAAAGGTAATAACCCAGAAGATACAGTATGTTACCTACTATCAAACGTATGATTGCCTAAGCAAAGGTAATAACCCAATAAGATATGGTATATTACCTACTATCAAACGTATGATAGCCTAAGCAAAGCTAATAACCCAAAAGAGACGGTATGTTACCTACTCTCAAAAGTATGATTGTCTAAGAAAAGGTAATAACCCAATAAGATACAGTATGCTACCTACTATCGGACGTATGATAGCCTAAGCAAAGGTAATAACCCAAAAGATAAAGAATGTTACCGACTATCAAACGTATGATAGCCTAAGCAAAGGTAATAACCCAAAAAGATACGATATATTACCTAGTATCACACGTATGATGGCCTAAGCAAAGGTAATAACCCAAAAGATACGATATATAATCTACTATCAGATGTATGATAGCCTAAGCAAAGATAATAACCCAAAACATACAGTATATTACCTAATATCAGACGTTTGATATCATAAGCAAAGGTAATAACTCAAAAAATAAGGTATACTACCTACTATAAGACGTATGATACCCTAAGCAAAGGTAATAACCAAAAAAGATATGGTATATAACCTACTATCAAACGCATGATAGCCTAAGCAAAGGTAATAACCAAAAAGATACGGTATATTACCTACTATCAGACGTATGATTGTCTAAGCAATGGTAATAACCCAAGAGATACGGTATGTTACCTACTATCAGACGTATGATAGCCTAAGCAAAGGTAATAACCCAAAAGATACGGTATGTTACCTACTATCAAACGTATGATTGCCTAAGCAAAGGTAATAACCCAATAAGATATGGTATATTACCTACTATCAAACGTATGATAGCCTAAGCAAAGGTAATAACCCAAAAGAGATGGTATGTTACCTAGTATCAAACGTATCATAGCCTAAGAAAAAGTAATAACCCAATAAGATACGGTATAGTACCTACTATCAGACGTATGATAGCCTAAGCAAAGGTAATAACCCAAAAAATACAGTATATTACCTACTATCAGGCATATGATAGCCTATGCAAAGGTAACATCCAAAAAATATACGGTATATTACCTACTATCAAACACATGATAGCCTAAGCAAAGGTAAAGATACAGTTTATTACCTACTATCAAACGCATGATAGCCTAAGCAAAGGTAATAACCCAAAATATACGGTATATTACCTACTATCGAACGCATGATAGCCTAAGCAAAGATAATAACCCATAAAATACAGTATATTACCTACTATAAAACGTATGATACCCTAAACAAAGCTAATAACCCAAAAGATACGGTATATTACCTACTTTCTAACGCATGATACCCTAAGAAAAGGTAATAACCCAAAAGATAAGGTAATAACCCAAAAGATATGGTATATTACCTACTATCAGACGTATGATAGCCTAAGCAAAGGTAATAACCCAAAAAATACGGTATATTACCTGCTATCAGGCGTATGATAGCCTAAGCAAAGGTAATAACCAAAAAAGATACGGTATATTACCTACTATCAAACGCATGATAGCCTAAGCAAGGGTAATAACCAAAAAGATAAAGAATGTTACCTACTATCAAACGTATGATAGCCTAAGCAAAGGTAAGAACCCAAATAGATACGGTATATTACCTACTATCAAACGTACGATGGCCTAAGCAAAGGTAATAACCCAAAAGATACGATATATAATCTACTATCAGACGTATGATAGCCTAAGCAAAGGTAATAACCCAAAACATACGGTATATTACCTACTATCAGACGTATGATATCCTAAGCAAAGGTAATAACTCAAAAAATACGGTATATTACCTACTATCAGACGTATGATACCCTAAGCAAAGGTAATAACCCAAAAGATACGGTATGTTACCTACTATCAAACGTATGATTGCCTAAGCAAAGGTAATAACCCAATAAGATATGGTATATTACCTACTATCAAACGTATGATAGCCTAAGCAAAGGTAATAGCCTAAAAGAGACGGTATGTTACCTGGTATCAAACGTATGATAGCCTAACGAAAAGTAATAACCCAATAAGATACGGTATTTTACCTACTATCAGACGTATGATACTAGGTAACCAAAAAAGATATGGTATATAACCTACTTTCAAACGCATGATAGCCTAAGCAAAGGTAATAACCCAAGAGATACGGTATGTTACCTACTATCAAACGTATGATGGCCTAAGCAAAGGTAATAACCCAATAAGATATGGTATATTACCTACTATCAAACGTATGATAGCCTAAGCAAAGGTAATAACCTAAAAGAGACGGTATGTTACCCAGTATCAAACGTATGATAGCCTAAGAAAAAGTAATAACCCAATAAGATACGGTATTTTACTTACTATCAGACGTATGATAGCTTAAGCAAAGGTAATAACCCAAAAGATAAAGAATGTTACCTACTATCAAACGTATGATAGCCTAAGCAAAGGTAATAACCCAAAAAGATACGGTATATTAACTACTATCAAACGTATGATGGCCTAAGCAAAGGTAATAACCCAAAAGATACGATATATAATCTACTATCAGACGTATGATAGCCTAAGCAAACGTAATAACCCAAAACATACAGTATATTACCTACTATTAGACGTATGATATCCTCAGCAAAGGTAATAACCCAAAAAATACGGTATATTACTTACTATCAGACGTATGACACCCTAACCAAAGGCAATAACCAAAAAAGATACGGTATATTACCTACTATAAAACGCATGATAGCTAAGTAAAGGTAATAACCCAAAAGAAACGGTATATTACCTACTATCAAACGCATGATAGCCTAAGCAAAGGTAATAACCCAAAAGATACGGTATACTACATACTATCAAACGTATGATAGCCTGAGCAAAGATAATAACCCACAATATATTGCCTACTATCAAACGTATGATAGCCTAAGCAAAGGTAATAACCCACAAGAGACGGTATATTACCTACTATCAAACGTATGATACCCTAAGCAAAGGTAATAACCCAAAAGATATGGTATATTACCTACTATCAAACGTATGAAACCCTAAGAAAAGGTAATAACCCAAAAGACACGGTATATTACCTACTATCAAAAGTATAATTGTCTAAGCAAAGGTAAAAACCAAAAAGATACAGTATGTTACCTACTATCGTACGTATAATAGCCTAAGCAAAGGTAATAACCCAAAAGATACGGTATGTTACATACTATAAAATGTATGATAGCCTAAGCAAAGGTAATGACCCAAAAACACACGGTATATTACCTACTATGAAACATATGATAGCCTAAGCAAAGGTAATAACCCAAAAGATACGGTATATTACCTACTATCAGACGTATGATTGTCTAAGGCAAGGTAATAACCCAAGAGATACAGTATGTTACCTACTATCAAACGTATGATAGCCTAAGGATAGGTATTAACCCAAAAGATACGATATGTTACCTACTATCAAACGTTTGATAGCCTAAGCAAAGTTAATAACCCAATAAGATATGGTATATTACCTACTATCAAACGTATGATAGCCTAAGCAAAGGTAATAACCCAAAAGAGACGGTATGTTACCTAGTATCAAACGTATGATAGCCTAAGCAAAAGTAATAACCCAATAAGATACGGTATATTACCTACTATCAGACGTATGATAGCCTAAGCAAAGGTAATAAAACAAAAGATACGGTATGTTACCTACTATCATACGTATGATAGCCTAAGTAAAGGTAATAATCGAATAAGATATGGTATATTACCTACTATCAAACGTATGATAGCCTAAGCAAAGGTAATAACCCAAAAGAGATGGTATGTTACCTAGTATCAAATGTATGATAGCCTAAGCAAAAGTAATAACACAATAAGATACGGTATATTACCTACTATCAGACGTATGATAGCCTAAGCAAAGGTAATAACCCAAAAAATACGGTATATTACGTACTATCAGGCGTATGATAGCCTAAGAAAAGGTAACAACCAAAAAATATATGGTATATTACCTACTATCAAATGCATGATAACATAAGCAAAGGTAATAACCCAAAAGATACGGTATATTACCTACTATCAAACGCATGATAGCCTAAGCAAAGGTAATAACCTAAAAGATACGTTATATTACCTACTATCGAACGCATGATAGCGTAAGCAATGGTAATAACCCACAAGAGACGGTATATTACCTACTATAAAATGTAGGATACCCTAAGCAAAGGTAATAACCCAAAAGATACGGTATATTACCTACTATCAAACGTATGATACCCTAAGAAAAGGTAATAACCCAAAAGATATGGTATATTACCTACTATCAAACTATGATTGTCTAAGCAAAGGTAATAACCCAAAAGATACAGTATGTGACCTACTATCAAACGTATGAAAGCTTAAGCAAATGTAATAACCCAAAAGATACGGTATATTACCTACTATAAAACGCATGATAGCCTAAGCAAACGAAATAACCCACAAGATTCGGTACATTACCTACTATCAAATGTATGATAGCCTAAGCAAAGGTAATAACCCAAAAAATACGGTATATTACCTACTATCAAACGCATGATAGCCTAAGCAAAGATAATAACCCATAAGATACGGTATATTACCTACTATAAAACGTATGATAGCCTAAGCAAACGAAATAACCCACAAGATACGGTACATTACCTACTATCAAATGTATGATAGCCTAAGCAAAGGTAATAACCCAAAAAATACGGTATATTACCTACTATCAAACGCATGATAGCCTAAGCAAAGATAATAACCCATAAGATACGGTATATTACCTACTATAAAACGTATGATAGGCTAAGAAAAGGTAATAACCCACAAGAGAGGGTATATTACCTACTATCAAACGTATGATACCCTAAGCAAAGGTTATGACCCCAAAGATACGGTATGTTACCTACTATAAAACGTATAATAGCCTAAGCAAACGTAATAACCTACAAAGATGCGGTATATTACCGACTATCAAATGTATGATAGCCTAAGCAAGGGTAATAACCCAAAAGATCCGGTATATTACTTACTATAAGAAGTATGATTGTCTAAGAAAAGGTAATAACCCAAGAGATACGGTATTTTACCTACTATCAAACATATGATAGCCTATCGAAAGGTAATAACCCAAAAGATACGGTATGTTACCTACTATCAAATGTATGATAGCCTAAGAAAAGGTAATAACCCAATAAAATATGGTATATTACCTACTATCAAACGTAAGATAGCCTAAGCAAAGGTAATAACCCAAAAGAGACGGTATGTTACCTAGTATCAAACGTATGATAGCCTAAGCAAAAGTAATATTCCAATAAGATACGGTGTATTACCTACTATCAGACGTATGATAGCCTAAGCAAAGGTAATAAACCAAAAGATATGGTATGTTACCTACTATCAAACATATGATAGCCTAAGCAAAGGTAATAACCCAATAAGATATGGTATATTACCTACTGTCAAACGTATGATACCCTAAGAAAAGATAATAACCCAAAAGATATGGTATATTACGCACTATCAAACTATGATTGTCTAAGCAAAGGTAATAACCCAAAAGATACAGTATGTGACCTACTATCAAACGTATGAAAGCTTAAGCAAAGGTAATAACCCAAAAGATACGGTATGTTACCTACTATCAAACGCATGATAGCCTAAGCAAAGATAATAACCCATAAGATACGGTATCTTACCTACTATAAAACGTATGATAGGCTAAGAAAAGGTAATAACCCACAAGAGAGGGTATATTACCCTCTATCAAACGTATGATACCCTAAGCAAAGGTTATTACCCCAAAGATACGGTATGTTACCTACTATAAAATGTATAATAGCCTAAGCAAACATAATAACCTTCAAAGATGCGGTATATTTCCGACTATCAAACGTATGATAGCCTAAGCAAGGGTAATAACCCAAAAGATACGGTATATTACCTACTATAAGAAGTATGATTGTCTAAGAAAAGGTAATAACCCAAGAGATACGGTATTTTACCTACTATCAAACATATGATAGCCTATCGAAAGGTAATAACCCAAAAGATACGGTATGTTACCTACTATCAAATGTATGATAGCCTAAGCAAAGGTAATATACCAAAAGATATGGTATGTTACCTACTATCAAACATATGATAGCCTAAGCAAAGGTAATTGTCGCTACTGCGAAAATCGGCGCCGGCAATACAGAAGAGTCGCCACCGTGCGTTATTTATCCCAAAGGAGGGAAAGGAAACGCTCGAAGTAAACCTAACGCAAAGACGGGAAAAGGTATGGTCATCGCAACCAAAACCTGGATTCGGGAGTCGGTTACGCAAGGGGAAGGTATTAGCACCCCTCACGTCCGTCGTACTCGACGGGATCCATGCTTTGTGTTTATAAGGAAAAGGGTGTGTTTATCTATCTACGCTAATGGGCAGTCTGAAAAGAAAAGAAAAAGACAAGACTCAACAGAACATACGCTGTTCTGGGCCTACGTACTCCCTCGTGCAATGGGAAAGTCAGAGTCAACGTAGTTCGACTACCTACGTCTAGACGGGGGGAGGTTGCTCGCCAGGACGTCGCGTCCTGTGCCTACGTACTTCCACACGACATGGAAGATCAGAGCAAACGTAGTTCGACTAACTACGGCTAATCTGGGTGTTCTCACACAGCAGTGAGAAATCAATCTGGTTTTAAGAGTTCGGGACCCTATGAGAAAAGCTACGGTCTAGTCTCAAATGCCCTCGGGTGAGAGAAAAGGGTAACATCAGTTGTCAGCGGGAAAGTCTCGATCGCACAGCAGCGAGAGAACAAAAGGTTAGTTGTTAGTGTGCTCGCTAGGATATCGCATCCTATGCCTACATATTCTCGTCTGGTACGAGAAATCAGAGCAGCTGTAGTTCGGCTAACTACGACACAAGCTATTCAAGTGTTTTTCTGTTGTTTTGAGAAAGGAAAAAGACACCCTAAAACTATGGTTGAAAAGGGGAATCTACCTACTGTTATCATGTCTGGTTGACCCACCTAATGTCTATCATAACTCCTCCGCAGCGGAGAAGTTAGAGCTCCTAAGGGATCATGGCAACAGGACTAAACAGCAAACAGGAATCAACTGCAAAGTAAAGAAATACTGGAAATATGCATGAATGCAACAACCAAACAATCAAAGCACAAAGGCCGCAAACCACGGAGGTAAGGGAGCTCAGCTCTACCAAATACCAGCAAGCAAAGCCACTCAATAAAAAACAAGCAGAAGGAGGGCCACCTCAACTTCTAATGCACACAAAGCCTATCTCTAAGATGCACCTATCTCAAAAATAGCTAGATGAACCCCTAAGTCTAATGCAGCACAACACCACACAAGTCAAACAACCCAAAGAGAAGGCGAACCAGCCTGACAAACTCCTATCCAAAACTTAAACCAAAACCCTGAGCAGGACCCCTAACCTAAACAAGACCCTAATCAAACCCCTGAGCAAAGCCCTATGCAAAACCCTAATCAAATCTCTAAGCCAAACCCTAATCAAATCTCTAAGCAAAACCCTAAGCAAAACCCTAATCAAATCTCTAAGCAAAACCCTAATCAAATCTCTAAGCAAAAACCCTAAGCAAAACCCTAATCAAATCTCTAAGCAAAACCCTACACAAGAGAAATCAATCCAGTCTTCAAGCTTCCAGACAAGCTTACCAAAGAAAGGGAGCTAAGTAGGCAGACTCATAGTACCTTCCTCAGGAAAGTACTAGGAAGCTTCCATTCAGGAATCATATCCCACGTGGCTCAACAACTGTGAACGGTTTACATTCCTCCTCGGGAGAAACTAAACTCACATGAAGGCTCCAACATCATTGGATACTTGAGAAATTCTACATGAACTAAGGGAACTAAGTGAACAGACCCATAGTGCCTTCCTCAGGAAAATACTAGGGGGCTTCCACTTAGGAATCATATCCCATGTGGCCCAACAACTGTGAACGGTTTACATTCCTCCTCGGGAGAAACTAAACTCACATGAAGGCTCCAACATCATTGGATACTTGAGAAATCCTACATGAACTAAGGGAACTAAGTGAACAGACCCATAGTGCCTTCCTCAGGAAAATACTAGGGGGCTTCCACTTAGGAATCATATCCCATGTGGCTCAACAACTGTGAACGGTTTACATTCCTCCTCAGGAGGAACTAAACTCACATGAAGGCTCCGACATCATTGGATACTTGAGAAAGCCTACAGGAACTAAGGGAACTAAGTGAACAGACCCATAGTGCCTTCCTCAGGAAAATACTAGGGGGCTTCCACTTAGGAATCATATCCCATGTGGCTCAACAACTGTGAACGGTTTACATTCCTCCTCAGGAGGAACTAAACTCACATGAAGGCTCCAACATCATTGGATACTTGAGAAAGAGGTGAGAAGAAAGAATGAAAGACATCCATAGTGCCTTCCTCAGGAAAGTACCATAAATTTCCCTCAAACTTCAGGATCTCAAACCTTACAAACAGAGAGCAAGCTCCTAGACTAAGACCTCAATCCATGCATCCTTGCAAGCTCCCACAAGACTTCAACCAGCCTCCACCTTCCAGAAGAAACCACAGGCCCTCAACCCAAAAGGAACTAACTCTGAAGTTTAACCATAGTTGAACTTCAAAGTCAGAAGCCTATCAAGACTTCTCCTATTCTCAGGCTCAAACAAAAATAACAGAACACCCTATAAAAATCTACCAAAAATCTAGGGGAAACCTACATGCTTCTATGATCCCAAGATCAGATCTCAAAGCCTAATTCAACTTCTAAGGCTACTAAACAATCCCTAACATATGAATGGTCAAGGGTTAACCAGCAAGTTATGAGGTCTCTATTCTCAAACCCTAAAACAACATCAATCAATCTATAAAAAATCCACAAAAATCCTATGGGGAGCATGCATCAGTCTAGTACAACATACTAAAAAACTAGAGCAAAATTCAATACCAAGTCAAAGAACTAAAATCAACAAGGCAGACACATCACAAACCGATCCATTCAATACCAATTAAAATACAAAAAATGCAAATAAAATGAAAATGCATGATCTAATTAATATTTTTGCATCCTAAAATCCTAAATTGAATTAGGAACCTACAGAAAAAAGAATGGAATTATTTGGACAATCCTACTACTCTTTAGGATATAATTTCTAACATGAACAAACAAAGGAAATTAAAAAGAAAATAAAAAGAAATAAAACAGGGGGGGTGCAGCGAGTAACAACTCTAGTTACTCAGATTGGGCCCAAACACAAGGGGGGGGGGGTGCGCGTAGCACGTAGGGCAAGGCCCAATCCATATCCACTCTATTCTTCTCACAGCCAGGGGGGATGACAAGCAATGAGGGAGTATGCGCCTCAACAAACCAGATTTGGGCTTAACCCAGCCCAAACCCTAACCCAAATCATCATCCAACAAAACTAACTCTTCTCCAAAATCCTGACTACTGTTCATGAAGCCGAACCCTAACACGCCGCTCCCCAACCTCTCTCCCTCTTCACTCTCTGAGAAATCCTCTCAAAACAATCTCAAACATTTTCTGAAACCCTCAAACCCTAATCAACCTAGATCATCTCCATCAATTAACACTAAACCTCAAATCTTAAAACGAGAAACCCTAAATCAATGAATGAACAGCAATGGAGGTGGTGGAAAGGAAACGAACCTGGAGTGAAGTAACTGAGACGATGAAGTTTCTGGAATTTCTTGAAGGTTCGCTTGAAGATCAATAATTTTTCTGGGAAAAAACTGAAGAAGATGAAGATTTTCGAAGCTTCTGGAAAAATAACGCGTGTTGATGATAAGTTGGAGGGATGTTCTTGAGACGCGGTTGAAGAACACTGATGATTTCCTAGGGATTTCGGGAGATCTTGAATATTTCTGGGGATTTGATGAAGATTCGTATGAATCTGGATGATGATGACGAACGGATAACGATGAACCTCAAGAACAACACGATAAAGCTGGAAAATCTTGATCACATTTGGAGATTTCTGGAAAATGATGGATGTTCACGGTGAGAATGATGAAGATTGGTTGCAGTTGATCATCGGAGAAGAGGGTGAATTTCTGAAATTTCCAGTTTCCGGCGAAATCACCAGCTTCCGGTGACCGGTGCGGTGGAGGGAGGTGTCCGGGCCGACGGCTGCATGGCCGGCGATGAGGTGCCCCGGCGAGGATGAGGTGATGCCACGTGCGTTGGGAGGTGGCAGGGGGAGCTTTGCATGCATTACACGTGGGTGTGTGTGGAGAGATAGTGGGAGACGTATGTGGCAGATTTCTGAGTGTTGGTGGAATTGAGGTGGGGTCCCCTGAAGTGAACGCGTGGCTGGGCTTTATAGCTGACAAGTGACACCTGCAAATTTCTGGACAAAAAAGACAAAAACGGACTGAGACTAATTGGGCCTCCAAAAAGCACTCTTCTGGGCCCACGAAAAAACTGCTTTGGACCAAAAACTGAATAAAAGTGAATTGAAAAAAAGAGATTAAACCTAAATAAACTAATTAAAACCTTAAACCTAATTAATGAAAATGATTAAACTACAATTAAATCTAAATGACACTTAAACTAATCCTAATTAATTCTAACAAATTCAAATTAAAAAACCTAATTAAATCTAAAAGAAGAATTATCATCTAGTTAAACCCTATATTAAACTAATGATAATAGAAAAAAAACTCTAATAGCTTCTATTTTAAAAAACTATTAAATATCTACTAATTCTAATAAAATCTATATTATTTATTTAAAACTATTAAAAAAAGCTATTAACCTATTAAAAATTCTATAAAATTCTAAAAATGCTTTAATATCTAAAAGAAAAGTTTTATTCTAAAATCCATTCAAAAACAATTTAAAAAAATTCTAAAAAGGTTTAAAGCTATATTAAAAACCTATTTAAATTCTAAAAAAAAACTATAAAGCCTATTAAAAATCTACAAGAGGCTATTAAATCCTAAAAAATGCAGACAAATGCAAATAACCAATATAAAAGAGAGCGCGAGACCAGATCGAAGCAAACGGTAAACCCTTGGCATCAGAATATCCCAAAAAAACCCCATGTAAGCTGAAAACACCGAGAAGCGCACAATTTCCCGAAAATAAAACCCTGATTATCTAGACTGGATCTGAAATATCCGGTAAATGAAAACCAAGCTGTAACCCTGACATCCTCTGTCTGTGCACAAATGTCATGCATCTGATGTGCGAATACGAATTGAACCATGAACCGGATAGGAGAACCGGTTGGTCAAATTTTAGGGTGCAACAGTAATAACCCAATAAGATATGGTATATTACCTACTGTCAAACGTATGATACCCTAAGAAAAGGTAATAACCCAAAAGATATGGTATACTACCTACTATCAAACTATGATTGTCTAAGCAAAGGTAATAACCCAAAAGATACAGTATGTGACCTACTATCAAACGTATGAAAGCTTAAGCAAAGGTAATAACCCAAAAGATACGGTATGTTACCTACTATAAAACGCATGATAGCCTAAGCAAAGATAATAACCCATAAGATACGGTATATTACCTACTATAAAACACATGATAGCCTAAGCAAACGAAATAACCCACAAGATACGGTACATTACCTACTATCAAATGTATGATAGCCTAAGCAAAGGTAATAACCCAAAAAATACGGTATATTACCTACTATCAAACGCATGATAGCCTAAGCAAAGATAATAACCCATAAGATACGGTATATTACCTACTATAAAACGTATGATAGGCTAAGAAAAGGTAATAACCCATAAGAGAGGGTATATTACCTACTATCAAACGTATGATACCCAAAGCAAAGGTTATTACCCCAAAGATACGGTATGTTACCTACTATAAAACGTATAATAGCCTAAGCAAACGTAATAACCTACAAAGATGCGGTATATTTCCAACTATCAAACGTATGATAGCCTAAGCAAGGGTAATAACCCAAAAGATACGGTATATTACCTACTATAAGAAGTATGATTGTCTAAGAAAAGGTAATAACCCAAGAGATACGGTATTTTACCTACTATCAAACATATGATAGCCTATTGAAAGGTAATAACCCAAAAGATATGGTATGTTACCTACTATCAAATGTATGATAGCCTAAGCAAAGGTAATAACCCCATAAGATATGGTATATTACCTACTATCAAACGTATGATAGCCTAAGCAAAGGTAATAACCCAAAAAAGATGGTATGTTACCTAGTATCAAACGTATGATAGCCTAAGCAAAAGTAAAATCCCAATAAGATACGGTATATTACCTACTATCAGACGTATGATAGCCTAAGCAAAGGTAATAAACCAAAAGATACGGTATGTTACCTACTATCAAACGTATGATAGCCTAAGCAAAGGTAATAACCCAATAAGATATGGTATATTACCTACTGTCAAACGTATGATAGCCTAAGCAAAGGTAATAACCCAAAAGAGACGGTATGTTACCTAGTATCAAATGTATGATAGCCTAAGCAAAATTAATAATACAACAAGATACGGTATATTACCTACTATCAGACGTATGATAGCCTAAGCAAAGGTAATAACCCAAAAAAATACAGTATATTACCTACTATCAGGCGTATGATAGCCTAAGCAAAGGTAACAACCAAAAAAGATACGGTATATTACCTACTATCAAACGCATGATAGCATAAGCAAAGGTAATTACCCAAAAGACACGGTATATTACCTACTATCAAACGCCTGATAGCCTAAGCAAAGGTAATAACCCAAAAGATACGGTATATTACCTAAGATCGAACGCATGGTAGCCTAAGCAAAGATAATAACCCACAAGATAAGGTATATTACCTACTATCAAACGTATGGTATCCTAAGCAAAGGTGATAACCCATAAGAGACGATATATTACCTACTATCAAACGTATGATTGTCTAAGCAAAGGTAATAACCCAAAAGATACTCTATGTTACCTACTATCAGACGTATGATAGCCTAAGCAAAGGTAATAACCCAAAAGATACGGTATATTACCTACTATCAAACGTATGATTGTCTAAGCAAAGGTAATAACCCAAAAGATATGGTATGTTACCTACTATCAAACGTATGATAGCCTAAGCAAAGGTAATAACCCAATAAGATAAGGTATATTAACTACTATCAAACATATGATAGCAAAGGTAATAACCCAAAAGATACGGTATGTTACCTACTATCGAATGTATGATAGCCTAAGCAAAGGTAATAACCCAAAAGATACAGTATGTTACCTACTATCAAACGTATGATAGCGTAAGCAAAGGAACTAACCCAAAAGATACGGTATGTTGCCTACTATCAAACGTATGATAGCCTATGAAAAGGTAATAACCCAAAAGATACAGTATCTTACCTACTATTAAACGTATGATAGTCTAAGCAAAGGTAATAACCCGCAAGATACGGTATACTACCTACTGTCAAATGTATGATACCCTAAGCAAACATAATAACCCAAAAGATACCGTATATTACCTACTATCAAACGTATGATTGTCTAAGCAAAGATAATAACCCAAAAGATACGGTATGTTACCTACTATTAAACATATGATAGCCTAAGCAAAGGTAATAACCCAAAAGATACGGTATGTTACCTACTATCAAACGCATGATAGCCTAAGCAAAGATAATAAACGAAAAGATACGGTATGTTACCTACTATCAAACGTATGATAGCCTAAGGAAAGGTAATAAACCAAAAAGATACGGTATATTACCTACTATCAAACGTGTGATGGCCTAAGCAAAGGTAATAACACAAAATATAAAATATATTACCTACTATCAGACGTATGATAGCCTAAGCAAAGGTAATAACGTAAAAGATACGGTATATTACCTACTATCAAACGTATGATTGTCTAAGCAAAGGTAATAACCCAAAAGATACAGTATGTTACCTACTATCAAACGTATGATAGCCTAAGCAAAGGTAATAACCCAAAAGATACGGTATGTTACCTACTATCCAACGTATGATAGCCTAAGCAAAGGTAATAAACCTAAACATACGGTATCTTACCTAGTATCAAACGTATGATAGTCTAAGAAAAGTTAATAACCCACAAGAGACGATATATTACCTACTATCAAACATCTGATACCCTAAGCAAGCGTAATAACCCAAAAGATACGGTATATTACCTACTATCAAACGTATGATTGTCTAAGACAAGATAATAACCCAAAAGATATGGTACGTTACCTACTATTAAACATATGATTGCCTAAGCAAAGGTAATAACCCAAAAGATAAGGTATATTACCTACTATCAAGCGTATGATTGTCTAACCAAAGGTAATAACCTAAAAGATACAGTATGTTACCTACTATCAAACGTATGATAGCCTAAGCAAAGGTAATAACCCAAAAGATACGGTATATTACCTACTATCAAACATATGATAGCCTAAACAAAGGTAATAACCCAAAAGAGACGGTATGTTACCTAGTATCAACCGTATGATAGCCTAAGCAAAAGTAATAACACAATAAGATACGGTATATTACCTACTATCAAACGTATGATTGTCTAAGCCAAGGTAATAACCCAAAAGATACAGTATGTTACCTACTATCAAACGTATGATAGCCCAAGCAAAGGTACTAACCCAAAAGATACGGTATGTTACCTACTATCAAACGTATGATAGCCTAAGCAAAGGTAATAACCCAAAAGATATGGTATCTTACCTACTATTAAACGTATGATAGCCTAAACAATGGTAATAACCCGCAAGATACGGTATACTACCTACTATCAAATGTATGATAGTCTAAGCAAAGTTAATAACCCACAAGAGACGATATATCACCTACTGTCAAATGTATGATACCCTAAGCAAACGTAAGAACCCAAAAGATACGGTATATTACCTACTATCAAACGTATGATTGTCTAAGTAAAGATAATAACCCAAAAGATACGGTATGTTACCTACTATTAAACATATGATAGCCTAAGCAAAGGTAATAACCCAAAAGATACGGTATGTTACCTACTATCAAACGCATGATAGCCTCAGAAAAGATAATAAACCAAAAGATACGGTATGTTACCTACTATCAAACATATAATAGCCTAAGGAAAGGTAATAACCCAAAAAGATACGTTATATTACCTACTATCAAACGTATGATGGCCTAAGCAAAGGTAATAACACAAAATATACAATATATTACCTACTATTAGACGTATGATAGCCTAAGCAAAGGTAATAACCCAAAAGATACGGTATATTACCTACTATCAAACGTATGATTGTCTAAGCAAAGCTAATAACCCAAAAGATACGGTATGTTACCTACTATCAAACGTATGATAGCCTAAGCAAAGGTAATAACCCAAAAGATACAGTATGTTACCTACTATCCAACGGATGATAGCCTAAGCAAAGGTAATAACCCAAAACATACGGTATCTTACCTAATATCAAACGTATGATAGTCTAAGCAAAGTTAATAACCCATAAGAGACGATATATTACCTACTATCAAACATATGATACTCTAAGCAAACGTAATAACCCAAAAGATACGGTATATTACCTACTATCAAAAGTATGATTATGTAAGTCAAAATAATAACCCAAAAGATACGGTACGTTACCTACTATTAAACGTATGATTGCCTAAGCAAAGGTAATAACCCAAAAGATACGGTATATTACCTACTATCAAGCGTATCATTGTCTAACCAAAGGTAATAACTTAAAAGATACAGTATGTTACCTACTATCAAACGTATGATAGCCTAAGCAAAGGTAATAACCCAAAAGATACGGTATATTACCTACTATCAAACGTATGATAGCCTAAGCAAAGGTAATAACCCAAAAGAGATGGTATGTTACCTAATATCAACCGTATGTTAGCCTAAGCAAAAGTAATAACACAATAAGATACGGTATATTACCTACTATTAAACGTATGATAGCCTAAGCAAATGTAATAACCCAAAAAATACAGTATATTACCTACTATCAGGCGTATGATAGCCTAAGCAAAGGTAACAACCAAAAAAGATACAATATATTACCTACTATCAAACGCATGATAGCATAAGCAAAGGTAATAACCCAAAAGATACGGTATATTACCTACTATCAAACGCATGATAACCTAAGCAAAGGTAATAACCCAAAGGATACGATATATTACCTACTATCGAACGTATGGTAGCCTAAGCAAAGATAATAATCCACAAGATACGGTATATTACCTACTATCAAACGTATGGTAGCCTAAGCAAAGGTACTAACTGTTGCACCCCAAAATTTGACCAACATTTATTTACCCATAAATAGTTATATGAGGCTATGGAGCTAGCCAAGAGACTTGTTCAAAGGATCAAAGGTTGATACCTTTGTCAGAGAACTCAAGAGATCCTCAGAGGAATTGGTTGAAACCAAGGTTGTGTGCCTCATAACTTGAGAGTTGTGGGAGCTCCTCAGATGATTATGAGACTATGAGAATGGACTTTAAGCTTTGAGAAAGCTTATGAGATGTCTTGAAAGCCATCATGAATCCTAGAGAGGTCATTGTACAAGAATTCAGAAGATTCAACCACGAGTGGTGGAATTAGGGTTTGACTGGGTCAACCCTAGTTCAACTGATGATTTGGAGAGGGTTGAGACCTAACCCAAGAGCCATGTGATCATGGAATGATGAATTGATATGCAATAAGGATGATTCCTAGACCAACTCATCATGATTGAGGAGTTTGAGAAGTTTTAAGCTAGGGTTTCTAAGGATTGACAGTGTAAAATCCCCTAGTTTGATCCCTATCTTCAAGGCAGTTTAGCTCAAGATGTGATTGTCATCTCATCTTCCCCACAACATAAATGTTGTAGAGGTTGTTCTTAGCTTTAAGTTTAGTAGTAGAAGTCCTTGATAGGATTTAGGGAGCTCAAGTTATGGCTTTGACAAATTACAGGTCATCTGAGGTATGTGAATCTGGGTCCTTGAAAGTCACCCAACTTGCAGACAACTTTTTCCCTAGTAGGATGATTCCTATGAACTCTTGGTCAACATGAATGTTGAAGAGCATCTTCTTAGCTTTATAGAGAGTACTAGAAGTCCTTGATAGGATTTGTAGAACTCAACTTATGGCTTTGACAAGTCAAGGGCATTTTGGTCATTTGGAGGTTATAGGTCATTTCAAGCATAAGGCCATATCTCCTACTTCCAAGCTTCAAATGGAAAAATCTTAAACATCAAACTTTCTTAGAATGATTTTTTAAGGCTAGTATGGAGATCATGAGATGTTGAAAAGCCTCATATAAAAAACTGATAAAAATGGCCTAAAAATGAGGCATAAGTTAATTAAAGTGAATTTGAAAAATGGAAATCCCAAGTTATAAGTCCAAACCATGTCATGTAATAGGTCATTTTGACTCCAAATGACATTCTAAGAACAATGGTTCAGCCACAATTTTGATTTGAGGCTTGCATCATAGGGCTGCTTTGGAATTGGATTACTTGCATCTTAAGGTACCAAACCAAAACTCAAAAGAACTCAATACACAAGGTAGTTATGCATTGTAACTCACCCTATATCTCATGTGGGGATAAATTCAAGTCAGAATTGGTAGTTATGAGATGCTTGGCATGAGATAGCATGTAAGGAGAATGAGAATTCAAAATGTCATGACATGAAAAGATCAATTTCTCATTGGATTGTTCTAGGGGGTTCTAGATGATTCTAAACCTCTCTATATAACAAGTCTAACTTGCTCAGATGCAAGGTTGGTGAGAATTGCTACATAGAAGAGAGAGTGAAATCCAATTTCTTCCATTACAAGTCAAATCCAATTTCTTCATTCCTCTTCATTTCCTTTCATCTTTTCCACACAAACACCTTCCATACATCACATTGAAGCTGTGCAGATTGAATCAAGAGCATTTCCATGGAGAATTGAGGAGTTGGTGATCCAAGTTTCAAGGTTGCATTTCAAAATCGAATTTCAAGAATCAAGTAATTTCAGCCATTCTTTTTGCATACAGAAGCAAGAACATTACTCAGTGAAAGAATTTGGAAAGATTCAAGGCTTGAATTGGTGGATTACTACCTCTGTTCATTCAATTTAACCAGGTTTGCAATTTCTTTCCTACACCTTGATTTAGGCATGGTTAGGTTAAATTATTAGTGTAGAATGGTTGGAGACCAATAGGTGGTGGATTTTGGAAAGTTTGAAGGCAATTGGTGATGGTTTTGTTATGACCAAGATTTCTGTTTGGCCTTGTATCTCTTTGTATATTGAGTGATGAGCTTAGTTTAACATCAAGAAATACTCAGGGAAGCATGAGGATGAGTTTAGGACCATTAATTTGGAGAATTGTTAAGATTGATTTCTGAGCATAATTTGGATCTTGGATCGTGTTTTATGTTAAAGGAAGATTCAATGGATTTTGAGATGAGGATCATGTTCAGCATGAAATTCTAGGCATGTTAGGGTTTTAAATTTCCATAATTGATGGAGAAATGAAGGAATTAGTATGGAGAAAGATGAAGCTCATGGAGCTGTGTTTTAATGGAGTTTCTGAAAACCCTAGCTCAGGGAAGAAGACGAAGTCTCGTCCCTTAGATGCGCGCTGACCAGTTGACTTGCTCATGATCCAACGCACCACATTTGATTTCAGTTTTGGGACGGAATCAGAAAAACGCCTGAAACGCACCGTTTCATTAAACGGTGGCTCTGGGCCTAAGTGAACTTTGCTATCTAAACCCCCTTCATGAGGCCCATCCAAATTTTAACTGATTTTCTTTGATATTTGCACCGCGTCTTTTTATTTTCTGTTGATTTTCTTAATTGATTTCTGATTTAGATATGGGCCCTGGTGCTTTTCTGTTTACACCCCCACCTCTGGGCCCAGGCGCATTATGAACTATGGCTGTTTACTTCTTGCACCCCATTTCATGCTTTCATTTTTATTTTTATCCATTTTATTTCACACTTTAAAAAATCATATTAAATTGAAAAATTAATATTTTTTAATGGGAGTTTTTCCTCCCATTTCATATTTTTGTCAAGAAAAATATAAAATAAAATATTTATCATTTCATGCATTTTAGTATTTTTTGCATATTTTCCATTTTTATTGCATTTTAATTCTTTTATGTTGATCCATGATTTTGTAGAATTTAGTTTAGGTAGTTCCCTTAGTATTTTTAGGTCAATCTTTTTAGGGTAGTTAGATATATGTTTTAGCTTCCCCCTGGATTTATTCCATATTTTTGTGATGATTTTTAGGATAGTTTTGATTAGATGATTTTAGGTTGTGTAGAATTAGGTTAAACTTCAACATAGGTCCACAATAACTTTAGAATCTTGGGTTTTTAGGACAAATTAGACTATGGGACATATATGGGTATTAAGGGTAGGTATGTAGGATCCCTTAGAAATTATATTAGGATTTAATATAGTAGTATGCTATTTTTAGTTGATTTTTGTATTGGTTGATTGTTTGTGTTGCTTTTAGGGCATGTTTGCTTTAGTTTGCTTTGCTTTGTGGGCTTGGAGAGCTTGATCTTGTTCTAAGGAGCATTGAGGAGCATAGTGGAAGAATCTAAGATGCATAGAGGAGCTTGAGAGCTTGATTTCATTTGTCTTTTGTGTTGTTTTAGGGTTAGGGATTAGGAAGAGTTTAGATTTAGATAACTTCTTTCTGTCACCTCCATTCCTCCCTATGATTCAAAGTCCTTCCATGGTATACACCTCTCTCCTTTGGAGGGATAAGTGATGTACCTAGGAAGTAGAACTTTTGAGGGAATCATTCCTTTGATGTTGAACCCTTATAGGTCACCTTTGGTGGTCAATAAGCAGTTCAATATCCCCCAGCTTATCCAGTAAGTGATTTTCTCTGGTTTGATTGTCTTGAGAGATGTTGAGCCTGAGCTTGAAGATGAAGACTTCAATGAAGAGTATAGAAGAGGATGAATCCTTGAGCATTGCCATTCCAGCTGAAGCTTGAAGAGCAACAAGAGCAAGTTGATACTTGAAGACCCCTGAAGATGAAGTAAAGACTGAAGGATGAAGTTGACACTTCTAAGTGATTGAGAATGATTCTGAAGAGCTGAAGCTTGAAGAGCAAAGGAAGTTGATACTTGCTTTGATACCTGGATATCCTAAAGGAGCCAAGTTGATACTCATGGTTGATAGTGAAGCCTGAAGGTGGAGCTGACGAAGAAGCTGAAGCTTAAACAGAGAAGATAAGTTGAAACTTATGTTGTAGGGTTGAAACCTGGAAAAGCAATTGATATTGAAGTCTGAAGACTGAGTTGCTGTTGGAAAAGCTGAAGCTTGGAGTTGAGAGAGGAGTTGCTTTCTCATCTTTTTCTTTTCTGTATTGATGTGTTTTGCTTGACTTGCTTGATGCATTAGAATAAGTTCATATCTAGAATAGGTAGAATCTAGGAGCATGATTGCACTAGAGGTTGAGTTGCTCCCTCTGCTTGTATTGTTACTGTGTGGCTTTGCTTGCGGGTATTCGGTAGAGCTCAGCTCCCTTGCCCATGTGGTTTGTTTGCCTGATGGCATTTCATTTCATTTTATCTGTATGATTGCAGTTTACTGTTTTTGCTTGATAGCATGTTGTTTATATTTCAGTATGATTACTGTTATCCATTCTGGCTTGAGGTTGAGATGAGCTTGTGGAGGCTGAAGCCCCACACACATTTCCTCCCTCACTTGCATTGCATGCATTTTACTGTTAAGCTGATGCTTTGTCTGTTTTGGTGTATCATTGACATGATCCCTTAAGACTCTCATTTCCTTTGATAAGGAATTGATGATAGAATTTTAGGTTGAAACCTATGCATGACAACTTCTAGGAGTTCCCTGTTCAAACCTCAACCATAGGATGAATCCATGGCATGATAACAGTAGGACTTGATAGTCTCCCTCCTAGTTGGGCCTGTTCTCTTCTCATCTCAAAACAGTTTAAGATACAATAATCATGAATGATTTCTTTCGTACGTTACGAGCCTTAAGCTATCTGAGAAAGGATTGTGGGAGAGTTTCTTTTCCACAGTCCGGATGTTTAGTATGGTACCCTTTGGGTGACATGCGACGCATTCACTCTCAGGTTATAGTCTCTAGTGTGATTGAAATCGCAAACACAATAAAAAACACTTCTTTCGTAAAAGACAGGAAATAAACCGTAGTTTCCCGAACTACGTGAGCTCTGATCTCTCATACCTGCTGAGAGTACGTAGGCACAAGATGGCGATGTCTTGGTGAGCTACCTTCCCCCATAATCCTTCGTAGGCCGAACTATGTTGACTTTGATTTCTCGTTCTCTGATGAGAATACGTAGGTATAAAGCGCGACGCTTTGCCGAGTCATTTTCTTTTCTTTTTTCAGCCAGCCTTGATAGGTAGATAGAATAAAACCAACCCGTCCAAGTAAACACAACAAGCGAGGATCCCGTCGAGTACGACGGACGAGAGGGGTTCTAATACCTTTCCCTTGCGTAATCGACTCCCGAATCCAGACAACGGTTGCGACGACCTTGTCTTACCCTTTTCCGTCAGGTTTTTCCGATCGTTTCCTTTCCCGCTCTGAGGGATAAATAACGAAAGGTGGCGACTCTTCTGTTGTGCCGACACCTTATTTTCGCGCAAGCGACACTAACCCACAAGAGACGGTATATTACCTACTATCGAAAGTATGATTGTCTAAGCAAAGATAATAACCCACAAGATACAGTATGTTACCTACTATCAAAGATATGATAGCCTAAGCAAAGGTAATAACCCAAAAGATACGGTATGTTACCTACTATCAAACGTATGATAGCCTAAGAAAAGGTAATGACCCAAAAGATACGGTATATTACGTACTATCAAACGTATGATTGTCTAAGAAGAGGTAATAACCCAAAAGATACGGTATGTTACCTACTATCAAACGTATGATAGCCTAAGCAAAGGTAATAACCCAATAAGATAAGGTATATTACCTACTATCAAACATATGATAGCGAAAGGTAATAACCCAAAAGATACGGTATGTTACCTACTATCAAACGTATGATAGCCTAAGCAAAGGTAATAACCCAAAAAGATACTGTATATTACCTACTATCAAACGTATGATGGCCTAAGAAAAGGTAATAACCCAAAAGATACGATATACTACCTACTATCAGACGTATGATAGCCTAAGCAAAGGTAATAACACAAAAGATACGGTATATTACCTACTATCAAACGTATGATTGTCTTAGCAAAGGTAATAACCCAAAAGATATAGTATGTTACCTACTATCAAACGTATGATAGCCTAAGCAAAGGTACTAACCCAAACGATACGGTATGTTACCTACTATCAAACGTATGATAATAACCCGAAAGATACGGTATGTCACCTACTATCAAACGTATGATAGCCTAAGGAAAGGTAATAACCCAAAAAGATACGGTATATTACCTACTATCAAATGTACGATGGGCTAAGCAAAGGTAATAACCCAAAATATATAATATATTACCTACTATCAGACGTATGATAGCCTAAGCAAAGGTAATAACCCAAAAGATACTGTATATTACCTACTATCAAACGTATGATTGTCTAAGCAAAGGTAATAACCCAAAAGCTACAGTATGTTACCTACTATCAAATGTATGATAGCCTAAGCAACGGTAATAACCCAAAAGATACAGTATGTTACCTACTATCCAACGTATGATAGCCTAAGCAAAGGTAACAACCAAAAACATACAGTATCTTACCTAGTATCAAACGTATGATACTCTAAGCAAAGTTACTAGCCCATAAGAGACGATATATTACCTACTATCAAACATATGATACCCTTAGCAAACGTAATAACTCAAAAGATATGGTATATTACCTACTATCAAACGTATGATTGTCTAAGACAAGATAATAACCCAAAAGATACGGTACGTTACCTTCTATTAAACATATGATTGCCTAAGCAAAGGTAATAACCCAAAAGATACGGTATATTACCTTTTATCAAGCGTATGATTGTCTAACCAAAGGTAATAACCCAAAAGATACAGTATGTTACCTACTATAACACGTATGATAGCCTAAGCAAAGGTAATAACCCAAAACATACGGTATATTACCTGCTATCAAACGTATGATTGTCTAAGCAAAGATAATAACCCAAAAGATACGGTATGTTACCTACTATTAAACATATGATAGCCTAAGCAAAGGTGATAACCCAAAAGATACGGTATGTTACCTACTATCAAATGCATGATAGCCTAAGTAAAGATAATAACCCAAAAGATACGGTATGATACCTACTATCAAACGTATGATAGCCTAAGCAAAGGTAATAACCCAAAGCATACAGTATCTTACCTACTATTAAACGTATGATAGCCTAAGCAAAGGTAATAACCCGCAAGATACGATTTACTACCTACTATTAAATGTATGATAGTCTAAGCAAAGTTAATAACCCACAAGAGACGATATATTACCTACTATCAAATGTATGATACCCTAAGCAAACAGAATAACCCAAAAGATATGGTATATTACCTACTATCAAACGTATGATTGTCTAAGCAAAGATAATAACCCAAAAGATACGGTATGTTACCTACTATTAAACATATGATAGCCTAAGCAAAGGTAATAACCAAAAAGATACGGTATGTTACCTACTATCAAACGCATGATAGCCTATGCAAAGATAATAACCCAAAAGATACGGTATGTTACCTACTATCAAACGTATGATTGTCTAAGCAAAGGTAATAACCCAAAAGATACGGTATGTTACCTACTATCAAACGTATGATATCCTAAGCAAAGGTAATAACCCAATAAGATATGGTTTATTACCTACTATCAAACATATGATAGCAAAGGTAATAACCCAAAAGATACGGTATGTTACCTACTATCAAACGTATGATAGCCTAAGCAAAGGTAATAACCCAAAAAGATACGGTATGTTACCTACTATCAAACGTATGATGGCCTAAGAAAAGGTAATAACCCAAAAGATACGATATATTACCTACTATCAGACGTATGATAGCCTAAGCAAAGGTAATAACCCAAAACATACGGTATATTACCTACTATTAAACATATGATTGTCTAAGCAAAGGTAATAACCCAAAAGATACAGTATGTTACCTACTATCAAACGTATGATAGCCTAAGAAAAGGTACTAACCCAAAAGATACGGTATGTTACCTACTATCAAACGTATGATAGCCTAAGCAAAGGTAATAACCCAAAGGATACGGTATCTTACTTACTATTAAATGTAACGCCCCGATTCTGAATTCCCATTGATTGTTGAGTCTTTTAATTTATTTAATTGATGTTTGTTTTAAATTGAGAAATTATATATTACTATGTGGTGTTTGCTTATTTTATCTATTTTTACCGATTCGGAGAGTTTTCGGGGAATTAGAGTAAAAAGGGCATTTTAGACATTTAGCAATTTAGTGTGAGAATTGATTGGTAAGTGTTGGAAAGAATTTGAGAGGAAAGAAATAGAGATAGAAATAGAATAAGAGAGGAAAAGAAAGAAAAATAGTAACATAAGAAGAAAAACAAGAGAAAGAAAAGAGGAGAAGAGAAAGAGAAGAGAAAGTGGATAGGAAAACCTAGAATCATCAAGGGATCATCACCAAAGCTTGCAATCGATCGGTAAGGGTGTGAAACTCCATCATCTCTTTAATGTATATGATTGTATGTGTATGTGTTTGGATTTTGTAGAGTTTCTACTCTTTTTCCACTTAGGTTAGAAGTTGGTTTTGTGAGTAGAATGAGGTTTTAATCGGTTAGAACTCGGATTAGATGATGTAGTTTAGTCGGGTGATGGTAGGGCTGTGCCACTGAGACTGGTTTGGATTTAATCGGTTGGTTGTGTGGAGTTTGGGCTTTGGAACAGCCATGGAGGTTCTATCTTCGCAGGCTCGCCAGGCGAATGGCAGAGAAGCAAGTCAGAAGCTAGCACCCTATATTCGCTGGCAAGTTCGCCAGGCGAGGTTAGTTGGCGAAGGTTCGCCAGGCGAGTGTGTAGCGAGCCTCAGAGAGTAATTCCAGAATTACTCCCAGTGGACTTCGCTGGGAAGTTCGCCAGGCGAAGGCCAGCGAGCATTCGCTGCGTGGCTTCGCCAGGCAAAGGTTGGCGAACCTGACAGTGTTATTTGTTTTGCTGTTTGTTCATAGCATGATTTTTAGCCGATTCAATTATGATTAATGCCTATATGAATGATTGATGTGTGAACTGTTTCGACATGTCGTGCTGTGGGTGGCCGAAAGGCGTGAATCCTAGATTGTAGAGCCAATGGTGAATCTTGAACGTTTGATAATCTTGTGTATTTGCTTGAATTGAATAGAAACGCATTGATAGGCTGATATGTGTGTAAACCATGTGTGAAAGGGTGCATAATGTGAATGCATGATAGATATATGCGATGTATGTGAATGAGTATGTTTGTGAACATAGTATGCATTATGTGTTGATCAATCCCTCGGAGGATTAGCATTGTGTAGCATCTTAGTATGCATTTTTGTGTTGAATGATCCCTCGGAGGATTTGCAGAACCTCGTATGATACGATGGTTACATTAGATTCCTTGGAGAATCGGTTGCATTGTGTGATTCCTCGGAGAATCGGTCATAACATGTAATCCCTTCGAGGATTGACTAGAGTATTTGATTCCGTGGAGAATCTGCTGAGTATTTGATTCCGTGGAGAATCTGCTGAATATTCGATTCCGTGGAGAATCTGATGAATATTTGATTCCGTGGAGAATCTGCTGAATACTTGATTCCGTGGAGAATCTGCTGAATACTCGATTCCTTAGAGAATCTGTTGAAATGAGTCGGTACCGCATTTGCATCTGCATAGAGTCGTGTGTCGGTCTCTATGAGTTGCATGAGTCATCTGTGTATGATGCATTAGTTGTATGAATGTAACTGTGCATGTTATATATGATTGTTTGGAGGAACATATAGTGAATGTTCATGAGCATGTGTAGAGGCATGATTAATTGTATATGCTTAATGTGGTGAGAACATAACTTGAGTATAACTTGTACAAATGTGAGTATATGTATATATACAATTTTATGCATTAACTCTTATGATATTATTTCTCACCCTTCTGTTGTTTTATAATGCTCTATGAGGCATTGCAGAGTAGGAAGCTGGAGGTTCTTTTTGTGAAGCGATGTCTTCATTCTTTTTGGTCAATGGCTCTGATATGTAACATCTGGATAGTTAGGAAGCCTTTGACTCCTTTGGAGTTACATTTGTTTTGATTCCTTGTGATACATCTGTGTATGTATCCGCTGTGGATATGGTTGTAAAGCATGAATTGATTGAATGGTTGTATATAATTTTATAAATGTGATCGATTCAATATTTGGATGTTTCCGCTTTTATTCTAAATATTGAGATGTGGGTTACCCATTGTTGCATATCTATTTTGAGCAGGTATCGTATGTGTTTAATTTCATGATAATGTGATGCGCCTCTTATATACCATGTTTTAATTAAACTCTGATGAAATAAATTTTCTAAGTGCCTAATTGATTAAATGTATTAATTTGGGGGTATAGAAAGGGGGTGTTACATTAAACGTATGGTAGTCTAAGCAAAGGTAATAACCCGTAAGATACGGTATACTACCTACTATCAAATGTATGATATTCTAAGCAAAGTTAATAACCCACAAGACACGATATATTACCTACTATCAAATGTATGATATCCTAAGCAAATGTAATAACCCAAAAGACACGGTATATTACCTACTATCAATGGTATGATTGTCTAAGCAAAGATAATCACCCAAAAGATACAGTATGTTACCTACTATTAAACATATGATAGCCTAGGCAAAGGTAATAACCCAAAAGATACGGTATGTTACCTACTATCAAACGTATGATAGCCTAAGGAAAGGTAATAACCCAAAAAGATACGGTATATTACCTACTATCAAATGTATGATTGCCTAAGCAAAGGTAATAACCCAAAATATATAATATATTACCTACTATCAGACGTATGATAGCCTAAGCAAAGGTAATAACCCAAAAGATACGGTATATTACCTACTACCAAACGTAATATTGTCTAAGCAAAGGTAATAACCCAAAAGATACAGTATGTTACCTACTATCAAACGTATGATAGCCTAAGCAAAGGTAATAACCCAAAAGATACGGTATGTTACCTACTATCCAACGTATGGTAGTCTAAGTAAAGGTAATAACCAAAAACATACGATATCTTACCTAGTATCAAACGTATGATACTCTAAGCAAAGTTACTAACCCACAAGAGATGATATATTACCTACTATCAAACATATGATACCCTAAACAAAGGTAATAGCCCAAAAGATACGGTACATTACCTACTATCAAACGTATGATTGTCTAAGACAAGATAATAACCCAATAAATACGGTAAGTTACCTACTATTAAACATATGATTGACTAAGCAAAGGTAATAACCCAAAAGATACGGTATATTACCTACTATCAAGCGTATGATTGTCTAACCAAAGGTAATAACCCAAATGATATGGTACATTACCTACTACCAAACGTTTGACTGTCTAAGACAAGATAATAACCTAATAAATACGGTACGTTACCTACTATTAAACATATGATAGCCTAAGCAAAGGCAATAACCCAAAAGATACGGTATATTACCTGCTATCAAACGTATGATTTCCTAAGCAAAGGTAATAACCCAAAAGATACGGTATGTTACCTACTATCAAACGCATGATAGCCTAAGCAAAGATAATTACCCAAAAGATAAGGTATGTTACCTACTATCAAACGTATGATAGCCTAAGCAAAGGTAATAACCCAATAAGATATGGTATATTACCTACTATCAAACGTATGATAGCAAAGGTTATAACCCAAAAAGATACGGTATGTTACCTACTATCAAACGTATGATAGCCTAAGTAAAGGTAATAACCCAAAAAGATACGGTATATTACCTACTATCAAACGTATGATGGCCTAAGAAAAGATAATAACCCAAAAGATACGGTACGTTACCTACTATTAAACATATGATTGCCTAAGCAAAGGTAATAACCCAAAAGATACGGTATATTACCTACTATCAAGCGTATGATTGTCTAACCAAAGGTAATAACCCAAAAGATACAGTATGTTACCTACTATCAAACGTATGATAGCCTAAGCAAAGGTAATAACCCAAAAGATACGGTATATTACCTACTATCAAAGGTATGATTGTCTAAGTAAAGATAATAACCCAAAAGATACGGTATGTTACCTACTATCAAACGTATGATAGCCTAAGCAAAGGTAATAACCCAAAAGATACGGTATGTTACCTACTATCAAACGCATGATAACCTAAGCAAAGATAATAACCCAAATGTATGATAGCCTAACGAAAGGTAATAACCCAAAAAGATATTGTATATTACCTACTATTAAACGTATGATTTCCTAAGCAAAGGTAATAACCCAAAATATACGATATATTACCTACTATCAGACGTATGATAGCCTAAGCAAAGGTAATAACCCAAAAGATACGGAATATTACCTACTATCAAACGTATGATTGTCTAAGCAAAGGTAATAACCCAAAAGATACGGTATGTTACATACTATCAAACGCATGATAGCCTAAGCAAAGATAATAACCCAAAAGATAAGGTATGTTACCTACTATGAAACGTATGATAGCCTAAGCAAAGGTAATAACCCAATAAGATATGGTATATTACCTACTATCAAACGTCTGATAGCAAAGGTAATAACCCAAAAGATACGGTATGTTACCTACTATCAAACGTATGATTGCCTAATCAAAGGTAATAACCCAAAAAGATACGGTATATTACCTACTATCAAACGTATGATGGCCTAAGAAAAGATAATAACCTAAAAGATACGGTACGTTACCTACTATTAAATATATAAGCAAAGGTAATAACCCAAAAGATACGGTATATTACCTACTATCAAGCGTATGATTGTCTAACCAAAGGTAATAACCCAAAAATACAGTATGTTACCTACTATCAAACGTATGATAGCCTAAGCAAAGGTAATAACCCAAAACATACGGTATATTACCTACTATCAAAGGTATGATTGTCTAAGCAAAGATAATAACCCAAAAGATACGGTATGTTACCTACTATCAAACGTATGATAGCCTAAGCAAAGGTAATAACCCAAAAAGATACGGTATAATACCTACTATCAAACGTATGATGGCCTAAGAAAAGGTAATAACCAAAAAGATACGATATATTACCTACTATCAGACGTATGATAGCCTAAGCAAAGATAATAACCCAAAAGATACGGTATATTACCTACTATCAAACGTATGATTGTCTAAGCAAAGGTAATAACCCAAAATATACGATATATTACCTACTATCAAACGTATGATAGCCTAAGCAAAGGTACTAACCCAAACGATACGGTATATTACCTACTATCAAACGTATGATTGTCTAAGCAAAGGTAATAACCCAAAAGATACGGTATGTTACATACTATCAAACGCATGATAGCCTAAGCAAAGATAATAACCCAAAAGATAAGGTATGTTACCTACTATCAAACGTATGATAGCCTAAGCAAAGGTAATAACCCAATAAGATATGGTATATTACCTACTATCAAACGTATGATAGCAAAGGTAATAACCCAAAAGATATGGGATGTTACCTACTATCAAACGTATGATTGCCTAAGCAAAGGTAATAACCCAAAAAGATACGGTATATTACCTACTATCAAACGTATGATGGCCTAAGAAAAGGTAATAACCCAAAAGATACGGTACGTTACCTACTATTAAATATATAAGCAAAGGTAATAACCCAAAAGATACGGTATATTACCTACTATCAAGCATATGATTGTCTAACCAAAGGTAATAACCCAAAAGATACAGTATGTTACCTACTATCAAACGTATGATAGCCTAAGAAAAGGTAATAACCCAAAAGATACGGTATATTACCTACTATCAAAGGTATGATTGTCTAAGCAAAGATAATAACCCAAAAGATACGGTATGTTACCTACTATCAAACGTATGATAGCCTAAGCAAAGGTAATAACCCAAAAAGATACGGTATGTTACCTACTATCAAACGTATGATAGCCTAACAAAAGGTAATAACCCAAAAAGATATTGTATATTACCTACTATCAAACGTATGATTGCCTAAGCAAGGGTAATAACCCAAAATATACGATATATTACCTACTATCAGACGTATGATAGCCTAAGAAAAGGTAATAACCCAAAAGATACGGTATATTACCTACTACCAAACGTATGATTGTCTAAGCAAAGGTAATAACCCAAAAGATACGGTATGTTACATACTATAAAACGCATGATAGCCTAAGCAAAGATAATAACCCAAAAGATAAGGTATGTTACCTACTATGAAACGTATGATAGCCTAAGCAAAGGTAATAATCCAATAAGATATGGTATATTACCTACTATCAAACGTCTGACAGCAAAGGTAATAACCCAAAAGATACGGTATGTTACCTACTATCAAACGTATGATTGCCTAAGCAAAGGTAATAACCCAAAAAGATACGGTATATTACCTACTATCAAACGTATGATGGCCTAAGAAAAGATAATAACCTAAAAGATACGGTACGTTACCTACTATTAAATATATAAGCAAAGGTAATAACCCAAAAGATACGGTATATTACCTACTATCAAGCGTATGATTGTCTAACCAAAGGTAATAACCCAAAAATACAGTATGTTACCTACTATCAAACGTATGATAGCCTAAGCAAAGGTAATAACCCAAAAGATACGGTATCTTACCTACTATCAAAGGTATGATTGTCTAAGCAAAGATAATAACCCAAAAGATACGGTATGTTACCTACTATCAAACGTATGATAGCCTAAGCAAAGGTAATAACCCAAAAAGATACGGTATAATACCTACTATCAAACGTATGATGGCCTAAGAAAAGGTAATAACCAAAAAGATACGATATATTACCTACTATCAGACGTATGATAGCCTAAGCAAAGATAATAACCCAAAAGATACGGTATATTACCTACTATCAAACGTATGATTGTCTAAGCAAAGGTAATAACCCAAAATATACGATATATTACCTACTATCAAACGTATGATAGCCTAAGCAAAGGTACTAACCCAAACGATACGGTATATTACCTACTATCAAACGTATGATTGTCTAAGCAAAGGTAATAACCCAAAAGATACGGTATGTTACATACTATCAAACGCATGATAGCCTAAGCAAAGATAATAACCCAAAAGATAAGGTATGTTACCTACTATCAAACGTATGATAGCCTAAGCAAAGGTAATAACCCAATAAGATATGGTATATTACCTACTATCAAACGTATGATAGCAAAGGTAATAACCCAAAAGATATGCGATGTTACCTACTATCAAACGTATGATTGCCTAAGCAAAGGTAATAACCCAAAAAGATACGGTATATTACCTACTATCAAACGTATGATGGCCTAAGAAAAGGTAATAACTCAAAAGATACGGTACGTTACCTACTATTAAATATATAAGCAAAGGTAATAACCCAAAAGATACGGTATATTACCTACTATCAAGCGTATGATTGTCTAACCAAAGGTAATAACCCAAAAGATACAGTATGTTACCTACTATCAAACGTATGATAGCCTAAGCAAAGGTAATAACCCAAAAGATACGGTATATTACTTACTATCAAAGGTATGATTGTCTAAGCAAAGATAATAACCCAAAAGATACGGTATGTTACCTACTATCAAACGTATGATAGCCTAAGCAAAGGTAATAACCCAAAAAGATACGGTATGTTACCTACTATCAAACGTATGATAGCCTAACAAAAGGTAATAACCCAAAAAGATATTGTATATTACCTACTATTAAACGTATGATTGCCTAAGCAAGGGTAATAACCCAAAATATACGATATATTACCTACTATCAGACGTATGATAGCCTAACCAAAGGTAATAACCCAAAAGATACGGTATATTACCTATTATCAAACGTATGATTGTCTAAGCAAAGGTAATAACCCAAAAGATACGGTATGTTACATACTATCAAACGCATGATAGCCTAAGCAAAGATAATAACCCAAAAGATAAGGTATGTTACCTACTATGAAACGTATGATAGCCTAAGCAAAGGTAATAACCCAATAAGATATGGTATATTACCTACTATCAAACGTATGATAGCAAAGGTAATAACCCAAAAGATATGGGATGTTACCTAGTATCAAACGTATGATTGCCTAAGCAAAGGTAATAACCCAAAAAGATATGGTATATTACCTACTATCAAACGTATGATGGCCTAAGAAAAGGTAATAACCCAAAAGATACGGTACTTTACCTACTATTAAATATATAAGCAAAGGTAATAACCCAAAAGATACGGTATATTACCTACTATCAAGCGTATGATTGTCTAACCAAAGGTAATAACCCAAAAGATACAGTATGTTACCTACTATCAAACGTATGATAGCCTAAGCAAAGGTAATAACCCAAAAGATACGGTATATTACCTACTATCGAAAGTATGATTGTCTAAGGAAAGATAATAACCCAAAAGATACGGTATGATACCTACTATCAAACATATGATAGCCTAAGCAAAGGTAATATCCCAAAAGATACGATATGTTACCTACTATCAAACGTATGATAGCCTAAGCAAAGGTAATAACCCAAAAGATACAGTATATTACCTACTATCAAAGGTATGATTGTCTAAGCAAAGATAATAACCCAAAAGATACGGTATGTTACCTACTATCAAACGTATGATAGCCTAAGCAAAGGAAATAACCCAAAAAGATACGGCATAATACCTACTATCAAACGTATGATGGCCTAAGAAAAGGTAATAACCCAAAAGATACGATATATTACCTACTATCAGACGTATGATAGCCTAAGCAAAGATAATAACCCAAAAGATACGGTATATTACCTACTATCAAACGTATGATTGTCTAAGCAAAGGTAATAACCCAAAAGATACGGTATGTTACATACTATCAAACGCATGATAGCCTAAGCAAAGATAATAACCCAAAAGATAAGGTATGTTACCTACTATCAAACGTATGATAGCCTAAGCAAAGGTAATAACCCAATAAGATATGGTATATTACCTACTATCAAACGTATGATAGCAAAGGTAATAACCCAAAAGATATGCGATGTTACCTACTATCAAACGTATGATTGCCTAAGCAAAGGTAATAACCCAAAAAGATACGGTATATTACCTACTATCAAACGTATGATGGCCTAAGAAAAGGTAATAACCCAAAAGATACGGTACGTTACCTACTATTAAATATATAAGCAAAGGTAATAACCCAAAAGATACGGTATATTACCTACTATCAAGCGTATGATTGTCTAACCAAAGGTAATAACCCAAAAGATACAGTATGTTACCTACTATCAAACGTATGATAGCCTAAGCAAAGGTAATAACCCAAAAGATACGGTATATTACTTACTATCAAAGGTATGATTGTCTATGCAAAGATAATAACCCAAAAGATACGGTATAATACCTACTATCAAACGTATGATGGCCTAAGAAAAGGTAATAACCCAAAAGATACGATATATTACCTACTATCAGACGTATGATAGCCTAAGCAAAGATAATAACCCAAAAGATACGGTATATTACCTACTATCAAACGTATGATTGTCTAAGCAAAGGTAATAACCCAAAATATACGATATATTACCTACTATCAAACGTATGATAGCCTAAGCAAAGGTACTAACCCAAACGATACGGTATATTACCTACTATCAAACGTATGATTGTCTAAGCAAAGGTAATAACCCAAAAGATAATTACCCAAAAGATATGCGATGTTACCTACTATCAAACGTATGATTGCCTAAGCAAAGGTAATAACCCAAAAAGATACGGTATATTACCTACTATCAAACGTATGATGGCCTAAGAAAAGGTAATAACCCAAAAGATACGGTACGTTACCTACTATTAAATATATAAGCAAAGGTAATAACACAAAAGATACGGTATATTACCTACTATCAAGCGTATGATTGTCTAACCAAAGGTAATAACCCAAAAGATACAGTATGTTACCTACTATGAAACGTATGATAGCCTAAGCAAAGGTAATAACCCAAAAGATACGGTATATTACCTACTATCAAACGTATGATTGTCTAAGCAAAGGTAATAACCCAAAAGATACGGTATGTTACATACTATCAAACGCATGATAGCCTAAGCAAAGATAATAACCCAAAAGATAAGGTATGTTACCTACTATCAAACGTATGATAGCCTAAGCAAAGGTAATAACCCAATAAGATATGGTATATTACCTACTATCAAACGTATGATAGCAAAGGTAATAACCCAAAAGATATGGTATATTACCTACTATCAAGCGTATGATTGTCTAACCAAAGGTAATAACCCAAAAGATACAGTATGTTACCTACTATCAAACGTATGATAGCCTAAGCAAAGGTAATAACCCAAAAGATACGGTATATTACTTACTATCAAAGGTATGATTGTCTAAGCAAAGATAATAACCCAAAAGATACGGTATAATACCTACTATCAAACGTATGATTGTCTAAGCAAAGGTAATAACCCAAAAGATACGGTATGTTACATACTATCAAACGCATGATAGCCTAAGCAAAGATAATAACCCAAAAGATAAGGTATGTTACCTACTATGAAACGTATGATAGCCTAAGCAAAGGTAATAACCCAATAAGATATGGTATATTACCTACTATCAAACGTCTGACAGCAAAGGTAATAACCCAAAAGATACGGGATGTTACCTACTATCAAACGTATGATTGCCTAAGCAAAGGTAATAACCCAAAAAGATACGGTATATTACCTACTATCAAACGTATGATGGCCTAAGAAAAGGTAATAACCCAAAAGATACGGTACGTTACCTACTATTAAATATATAAGCAAAGGTAATAACCCAAAAGATACGGTATATTACCTACTATCAAGCGTATGATTGTCTAACCAAAGGTAATAACCCAAAAGATACAGTATGTTACCTACTATCAAACGTATGATAGCCTAAGCAAAGGTAATAACCCAAAAGATACGGTATATTACCTACTATCGAAAGTATGATTGTCTAAGGAAAGATAATAACCCAAAAGATACGGTATGATACCTACTATCAAACATATGATAGCCTAAGCAAAGGTAATAACCCAAAAGATACGGTATGTTACCTACTATCAAACGTATGATAGCCTAAGCAAAGGTGATAACCCAAAAGATACGATACGTTACCCACTATCAAACGTATGATAGCCTAAGCAAAGTTAATAACCCAATAAGATATGGTATATTACCTACTATCAAACATATGATAGCAAAGGTAATAACCCAAAAGATACGGTATATTACCTACTATCAAACGTATGATTGTCTAAGCAAACGTAATAACCCAAAATATACGATATATTACCTACTATCAAACGTATGATAGCCTAAGCAAAGGTACTAACCCAAACGATACGGTATATTACCTACTATCAAACGTATGATTGTCTAAGCAAAGGTAATAACCCAAAAAGATACGGTATGTTACATACTATCAAACGCATGATAGCCTAAGCAAAGATAGTAACCCAAAAGATAAGGTATGTAACCTACTATCAAACGTATGATAGCCTAAGCAAAGGTAATAACCCAATAAGATATGTTATATTGCTTACTATCAAACGTATGATAGCAAAGGTAATAACCCAAAAGATACGGTATGTTACCTACCCTCAAACGTATGATTGCCTAAGCAAAGGTAATAACCCAAAAAGATACGGTATATTACCTACTATCAAACATATGATGGCCTAAGAAAAGATAATAACCCAAAAGATACGGTACGTTACCTACTATTAAATATATAAGCAAAGGTAATAACCCAAAAGATACGGTATATTACCTACTATCAAGCGTATAATTGTCTAACCAAAGGTAATAACCCAAAAGATACAGTATGTTACCTACTATCAAACGTATGATAGCATAAGCAAAGGTAATAACCCAAAAGATACGGAATATTAGCTTATATAAAAGGTATGATTGTCTAAGCAAAGATAATAACCCAAAAGTTACGGTATGTTACCTACTATCAAACGCATGATAGCCTAAGCAAAGATAATAACCCAAAAGATACGCTATGTTACCTACTATTAAACATATGATAGCCTATGCAAAGGTAATAACCCAAAAGATACGGTATGTTACCTACTATCAAACGCATGATAGCCTAAGCAAAGATAATAACCCAAAAGATACGCTATGTTACCTACTATCAAACGTATGATAGCCTAACGAAAGGTAATAACCCAAAAAGATACTGTATATTACCTACTATAAAACGTATGATTGCCTAAGCAAAGGTAATAACCCAATAAGATACGGTATATTACCTACTATTATACATATGATAGCCTAAGCAAAGGTAATAACCTAAAAGATACGGTATGTTACCTACTATCAAACGCATGATAGCCTAAGCAAAGATAATAACCCAAAAGATACAGTATGTTACCTACTATCAAACGTATGATAGCCTAAGCAAAGGTAATAACCCAATAAGATATGGTATATTACCTACTATCAAACGTATGATAGCAAAGGTAATAACCCAAAAGATACGGTATGTTACCTACTATCAAACGTATGATAGCCTAAGCAAAGGTAATAACCCAAAAAGATACGGTATATTACCTACTATCAAACGTATGATGGCCTAAGAAAAGGTAATAACCCAAAAGATATGATATATTACCTACTATCAGACGTATGATAGCCTAAGCAAAGGTAATAACCCTAAAGATACGGTATATTACCTACTATCAAACGTATGATTGTCTAAGCAAATGTAATAACCCAAAAGATACAGTATGTTACCTACTATCAAACGTATGATAGCATAAGCAAAGGTAATAACCCAAAAGATATGGTATGCTACCTATTATCAAACGTATGATAGCCTGAGCAAAGGTATAACCCAAAAGATACGGTATCAAATGTATGATAGTCTAAGCAAAGTTAATAACCCACAAGAGACGATATATTACCTACTATCAAATGTATGATACCCTAAGCAAACATAATAACCCAAAAGATACGGTATATTAGCTACTATCAAACGTATGATTGTATAAGCAAAGATAATGACCCAAAAGGTACGGTATGTTACATACTATTATACATATGATAGCCTAAGCAAAGGATATAACCCAAAAGATACGGTATGTTACCTACTATCAAACGTATGATAGCCTAAGCAAAGGTAATAACCCAAAAGATATAGTATGTTACCTACTATCAAACGTATGATTGTCTAACCAAAGGTAATAACCCAATAAGATATGGTAAATTACCTACTATCAAACGTATGATAGCCTAAGCAAAGGTAATAACCCAAAAGGTATGGTATGTTACCTACTGTCAAACGTATGATAGCCTACGCAAAGGTAATAACCCAAAAGATACGATATATTACCTACTATCGAAAGTATGATTGTCTAAGGAAAGATAATAACCCAAAAGATATGGTATGATACCTACTATCAAACATGTGACAGCCTAAGCAAAGGTAATAACCCAAAAGATACGGTATGTTACCTACTATCAAACGTATGATAGCCTAAGGAAAGGTAATAACCCAAAAGATACGGTATGTTACCAATTATCAAACGTATGATAGCCTAAGCAAAGGTAATAATATTACCTAGTATCAGACGTATGATAGCCTAAGCAAAGGTAATAACCCAAAAGATACGCTATATTACCTACTATCAAACGTATGATTGTCTAAGCAAAGGTAATAACCCAAAAGATACAGTATGTTACCTACTATCAAACGTATGATAGCCTAAGCAAAGGTAATAACCCAAAAGATACGGTATATTACCTACTATCGAAAGTATGATTGTCTAAGGAAGGATAATAACCCAAAAGATACGGTATGATACCTACTATCAAACATATGATAGCCTAAGCAAAGGTAATAACGCAAAAGATACGGTATGTTACCTACTATCAAACGTATGATAGCCTAAGCAAAGGTAATAACCCAAAAGATATGGTATGTTACAAACTATCAAACGTATGATAACCTAAGCAAAGGTAATAACCCAATAAGATACGATATATTACCTACTATTAAACGTATGATAGCCTAAGCAAAGGTGATGACCCAAAAGATACGGTACGTTACCCACTATCAAACGTATGATAGCCTAAGCAAAGTTAATAACAAAATAAGATATGGTATATTACCTACTATCAAACATATGATAGCAAAGGTAATAACCCAAAAGATACGATATATTACCTACTATCAAACGTATGATTGTATAAGCAAAGGTAATAACCCAAAATATACGATATATTACCTACTATCAAACGTATGATAGCCTAAGCAAATGTACTAACCCAAACGATACGGTATATTACCTACTATCAAACGTATGATTGTCTAAGCAAAGGTAATAGCTCAAAAGATACGGTATGTTACATACTATCAAACGCATGATAGCCTAAGCAAAGATAGTAACCCAAAAGATAAGGTATGTTACCTACTATCAAACGTATGATAGCCTAAGCAAAGGTAATAACCCAATAAGATATGGTATATTGCCTACTATCAAACGTATGATAGCAAAGGTAATAACCCAAAAGATACGGTATGTTACCTACCCTCAAACGTATGATTGCCTAAGTAAAGGTAATAACCCAAAAAGATACGGTATATTACCTACTATCAAACATATGATGGCCTAAGAAAAGATAATAACCCAAAAGATACGGTATGTTACCTACTATTAAATATATAAGCAAAGGTAATAACCCAAAAGATACGGTATATTACCTACTATCAAGCGAATAATTGTCTAACCAAAGGTAATAACCCAAAAGATACAGTATGTTACCTACTATCAAACGTATGATAGCATATGCAAAGGTAATAACCCAAAAGATACGGAATATTAGCTTATATAAAAGGTATGATTGTCTAAGCAAAGATAATAACCCAAAAGATATGGTATGTTACCTACTATTAAACATATGATAGCCTATGCAAAGGTAATAACCCAAAAGATACGGTATGTTACCTACTATCAAACGCATGATAGCCTAAGCAAAGATAATAACCCAAAAGATACGCTATGTTACCTACTATCAAACGTATGATAGCCTAAAGAAAGGTAATAACCCAAAAAGATAATGTATATTACCTACTATAAAACGTATGATTGCCTAAGCAAAGGTAATAACCCAATAAGATACGGTATATTACCTACTATTATACATATGATAGCCTAAGCAAAGGTAATAACCTAAAAGATACGGTATGTTACCTACTATCAAACGCATGATAGCCTAAGCAAAGATAATAACCCAAAAGATACAGTATGTTACCTACTATCAAACGTATGATAGCCTAAGCAAAGGTAATAACCCAATAAGATATGGTATATTACCTACTATCAAACTTATGATAGCAAAGGTAATAACCCAAAAGATACGGTATGTTACCTACTATCAAACGTATGATAGCCTAAGCAAAGGTAATAACCCAAAAAGATACGGTATATTACCTACTATCAAACGTATGATGGCCTAAGAAAAGGTAATAACCCAAAAGATATGATATATTACCTACTATCAGACGTATGATAGCCTAAGCAAAGGTAATAACGCTAAAGATACGGTATATTACCTACTATCAAACGTATGATTGTCTAAGCAAATGTAATAACCCAAAAGATACAGTATGTTACCTACTATCAAACGTATGATAGCATAAGCAAAGGTAATAACCCAAAAGATATGGTATGCTACCTACTATCAAACGTATGATAGCCTGAGCAAAGGTATAACCCAAAAGATACGGTATCTTACCTACTATCAAACGTATGATAGCCTAAGCAAAGGTAATAACCCACAAAATACGATATACTACCTACTATCTAATGTATGATAGTCTAAGCAAAGTTAATAACCCACAAGAGACGATATATTACCTACTATCAAATGTATGATACCCAAAGCAAACATAATAACCCAAAAGATACAGTATATTACCTACTATCAAACGTATGATTGTATAAGCAAAGATAATGACCCAAAAGATACGGTATGTTACATACTATTATACATATGATAGCCTAAGCAAAGGAAATAACCCAAAAGATACGGTATGTTACCTAATATCAAACGTATCATAGCCTAAGCAAAGGTAATAACCCAAAAGATATAGTATGTTACCTACTATCAAACGTATGATTGTCTAACCAAAGGTAATAACCCAATAAGATATGGTAGATTACCTACTATCAAACATATGATAGCCTAAGCAAAGGTAATAACCCAAAAGGTATGGTATGTTACCTACTGTCAATTGTATGATAGCCTACGCAAAGGTAATAACCCAAAAGATACGATATATTACCTACTATCGAAAGTATGATTGTCTAAGGAAAGATAATAACCCAAAAGATATGGTATGATACCTACTATCAAACATATGACAGCCTAAGCAAAGGTAATAACCCAAAAGATACGGTATGTTACCTACTATCAAACGTATGATAGCCTAAGGAAAGGTAATAACCCAAAAGATTCGGTATGTTACCAATTATCAAACGTATGATAGCCTAAGCAAAGGTAATAACCCAATAAGATACGGTATATTACCTACTATTAAACGTATGATAGCCTAAGCAAAGATAATAACCCAAAAGATATGGTATGTTACCTACAATCAAACGTATGATAGCCTAAGTAAAGGTAATAACCCAATAAGATATGGTATATTACCTACTATCAAACCTATGATAGCAAAGGGAATAACCCAAAAGATACAGTATATTACCTACTATCAAACGTATGATAGCCTACGCAAAGGTAATAACCTAAAAGATACGGTATATTACCTCATATCAAACGTATGATGGCCTAAGAAAAGGTAATAACCCAAAAGATATGATATATTACCTACTATCAGACGTATGATAGCCTAAGCAAAGGTAATAACCCAAAAGATACGGTATATTACCTACTATCAAACGTATGATAGCCTAAGCAAAGGTAATAACCCAATAAGATACGGTATATTACCTACTATTAAACGTATGATAGCCTAAGCAAAGGTGATAACCCAAAAGATACGGTACGTTACCCACTATCAAACGTATGATAGCCTAAGCAAAGTTAATAACCCAATAAGATATGGTATATTACCTACTATCAAACGTATGATAGCAAAGGTAATAACCCAAAAGATACGGTATGTTACCTACTATCAAACGTATGATAGCCTAAGCAAAGGTAATAACCCAAAAAGATACGGTATATTACCTACTATCAAACGTATGATGGCCTAAGAAAAGGTAATAACCCAAAAGATATGATATATTACCTACTATCAGACGTATGATAGCCTAAGCAAAGGTAATAACCCAAAAGATACGGTATATTACGTACTATCAAACGTATGATTGTCTAAGCAAAGGTAATAACCCAAAAGATACAATATGTTACCTACTATCAAACGTATGATAGCCTAAGCAAAGGTAATAACCCAAAAGATACGGTATGTTACCTACTATCAAACGTATGATAGCCTGAGCAAAGGTATAACCCAAAAGATACGGTATCTTACCTACTATCAAACGTATGATAGCCTAAGCAAAGGTAATAACCCACAAGATACGATATACTACCTACTATTAAATGTATGATAGTTTAAGCAAAGTTAACAACCCACAAGAGACGATATATTACCTACTATCAAATGTATGATACCCTAAGCAAACATAATAACCCAAAAGATACGGTATATTACCTACTATCAAACGTATGATTCTCTAAGCAAAGATAATGACCCAAAAGATACGGTATGTTACCTACTATTATACATATGATAGCCTAAGCAAAGGTAATAACCTAAAAGATACGGTATGTTACCTACTATCAAACGCATGATAGCCTAAGCAAAGATAATAACCCAAAAGATACAGTATGTTACCTACTATCAAACGTATGATAGCCTAAGCAAAGGTAATAACCCAATAAGATATGGTATATTACCTACTATCAAACGTATGATAGCAAAGGTAATAACCCAAAAGATACGGTATGTTACCTACTATCAAACGTATGATAGCCTAAGCAAAGGTAATAACCCAAAAAGATACGGTATATTACCTACTATCAAACGTATGATGGCCTAAGAAAAGATAATAACCCAAAAGATATGATACATTACCTACTATCAGACGTATGATAGCCTAAGAAAAGGTAATAACCCTAAATATACGGTATATTACCTACTATCAAACGTATGATTGTCTAAGCAAATGTAATAACCCAAAAGATATAGTATGTCACCTACTATCAAACGTATGATAGCCTGAGCAAAGGTAATAACCCAAAAGATACGATATGTTACCTACTATCAAACGTATGATAGCCTGAGCAAAGGTATAACCCAAAAGATACGGTATCTTACCTACTATCAAACGTATGATAGCCTAAGCAAAGGTAATAACCCACAAGATACGATATACTACCTACTATTAAATGTATGATAGTTTAAGCAAAGTTAATAACCCATAAGAGACGATATATTGCCTACTATCAAATGTATGATACCCTAAGCAAACATAATAACCCAAAAGATACGGTATATTACCTACTATCAAACGTATAATTGTCTAAGCAAAGATAATGACCCAAAAGATACGGTATGTTACCTACTATTATACATATGATAGCCTAAGCAAAGGTAATAACCTAAAAGATACGGTATGTTACCTACTATCAAACGCATGATAGCCTAAGCAAAGATAATAACCCAAAAGATACAGTATGTTACCTACTATCAAACGTATGATAGCCTAAGCAAAGGTAATAACCCAATAAGATATGGTATATTACCTACTATCAAACGTAAGATAGCAAAGGTAATAACCCAAAAGATACAGTATGTTACCTACTATCAAACATATGATAGCCTAAGCAAAGGTAATAACCCAAAAAGATACGGTATATTACCTACTATCAAACGTATGATGGCCTAAGAAAAGTTAATAACCGAAAAGATATGATATATTACCTACTATCAGACATATGATAGCCTAAGCAAAGGTAATAACCCTAAAGATACGGTATATTACCTACTATCAAACGTATGATTGTCTAAGCAAATGTAATAACCCAAAAGATACAGTATGTTACCTACTATCAAACGTATGATATCCTAAGCAAAGGTAATAACCCAAAAGATACGGTATGTTACCTACTATCAAACGTATGATAGCCTGAGCAAAGGTATAACCCAAAAGATACGGTATCTTACCTACTATCAAACGTATGATAGCCTAAGCAAAGGTAATAACCCACAAGGTACGATATACTACCTACTATCAAATGTGTGATAGTCTAAGCAAAGTTAATAACCCACAAGAGACGATATATTACCTACTATCAAATGTATGATACCCTAAGCAAACATAATAACCCAAAAGATACGGTATATTACCTACTATCAAACATATGATTGTCTAAGCAAAGATAATGACCTAAAAGATACGGTATGTTACATACTATTATACATATGATAGCCTAAGCAAAGGAAATAACCCAAAAGACACGGTATGTTACCTACTATCAAACGTACGATAGCCTAAGCAAAGGTAATAACCCAAAAGATACAGTATGTTACCTACTATCAAACGTATGATTGTCTAAGCAAAGGTATTAACACAATAAGATATGGTAGATTACCTACTATCAAACGTATGATAGCCTAAGCAAAGGTAATAACCCAATAAGATACGGTATATTACCTACTATTAAACGTATGATAGCCTAAGCAAATGTGATAACCCAAAAGATACGGTACGTTACCCACTATCAAACGTATGATAGCAGAGGTAATAACCCAAAAGATACGGTATGTTACCTACTATCAATCGTATGATAGCCTAAGCAAAGGTAATAACCCAAAAAGATACGGTATATTACCTATTATCAAACCTATGATGGCCTAAGAAAAGGTAATAACCCAAAAGATATGATATATTACCTACTATCAGACGTATGATAGCCTAAGCAAAGGTAACAACCCAAAAGATACGGTATATTACGTACTATCAAACGTATGATTGTCTAAGCAAAGGTAATAACCCAAAAGATACAATATGTTACCTACTATCAAACGTATGATAGCCTAAGCAAAGGTAATAACCCAAAAGATACGGTATGTTACCTACTATCAAACATATGATAGCCTGAGCAAAGGTATAACCCAAAAGATACGGTGTCTTACCTACTGTCAAACGTATGATAGCCTAAGCAAAGGTAATAACCCACAAGATACGATATACTACCTACTATCAAATGTATGATAGTTTAAGCAAAGTTAATAACCCACAAGAGACGATATATTACCTACTATCAAATGTATGATACCCTAAGCAAACATAATAACCCAAAAGATACGGTATATTACCTACTATCAAATGTATGATTGTCTAAGCAAAGATAATGACCCAAAAGATACGGTATGTTACCTACTATTATACATATGATAGCCTAAGCAAAGGTAATAACCTAAAAGATACGGTATGTTACCTACTATCAAACGCATGATAGCCTAAGCAAAGATAACAACCCAAAAGATACAGTATGTTACCTACTATCAAACGTATGATAGCCTAAGCAAAGGTAATAACCCAAAAGATACGGTATCTTACCTACTATCAAACGTATGATAGCCTAAGCAAAGGTAATAACCCAAAAGATATGATATATTACCTACTATCAAGCGTATGATTGTCTAAGCAAAGGTAATAACCCAAAAGATACAGTATGTTACCTACTATCAAACGTATGATAGCCTACGCAAAGGTAATAACCCAAAAGATACGATATATTACCTACTATCAAAAGTATGATTGTCTAAGGAAAGATAATAACCCAAAAGATACGGTATGATACCTACTTTCAAACATATGACAGCCTAAGCAAAGGTAATGACCCAAAAAGATACGGTATATTACCTATTATCAAACGTATGATGGCCTAAGAAAAGGTAATAACCCAAAAGATATGATATATTACCTACTATCAGACGTATGATAGCCTAAGCAAAGGTAACAACCCAAAAGATACGGTATATTACGTACTATCAAACGTATGATTGTCTAACCAAAGGTAATAACCCAAAAGATACAATATGTTATCTACTATCAAACGTATGATAGCCTAAGCAAAGGTAATAACCCAAAAGATATGGTATGTTACCTACTATCAAACGTAAGATAGCCTGAGCAAAGGTATAACCCAAAAGATACGGTGTCTTACCTACTGTCAAACGTATGATAGCCTAAGCAAAGGTAATAACCCACAAGATACGATATACTACCTACTATCAAATGTATGATAGTTTAAGCAAAGCTAATAACCCACAAGAGACGATTTATTACCTACTATCAAATGTATGATACCCTAAGCAAACATAATAACCCAAAAGATATGGTATATTACCTACTATCAAACGTATGATTGTCTAAGCAAAGATAATGACAGAAAAGATACGGTATGTTACCTACTATCAAACGCATGATAGCCTAAGCAAAGGTAATAACCTAAAAGATACGGTATGTTACCTACTATCAAACGCATGATAGCCTAAGCAAAGATAATAACCCAAAAGATACAGTATGTTACCTACTATCAAATGTATGATACCCTAAGCAAAGGTAATAACCCAAAAGATATGGTATCTTACCTACTATCAAACGTATGATAGCCTAAGCAAAGGTAATAACCCAAAAGATATGATATATTACCTACTACCAAGCGTATGATTGTCTAAGCAAAGGTAGTAACCCAAAAGATACAGTATGTTACCTACTATCAAACGTATGATAGCCTACGCAAAGGTAATAACCCAAAAGATACGATATATTACCTACTATCATAAGTATGATTGTCTAAGGAAAGATAATAACCCAAAAGAAACGGTATGATACCTACTTTCAAACATATGACAGCCTAAGCAAAGGTAATAACCCAAAAGATACGGTATATTACCTACTATCAAACGTATGATGGCCTAAGCAAAGGTAATAACCCAAAAGATATGATATATTACCTACTATCAGACGTATGATAGCCTAAGCAAAGGTAATAACTCAATAAGATATGGTATATTACCTACTATCAAACCTACGATAGCAAAGGTAATAACCCAAAAGATACGGTATATTACCTACTATCAAACGTATGATAGCCTAAGAAAAGGTAATAACCCAAAAGATATGATATATTACCTACTATCAGACGTATGATAGCCTAAGCAAAGGTAATAACCCAATAAGATATGGTATATTACCTACTATCAAACCTACGATAGCAAAGGTAATAACCAAAAAGATACGGTATATTACCTACTATCAAACGCATGATAGCCTACGCAAAGGTAATAACCCAAAAAGATACGGTATATTACCTATTATCAAACGTATGATGGCCTAAGAAAAGGTAATAACCCAAAAGATATGATATATTACCTACTATCAGACGTATGATAGCCTAAGCAAAGGTAACAACCCAAAAGATACGGTATATTACGTACTATCAAACGTATGATTGTCTAACCAAAGGTAATAACCCAAAAGATACAATATGTTATCTACTATCAAACGTATGATAGCCTAAGCAAAGGTAATAACCCAAAAGATATGGTATGTTACCTACTATCAAACGTAAGATAGCCTGAGCAAAGGTATAACCCAAAAGATACGGTGTCTTACCTACTGTCAAACGTATGATAGCCTAAGCAAAGGTAATAACCCACAAGATACGATATACTACCTACTATCAAATGTATGATAGTTTAAGCAAAGCTAATAACCCACAAGAGACGATATATTACCTACTATCAAATGTATGATACCCTAAGCAAACATAATAACCCAAAAGATATGGTATATTACCTACTATCAAACGTATGATTGTCTAAGCAAAGATAATGACAGAAAAGATACGGTATGTTACCTACTATTATTCATATGATAGCCTAAGCAAAGGTAATAACCTAAAAGATACGGTATGTTACCTACTATCAAACGCATGATAGCCTAAGCAAAGATAATAACCCAAAAGATACAGTATGTTACCTACTATCAAATGTATGATACCCTAAGCAAAGGTAATAACCCAAAAGATATGGTATCTTACCTACTATCAAACGTATGATAGCCTAAGCAAAGGTAATAACCCAAAAGATATGATATATTACCTACTACCAAGCGTATGATTGTCTAAGCAAAGGTAGTAACCCAAAAGATACAGTATGTTACCTACTATCAAACGTATGATAGCCTACGCAAAGGTAATAACCCAAAAGATACGATATATTACCTACTATCATAAGTATGATTGTCTAAGGAAAGATAATAACCCAAAAGATACGGTATGATACCTACTTTCAAACATATGACAGCCTAAGCAAAGGTAATAACCCAAAAGATACGGTATATTACCTACTATCAAACGTATGATGGCCTAAGCAAAGGTAATAACCCAAAAGATATGATATATTACCTACTATCAGACGTATGATAGCCTAAGCAAAGGTAATAACTCAATAAGATATGGTATATTACCTACTATCAAACCTACGATAGCAAAGGTAATAACCCAAAAGATACGGTATATTACCTACTATCAAACGTATGATAGCCTAAGAAAAGGTAATAACCCAAAAGATATGATATATTACCTACTATCAGACGTATGATAGCCTAAGCAAAGGTAATAACCCAATAAGATATGGTATATTACCTACTATCAAACCTACGATAGCAAAGGTAATAACCAAAAAGATACGGTATATTACCTACTATCAAACGTATGATAGCCTACGCAAAGGTAATAACCCAAAAAGATACGGTATATTACCTCATATCAAACGTATGATGGCCTAAGAAAAGGTAATAACCCAAAAGATATGATATATTACCTACTATCAGACGTATGATAGCCTAAGCAAAGGTAATAACCCAAAAGATACGGTATATTACCTACTATCAAACGTATGATAGCCTAAGCAAAGGTAATAACCCAATAAGATACGATATATTACCTACTATTAAACGTATGATAGCCTAAGAAAAGGTGATAACCCAAAAGATACGGTACGTTACCCACTATCAAACTTATGATAGCCTAAGCAAAGTTAATAACCCAATAAGATATGGTATATTACCTACTATCAAACATATGACAGCTTAAGCAAAGGTAATAACCCAAAAGATACGGTATGTTACCTACTATCAAACGTATGATAGCCTAAGCAAAGCTAATAACCCAAAACGATGCGGTATATTACCTACTATCAAACGTATGATGGCCTAAGAAAAGGTAATAACCCAAAAGATATGATATATTACCTACTATCAGACGTATGATAGCCTAAGCAAAGGTAATAACCCAAAAGATACAGTATGTTACCTACTATCAAACGTATGATAGCCTACGCAAAGGTAATAACCCAAAAGATACGATATATTACCTACTATCAAAAGTATGACTGTCTAAGGAAAGGTAATAACCCAAAAGATACGGTATGTTACCTACTTTCAAACATATGACAGCCTAAGCAAAGGTAATAACCCAAAAAGATACGGTATATTACCTATTATAAAACGTATGATGGCCTAAGAAAAGGTAATAACCCAAAAGATATGATATATTACCTACTATCAGACGTATGATAGCCTAAGCAAAGGTAACAACCCAAACGATACGGTATATTACGTACTATCAAACGTATGATTGTCTAAGCAAAGGTAATATCCCAGAAGATACAATATGTTACCTACTATCAAACGTATGATAGCCTAAGCAAAGGTCATAACCCAAAAGATACGGTATGTTACCTACTATCAAACGTATGATAGCCTGAGCAAAGGTATAACCCAAAAGATACGGTGTCTTACCTACTGTCAAACGTATGATAGCCTAAGCAAAGGTAATAACCCACAAGATACGATATACTACCTACTATCAAATGTATGATAGTTTAAGCAAAGTTAATAACCCACAAGAGACGATATATTACCTACTATCAAATGTATGATACCCTAAGCAAACATAATAACCCAAAAGATACGGTATATTACCTACTATCAAACGTATGATTGTCTAAGCAAAGATAATGACCCAAAAGATACGGTATGTTACCTACTATTATACATATGATAGCCTAAGCAAAGGTAATAACCTAAAAGATACGGTATGTTACCTACTATCAAACGCATGATAGCCTAAGCAAAGATAATAACCCAAAAGATACAGTAGGTTACCTACTATCAAAAATATGATACCCTAAGCAAAGGTAATAACCCAAAATATACGGTATCTTACCTACTATCAAACGTATGATAGCCTAAGCAAAGGTAATAACCCAAAAGATATGATATATTACCTACTATCAAGCGTATGATTGTCTAAGCAAAGGTAATAACCCAAAAGATACAGTATGTTACCTACTATCAAACGTATGATAGCCTACGCAAAGGTAATAACCCAAAAGATACAATATATTACCTACTATCAAAAGTATGATTGTCTAAGGAAAGATAATAACCCAAAAGATACGGTATGATACCTACTTTCAAACATATGACAGCCTAAGCAAAGGTAATAACCCAAAAGATACGGTATATTACCTACTATCAAACGTATGATGGCCTAAGAAAAGGTAATAACCCAAAAGATATGATATATTACCTACTATCAGACGTATGATAGCCTAAGCAAAGGTAATAACTCAATAAGATATGGTATATTACCTACTATCAAACCTACGATAGCAAAGGTAATAACCCAAAAGATACGGTATATTACCTACTATCAAACGTATGATAGCCTACGCAAAGGTAATAACCCAAAAAGATACGGTATATTACCTCATATCAAACGTATGATGGCCTAAGAAAAGGTAATAACCCAAAAGATATGATATATTACCTACTATCAGACGTATGATAGCCTAAGCAAAGGTAATAACCCAAAAGATACGGTATATTACCTACTATCAAACCTATGATAGCCTAAGCAAAGGTAATAACCCAATAAGATACGATATATTACCTACTATTAAACGTATGATAGCCTAAGCAAAGGTGATAACCCAAAAGATACGGTACGTTACCCACTATCAAACTTATGATAGCCTAAGCAAAGTTAATAACCCAATAAGATATGGTATATTACCTACTATCAAACATATGACAGCCTAAGCAAAGGTAATAACCCAAAAGATACGGTATGTTACCTACTATCAAACGTATGATAGCCTAAGCAAAGCTAATAACCCAAAACGATGCGGTATATTACCTACTATCAAACGTATGATGGCCTAAGAAAAGGTAATAACCCAAAAGATATGATATATTACCTACTATCAGACGTATGATAGCCTAAGCAAAGGTAATAACCCAAAAGATACGGTATATTACGTACTATCAAACGTATGATTGTCTAAGCAAAGGTAATAACCCAAAAGATACAGTATGTTACCTACTATCAAACGTATGATAGCCTACACAAAGGTAATAACCCAAAAGATACGATATATTACCTACTATCAAAAGTATGATTGTCTAAGGAAAGGTAATAACCCAAAAGATACGGTATGTTACCTACTTTCAAACATATGACAGCCTAAGCAAAGGTAATAACCCAAAAAGATACGGTATGTTACCTATTATAAAACGTATGATGGCCTAAGAAAAGCTAATAACCCAAAAGATATGATATATTACCTACTATCAGACGTATGATAGCCTAAGAAAAGGTAATAACTCAATAAGATATGGTATATTACCTACTATCAAACCTACGATAGCAAAGGTAATAACCCAAAAGATACGGTATATTACCTACTATCAAACGTATGATAGCCTACGCAAAGGTAATAACCCAAAAAGATACGGTATATTACCTCATATCAAACGTATGATGGCCTAAGAAAAGGTAATAACCCAAAAGATATGATATATTACCTACTATCAGACGTATGATAGCCTAAGCAAAGGTAATAACCCAAAAGATACGGTATATTACCTACTATCAAACCTATGATAGCCTAAGCAAAGGTAATAACCCAATAAGATACGATATATTACCTACTATTAAACGTATGATAGCCTTAGCAAAGGTGATAACCCAAAAGATACGGTACGTTACCCACTATCAAACTTATGATAGCCTAAGCAAAGTTAATAACCCAATAAGATATGGTATATTACCTACTATCAAACATATGACAGCCTAAGCAAAGGTAATAACCCAAAAGATACGGTATGTTACCTACTATCAAACGTATGATAGCCTAAGCAAAGCTAATAACCCAAAACGATGCGGTATATTACCTACTATCAAACGTATGATGGCCTAAGAAAAGGTAATAACCCAAAAGATATGATATATTACCTACTATCAGACGTATGATAGCCTAAGCAAAGGTAATAACCCAAAAGATACGGTATATTACGTACTATCAAACGTATGATTGTCTAAGCAAAGGTAATAACCCAAAAGATACAGTATGTTACCTACTATCAAACGTATGATAGCCTACACAAAGGTAATAACCCAAAAGATACGATATATTACCTACTATCAAAAGTATGATTGTCTAAGGAAAGGTAATAACCCAAAAGATACGGTATGTTACCTACTTTCAAACATATGACAGCCTAAGCAAAGGTAATAACCCAAAAAGATACGGTATGTTACCTATTATAAAACGTATGATGGCCTAAGAAAAGCTAATAACCCAAAAGATATGATATATTACCTACTATCAGACGTATGATAGCCTAAGCAAAGGTAACAACCCAAACGATACGGTATATTACGTACTATCAAACGTATGATTGTCTAAGCAAAGGTAATAACCCAGAAGATACAATATGTTACCTACTATCAAACGTATGATAGCCTAAGCAAAGGTAATAACCCAAAAGATACGGTATGTTACCTACTATCAAAAGTATGATAGCCTGAGCAAAGGTATAACCCAAAAGATACGGTGTCTTACCTACTGTCAAACGTATGATAGCCTAAGCAAAGGTAATAACCCACAAGATACGATATACTACCTACTATCAAATGTATGATAGTTTAAGCAAAGTTAATAACCCACAAGAGACGATATATTACCTACTATCAAATGTATGATACCCTAAGCAAACATAATAACCCAAAAGATACGGTATATTACCTACTATCAAACGTATGATTGTCTAAGCAAAGATAATGACCCAAAAGATACGGTATGTTACCTACTACTATACATATGATAGCCTAAGCAAAGGTAATAACCTAAAAGATACGGTATGTTACATACTATCAAACGCATGATAGCCTAAGCAAAGATAATAACCCAAAAGATGCAGTATGTTACCTACTATCAAACGTATGATAGCCTAAGCAAAGGTAATAACCCAAAATATACGGTATCTTACCTACTATCAAACGTATGATAGCCTAAGCAAAGGTAATAACCCAAAAGATATGATATATTACCTACTATCAAGCGTATGATTGTCTAAGCAAAGGTAATAACCCAAAAGATACAGTATGTTACCTACTATCACACGTATGATAGCCTACGCAAAGGTAATAACCCAAAAGATACGATATATTACCTACTATCAAAAGTATGATTGTCTAAGGAAAGATAATAACCCAAAAGATACGGTATGATACCTACTTTCAAACATATGACAGCCTAAGCAAAGGTAATAACCCAAAAGATACGGTATATTACCTACTATCAAACGTATGATGGCCTAAGGAAAGGTAATAACCCAAAAGATGTGATATATTACCTACTATCAGACGTATGATAGCCTAAGTAAAGGTAATAACCCAATAAGATATGGTATATTACCTACTATCAAACCTACGATAGCAAAGGTAATAACCCAAAAGATACGGTATATTACCTACTATCAAATGTATGATAGCCTACGCAAAGGTAATAACCCAAAAAGATACGGTATATTACCTCATATCAAACGTATGATGGCCTAAGAAAAGGTAATAACCCAAAAGATATGATATATTACCTACTATCAGACGTATGATAGCCTAAGCAAAGGTAATAACCCAAAAGATACGGTATATTACCTACTATCAAACGTATGATAGCCTAAGCAAAGGTAATAACCCAATAAGATACGGTATATTACCTACTGTTAAACGTATGATAGCCTAAGCAAAGGTGATAACCCAAAAGATACGGTACGTTACCCACTATCAAACTTATGATAGCCTAAGCAAAGTTAATAACCCAATAAGATATGGTATATTACCTACTATCAAACATATGACAGCCTAAGCAAAGGTAATAACCCAAAAGATACGGTATGTTACCTACTATCAAACGTATGATAGCCTAAGCAAAGGTAATAACCCAAAAAGATACGGTATATTACCTACTATCAAACGTATGATGGCCTAAGAAAAGGTAATAACCCAAAAGATATGATATATTACCTACTATCAGACGTATGATAGCCTAAGCAAAGGTAATAACCCAAAAGATACGGTATATTACGTACTATCAAACGTAAGATTGTCTAAGCAAAGGTAATAACCCAAAAGATACAATATGTTACCTACTATCAAACGTATGATAGCCTACGCAAAGGTATAACCCAAAAGATACGATATATTACCTACTATCAAAAGTATGATTGTCTAAGGAAAGGTAATAACCCAAAAGATACGGTATGTTACCTACTTTCAAACATATGACAGCCTAAGCAAAGGTAATAACCCAAAAAGATACGGTATATTACCTATTATCAAACGTATGATGGCCTAAGAAAAGGTAATAACCCAAAAGATATGATATATTACCTACTATCAGACGTATGATAGCCTAAGCAAAGGAAACAACCCAAAAGATACGGTATATTACGTACTATCAAACGTATGATTGTCAAAGCAAAGGTAATAACCCAAAAGATACAATATGTTACCTACTATCAAACGTATGATAGCCTAAGCAAAGGTAATAACCCAAAAGATACGGTATGTTACCTACTATCAAACGTATGATAGCCTGAGCAAAGGTATAACCCAAAAGATACGGTGTCTTACCTACTGTCAAACGTATGATAGCCTAAGCAAAGGTAATATCCCACAAGATACGATATACTACCTACTATCAAATGTATGATAGTTTAAGCAAAGTTAATAACCCACAAGAGACGATATATTACCTACTATCAAATGTATGATACCCTAAGCAAACATAATAACCCAAAAGATACGGTATATTACGTACTATCAAACGTATGATTGTCTAAGCAAAGATAATGACCCAAAAGATACGGTATGTTACCTACTATTATACATATGATAGCCTAAGCAAAGGTAATAACCTAAAAGATATGGTATGTTACCTACTATCAAACGCATGATAGCCTAAGCAAAGATAATAACCCAAAAGATACAGTATGTTACCTACTATCAAACGTATGATAGCCTAAGCAAAGGTAATAACCCAAAAGATACGGTATCTTACCTACTATCAAACGTATGATAGCCTAAGCAAAGGTAATAACCCAAAAGATATGATATATTACCTACTATCAAGCGTATGATTGTCTAAGCAAAGGTAATAACCCAAAAGATACAATATGTTACCTACTATCAAACGTATGATAGCCTACGCAAAGGTAATAACCCTAAAGATACGATATATTACCTACTATCAAAAGTATGATTGTCTAAGGAAAGATAATAACCCAAAAGATACGGTATGATACCTACTTTCAAACATATGACAGCCTAAGCAAAGGTAATAACCCAAAAGATACGGTATATTACCTACTATCAAACGTATGATGGCCTAAGAAAAGGTAATAACCCAAAAGATATGATATATTACCTACTATCAGACGTATGATAGCCTAAGCAAAGGTAATAACCCAAAAGATACGGTATATTACCTACTATCAAACGTATGATAGCCTAAGCAAAGGTAATAACCCAATAAGATACGGTATATTACCTACTATTAAACGTATGATAGTCTAAGCAAAGGTGATAACCCAAAAGATACGGTACGTTACCCACTATCAAACGTATGATAGCCTAAGCAAAGTTAATAACCCAATAAGATATGGTATATTACCTACTATCAAACATATGATAGCAAAGGTAATAACCCAAAAGATACGGTATGTTACCTACTATCAAACGTATGATAGCCTAAGCAAAGGTAATAACCCAAAAAGATACGGTATATTACCTACTATCAAACGTATGATGGCCTAAGAAAAGGTAATAACCCAAAAGATATGATATATTACCTACTATCAGACGTATGATAGCCTAAGCAAAGGTAATAACCCAAAAGATACGGTATATTACGTACTATCAAACGTATGATTGTCTAAGCAAAGGTAATAACCCAAAAGATACAATATGTTACCTACTATCAAACGTATGATAGCCTAAGCAAAGGTAATAACCCAAAAGATACGGTATGTTACCTACTATCAAACGTATGATAGCCTGAGCAAAGGTATAACCCAAAAGATACGGTATCTTACCTACTATCAAACGTATGATAGCCTAAGCAAAGGTAATAACCCACAAGATACGATATACTACCTACTATGAAATGTATGATAGTTTAAGCAAAGTTAATAACCCACAAGAGACGATATATTACCTACTATCAAATGTATGATACCCTAAGCAAACATAATAACCCAAAAGATACAGTATATTACCTACGATCAAACGTATGATTCTCTAAGCAAAGATAATGACCCAAAAGATACGGTATGTTACCTACTATTATACATATGATAGCCTAAGCAAAGGTAATGACCTAAAAGATACGGTATGTTACCTACTATCAAACGCATGATAGCCTAAGCAAAGATAATAACCCAAAAGATACAGTATGTTACCTACTATCAAACGTATGATAGCCTAAGCAAAGGTAATAACCCAATAAGATATGGTATATTACCTACTATCAAACGTATGATAGCAAAGGTAATAACCCAAAAGATACGGTATGTTACCTACTATCAAACGTATGATAGCCTAAGCAAAGGTAATAACCTAAAAAGATACGGTATATTACCTACTATCAAACGTATGATGGCCTAAGAAAAGATAATAACCCAAAAGATATGATATATTACCTACTATCAGACGTATGATAGCCTAAGCAAAGGTAATAACCCTAAAGATACGGTATATTACCTACTATAAAAACGTATGATTGTCTAAGCAAATGTAATAACCCAAAAGATACAGTATGTTACCTACTATCAAACGTATGATAGCCTAAGCAAAGGTGATAACCAAAAAGATACGATATTTTACCTACTATCAAACGTATGATAGCCTGAGCAAAGGTATAACCCAAAAGATACGGTATCTTACCTACTATCAAACGTATGATAGCCTAAGCAAAGGTAATAACCCACAAGATACGATATACTACCTACTATTAAATGTATGATAATTTAAGCAAAGTTAATAACCCATAAGAGATGATATATTACCTACTATCAAATGTATGATACCCTAAGCAAACATAATAACCAAAAAGATACGGTATATTACCTACTATCAAACGTATAATTGTCTAAGCAAAGATAATGACCCAAAAGATACGGTATGTTACCTACTATTATACATATGATAGCCTAAGCAAAGGTAATAACCTAAAAGATACGGTATGTTACCTACTATCAAACGCATGATAGCCTAAGCAAAGATAATAACCCAAAAGATACAGTATGTTACCTACTATCAAACGTATGATAGCCTAAGCAAAGGTAATAACCCAATAAGATATGGTATATTACCTACTATCAAACGTAAGATAGCAAAGGTAATAACCCAAAAGATACAGTATGTTACCTACTATCAAACGTATGATAGCCTCAGCAAAGGTAATAACCCAAAAAGATACGGTATATTACCTACTATCAAACGTATGATGGCCTAAGAAAAGGTAATAACCCAAAAGATATGATATATTACCTACTATCAGACATATGATAGCCTAAGCAAAGGTAATAACCCAAAAGATATGGTATATTACCTACTATCAAACGTATGATTGTCTAAGCAAATGTAATAACCCAAAAGATACAGTATGTTACCTACTATCAAACGTATGATAGCCTAAGCAAAGGTAATAACCCAAAAGATACGGTATGTTACCTACTATCAAACGTATGATAGCATGAGCAAAGGTATAACCCAAAAGATACGGTATCTTACCTACTATCAGACGTATGATAGCCTAAGCAAAGGTAATAACCCAAAAGATACGGTATATTACGTACTATCAAACGTATGATTGTCTAAGCAAAGGTAATAACCCAAAAGATACAATATGTTACCTACTATCAAACGTATGATAGCCTAAGCAAAGGTAATAACCCAAAAGATACGGTATGTTACCTACTATCAAACGTATGATAGCCTGAGCAAAGGTATAACCCAAAAGATACGGTATCTTACCTACTATCAAACGTATGATAGCCTCAGCAAAGGTAATAACCCACAAGATACGATATACTACCTACTATGAAATGTATGATAGTTTAAGCAAAGTTAATAACCCACAAGAGACGATATATTACCTACTATCAAATGTATGATACCCTAAGCAAACATAATAACCCAAAAGATACGGTATATTACCTACTATCAAACGTATGATTCTCTAAGCAAAGATAATGACCCAAAAGATACGGTATGTTACCTACTATTATACATATGATAGCCTAAGCAAAGGTAATAACCTAAAAGATACGGTATGTTACCTACTATTATACGCATGATAGCCTAAGCAAAGATAATAACCCAAAAGATACAGTATGTTACCTACTATCAAACGTATGATAGCCTAAGCAAAGGTAATAACCCAATAAGATATGGTATGTTACCTACTATCAAACGTATGATAGCAAAGGTAATAACCCAAAAGATACGGTATGTTACCTACTATCAAACGTATGATAGCCTAAGCAAAGGTAATAACCTAAAAAGATACGGTATATTACCTACTATCAAACGTATGATGGCCTAAGAAAAGATAATAACCCAAAAGATATGATATATTACCTACTATCAGACGTATGATAGCCTAAGCAAAGGTAATAACCCTAAAGATACGGTATATTACCTACTATCAAACGTATGATTGTCTAAGCAAATGTAATAACCCAAAAGATACAGTATGTTACCTACTATCAAACGTATGATAGCCTAAGCAAAGGTGATAACCAAAAAGATACGATATTTTACCTACTATCAAACGTATGATAGCCTGAGCAAAGGTATAACCCAAAAGATACGGTATCTTACCTACTATCAAACGTATGATAGCCTAAGCAAAGGTAATAACCCACAAGATACGATATACTACCTACTATTAAATGTATGATAATTTAAGCAAAGTTAATAACCCATAAGAGATGATATATTACCTACTATCAAATGTATGATATCCTAAGCAAACATAATAACCCAAAAGATACGGTATATTACCTACTATCAAACGTATAATTGTCTAAGCAAAGATAATGACCCAAAAGATACGGTATGTTACCTACTATTATACATATGATAGCCTAAGCAAAGGTAATAACCTAAAAGATACGGTATGTTACCTACTATCAAACGCATGATAGCCTAAGCAAAGATAATAACCCAAAAGATACAGTATGTTACCTACTATCAAACGTATGATAGCCTAAGCAAAGGTAATAACCCAATAAGATATGGTATATTACCTACTATCAAACGTAAGATAGCAAAGGTAATAACCCAAAAGATACAGTATGTTACCTACTATCAAACGTATGATAGCCTCAGCAAAGGTAATAACCCAAAAAGATACGGTATATTACCTACTATCAAACGTATGATGGCCTAAGAAAAGGTAATAACCCAAAAGATATGATATATTACCTACTATCAGACATATGATAGCCTAAGCAAAGGTAATAACCCAAAAGATATGGTATATTACCTACTATCAAACGTATGATTGTCTAAGCAAATGTAATAACCCAAAAGATACAGTATGTTACCTACTATCAAACGTATGATAGCCTAAGCAAAGGTAATAACCCAAAAGATACGGTATGTTACCTACTATCAAACGTATGATAGCATGAGCAAAGCTATAACCCAAAAGATACGGTATCTTACCTACTATCAAACGTATGATAGCCTAAGCAAAGGTAATAACCCACAAGATACGATATACTACCTACTATCAAATGTGTGATAGTCTAAGCAAAGTTAATAACCCACAAGAGACGATATATTACCTACTATCAAATGTATGATACTCTAAGCAAACATAATAACCCAAAAGATACGGTATATTACCTACTGTCAAACATATGATTGTCTAAGCAAAGATAATGACCCAAAAGATACGGTATGTTACATACTATTATACATATGATAGCCTAAGCAAAGGAAATAACCCAAAAGATACGGTATGTTACCTACTATCAAACGTACGATAGCCTAAGCAAATGTAATAACCCAAAAGATACAGTATGTTACCTACTATCAAACGTATGATTGTCTAAGCAAAGGTATTAACACAATAAGATATGGTATATTACCTACTATCAAACGTATGATAGCCTAAGCAAAGGTAATAACCCAATAAGATACGGTATATTACCTACTATTAAACGTATGATAGCCTAAGCAAAGGTGATAACCCAAAAGATACGGTATGTTACCCACTATCAAACGTATGATAGCCTAAGCAAAGTTAATAACCCAATAAGATATGGTATATTACCTACTATCAAACATATGATAGCAGAGGTAATAACCCAAAAGATACGGTATGTTACCTACTATCAAACGTATGATAGCCTAAGCAAAGGTAATAACCCAAAAAGATACGGTATATTACCTATTATCAAACGTATGATGGCCTAAGAAAAGGTAATAACCCAAAAGATATGATATATTACCTACTATCAGACGTATGATAGCCTAAGCAAAGGTAACAACCCAAAAGATACGGTATATTACGTACTATCAAACGTATGATTGTCTAAGCAATGGTAATAACCCAAAAGATACAATATGTTACCTACTATCAATTGTATGATAGCCTAAGCAAAGCGAATAACCCAAAAGATACGGTATGTTACCTACTATCAAACGTATGATAACCTGAGCAAAGGTATAACCCAAAAGATATGGTGTCTTACCTACTGTCAAACGTATGATAGCCTAAGCAAAGGTAATAACCCACAAGATACGATATACTACCTACTATCAAATGTATGATAGTTTAAGCAAAGTTAATAACCCACAAGAGACGATATATTACCTACTATCAAATGTATGATACCCTAAGCAAACATAATAACCCAAAAGATATGGTATATTACCTACTGTCAAACGTATGATTGTCTAAGCAAAGATAATGACCCAAAAGATACGGTATGTTACCTACTATTATACATATGATAGCCTAAGCAAAGGTAATAACCTAAAAGATACGGTAGATTACCTACTATCAAACGTATGATAGCCTAAGCAAAGGTAATAACCCAATAAGATACGGTATATTACCTACTATTAAACGTATGATAGCCTAAGCAAAGGTGATAACCCAAAAGATACGGTACGTTACCCACTGTCAAACGTATGATAGCCTAAGCAAAGTTAATAACCCAATAAGATATGGTATATTACCTACTGTCAAACGTATGATAGCCTAAGCAAAGGTAATAACCCAAAAGATACAGTATGTTACCTACTATCAAACGTATGATAGCCTACGCAAAGGTAATAACCCAAAAGATACGATATATTACCTACTATCAAAAGTATGATTGTCTAAGGAAAGATAATAACCCAAAAGATACGGTATGATACCTACTTTCAAACATATGACAGCCTAAGCAAAGGTAATAACCCAAAAGATACGGTATATTACCTACTATCAAACGTATGATGGCCTAAGAAACGGTAATAACCCAAAAGATACGGTATGTTACCAACTATCAGACATACGATAGCCTAAGCAAAGGTAATAACCCAAAAGATACAGTATGTTACCTACTATCAAACGTATGATTGTCTAAGCAAAGGTATTAACACAATAAGATATGGTAGATTACCTACTATCAAACGTATGATAGCCTAAGCAAAGGTAATAACCCAATAAGATACGGTATATTACCTACTATTAAACGTATGATAGCCTAAGCAAAGGTGATAACCCAAAAGATACGGTACGTTACCCACTATCAAACGTATGATAACCTAAGCAAAGTTAATAACCCAATAAGATATGGTATATTACCTACTATCAAACATATGATAGCAGAGGTAATAACCCAAAAGATACGGTATGTTACCTACTATCAAACGTATGATAGCCTAAGCAAAGGTAATAACCCAAAAAGATACGGTATATTACCTATTATCAAACGTATGATGGTCTAAGAAAAGGTAATAACCCAAAAGATATGATATATTACCTACTATCAGACGTATGATAGCCTAAGCAAAGGTAACAACCCAAAAGATACGGTATATTATGTACTATCAAACGTATGATTGTCTAAGCAAAGGTAATAACCCAAAAGATACAATATGTTACCTACTATCAAACGTATAATAGCCTAAGCAAAGGTAATAACCCAAAAGATACGGTATGTTACCTACTATCAAACGTATGATAGCCTGAGCAAAGGTATAACCCAAAAGATACGGTGTCTTACCTACTGTCAAACGTATGATAGCCTAAGCAAAGGTAATAACCCACAAGATACGATATACTACCTACTATCAAATGTATGATAGTTTAAGCAAAGTTAATAACCCACAAGAGACGATATATTACCTACTATCAAATGTATGATACCCTAAGCAAACATAATAACCCAAAAGATACGGTATATTACCTACTATCAAACGTATGATTGTCTAAGCAAAGATAATGACCCAAAAGATACGGTATGTTACCTACTATTATACATATGATAGCCTAAGCAAAGGTAATAACCTAAAAGATACGGTATGTTACCTACTATCAAACGCATGATAGCCTAAGCAAAGATAATAACCCAAAAGATACAGTATGTTACCTACTATCAAACGTATGATAGCCTAAGCAAAGGTAATAACCCAAAAGATACGGTATCTTACCTAATATCAAACGTATGATAGCCTAAGCAAAGGTAATAACCCAAAAGATATGATATATTACCTACTATAAAGCGTATGATTGTCTAAGCAAAGGTAATAACCCAAAAGATACAGTATGTTACCTACTATCAAACGTATGATAGCCTACGCAAAGGTAATAACCCAAAAGATACGATATATTACCTACTATCAAAAGTATGATTGTCTAAGGAAAGATAATAACCCAAAAGATACGGTATGATACCTACTTTCAAACATATGACAGCCTAAGCAAAGGTAATAACCCAGAAGATACGGTATATTACCTACCATCAAACGTATGATGGCCTAAGAAAAGGTAATAACCCAAAAGATATGATATATTACCTACTATCAGACGTTCGATAGCCTAAGCAAAGGTAATAACACAAAAGATACAGTATGTTACCTACTATCAAACGTATGATTGTCTAAGCAAAGGTATTAACACAATAAGATATGGTAGATTACCTACTATCAAACGTATGATAGCCTAAGCCAAGGTAATAACCCAATAAGATACGGTATATTACCTACTATTAAACGTATGATAGCCTAAGCAAAGGTGATAACCCAAAAGATACGGTACGTTACCCACTATCAAACGTATGATAGCCTAAGCAAAGTTAATAACCCAATAAGATATGGTATATTAACTACTATCAAACATATGATAGCAGAGGTAATAACCCAAAAGATACGGTATGTTACCTACTATCAAACGTATGATAGCCTAAGCAAAGGTAATAACCCAAAAAGATACGGTATATTACCTATTATCAAATGTATGATGGCCTAAGAAAAGGTAATAACCCAAAAGATATGATATATTACCTACTATCAGACGTATGATAGCCTAAGCAAAGGTAACAACCCAAAAGATACGGTATATTACGTACTATCAAACGTATGATTGTCTAAGCAAAGGTAATAACCCAAAAGATACAATATGTTACCTACTATCAAACGTACGATAGCCTAAGCAAAGGTAATAACCCAAAAGATACGGTATGTTACCTACTATCAAACGTATGATAGCCTGAGCAAAGGTATAACCCAAAAGATACGGTGTCTTACCTACTGTCAAACGTATGATAGCCTAAGCAAAGGTAATAACCCACGAGATACGATATACTACCTACTATCAAATGTATGATAGTTTAAGCAAAGTTAATAACCCACAAGAGACGATATATTACCTACTATCAAATGTATGATACCCTAAGCAAACATAATAACCCAAAAGATATGGTATATTACCTACTATCAAATGTATGATTGTCTAAGCAACGATAATGACCCAAAAGATACGGTATGTTACCTACTATTACACATATGATAGCCTAAGCAAAGGTAATAACATAAAAGATACAGTATGTTACCTACTATCAAACGCATGATAGCCTAAGCAAAGATAATAACCCAAAAGATACAGTATGTTACCTACTATCAAATATATGATAGCCTAAGCAAAGGTAATAACCCAAAAGATACGGTATCTTACCTACTATCAAACGTATGATAGCCTAAGCAAAGGTAATAACCCAAAAGATATGATATATTACCTACTATTAAGCGTATGATTGTCTAAGCAAAGGTAATAACCCAAAAGATACAGTATGCTACCTACTATCAAACGTATGATAGCCTACGCAAAGGTAATAACCCAAAAGATACGATATATTACCTACTATCAAAAGTATGATTGTCTAAGGAAAGATACTAACCCAAAAGATACGGTATGATACCTACTTTCAAACATATGACAGCCTAAGCAAAGGTAATAACCCAAAAGATACGGTATATTACCTACTATCAAACGTATGATGGCCTTAGAAAAGGTAATAACCCAAAAGATATGATATATTACCTACTATCAGACGTATGATAGCCTAAGCAAAGGTAATAACCCAAAAGATACGGTATATTACGTACTATCAAACGTATGATTGTCTAAGAAAAGGTAATAACCCAAAAGATACAATATTTTACCTACTATCAAACGTATGATAGACTAAGCAAAGGTAATAACCCAAAAGATACGGTATGTTACCTACTATCAAAGGTATGATAGCCTGAGCAAAGGTATAACCCAAAAGATACAGTATTTACCTACTATCAAACGTATGATAGCCTAAGCAAAGGTAATAACCCACAAGATACGATATACTAAATACTATCAAATGTATGATAGTTTAAGAAAAGTTAATAACCCACAAGAGACGATATATTACCTACTATCAAATGTTTGATACCCTAAGGAAACATAATAACCCAAAAGATACGGTATATTACCTACTATCAAACGTATGATTGTCTAAGCAACGATAATGACCCAAAAGATACAGTATGTTACCTACTATTACACATATGATAGCCTAAGCAAAGGTAATAACATAAAAGATACGGTATGTTACCTACTATCAAACGCATGATAGCCTAAGCAAAGATAATAACCCAAAAGATACAGTATGTTACCTACTATCAAACGTATGATAGCCTAAGCAAAGGTAATAACCCAATAAGATATGGTATATTACCTACTATCAAACGTATGATAGCAAAGGTAATAACCCAAAAGATACGGTATGTTACCTACTATCACACGTATGATAGCCTAAGAAAAGGTAATAACCCAAAAAGATACGGTATATTACCTACTATCAAACGTATGATGGCCTAAGAAAAGGTAATAACCCAAAAGATATGATATATTACCTACTATCAGACGTATGATAGCCTAAGAAAAGGTAATAACCCTAAAGATACGGTATATTACCTACTATCAAACGTATGATTGTCTAAGAAAATGTAATAACCCAAAAGATACAGTATGTTACCTACTATCAAACGTATGATAGCATAAGCAAAGGTAATAACCCAAAAGATACGGTATGTTACCTACTATCAAACGTATGATAGCCTGAGCAAAGGTATAACCCAAAAGATACAGTATTTACCTACTATCAAACGTATGATAGCCTAAGCAAAGGTAATAACCCACAAGATACGATATACTACCTACTATCAAATGTATGATAGTTTAAGAAAAGTTAATAACCCACAAGAGACGATATATTACCTACTATCAATTGTTTGATACCCTAAGCAAACATAATAACCCAAAAGATACGGTATATTACCTACTATCAAACGTATGATTGTCTAAGCAACGATAATGACCCAAAAGATACAGTATGTTACCTACTATTACACATATGATAGCCTAAGCAAAGGTAATAACATAAAAGATACGGTATGTTACCTACTATCAAACGCATGATAGCCTAAGCAAATATAATAACCCAAAAGATACAGTATGTTACCTACTATCAAACGTATGATAGCCTAAGCAAAGGTAATGACCCAATAAGATATGGTATATTACCTACTATCAAATGTATGATAGCAAAGGTAATAACCCAAAAGATACGGTATGTTACCTACTATCAAACGTATGATAGCCTAAGTAAAGGTAATAACCCAAAAAGATACGGTATATTACCTACTATCAAACGTATGATGGCCTAAGAAAAGGTAATAACCCAAAAGATATGATATATTACCTACTATCAGACGTATGATAACCTAAGAAAAGGTAATAACCCTAAAGATACGGTATATTACCTACTATCAAACGTATGATTGTCTAAGCAAATGTAATAACCCAAAAGATACAGTATGTTACCTACTATCAAACGTATGATGGCCTAAGCAAAGGTAATAACCCAAAAGATACGATATATTACCTACTATCAGACGTATGATAGCCTGAGCAAAGGTATAACCCAAAAGATACAGTATCTTACCTACTATCAAAAGTAGGATAGCCTAGGCAAAGGTAATAACCCACAAGATACGGTATACTACCTACTATCAAATGTATGATAGTCTAAGCAAAGTTAATAACCCACAAGAGACGATATATTACCTACTATCAAATGTATGATACCCTAAGAAAACATAATAACCCAAAAGATACGGTATATTACCTACTATCAAACGTATGATTGTCTAAGCAAAGGTAATGACCCAAAAGATACGTTATGTTACATACTATTATACATATGATAGCCTAAGCAAAGGAAATAACCCAAAAGATACGGTATGTTACCTACTATCAAACGTATGATAGCTTAAGCAAAGGTAATAAACCAAAAGATACAGTATGTTACCTACTATCAAACGTATGATTGTCTAAGCAAAGGTAATAACCCAATAAGATATGGTAGATTACCTACTATCAAACGTATGATAGCCTAAGCAAAGTTAATAACCCAAAAGGTATGGTATGTTACCTATAATCAAATGTATGATAGTCTAAGCAAAGGTAATAACCCGAAAGATACGGTATATTACCTACTATCAATCGTATGATTGCCTAAGCAAAGGTAATAACCCAAAAGATACAGTATGTTACCTACTATCAAACGTATGATAGCGTAAGCAAAGGTAATAACCCAAAAGATACAGTATCTTACCTACTATCAAACGTATGATAGCCTAAGCAAAGGTAATAACACAAAAGATATGATATATTACCTACTATCAAGCGTATGATTGTCTAAGCAATGGTAATAACCCAAAAGATACAGTATGTTACCTACTATCAAACGTATGATAGCCTACGCAAAGGTAATAACCAAAAAGATACGATATATTACCTACTATCGAAAGTATGATTGTCTAAGGAAAGATAATAACCCAAAAGATACGGTATGATACCTACTATCAAACATATGACAACCTAAGCAAAGGTAATAACCCAAAAGATATGGTATGTTACCTACTATCAAACGTATGATAGCCTAAGCAAAGGTAATAACCCAATAAGATACGATATATTACCTACTATTAAACATATGATAGCTTAAGCAAAGGTAATAACCTAAAAGATACGGTACGTTACCTTCTATCAAATGTATGATTGTCTAAACAAAGGTAATAACCCAAAAGATACGGTATGTTACCAATTATCAAACGTATGATTGCTAAGGAAAGGTAATAACCCAAAAGATACGGTATGTTACCTACTATTAAACATATGATAGCCTAAGCAAAGATAATAACCCAAAAGATATGGTATGTTACCTACAATCAAACGTATGATAGCCTAAGCAAAGGTAATAACCCAATAAGATATGGTATATTACCTACTATCAAACGTATGATAGCAAAGGTAATAACCCAAAAGATACGGTATGTTACCTACTATCAAACATATGATAGCCTACGCAAAGGTAATAACATAAAAAGATACGGTATATTACCTACTATCAAACGTATGATGGCCTAAGTAAAGGTAATAACCCAAAAGATATGATATATTACCTACTATCAGACGTATGATAGCCTAAGCAAAGGTAATAACCCAAAAGATACGGTATATTACCTACTATCAAACGTATGATTGTCTAAGCAAAGGTAATAACCCATAAGATACAGTATGTTACCTACTATCAAACGTATGATAGCCTAAGCAAAGGTAATAACCCAAAAGATACGGTATCTTACCTACTATCAAACGTATGATAGCCTGAGCAAAGGTATAACCCAAAAGATACGGTATCTTACCTACTATCAAACGTATGATAGCCTAAGCAAAGGTAATAACCCACTAGATACGATATACTACCTACTATGAAATGTATGATAGTCTAAGCAAAGTTAATAACCCACAAGAGACGATATATTACCTACTATCAAATGTATGATACCCTAAGCAAACATAATAACCCAAAAGATACGGTATATTACCTACTATCAAACGTATGATTGTCTAAACAAAGATAATGACCCAAAAGATACGGTATGTTACCTAATATTATACATATGATAGCCTAAGCAAAGAAAATAACCCAAAAGATACGGTATGTTACCTACTATCAAACGTATGATAGCCTAAGCAAACGTAATAACCCAAAAGATACAGTATGTTACCTACTATAAAACGTATGATAGCGTAAGCAAAGGTAATAACCCAAAAGATACAGTATCTTACCTACTATCAAACGTATGATAGCCTAAGCAAAGGTAATAACCCAAAAGATATGATATATTACCTACTATCAAGCGTATGATTGTCTAAGCAAAGGTAATAACCCAAAAGATACAGTATGTTACCTACTATCAAACGTATGATAGCCTACGCAAAGGTAATAACCAAAAAGATACGATATATTACCTACTATCGAAAGTATGATTGTCTAAGGAAAGATAATAACCCAAAAGATACGGTATGATACCTACTATCAAACATATGACAACCTAAGCAAAGGTAATAACCCAAAAGATACGGTATGTTACCTACTATCAAACGTATGATAGCCTAAGCAAAGGTAATAACCCAAAAGATACGGTATGTTACCAATTATCAAACGTATGATAGCCTAAGTAAAGGTAATAACCCAATAAGATACGATATATTACCTACTATTAAACGTATGATAGCCTAAGCAAAGGTAATAACCCAAAAGATACGGTACGTTACCTTCTATCAAACGTATGATTGTCTAAGCAAAGGTAATAACCCAAAAGATACGGTATGTTACCTACTATTAAACATATGATAGCCTAAGCAAAGATAATAACCCAAATGATATGGTATGTTACCTACAATCAAACGTATGATAGCCTAAGCAAAGGTAATAACCCAATAAGATATGGTATATTACCTACTATCAAACGTATGATAGCGAAGGTAATAACCCAAAAGATACGGTATGTTACCTACTATTAAACGTATGATAGCCTACGCAAAGGTAATAACCCAAAAAGATACGGTATATTACCTACTATCAAACGTTTGATGGCCTAAGAAAAGGTAATAACCTAAAAGATATGATATATTACCTACTATCAGACGTATGATAGCCTAAGCAAAGGTAATAACCCAAAAGATACGGTATATTACCTACTATCAAACGTATGATTGTCTAAGCCAAGGTAATAACCCAAAATATACAGTATGTTACCTACTATCAAACGTATGATAGCCTAAGCAAAGGTAATAACCCAAAAGATACGGTATGTTACCTACTATCAAACGTATGATAGTCTGAGCAAAGGTATAACCCAAAAGATACGGTATCTTACCTACTATCAAACGTATGATAGCCTAAGCAAAGGTAATAACCCACAAGATACGATATACTACCTACTATCAAATGTATGATAGTCTAAGCAAAGTTAATAACCCACAAGAGACGATATATTACCTACTATCAAATGTATGATACCCTAAGCAAACATAATAACCCAAAAGATACAGTATATTACCTACTATCAAATGTATGATTGTCTAAGCAAAGATAATGACACAAAAGATATGATATATTACCTACTATCAAGCGTATGATTGTCTAAGCAATGGTAATAACCCAAAAGATACAGTATGTTACCTACTATCAAACGTATGATAGCCTACGCAAAGGTAATAACCAAAAAGATACGATATATTACCTACTATCGAAAGTATGATTGTCTAAGGAAAGATAATAACCCAAAAGATACGGTATGATACCTACTATCAAACATATGACAACCTAAGCAAAGGTAATAACCCAAAAGATACGGTATGTTACCTACTATCAAACGTATGATAGCCTAAGCAAAGGTAATAACCCAATAAGATACGATATATTACCTACTATTAAACATATGATAGCTTAAGCAAAGGTAATAACCTAAAAGATACGGTACGTTACCTTCTATCAAACGTATGATTGTCTAAACAAAGGTAATAACCCAAAAGATACGGTATGTTACCAATTATCAAACGTATGATTGTCTAAGGAAAGGTAATAACCCAAAAGATACGGTATGTTACCTACTATTAAACATATGATAGCCTAAGCAAAGATAATAACCCAAAAGATATGGTATGTTACCTACAATCAAACGTATGATAGCCTAAACAAAGGTAATAACCCAATAAGATATGGTATATTACCTACTATCAAACGTATGATAGCAAAGGTAATAACCCAAAAGATACGGTATGTTACCTACTATCAAACATATGATAGCCTACGCAAAGGTAATAACATAAAAAGATACGGTATATTACCTACTATCAAACGTATGATGGCCTAAGTAAAGGTAATAACCCAAAAGATATGATATATTACCTACTATCAGACGTATGATAGCCTAAGCAAAGGTAATAACCCAAAAGATACGGTATATTACCTACTATCAAACGTATGATTGTCTAAGCAAAGGTAATAACCCATAAGATACAGTATGTTACCTACTATCAAACGTATGATAGCCTAAGCAAAGGTAATAACCCAAAAGATACGGTATCTTACCTACTATCAAACGTATGATAGCCTGAGCAAAGGTATAACCCAAAAGATACGGTATCTTACCTACTATCAAACGTATGATAGCCTAAGCAAAGGTAATAACCCACTAGATACGATATACTACCTACTATGAAATGTATGATAGTCTAAGCAAAGTTAATAACCCACAAGAGACGATATATTACCTACTATCAAATGTATGATACCCTAAGCAAACATAATAACCCAAAAGATACGGTATATTACCTACTATCAAACGTATGATTGTCTAAACAAAGATAATGACCCAAAAGATACGGTATGTTACCTAATATTATACATATGATAGCCTAAGCAAAGAAAATAACCCAAAAGATACGGTATGTTACCTACTATCAAACGTATGATAGCCTAAGCAAACGTAATAACCCAAAAGATACAGTATGTTACCTACTATCAAACGTATGATAGCCTAAGCAAAGGTAATAACCCAAAAGATATGATATATTACCTACTATCAAGCGTATGATTGTCTAAGCAAAGGTAATAACCCAAAAGATACAGTATGTTACCTACTATCAAACGTATGATAGCCTACGCAAAGGTAATAACCAAAAAGATACGATATATTACCTACTATCGAAAGTATGATTGTCTAAGGAAAGATAATAACCCAAAAGATACGGTATGATACCTACTATCAAACATATGACAACCTAAGCAAAGGTAATAACCCAAAAGATACGGTATGTTACCTACTATCAAACGTATGATAGCCTAAGCAAAGGTAATAACCCAAAAGATACAGTATGTTACCAATTATCAAACGTATGATAGCCTAAGTAAAGGTAATAACCCAATAAGATACAATATATTACCTACTATTAAACGTATGATAGCCTAAGCAAAGGTAATAACCCAAAAGATACGGTACGTTACCTTCTATCAAACGTATGATTGTCTAAGCAAAGGTAATAACCCAAAAGATACGGTATGTTACCTACTATTAAACATATGATAGCCTAAGCAAAGATAATAACCCAAAAGATATGGTATGTTACCTACAATCAAACGTATGATAGCCTAAGCAAAGGTAATAACCCAATAAGATATGGTATATTACCTACTATCAAACGTATGATAGCGAAGGTAATAACCCAAAAGATACGGTATGTTACCTACTATTAAACGTATGATAGCCTACGCAAAGGTAATAACCCAAAAAGATACGGTATATTACCTACTATCAAACGTTTGATGGCCTAAGAAAAGGTAATAACCTAAAAGATATGATATATTACCTACTATCAGACGTATGATAGCCTAAGCAAAGGTAATAACCCAAAAGATACGGTATATTACCTACTATCAAACGTATGATTGTCTAAGCCAAGGTAATAACCCAAAATATACAGTATGTTACCTACTATCAAACGTATGATAGCCTAAGCAAAGGTAATAACCCAAAAGATACGGTATGTTACCTACTATCAAACGTATGATAGTCTGAGCAAAGGTATAACCCAAAAGATACGGTATCTTACCTACTATCAAACGTATGATAGCCTAAGCAAAGGTAATAACCCACAAGATACGATATACTACCTACTATCAAATGTATGATAGTCTAAGCAAAGTTAATAACCCACAAGAGACGATATATTACCTACTATCAAATGTATGAAACCCTAAGCAAACATAATAACCCAAAAGATACAGTATATTACCTACTATCAAATGTATGATTGTCTAAGCAAAGATAATGACCTAAAAGATACGGTATGTTACCTACTATTATACATATGATAGCCTAAGCAAAGAAAATAACCCAAAAGATACGGTATGTTACCTACTATCAAACGTATGATAGCCTAAGCAAAGGTAATAACCCAAAAGATACAGTATGTTACCTACTATCAAACGTATGATAGCCTAAGAAAAGGTAATAACCCAAAAGATACGGTATGTTACCTACTATCAAACGTATGATAGCCTGAGCAAAGGTATACCCCAAAAGATACGGTATCTTACCTACTATCAAACGTATGATAGCCTAAGCAAAGGTAATAACCCAAAACATACGGTATCTTACCTAGTATCAATCGTATGATAGTCTAAGCAAAGTTAATAACCCACAAGAGATGATATATTACCTACTATCAAACGTATGATAGCCTAAGCAAAGGTAATAACCCACAAGATACGATATACTACCTACTATCAAATGTATGATTGTCTAAGAAAAGATAATGACCCAAAAGATACGGTATGTTACCTACTATTATACATATGATAGCCTAAGCAAAGAAAATAACCCAAAAGATACGATATGTTACCTACTATCAAACGTATGATAGCCTAAGCAAAGGTAATAATCCAAAAGATACAGTATGTTACCTACTATCAAACGTATGATTGTCTAAGCAAAGGTAATAACCCAAAAGATACAGTATGTTACCTACTATCAAACGTATGATAGCCTAAGCAAAGGTAATAACCCAAAAGATACGGTATGTTACCTACTATCAAACGTATGATAGCCTAAGCAAAGGTAATAACCCAAAACATACGGTATCTTACCTAGTATCAAACGTATGATAGTCTAAGCAAAGTTAATAACCCACAAGAGACGATATATTACCTACTATCAAACGTATGATAGCCTAAGCAAAGGTAATAACCCACAAGATACGATATACTACCTACTATCAAATGTATGATTGTCTAAGACAAGATAATAACCCAAAAGATACAGTACGTTACCTATTATTAATCATATGATTGCCTAAGCAAAGGTAATAACTGTTGCACCCCAAAATTTTCCCAACATTTCTTCACCTAGCTTGTGTTTCATTTCATTCATATTAGTATTATCACTACGCCAGAAATGACATTTAGCAGCGCATACAAAGACAGCGCTTTTAGAAAAAGCGCTGCTAAAGAGGAATAAAAAAAAAAGAAAAAAATTGATAACCAAAGACAGCGCTTTCTCAGAAAGCGCTGCTAAATAGGGGTCCTAAGACAACGCTTATAAAAAGCGTTGCTAAATAGGGGGGTCTAAGACAGCCCAAAGACAGCGCTTTTTAAAAAGCGCTACTAAAGGGGGGGTCCTAAGGCAGCGCTTCCAAAAAGCGCTGCCAAATGGGGGGTCTAAGATAGCCCAAAGACAAGGCTTTTTAAAAAGCGCTGCTAAAGGGGGGCCCTAAGGCAGCGCTTCCAAAAAGCGCTGTTGTAGGTATGGTCTACGAGAGCGCTTTTTCCATAAAGCGCTGCTATATGGGTTACATTAGAAGGTCTTTGAGAGCGCTTTTTAAAGCGCTGCTAAAGCTATTAAAAAGCGCTGCTATAGGTTTATTAGAATTAATTTAAAATACCCACCAGAATTTTTATGAGAAACAGAACAGTCATATTACGTTGCTTTCTTTCTTTCTCTCTGGCGAACAAAGAGTGTTGCCCAATAAACCACCGTTTCCGTCCAACCGTCGTCGTCCGTCCAACCGTCGCCGTCGCCCTCGTCTGTTGCATTTGCAGCCGTTCACCGTCCCTCTGCTCGTCTGCATTGCATTTCTGCCATTGTTACGGTATTTGAAGTTTTACTTTGGTTTTCTTTTTTACGTATATTTTCACCATTGTTGCCGTAATCTTTAAGACAAACTGAATATGTTTTTATTATTTGAATGCAATCAAGTTAAGTCATTTTCTGTCATCTTGTTGTATGGATATCTACATGTTAAGTCTCTCTGTTGCATGTTATATATTTTGTATTTTAATCTACATGTTAAGTCTCTCTGTCATTGTTACGGATATTTTGTATGTTTTAGATTGACAAACAAGAGTTTGGATTGAAACTAATGAATTGCCCTGGGAACTGTTTATTGTTTTTATATATTTTGATTCAATGTGATAAATTCAGAACAAGAGTACAATTAGAAACAAGGTGAATAGAACCAATACACTACGATAGTGAGAGATGAATAGAATAAAAAAAGTGAAGATAGTGTACAATTTTTATTTAGTTGTTTGTGTTAAATAGTATGTATGGTTGCTACTGAGAATTGATTTTTACTGCTACTGTCATTTCTGTTTTAACGTGTTAAGAGTAAGTAAATTCATGGATTTTGACATCGCCAATATGCTGTTATGCTGCAGATTTTTTCTTTTGACATATCAATATAACTGCTGCTTCTATGTGTTTGTTGTCACTGTTTTTCTTTTGGTATTTTTGGTAGCATTTTTTATGAGTACTGTTGTCTTGTTTTGGGTGAGTAATAACATGAGAATACTATTAACTTATAATTTTGTTTTTGTTTTAGTTTTATAATATATAATAAACTTTCAGTTTTAAATTAATGTATATGTTTACTGTTTTGTTAAATTTGAAGCTTTCACTTTTTTTTTATATATATAAGTTTTAAGATTTCATTTTTCCAAGTTTTAAGCTTTCATTTTTAAAGTTTATACATGTCGCCGGTTTTTTTTATTGCTTCCGTTTTTCTATTTCTAACACTGTTTCTATTTAATTTATGTCATTCTATATACACTTTTATTAGTTATGATAGGTACCTTTATTTTATTAGTAATACAATATATACTTATTTTATTAGTAATACTATATATACTTATATGTTGATATGTTAGTATGAATTTCTCAATGATTATATGATATGTTATTATGGTTTTATATGTTTAGTTAGGATTTCTCAATATTTAGTAAGGGTGTCATTTTGGTTTAAGGATATCAATGATTATATGATATGTTATTATGGTTTTAATATGTTATTAGTAATATGATTTTTAATATCTAGTATTTTTAATATGTTTAGTATGATTTAATAAAATTTATATTTTGTCTGCTATAGGGGTTACCTATGAAGAGCAAAGTTGTGATCGTTTCCAAGCATCCTATTGCGTAGCATTCTTAGAAGTTAGTGATTTCCTTACAGGTATTCTCTGTTTTGTTTAACTTTTATAGTTTAGTGTAGATTACTCAATTAGTATGGATAAAAAATGGATGTCTGGTAATTGATTGTCAAAAGAGTACGAGAATGGGGTATCGAAGTTCGTTAAGTTTGTTGTTGAACACGCCAAAGACCCCAGTAGGATCACATGTCCTTGCTTAAGATGTTGTTATGGGCGTCGAGTTGACGCTGTTCAGTTGGAATCTCATTTAATGAGACATGGAGTTGATCGAAGTTACACATGTTGGACATTACATGGTGAGATAAGTAACGAGAATGTTGAACCCCGGAATAATACGACATGTGCTTCAAAGGACAATGGCAGAGATACATATGATTGTGATCGAGTCGAAGAGATTGTAGAAGCACTTGAAGAAGATCTTCAAGATTGTCCAAAGATGTTTGAGAGGTTGGTAAGCGATGCAGAGAAACCTTTGTATAAAGGTTGCACTACTTTCACAAGATTGTCCGCGGTATTAAAGTTGTACAATTTAAAGGCGGGTAATGGATGATCGGACAAAAGTTTCACAGAGTTGTTAGCCCTACTTCAAGAGATGCTTCCGGAGGATAATGTTCTTCCCAATCGAACCTATGAAGCTAAAAAAATGTTATGCTCTATTGGCATGAGCTATGATAAGATACATGCTTGTCCAAATGATTGCATTTTGTTTCGAAATGAATATGCATCATTAAACAAGTGTCCTAAATGCGGTGTATCTCGGTATAAGAAAACGTTGTCACCAGCAAAAGTATTATGGTATTTTCCTATAATTCCGAGATTCAGACGCATGTTTTGTAGTGAAACAGATGCAAAACACCTGACTTGGCATGCAGATGATAGAATTGTAGATGGGAAGTATCGACATCCGGCAGATTCACCACAGTGGATGAAAATTGATAATGATTATCCTGATTTTGGAGAAGAAGCTAGAAACCTTCGCTTGGCATAATCGACTGATGGAATGAATCCGCATGGTCTGCAGAGCATCTCACATTCCACCTGGCCTATAATTATTATGATTTATAACCTACCTCCATGGCTATGTATGAAGCGTAAGTACATGATGTTATCTATGTTAATTTCTGGCCCTAAACAACCAGGGAATGACATAGACGTATACCACACACCTCTAATCGAAGACTTAAAGAGTTTGTGGGAGAACGGTGTGGAGGTTTATGATGGATATAGGAAAGAAAGTTTCAATTTGAGGGCGATGGTGTTTGGCACAATTAATGATTTCCCAGCATACGGAAATCTATCGGGGTATAGCATTAAAGGTCAATGTGCGTGTCCTATCTGTGAAAAAAACACAGATTGGACGCGGTTGGAATTTGGTCAGAAGAATGTCTTTCTTGGTCATCGTAGATTCTTAAATTCTAGTCATCACTACCGTGGGTGGAGAAAAGCATTCAATGGAGATTCAGAACAACGTAAAGCTCCACCTACATTGACCGGCGAACAAATTTTTGAAAAGGTGAAAGATGTGAGTACTAAGTTTGGCAAGCCTTTTGCTCATACGCTTGTCACGTGTGGGTGGAAGAAGAGGTCAATTTTGTTTGAGTTGCCGTATTGGAAGTCCTTGTATGTAAGACATTTTCTTGATGTTATGCATATTAAAAAAAATGTATTTGAAAGTGTTATTGGTACGTTACTCAATATACAAGGAAAGTCTAAGGATGGCCTTAAAGCAAGAAAGGACTTGGTAGCAATGGGAATAAGGAATGAATTAGGACCCTTGAAGAAAGGAAACCGCACATATCTACCACCTGCTGCTTATACTCTATCTAGAAAGGAGAAAAAGATACTGTGTAAGTTTCTGAGTGAAGTTAAAGTTCCAGAAGGATACTCTTCAGATATTAGAAGACTTGTTTCTATGAAAGACCTCAAGTTAAAAAGTTTAAAGACACATGACTGCCATGTTATAATGGAACACTTTCTACCAATAGGTATACGTTCTATTTTGCCAGAAAAAGTGAGAGGCGCAATAACTAAATTGTGTTTTTTCTTTAGGTCAATCTGTAGTAAGGTGATAGATCCTGCGATCTTACCAACATTGCAAAGAGAAATAGTTATTACTTTGTGCGAGCTTGAAATGTATTTTCCTCCATCATTTTTTGACATAATGGTACATCTAGTTGTTCATCTTGTGAAAGAGACACAACTGTGTGGACCTGCCTATGTGAGATGGATGTACCCTGTTGAACGTTATATGAAAATATTGAAAGGGTATGTGAAAAACCGAAGTCGACCAGAGGGATGTATTGTTGAACGATACATTGTTGAAGAAGCTATCGAGTTTTGTACTGAATATTTGTCCAACGTTCAATCCATTGGCCTCCCAAAATATCATGTTGTTGAAAAAATAGATGGTAAATAGTTAATTGGAAATAATAAGTTAATTGAAAAAATAGATGGCAAACAACAAAAGACGTGGAAGGCGATATTAAAAGAGGCATAACAATTATGAAAAAAATCATCCGTGCGAGAGATAAGGGAGTAAAGTATGATGTCCATTGGAATGAAAGAGACCAGTTAGTTGAGCCTAACGGTGCGTTGCTAACAAGTTAAATCGGAGCACTTGTACGTTCGCAAGTTCCGATTACTTGCGATAATTGGAGAATTGTTTCTTTACAACCGGCTAAAGATATGATTTGGACAGAGATTCAGGTATAATATTGGAATTGTTTAATTATTGTTGACATTTATGTCTTTAAATTAAATATACTAACATGTTATATGTATGTGTGTTTGTTTGCAGAGATCTTTCAATATTGAAGATCGTAGGAGAAAATATTGTATTCAATTGGCTGGAAAACGCTTGAGGGGATTTAGAGCGTTTTTAACAAACAAGTTTCTAAAAGATTCTGAAGGAAAGTTTGTTGACTCAGAGCGTCCGATGAAGTATGCGGATTTGATTTCGGAGGAAGAATGGGAGACGTTTGTTGCAAAGCGAAGATCAAAAGAATTTGAAGTAAGTACAGAAAGGGCATCAATAGTATATACTTATTCCATGTACAGGAGTTCTGATAAACTTATTTTTTCAGGTTGTTAGTGGCGTAAATCGTCAACGGGCATCAAATCCCGCATATCCATACAGAAAGGGCCGGTTGGGATATGCACGATTAGAACAAAAAATAGTAAGTACATATAAATGCTTTAATATAATATATTTACAAAAAATAGTAAGTATATATAATAGGATACAATGCTTTATTATCCGTCTTAATGCGTAGTTGGAAGAGGAGAAGAGTGATGCGACATCTCTTCCGGACCATGTTGTATGGAAGGCTGCCCGTGTGGGACGAGATGGAGTCGTTCAGGAAGAAGTTCAACAAGTCTTTGAACAATGTGTAAGTACAACGTTATCTTTGTCAATAACTGATCAAATTGTGTAATATATTTATATATGTTTTTATCTATATTTCAGGAGACTCTGTCCCAGACCATAACTCCCGCCAAGGACAATGATTGCAGGAGCTTACTGAGTCGGGTGCTGAATATTCTTGAGTATTCTGGGCGTGTGAGGGGTAAGGGATTTGGTGTCACTCCATCCAAACTGAATAAGCAGCCAAAGAAAAAAAATCCAACCAATAAAGAAGTGATGGAGACTTTGGAGGAATTGAAAGCGCAAATCCGTGAATTACAGAAGGATAAGGAGAGATACATGGCGGAAAGACGCGCTCTATAGGGTAGAGCTACTAGTGACAAAGATAGTACCGGTTGTCCACAGAAGCTTCCAGAGGTAATTGTATATATTACATTGAAATTAATTTAGCACACTTTACTTAATTGACACATTAACTGATCATTTTTTGTTTAGGGCATTTCACTTTGCCGGCTATATTTATCGTCACCTACTCATCGAATGGTTGGCAAGGGAAAGGTGCATAACTTTCTGGGAGACTTACTTCACCACAAACCGCTCCCTTCTGGATTTTTGAAAGTATCTATTGATATTGCATTAGAGGGGAGTGCGTTGTTGCCTATACCAGATGATATTTCAGGCGCAACAGTGGTGGGAGACGCAGTAGGATCGTATGTGGCATGGCCGGCAAATCTGATTTGCATAGATGATGAGGTAGGTTGAACCTTTTAATACTCAAATGATTTATGATTCATACATGAAAGTTATTCTTACATCTACATTTTCTTATTTACATGATGATCTTTGACTCCTACAAAATCCAAATCAAAAGATGATAGAATTATTGTGCTGGATACCGATTCAGCTGCATCAAAGAAACAGGTACTACTACAGTTACATGACTATCTTGTTATACAATATTAATTACTGAACTTATATATGACTTTTAGGTTCATGATCAGCAGTCGCAACAAGTCAGCAAGAGTAAGATGCCTGAAACTTCCAAGATTCCCAGAAAAGCAATTGTTCCTCGATTTAGGATGTGCCTTGAAACATATGTCGGAACATCAGATGTGCCTGAGGGTGGCGTCCGTCAAATACATATGGAGGCAGGTATTTTCGATTTTGAATATCCCGAAACAATTGCTAAGGAGGATTTTGATCAGGTTTTCAACCATTCTGAACCGGACGTCGGTGTTATGCATTCATACATCAGGTACTCCGATCCATTTTTATTAAATAATTGAACATTTTAAAATTTGCTCGTTTAACTTAATATTCTAATGTTGATTATGTTTTTTTAGGTTCTTGTATGACAAGTTATTGGTCCCGAATGAATTGACTTCAGTATTCGCATTCTTATCTGCTAGCTGTGTCAACTCACGTATAATAGACCAGTCACCAGATACAGTCAAAGAGTACACAATGCAGAGATTTATGCACGCGACTACGGAGAAGTTGTTCTTGTTTCCATATAACACTGGCCATGGGTTAGATTTTATTCTAAATTCATTTATTATAATTGTTCGATTTTTCCCTTTCTATATATATAACATTTCCGTCTAAACTGTTGTCTTATTTTATAGTGGACATTGGTTGTTGATCGCAATTAATACGACGAAAGAAATAGTGTATTATATAGATTCATTGGATGGCGAAACAACAAAATATGAAAATCTGAGGAACTTTGTTGATACGTAAGTGATGACATATACTGTTGTCTTTAATTATATATCTTTATTTATTATGTGACATTGTTCTAAATATGCGTTTATATTATGTTAGAGTTATACAAATATTCAGAGCACAAAGACATGCAACGGTGCCAAAAAGGAAGGCTAACAACATCAACTCGATCAGAGTAGAGGTATATTCTCGCATGTTTCTACTTGATAAAACTATTTCAACTATATATCTGGATAAATGTTCATTTGTTTTTTCCATTTACAGTGTCCTCGGCAGCATAATGGTATTGACTATGGATATTTTGTATTGCGCTTTATGAGGGAAATTATTGTTTCTAGTCAACTTGAGATTCCAGTCCTGGTATGGATCAATTCATTATATAAGTTATATGATTCATTTTGATAATTATCTGATACTTCATCTGAGTAATTAGTTTTAAACTTAAATCTTATTTGATATGATATATTATGTAGTATTATGATGAATTCAAGTGCGCTACTTACACGAATGCAAAATTGGAAGAAATTAAAGAGGAATGGTGTCAATTTATTCTTGGGTTGAGAATTGTATAGAGTTATCGGATTGGAAGACTTTTAATTATATGTGAATTGAATGTATTTGTGTTGTTGTAATTCTGAGAATTGAATGTATTTGTGTCAATTTTTGTTGTAACATATTTGAACAGGTTTATGTGTATATTAAAATGTTTATGAACAAAGTCATGAGTTACATCCAAAGTTTTGAATTGTACATATAAGGCCAAAGTTTGAATGGTATATTTAAGGCCAAAGTTTGAGTTTTATTTATAGGGCCAAAGTGCTGAAATAAAGGCCTTAATTATAAGCAGGTTTGTGTAATATAAGCAGGTTGTTGGTAAAATATACAAAACAGGGTGAATATTTTATAAAAAAAAATTTTAAAATCTAGGACATTAGACAGCGCTTTTACATAAAAGCGCTGCTAAAGGTCACAAATATTACGCTACAAAAGCGCTGCTATTGGTTTGGAAGGGGGGGTCTAAGGCAGCGCTTGTAAAAAGCGCTGCTAAAGGGTGGGCTATGGCAGCGCTTTTGCAAAAGCGCTGCTAAAGGGGGGGTCTAAGACAACGCTTTTTTAAAGCGCTGCTAAAGGGGGGGATGGTTGGGGGAATTATGCAGCGCTTACAAAACCGCTGCTAAAGGGCTAAAAAAGCGCTGCTAAAGGTGTTGCTGAAGGGAGCTTTTAGCAGTGCTTTTTCATTGAAAAAAAGCGCTGCCTTTACCTTTAGCAGCGCCACTTTTTGCAGCGCTTTAAAGCGCTGCTAAAGGTCTTTTTTGGCATAGTGTATCATTTGCATTTCATTGACATGTGTGCAGGAGATCAAGAGGTATGATCACCAATTAAGAGCTATACAAGACTATGAAGCTAGCTAAAGAAGGTTATTCAGGTGCTCAAGGGTTGATATCCTTGTCAGAGAAGTTAAAAGATCCTCAGAGAGAGTGATTGAAGCCAAGTGTGTAGGTCTCCTAACTTGAGAGTTGTGGGAAGCCATCAGATGATTCTAAGGTCATGAAGAAGGACTTGAGGTCTTGAGAGAGCTCATGAGAAGTGTTGAAGATCACTTTGAGGCCTAGACAAGTCATTGTGCAAGATTAAGAAGGCTCAGCCATGAGTGGTGCAGCTAGGGTTTGACTGGGTCAACCCTAAGTCAACTAATGATTTGAAGAAGGTTGAGACCTAATCCAAGAGTCATGTGATCATGGATTGATACATTGAGATGTTATAAGGATGATTCCAAGGTTAAATCATCATGATTGCAAAGTTTGAGAAGTTTCAACCTAGGGTTTCTAAGGCTTGACAGTGTAGAATCCCCTAGTTTGACCCCTATCTCCAAGGCAATTTAGCTCAAGATGTGATTGTCATCCCATATTTCCCCCAACATGATTGTTATAGAGCATGGTCTTAGCTTTAATTTGAGTGCTAGAAGTCCTTGATAGGATTTGTAGAACTCAAGTTATGGCTTTGACAAGTTACAAGTCATCTGAGGTATGTGAATTTGGAGCTTGAAAGTTACCCAATTTGCATGAAACTTTTGCCCAAGAAGGATGATTCCTATGAACTTTTGGTAAACATGAATGTTGTTCCTTATCCTATTATATTTCCATAGAGTACTTGAAGTCCTTGATAGTATTTGTAGAATTCAAGTTATGGCTTTGACAAGTCAAGGGTATTTTGGGTATTTGGACATTACATGTCATTTTGAATCATAAGTCAATTACACCATCTTGCAAGCCTCAAATGAATTTTTGTTCAATATGAAAGTTGTTCAAAATGATGTTTTTAGCTTGCCTAAACATTAAGTGTCCATTGATATGCATCATATCAAGCATTGGTGGAAGAAAGTTCATATAAAAGCCATTTTAATGAATTAAGATGGGAAAATTCAAAACAATTGAGAATAACTTGTTTTCAAGTCAAGTTTATGGTCATTTTGAATGGAATTGATGTTTTAGAGAGATTGGCATTGTCACATTTTTTATTTGAAGTGCTTAACATGGCCATTTGGAAGGTTGCTTCACAAATAAGAAACACACCTCACACACTCCATATGTTGAAATCAAGGGAAATAAACCACATCATTACATCCCACAAGGCTTAAGTGTATGGTTTGGAATGAAATTGGAGTATGAACAAAGCTTGAGAGCACATATCCACATTGAAATTTTGGAAGGAAGGTGAAAATCCAAAATCCACAAATGGGCTTGGCTTGGGCCTCTAATCCATTGAAGCAGAATATAAAAGGGATTTAGAACAGAATTGGAAGTTTCTAGTGCCAAAATTCGTGGAGGAGCCATTGATGCAAGGTGAAGAAGAAAGCTTGAAATTGAAAATTCTTTTTGGAGAATCACGAGGTTTCAACCAGAATTAAGCATCAAGAAGCATTCTTCATTAATCACTGAAGATTTCTGCAAGGTTTGGAAGAGAATTGAGGCGTGAATCCACTGCAATCCAAGCTCAAAGACAGGTTTTAACTTCTTGAAATTTCTCTCTGATTATGTGTTTTTAATGAAGTAGAAGCATGCAGTTAGGATCCTGATGATGAGTAGTTGGAATTAGGATGATCAATTGCAACTTTAGAGACGATTTAGGTGGAAGTTCATTTTCGGTTGAGATTGATATCTCAAGATTCAGGTGTTTTTAGAGGGAATGAATGGCATGGTTGAATTGCTGATGAAATTTAGGGAAAGATTCGTTTAGAAATCGTGGCGAATGGTTGAGTGTAGGTGGAGTTAGGGTTGCGCAGGGGTGGCCGGAAAAGCCACCGGCGATCTGGTTTGCGCGCGCAGGTTGAGTTGTTTGCAGAAGTTTAAAATACGTACTGAAAGATTGACTCAGTCACTCAATCCAAGTGTCCTCAATGAGCCACGTAACCTTTTCCAAAACTCACCGTTTTGCTTAGTAACCTTGTGAGCTTCGCTGTGTAGACTAAGGAAGAGTGGGTTCGAATCCTGACGTGTATTGTTTTTGATTTTTCATTTTGTGAATTGAGTTGAGCTGATGAATTGGAGCGTTGGGCCTATGAATTTCTTGCTATCACCACCCCTCCATCCAAGCCCAACATGGATTTTCAATGTAATTTGGTTGCTGAATGCACCCCTCCTGGCACTATCTCTCTTGACTGAATTGATATTCAGATGGGCCTAGCGCCCTCTTTGCTAATGACACCTCCCTTCTGGCCCAACCCAGGAAATGAACTGTTGATATTTGCTATTTGATACGCCAGTTTTATTATTTTCTTCTTATTTTCTTAATTTTCATCATTTCATGTAGTTTAGAAAATAATTCATAATAAATAGGAAAATAACTCAAATTGATCCAAGTTTTTTTCCCTGACTCATGAATGAGTCTAAAATTTTAGGAAATTAAAAGATTAGGAATTCATGCGTTTGTGATTTTAATTGCATTTATTGTATTTTAATTGACATTAATTTCATTATGGTTGATACCTTGTCTTGTGGAATTTTGTTTGATCATTTGATGATGATTTTTGAGCTGATTTTTTGTGTGTAGCTAGTTTAGAAATGTATGCTCCCCTTAGATTTTTCTCACATTTTTGTGATAAAATGTGGTGTTGGTTTTAAGTTGAAACTTTAGGTGCTCTAGTTTTAGGGTTTAAGCTTAGTACCTTGTAGTTTAGATTTTATTTGTAGGACTTTTTGGATGATTTAACCTCTGGATTTTGTATGGTAGAGTCATGATTGACTTAGGTGACCATAGTTATTTTTGTAGGATTTTACAATTAGTTTTAGTATTTTAGTTAAGATTAACTTTAGTACTAGGTTTTAGGTGATCCTAACTTGCTAATTCAACTAGAATGATTTCTTTAGTTCCCTTAGATTAGGGTTTTGCCTCTCTTGCTCTTGGCTGATGTTGAAGACTTGTGTGGGCTGCTGTGGAATGCATGATGGAGCTTGGACTTGAAGTTTTCTCTTCCTTTGGAGTAGTTTTGTTTAGGTATTATGATTAGGGTTTGTAAGTAGAGCTTCTAGATAGATTCTCTTCTTTCATAAACATGGAAGGTGTTGATCACTTCCATTCTTCCCTATGATGTAAGGTCCCCTTGTGAATGCCTCATCCCTCCTTTGGTAGGATGTGTGGCTCTTCACAGGCTGGTAGAACCTTTGTGGGTTCCTTTCTTTGATGGTGGAGTGTTTAGTGGTGACCTTTGGTCTTCACTTTGCTTTCCACTATCCAAACCTTGCTCTTGTTAGATGAATCTTTCTCCCTTGCTAGAGGATGGAGTTCCTTGTTAGAAGATTGAAGATGCTAGAAGTTGCTACTTCTCTGTATTTGAAGACTGCCATTGGAGCTGAAGCTTGAAGACCAAGAAGAACAAGTTGACACTTGTGAAGTAGATCCAACTGAGATCAAATGAAGAGCTGAAGCTTGAAGTTGGAGAACAAGTTGATACTTGTGTTTGATGCATTAAAAGCTTGAAGAAAAAGTGGACACTTGCTATTGAAGATGATAGCCTTGAAGAGCAGTTGAAGACTGAGGACTGAACTGCTGTCAGAGGAGAGCTTTGCTGTGAAGCTGTGGGGAGCTGTTGATCTGCTTTCTTTCCTGTCTGTTTGCTTGTTGTGCAACTGTATTGATGTGACTTGTTTGATTTGCTTGATGCATTAGAATAAGTTCATGTTTAGATTGATTTAAGCTAGGAGCATGATTGCACTAGAGGTTGAGTTGCTCCATCTGCTTGTATTTTTACTGTATGGCTTTGCTTGCGGGTATTCGGTAGAGCTTTGCTCCCTTGCCTATGTGGGTCGTGATTTGCTTGATGGCATTTTATTTCATTTCTTCTGTATGATTACAGTTATTCATATTTGGCTTGAGGTTGAGATGAGCTTGTGGAGGCTGATGTCCCATACACATTTCCTCCTTCACTTGCATTGCATGCATTTTACAGCTGTTTACTGTTTACTATTTGAGCTGATGCTTTATCTGTTTCTATTTATCATTGACATGATCCCCTAGGAATCTCACTTCCTTTGACAAGGAAGTGATGATTAGAACTCTAGGTTGAAACCTATGCATGATAACTTTTAGGAGTTCCCTGTTTCAAAACTCATCCATAGGATGAATCCTTGGCATGACAACATTAGGACTTGATAGTCCCCCTCTTAGTTGAACCTGTTCGTTCTCTTCTCATCTCAAAACAAATTAAAATACAGTAATAAAGGTTAACTGACGCTGTACGTTACGAGCCTTAAGCTATCTGAGAAAGGGTTGTCGGAGAGTTTCTTTTCGACAGACTGGATGTTTAGTATGGCACCCTTTGGGTGACATGCGACGTATTCACTCTCAGGTCATAGTCTCTAGTGCGATATTGGTTGCAAACATCCATAAAAAACAGTTCTTCCGTAAAAGACAGAAAACAAACTTCAAACCTTTTTACCCCGTGGGCCAATAAGTCAAAGGAAAACTTTTCTGAAGAAAAGAGTGTCGTTAACTCCCAGTTCTACCGCAAACAGTAACGCTTAAGTCTCCAAGGGTCGAGCTGCGTATGCCAAACTGCTGGAACTGTTTGTTAACCCTACTCGAAAAACAGATGAATCTGAATTCCCGTAATCCATATTATCCCGAACTACGTAAGCTCTGATCTTTCATACCTGTTGAGAGTACGTAGGCACAATACTGACGTATTGGCGAGCCACCTTCCCCGTAACCTGTGGTTAGGCGAACTACGTTGACTCTGATTTCTCATTCTCTGATGAGAATACGTAGGCATAAAGTGCAACGCTTTGCCGAGTCATTTTCTTTTCTTTTCAGACCAGCCTTGATATGTAGATAGATAAAACCAACCCGTCCAGTAAACACCACAAGTTTGGATCCCATCGAGTACGATGGACGTGAGGGGTGCTAATACCTTCCCCTTGCGTAACCGACTCCCGAACCCAGGCAATGGTTGCGATGACTTTGTCTTATACCTTTTCGTCAGGTTTTTCTGATCGTTTCCTTTCCCATTCTGAGGGATAAATAATGAAAGGTGGCGACTCTTCGGTTTTGCCGGCACCTTATTTTCGCGGTAGCGACAATAACCCAAAAGATACGGTATATTACCTACTATCAAGCGTATGACTGTCTAAGCAAAGGTAATAACCCAAAAGATACAGTATGTTACCTACTATCAAACGTATGATAGCCTAAGCAAAGGTAATAAACCAAAAGATACGGTATATTACCTACTATCGAAATTATGATTGTCTAAGCAAAGATAATAACCCAAAAGATACGATATGTTACCTACTATCAAACATATGATAGCCTAAGCATAGGTAATAACCCAAAAGATATGGTATGTTACCTACTATCAAACCTATGATAGCCTAAGCAAAAGTAATAACCCAATAAGATACGGTATATTACCTACAATCAAACGTATGATAGCCTAAGCAAAGGTAATAACCCAAAAGATACGGTATATTACCTACTATCAATCGTATGATTGCCTAAGCAAAGGTATTAACCCAAAAGATACAGTATGTTACCTACTATCAAACGTACGATAGCCTAAGCAAAGGTAATAACCCAAAAGATACGGTATCTAACCTACTATCAAACGTATGATAGCCTAAGCAAAGGTAATAACCCAAAAGATACAGTATATTACCGACTATCAAGCGTATGATTGTCTAAGCAAAGGTAATAACCCAAAAGATACAGTATTCTACCTACTATCAAACGTATGATGGCCTATGCAAAGGTAATAACCCAAGAGATACGGTATATTACCTACTATCGAAAGTATGATTGTCTAAGGAAAGATAATAACCCGAAAGATACAGTATGATACCTACTATCAAACATAAGATAGCCTAAGCAAAAGTAATAACCCAAAAGATACAGTATGTTACCTACTATCAAACGTATGAGAGACTAAGAAAAGGTAATAACCCAAAAGATACGGTATGTTACCAACTATCAAACGTATGATAGCCTAAGCAAAGGTAATAACCCAATAAGATACGGTATATTACCTACTATTAAACGTATGATAGCCTAAGCAAAGGTAATAACCATAAAGTTTCGGTATGTTACCTACTATGAAACGTATGATAGCCTAAGCAAAGTTAATAACCCAATAAGATACGGTATATTACCTACTATCAAACGTATGATAGCCTAAGCAAAGGTGATAACCCAAAAGATACGGTATGTTACCTACAATCAAACGTATGATAGCCTAAGCAAAGGCAATAACCCAAAAAGATACGGTATATTACCTACTATCAAACGTATGATGGCCTAAGCAAAGGTAATAACCCAAAAGATACGATATATTACCTACTATCAGACGTATGATAGACTAAGCAAAGGTAATAACCCAAAAGATACGGTATATTACCTACTATCAAACGTATGATTGTCTAAGCAAAGGTAATAACCAAAAAGATACAGTATGTTACCTACTATCAAACGCATGATAGCCTAAGCAAAGGTAAAAACCCAAAAGATACGGTATCTTACCTACTATAAAACGTATGATAGCCTAGGCATGGGTAATAACCCACAAGATACGGTATACTACCTACTATCAAACGTATGATAGTCTAAGAAAAGTTAATAACCCACCAGAGACGATATATTACCTACTATCAAACGTATGATAGCCTAAGCAAAGGTAATAACCCAAAAGATACGGTATGTTACCAAGTATCAAACGTATGATAGCCTAAGCAAAGGTAATAATCCAATAAGATACGGTATATTACCTACTATTAAACGTATGATAGCCTAAGTAAAGGTAATAACCCAAAAGATTCGGTATGTTACCTACTATCAAACGTATGATAGCCTAAGAAAAGTTAATAACCCAATAAGATACGGTATATTACCTACTATAAGCAAAGGTTATAACCTAAAAGATACGGTATGTTACCTACAATCAAACGTATGATAGCCTAAGCAAAGGCAATAACCCAAAAAGATACGGTCTATTACCTACTATCAAACGTATGATGGCCTAAGCAAAGGTAATAACCCAAAAGATACGATATATTACCTACTATCAGACGTATGATAGCCTAAGCAAAGGTAATAACCCAAAAGATATGGTATATTACGTACTATCAAACGTATGGTTGTCTAAGCAAAGGTAATAACCCAAAAGATACAGTATGTTACCTACTATCAAACGCATGATAGCATAAGCAAAGGTAATAACTCAAAAGATACGGTATCTTACCTACTATCAAACGTATGATAGCCTAAGCAAAGGTAATAACCAACAAGATACGGTATACTACCTACTATCAAACGTATGATAGTCTAAGAAAAGTTAATAACCCACCAGAGACGATATATTACCTACCATCAAACGTATGATACCCTAAGTAAACGTAATAACCCAAAAGATACGGTATATTACCTACTATCAAACGTATGATTGTCTAAGCAAAGATAATAACCCAAAAGATACGGTATGTTACCTACTATTAAACATATGATAGCCTAAGCAAAGGTAATAACCCAAAAGATACGATATGTTACCTACTATCAAACGCATTATAGCCTAAGCAAAGACAATAACTTATAAGATATGGTATGTTACCTACTATTAAATATATGATGGCCTAAGCAAAGGCAATAACCCAAAAAAGAAACGGTATATTACCTACTATCAAACGCATGATGGCCTAAGCAAAGGTAATAACCCAAAACATACGGTATATTACCTACTATCAAACGTATGATAGCCTATGTAAAGGTAATAACCCACAAGATACGGTATATTACCTACTATCAAACGTATGATAGCCTAAGCAAAGGTAATAACCCACCAGAGACGGTATATTACCTACTATCAAGCGTATGATTGTCTAAGCAAAGGTAATAACCCAAAAGATACAGTATGCTACCTACTATCAAACGTATGATAGCCTAAGCAAAGGTAATAACCCAAAAGATACGGTATATTACCTACTATCGAAAGTATGATTGTCTAAGGAAAGATAATAACCCAAAAGATATGGTATGATACCTACTATCAAACATATGATAGCCTAAGCAAAGGTAATAACCCAAAAGATACGGTATATTACCTACTATCAAGCGTATGATTGTCTAAGCAAAGGTAATAACCCAAAAGATACAGTATGCTACCTACTATCAAACGTATGATAGCCTAAGCAAAGGTAATAACCCAATAAGATACGGTATATTACCTACTATCGAAAGTATGATTGTCTAAGGAAAGATAATAACCCAAAGGATTCGGTATGTTACCTACTATGAAACGTATGATAGCCTAAGCAAAGTTAATAACCCAATAAGATACGGTATATTACCTACTATCAAACGTATGATAGCCTAAGCAAAGGTGATAACCCAAAAGATACGGTATGTTACCTACAATCAAACGTATGACAGCCTAAGCAAAGGCAATAACCCAAAAAGGTACAGTATATTACCTACTATCAAACGTATGATGGCCTAAGCAAAGGTAATAACCCAAAAGATACGATATATTACCTACTATCAGACGTATGATATCCTAAGCAAAGATAATAACCCAAAAGATAAGGTATATTACCTACTATCAAACGTATGGTTGTCTAAGCAAAGGTAATAACCCAAAAGATACAGTATGTTACCTACTATCAAACCCATGATAGCCTAAGCAAAGGTAATAACCCAAAAGATACGGTATCTTACCTACTATCAAACGTATGATAGCCTAAGCAAAGGTAATAACCCACAAGATACGGTATTCTACCTACTATCAAACGTATGATAGTTTAGGAAAACTTAATAACCCACTAGAGACGATATATTACCTACCATCAAACGTATGATACCCTAAGCAAACGTAATAACCCAAAAGATACGGTATATTACCTACTATCAAACGTATGATTGTCTAAGCAAAGATAATAACCCAAAAGATACGGTATGTTACCTACTATTAAACATATGATAGCCTAAGCAAAGGTAATAACCCAAAAGATACGATATGTTACCTACTGTTAAATATATGATGGCCTAAGCAAAGGCAATAACCCAAAAAAGAAACGGTATATTACCTACTATCAAACGCATGATGGCCTAAGCAAAGGTAATAACCCAAAACATACGGTATATTACCTACTATCAAACGTATGATAGCCTAAGCAAAGGTAATAACCCAAAAAAGAAACGGTATATTACCTACTATCAAACACATGATGGCCTAAGCAAAGGTAATAACCCAAAACATACGGTATATTACCTACTATCAAACGTATGATAGCCTAAGCAAAGGTAATAACCCAAAAAGATACGGTATATTACCTACTATAACAAGTATGATGGCCTAAGCAAAGGTAATAACCCAAAAAAGAAACGGTATATTACCTACTATCAAACGCATGATGGACTAAGCAAAGGTAATAACCCAAAACATACGGTATATTACCTACTATCAAACGTATGATAGCCTAAGCAAATGTAATAACCCACAAGATACGGTATATTACCTACTATCAAACATATGATAGCCTAAGCAGAGGTAATAACCCACCAGAGACGGTATATTACCTACTATCAAGCGTATGATTGTCTAAGCAAAGGTAATAACCCAAAAGATACAGTATGCTACCTACTATCAAACGTATGATAGCCTAAGCAAAGGTAATAACCCAAAAGATACGGTATATTACCTACTATCGAAAGTATGATTGTCTAAGGAAAGATAATAACCCAAAAGATACGGTATGATACCTACTATCAAACATATGATAGCCTAAGCAAAGGTAATAACCCAAAAGATACAGTATATTACCTACTATCAAGCGTATGATTGTCTAAGCAAAGGTAATAACCCAAAAGATACAGTATGCTACCTACAATCAAACGTATGATAGCCTAAGCAAAGGTAATAACCCAATAAGATACGGTATATTACCTACTATTAAACGTATGATAGCCTAAGCAAAGGTAGTAGCCCGAAAGATTTGGTATGTTACCTACTATGAAACGTATGATAGTCTAAGCAAAGTTAATAACCCAATAAGATACGGTATATTACCTACTATCAAACGTATGATAGCCTAAGCAAAGGTGATAACCCAAAAGATATGGTATGTTACCTACAATCAAACGTATGATAGCCTAAGCAAAGGCAATAACCCAAAAAGATACGGTATATTACCTACTATCAAACGTATGATGGCCTAACCAAAGGTAATAACCCAAAAGATACGATATATTACCTACTATCAGACGTATGATAGCCTAAGCAAATGTAATAACCCAAAAGATACGGTATATTACCTACTATCAAATGTATGGTTGTCTAAGCAAAGGTAATAACCCAAAAGATACAGTATGTTACCTACTATCAAACGCATGATAGCCTAAGCAAAGGTAATAACCCAAAAGATATGGCATCTTACCTACAATCAAACGTAGGATAGCCTAAGCAAAGGTAATAACCCACAAGATACGGTATACTATGATAGTCTAAGAGAAGTTAATAACCCACCAGAGACGATATATAACCTACCATCAAACGTATGATACCCTAAGCAAACGTAATAACCCAAAAGATACGGTATATTACCTACTATCAAACGTATGATTGTCTAAGCAAAGATAATAACCCAAAAGATACGGTATGTTACCTACTATTAAACATATGATAGCCTAAGCAAAGGTAATAACCCAAAAGATACGATATATTACCTACTAGCAAACGCATGATAGCCTAAGAAAAGATAATAACTTAAAAGATACGGTATGTTATCTACTATTAAACATATGATAGCCTAAGCAAAGGTAATAACCCAAAAGATACGGTATGTTACCAACTATCAAACGTATGATAGCCTAAGCAAAGGTATTAACCCAATAAGATACGGTATATTACCTACTATCCAATGTATGATAGCCTAAGCAAAGATAACAACCCAAAAAGATACGGTATATTACCTACTATAACAAGTATGATGGCCTAAGCAAAGGTAATAACCCAAAAAAGAAACCGTATATTACCTACTATCAAACGCATGATGGCCTAAGCAAAGGTAATAACCCAAAGCATATGGTATATTACCTACTATCAAACGTATGATAGCCTAAGCAAAGGTAATAACCCACAAGATAGAGTATATTACCTACTATCAAACGTATGATAGCCTAAGCAAAGGTAATAACCCACCAGAGACGGTATGCTACCTACTATCAAACGCATGATAGCCTAAGCAAAGGTAATAACCCAAAAGATACGGTATATTACCTACTATTGAAAGTATGATTGTCTAAGGAAAGATAATAACCCCAAAGATACGGTACGATACCTACTATTAAACATTTGATAGCCTAAGCAAAGGTAATAACCCAAAAGATACGATATATTACCTATTATCAAGCGTATGATTGTCTAAGCAAAGGTAATAACCCAAAAGATACAGTATGCTACCTACTATCAAACGTATGATAGCCTAAGCAAAGGTAATAACCCAATAAGATACAGTATATTACCTACTATCGAAAGTATAATTGTCTAAGGAAAGATAATAACCCAAAAGATACGGTATGATACCTACTATCAAACATATGATAGCCTAAGCAAAGGTAATAACCCAAAAGATACGGTATGCTACCTACTATCAAACGTATGATAGCCTAAGCAAAGGCAATAACCCAAAAAGATACGGTATATTACCTACTATCAAATGTATGATGGCCTAAGCAAAGGTAATAACCCAAAAGATACGATATATTACCTACTATCAGACGTATGATAGCCTAAGCAAAGGTAATATTCCAAAAGATACGGTATATTACCTACTATCAAACGTATGATTGTCTAAGCAAAGGTAATAACCCAAAAGATACAGTATGTTACCTACTATCAAACGCATGATAGCCTAAGCAATGGTAATAACCCAAAAGATACGGTATCTTACCTACTATCAAACGTATGATAGCCTAAGCAATGTAATAACCTACAAGATACGGTATACTACCTACTATCAAATGTATGATAGTCTAAGAAAAGTTAATAACCCACCAGAGACGATATATTACCTACTATCAAACGTATGATACCCTATGCAAACGTAATAACCCAAAAGATACGGTATATTACCTACTATCAAACGTATGATTGTCTAAGCAAATATAATAACCCAAAAGATATGGTATGTTACCTACTATTAAACATATGATAGCCTAAGCAAAGGTAATAACCTAAAAGATACGGTATGTTACCTAGTATCAAATGCATGATACCCTAAGCAAAGATAATAACTTAAAAGATATGGTATGTTACCTACTATTAAACATATGATAGCCTAAGCAAAGGTAATAACCCAAAAGATACGGTGTGTTACCAACTATCAAACGTATGATAGCCTAAGCAAAGGTAATAACCCAATAAGATACGGTATATTACCTACTATCAAACGTATGATAGCCTAAGCAAAGGTAATAACCCAAAAAGATACGATATGTTACCTACTGTTAAATATATGATGGCCTAAGCAAAGGCAATAACCCAAAAAAGAAACGGTATATTACCTACTATCAAACGCATGATGGCCTAAGCAAAGGTAATAACCCAAAACATACGGTATATTACCTACTATCAAACGTATGATAGCCTAAGCAAAGGTAATAACCCAAAAAAGAAACGGTATATTACCTACTATCAAACACATGATGGCCTAAGCAAAGGTAATAACCCAAAACATACGGTATATTACCTACTATCAAACGTATGATAGCCTAAGCAAAGGTAATAACCCAAAAAGATACGGTATATTACCTACTATAACAAGTATGATGGCCTAAGCAAAGGTAATAACCCAAAAAAGAAACGGTATATTACCTACTATCAAACGCATGATGGACTAAGCAAAGGTAATAACCCAAAACATACGGTATATTACCTACTATCAAACGTATGATAGCCTAAGCAAATGTAATAACCCACAAGATACGGTATATTACCTACTATCAAACATATGATAGCCTAAGCAGAGGTAATAACCCACCAGAGACGGTATATTACCTACTATCAAGCGTATGATTGTCTAAGCAAAGGTAATAACCCAAAAGATACAGTATGCTACCTACTATCAAACGTATGATAGCCTAAGCAAAGGTAATAACCCAAAAGATACGGTATATTACCTACTATCGAAAGTATGATTGTCTAAGGAAAGATAATAACCCAAAAGATACGGTATGATACCTACTATCAAACATATGATAGCCTAAGCAAAGGTAATAACCCAAAAGATACAGTATATTACCTACTATCAAGCGTATGATTGTCTAAGCAAAGGTAATAACCCAAAAGATACAGTATGCTACCTACAATCAAACGTATGATAGCCTAAGCAAAGGTAATAACCCAATAAGATACGGTATATTACCTACTATTAAACGTATGATAGCCTAAGCAAAGGTAGTAGCCCGAAAGATTTGGTATGTTACCTACTATGAAACGTATGATAGTCTAAGCAAAGTTAATAACCCAATAAGATACGGTATATTACCTACTATCAAACGTATGATAGCCTAAGCAAAGGTGATAACCCAAAAGATATGGTATGTTACCTACAATCAAACGTATGATAGCCTAAGCAAAGGCAATAACCCAAAAAGATACGGTATATTACCTACTATCAAACGTATGATGGCCTAACCAAAGGTAATAACCCAAAAGATACGATATATTACCTACTATCAGACGTATGATAGCCTAAGCAAATGTAATAACCCAAAAGATACGGTATATTACCTACTATCAAATGTATGGTTGTCTAAGCAAAGGTAATAACCCAAAAGATACAGTATGTTACCTACTATCAAACGCATGATAGCCTAAGCAAAGGTAATAACCCAAAAGATATGGCATCTTACCTACAATCAAACGTAGGATAGCCTAAGCAAAGGTAATAACCCACAAGATACGGTATACTATGATAGTCTAAGAGAAGTTAATAACCCACCAGAGACGATATATAACCTACCATCAAACGTATGATACCCTAAGCAAACGTAATAACCCAAAAGATACGGTATATTACCTACTATCAAACGTATGATTGTCTAAGCAAAGATAATAACCCAAAAGATACGGTATGTTACCTACTATTAAACATATGATAGCCTAAGCAAAGGTAATAACCCAAAAGATACGATATATTACCTACTAGCAAACGCATGATAGCCTAAGAAAAGATAATAACTTAAAAGATACGGTATGTTATCTACTATTAAACATATGATAGCCTAAGCAAAGGTAATAACCCAAAAGATACGGTATGTTACCAACTATCAAACGTATGATAGCCTAAGCAAAGGTATTAACCCAATAAGATACGGTATATTACCTACTATCCAATGTATGATAGCCTAAGCAAAGATAACAACCCAAAAAGATACGGTATATTACCTACTATAACAAGTATGATGGCCTAAGCAAAGGTAATAACCCAAAAAAGAAACCGTATATTACCTACTATCAAACGCATGATGGCCTAAGCAAAGGTAATAACCCAAAGCATATGGTATATTACCTACTATCAAACGTATGATAGCCTAAGCAAAGGTAATAACCCACAAGATAGAGTATATTACCTACTATCAAACGTATGATAGCCTAAGCAAAGGTAATAACCCACCAGAGACGGTATGCTACCTACTATCAAACGCATGATAGCCTAAGCAAAGGTAATAACCCAAAAGATACGGTATATTACCTACTATTGAAAGTATGATTGTCTAAGGAAAGATAATAACCCCAAAGATACGGTACGATACCTACTATTAAACATTTGATAGCCTAAGCAAAGGTAATAACCCAAAAGATACGATATATTACCTATTATCAAGCGTATGATTGTCTAAGCAAAGGTAATAACCCAAAAGATACAGTATGCTACCTACTATCAAACGTATGATAGCCTAAGCAAAGGTAATAACCCAATAAGATACAGTATATTACCTACTATCGAAAGTATAATTGTCTAAGGAAAGATAATAACCCAAAAGATACGGTATGATACCTACTATCAAACATATGATAGCCTAAGCAAAGGTAATAACCCAAAAGATACGGTATGCTACCTACTATCAAACGTATGATAGCCTAAGCAAAGGCAATAACCCAAAAAGATACGGTATATTACCTACTATCAAATGTATGATGGCCTAAGCAAAGGTAATAACCCAAAAGATACGATATATTACCTACTATCAGACGTATGATAGCCTAAGCAAAGGTAATATTCCAAAAGATACGGTATATTACCTACTATCAAACGTATGATTGTCTAAGCAAAGGTAATAACCCAAAAGATACAGTATGTTACCTACTATCAAACGCATGATAGCCTAAGCAATGGTAATAACCCAAAAGATACGGTATCTTACCTACTATCAAACGTATGATAGCCTAAGCAATGTAATAACCTACAAGATACGGTATACTACCTACTATCAAATGTATGATAGTCTAAGAAAAGTTAATAACCCACCAGAGACGATATATTACCTACTATCAAACGTATGATACCCTATGCAAACGTAATAACCCAAAAGATACGGTATATTACCTACTATCAAACGTATGATTGTCTAAGCAAATATAATAACCCAAAAGATATGGTATGTTACCTACTATTAAACATATGATAGCCTAAGCAAAGGTAATAACCTAAAAGATACGGTATGTTACCTAGTATCAAATGCATGATACCCTAAGCAAAGATAATAACTTAAAAGATATGGTATGTTACCTACTATTAAACATATGATAGCCTAAGCAAAGGTAATAACCCAAAAGATACGGTGTGTTACCAACTATCAAACGTATGATAGCCTAAGCAAAGGTAATAACCCAATAAGATACGGTATATTACCTACTATCAAACGTATGATAGCCTAAGCAAAGGTAATAACCCAAAAAGATACGGTATATTACCTACTATAACAAGTATGATGGCCTAAGCAAAGGTAATAACCCAAAAAAGAAACGATATATTACCTACTATCAAACGCATGATGGCCTAAGCAAAGGTAATAACCTAAAACATACGGTATATTACCTACTATCAAACGTATCATAGCCTAAGCAAAGGTAATAACCCACAAGATACGGTATATTACCTACTATCAAACGTATGATAGCCTAAGAAAAGGTAATAACCCACCTGAGATGGTATATTACCTACTATCAAACGTATGATACCCTAAGCAAAGGTAATAGTTGTTGCACCCCAAAATTTGCTCAACCTTTTCTTACTTGGTTTATGTTTCATTGCATTAACATTTGCATATCATATAGAAGGGGATAAAGTGTTATTATTATCAAGGGAAGACTAGCAAGAGGTCTTATTCAAGATTGAGAAGTTATCAAAGTCATCAGGAGGTAATTTGAGTGCATAAGAGTTTAGATGCTTGCATGAAGATTTTCTCCTAACTTGAGGATCATTTGAAGACCATCATAGGGATGTGAAGTGTTGAATATGAGAAGAGGATGTGTATGGAGCTCATAGAATTCCTAGAGGGCCATGGGAGAGCTCAATCAACTCATTGTATCAGATGCAAGAGCCATAGTTGAGGGGCAAGCAATTAGGGTTTCATCTGGGCCAATCCAAGGTCAATTGTGCAATTGAAGGGTATCAAAGCCTACTTTTAGGTCATGGAGTTCATGAAATGATATGATGAGACATTTTTGGTGTTGTGCCAAGATCAAGTCAAGAAGAGTCAAGAGTGTGGGAAGTTGCTAAATTAGGGTTTCAGTGTAAAATCCCCTATTTAGTGCCTAACTTCAAGACCACATAAGTCAAGATGCAAGTTTCAAATGGATCTTTTACCAACATGAAACTTGTAGAGCATCTCAATACCTTTAGTTTGAGTACTAGAAGTCCTCAAGGAGATTTATAGAACTCAAGTTATGGTCCAAACAAGTTACAAGTCCTCAAATTCCTCTGAAATTTGTCTGTGAAAATCATCTGACTTCAAAGCTATTTTTGACCTTGAAGGAGGTTTCACCTGAATTTTTAGCCAACATGAAAGTTGTTCCTCATGATCTTAGATTTCTAAATTGTACTAGAAGTATTCCATCTGATTTGTAGAACTCAAGTTATGAGGTTTACAAGTCAGGGGTATTTTGGGAAAGTGAGATTATAGGCCATTTTCTATCATAGGTCAAAATCTCCAACTTGCACTTGTCAAATGGATTTTTGTTCAACATGAAACTTGTTCAAAATGTGGTTTTTAGGCTAACCAAGAAGCCATGATGGATTGATTGGGCTCATATCAAGATTTGGTTTGAAATGGCTTAAAAAGGGAGATTTTCAAAGGATTCAAAGTTGAAAAATTCAAATAATTGGATAAGTGACCAAAACATGTCAAATAAGTACTCATTTTGATTGGAAATTTCATTTCAAACACAATGACATTGGTGGATTTCTGAGTTTAGGCCAATTTTCACAAGTTATAATGGTGTTGCTTCATGTGCAAGTTACATATCCAAAACATTCACCAAGGCATTTCAAGTGTTCCTTTTGATCTGAATGCATTCACAAGGGAATTTGCAAGTGATTAGAAGCTTCTAGAGCAAGCTCCATGGCAAAATTCGTGACTGTCACATGGAGATTTTGAAGAGAAAAACAAAATTTTAAATGGCTGGATTGGGCTCCAATTGGACTCAAAAAGCCCATATAAATGTTCTATTTAAGTCATTTGATGATTTCAGAATCATTTTGGTGAAATTTTCGTGGCTGAAGTAGAGATAGCAAGTTCATTTTCAAGCAAGCAAGTGCAGATCGGGTTTTGAGTTCCAAGCCAATTCAGATCAAATTGAAGGTTTCAACATCTTTCTCTTGCATCCTTGAGTGATTCTGGAGAGTTTTGAAGCTTGATTCGTGCTCTAGATACCTCTGTTCATAGATCTACACCAGGCATGTAAACTTCAAATTTCTCATAATTATAGGAAGATGTAGATCAATTTGCATATGTTGTTAGGATATAGTGGAAACATAGGTCATTTCTGGATTAAAATTGAAGCAATTAGAGACAATTTAGGTTGAAGTGCATTTTCTGTTTGGACAAGATTTGGTTTGATCTTAAGGAATTAAGTTAAATTGGATAGATCAGGTTAATGTATGAAGTGTGAAGATCATTTCTATGCAATTAGGTTGTGGTTTGGTGATGATCAACTTGGATTTGATTTCTGAAACTTGAATCATGTTTTAAAACCTAGCCTGATTTAGAGAATTTGGATAGGATATCTGAGATCCTTCTGAGTTTCTGAGCATTTTGATGTAAGGTTTAATGTTACCTGGCTACCTGAGACCACCTGCTCACCGGAGAAGACGGTTGTTTCCACCGTGAGAGACACCGGAGACTGTTTCCCCTCATCTGAGTTCCAAGGAAGGAGATGAAATCATGGCCATTAGATATTGTTGAAGATTGACTTAGTAGCCAGTTCGTGTGGCTCATTGATCGCGACTTTCTATGTCTAATACAACTAACTGCAAGTGCACAGTCTATCGCGTAATAATAAAAGATATCGATCCCACAGGGACTCGTAATCAAACTAGTGTTCTCGGGAGTTACTATGTTTAGCTAGGTAGAATATGTTTTAAGGGAATAAGATTGTCACTAAAAGGGGAAACTAAGATTACTATTTAGATTTTAATTAATTGAATCGATACGTAGTAATTGTGTTCTTCAGGGATTTGATAAGTTACCGGTGTGTGAAATAGTTTTCACAGTTCATTTAAGCAGAAAATGGAGATTTGAAGACTCTCGTCTCACAATGGTTATTGACGCTAATCATAATCCTAAGGGCCTAACGTACACTTTCGTATTCCGTTCGGGGTTAAAATTACTTTTTGGAAATCTCTAAGTTCTAATTCGTTTTAAAGTGCTTTCGTTGTTATTAAAACAAATGCCTAGTGTTTACTATCTAACCTTACCGCAGCTTTCGCTTGTTGGTTCGTATCTTAATTAATTTCCCACTTTCGTGGCAAAACTACTTTAAAATAAGTTCTCGCTTTCGCGACGAAGTTTATTTCGTAAATCAATTTTTAAACACTTAGACCATAAGTTATTTTTGTGAAAAGAAAGTTTTCAGACAAGAGTTATCAAATCCCATTCGAATTATTACTACATATCGATTACCTAAGTTTAGCTAGACATGGAATTTAGAAAGGCAAAACATAAATAATAATAATAATTAATAAATTACATTATGATAAAATAGAAGTCGATCAAAATGAAAACCTGTGAATAATGCCAATTGGCTTTTGGGCAGATCCTCCACAGATGTTGGCAGGATTCTGTCTTTAGTTCCAATTCGATCGTACAGTGCAGTAACAATTACAGAAGAGCAGAAATGGGAATGAGTAGAATGGAGAGGGAAATAAAGGAAAGGGATACAAATGAAACTGGAGAAATGGATACAAATAATAACTGAAAATAAGTTTGCTCTGGAAATTAAATTTGGCAGCACTTCGTGGTATGAATGCAGCTTTCTTTTTGAAGTCCCCTGCTTCCCTTTTTATAGAGGTGGAATTCCAACGGTTACCTCTGAGTATGATGGACCTTGAGGCAGATAATTTAGGGAGTAGTGGACCATTTAATGGGAATTGGAATTGCTCTTTTGACGTGTAATCTGAGTGGGGCGTTTTTGCCTGCATGACGGTCGTCACAAGGTGTGACGGTCGTCACCCGTGTGACGGTCGTCATGCATCTGTGACGGTCGTCACATCAGCAAAAATTGTCTGCTGCGCTTTTCATTGTGTTTTCACTCCTTTTTCGTCCATATTTCATCTGGGATTGCTTCTTTTCTTCATGTTGCCTTGTTTAGACGTGATCGTTGAATACCTGCAAAAACATCAGACAAATACATGGAAATACCCCGAAATCGGATCGAAAACGGTTAGACTTTAGTTGAATTATGCAAGAAAATATCTATATGATTTCGTGTTATCAAACTCCCCTAAGCTTGAATCTTTGCTTGTCCTCAAGTAAAACGTGGAAAAGTCGGCAAGTACGAGGCTGCTTCTTCGTCCGCAGAGTTTGGAAAAACCGGGATTCTTGGTAGGAACAAGACGAGTATCACGACGACACTGGACTACAAGTGTCCGGAGGTCTCCCTTTTATGCAAATTGGTCTCAGTCATGCTACCGTATCTTGGTGTCAAGGTTCTCGTGGCAAGTTCACCCTGTTTGTTCTAGTGCAATCACATTAAGCCCGTTGTCCGCACACTCTCATGGCAAGTCGACCTGTTAGTGAATATGATCTCGTTTTTGTTTTTGATCTTCTTCATTGATCATAACTTGGTGTCATTGATTTTTCAATGAGTTTTTCGTGCCGTTGGGCTAAATGCTCGGGTGAGGAGCACCTTACTTAGAAGGAAACATATCTTATATTCTTGGGCTTTTTTTTTAGCTCTCTTTTCATGATTTTTCATCTTTTTGGAGATCATACACTTATTTGCATCGGTCGCTCGCTTAGAGGTGTTTTTAGGATGGTGCTGACTGCTAGTATAAACTACTTGGGGTTGAGTTCGCGTAGACACTTGAGACTTTGGTACACGTAGGTGGTGAAACCGACTCGCATAAACTAGAGATCTAAGGTGTCTGGACGATACTGGTTTTGTTAGAACTGGAGTTTCCTCGGAGTTTCAAAACTCGGTTTGAACTCAGGTGCATTCTCGTGATGCTTTTGCTTTTGAGGAACAAATGAAAGTTTTTGTTTACGTTGAATAATGTGGGGATGGTTTGCGTAACGTGAAAATTATATAGACGAGCTTTATTTGCTAGAAATAGAAAGTGTAAAAATGGAACTTACTAAAATTCAAAAGTGCAGTGAAATGGAAATACAGTAAATAAGGGAAGTTCTGAATACAGTGGAAATAAGGCTCCGCTCCCACACTATCTCGATCAGTGTCCTCACTGATTCTTGAAGCATGCGAGAGGGAGATACAACTGAAAATGAAAATACAAAGAACTGAAATATAGTAAACAATGAAGGAAAAAAAATAAAAATCTAGTCTCGGGGCCTGTCACGTCCATGCTGGCGTCCTCTGGCTCTAGCATGGACTACTCTGTCCTCATAGCTCATGGCTCCAGTGTGGTAGACCGTGTCTCGGAGTCCTTCGACCTGCAGGGTCAGATTCGCTAGACTGTCAGTGATCGTAGCTTGGCCGGTGTGAAGTTGTTGCATTTGAGTCCGGTGCCAAGCTTCGAACTGGTCAGCTCGCTGGTTCTGCTGCTGCAGCATCGTGAGTATCTGTGCCTGCTGGTCTAGGGAGCGACGAAGGTCCTCTTCGGTGTAGTCGGGCACGGGATGGTGACGGCGGCGGCGGGATGATGTACCTACTAGAGGAGGAGGCTGCGATGCCTCTGGCTGCTCGAACCTGTCCAACTCAGCTTGGATTTCATCTTCGGAATCATGAGTGGGGTCCTGAGTAGGAACAGCGGCAGCAGGAGGGGCAGTGAGGTCGAACAACCAGTTGGTACGGTCCTCAGGATGGATGCTGGTGCGGGACGGAAGGATGATGCTTCTGACGGTCTTGCCACGCACAACCGGATGATATTTGTCGTCAGCTCTGGAGCGGATAAGGTGGGAGGCTCTGCAGTGGTCAGTGTCAAGGAACACCGAGGGGATGGAACGGAGGTGCTGGAGGCGGTCGCCAAGGTTCAGCCCAAGTGCAATGGTCGTGACAATCCCGCCAAAGTAGAATGGCTTCGAGCCACGGTTGCAGTTGGCCTGAATGTGAGCCAGCAGGAACGGGGCAGTGTTGACGGGTTCATTGTTGAAGACGCAATGCAGAAAGAAGAGCTCCTTGGAGTTCACCTTGTGGTTGCTGTCTCTGGCGAAGATGGTGTTACTCAATGCCCGGTGAAAGTATCTGATGGCGGGGTTATGGATGTGAGTGGCGTGTAGGGAGTCCCAGCCATCGGCATTTAGGCCGGTCAACTGATACCACAGCGCGAAGGCTTCGTGCTGGAACTGGTCAGTGATGCGGCGATGAGCGTTGTCGCCGCGGGGTAACTGTAGGATGTCGGCAATCTGGTTTTGGTGCATCTGATAGTTAACGCCAAACATCCGGAAGCAAGCGGCACCTGAGTGCTGGTTGAGTTCGCCGCTGCTGGTGATGTATGAGAACGAACTCAAGAACTCAAGGGTGAGTTGTTCGTAGGTTGGCTGGGGGTTGGAGCAGAGGTTCCAGATGCCTGCTCGTTGAAGCATCCAGGTTACACCTTCGAGGAGTCCGAGCTCCGTAAGTGATGGAAGGTGCGGGTAGTGAGTTGGCTGGAGTGACCTCTGATGAAATGCAATGTACTGTGCTCGTTGTCTCTCGCCTAACTCGCCTTCAGGGAAGGAAATGTTGATGATATCTACGTTACCGGCCATTGTTGAAGATGGAGAGGTTTCAAAGGTTATGGGGTTTTTTGGAAGAGAGGGAAATGTGACAGAACGGTGGTTTGGAGGTTGAATTTGGAGTTGAGGTTTATAGTTCAATTGGGGAGAACGAAAATCGTAGTGGGGTATGAATTTTGGAAGTTTGAAAGTGATAATGGGGGGAGTTGAAGGGTACACGACCCCTGTTATATCAGATTGCAGTTCTGGGCTGCGTGACGGTCGTCACAAGGGTGTGACGGTCGTCACCCGTGTGACGCTCGTCATGGGGCTGTGACGGTCGTCACAACAGCAAAATTTGCAGAACGCAGAATTTTGCTCTGAGGGCGTATTCAGGGTGATTTTAAAGCTTAGTACTGCTACGGTGATGTAATATTATAGCCAACAATCAATAAATAATGCGAAAACAGAACAATTGAACAAAACTAGAATTGAAATAACATAAAATGGAAACAATTGTATGTAGTACATAATGAAACGAACAATGTGAAAATTCCAAATGAGTGAATTAAACTAAACTAGACTAGACTAAACTGAAACTACTGCTACGAGCTAATAACTAATCTTTCTGTGCCTTCAACTCATCAAATTTCCGTGAATAGTAGTCGAGTTGGTCGTAGACTAGATCCATGAAGCCTACCAGGTCACTGTGCATGCCTGCGATATCAGCTTTTACATTAGTCAGAGCTTTATCAACGTCGTCCAATCTGAGTAACACGGTATCCATTTTGTCGGTTGTTTCCTCAGGGATAGGCTCAGGATAAGTATTGTAGTGTGGAGGAGTCATAGGGTCTACTTCATTTTCAGAGGCGGCGTCCTCAAAGTACATGTAATCGTGTGCCTCAGAGATGTGGTCATTGTCATACATATAGTTCTGGGGTGTTGACTGTGGTGAAGGAGGTCCCATAGGCTCATCCAATTCATAGAGCCAGTTATCCTTGTTGTGGATGCTTGTCATCAGATGATCAGGCAATGTGAATAGCTGTACTGGTTTTTCATTAATAAGGTACTCGTACGGTCCAGGTCCCATGGTTCCTAAGATGCGCCTGTTAAAGCAGAATTGAATGTTCATGGGACTGATGGTACCAAAACGAGTGCTGGCATTTAGATGGAATCTAAGGCCAAGCTCGTGGGCAATCATTGTTACTAGTCCTCCTATAAGAATAGGTGTCTGAGGTTCCAGCGTGAGGCGTTTGAAGGATCTCATCATGAAAGGCACTGCATTTACTGTCCGTCCCTGAGAAGCACAGAACATGATGAATAACTCTTCCTTAGACACTGTGGTAATATTTTCTTCTTTTCCAAACAAGGTGTGAGCTAGTATCTTATGGAAGTATATAAAGGTTGGGTTATGAATGTCATCATTGTACATTCTGTCTGGTTCAGGGTGATAGTCGCCTGTGATTCTACCTCAGAAGTGCTCGAGTTGCAAATCAATATCATCATCTTCTGCACTGATGAACACATGCGGTCCGCTAGGGAATCCTAGGAGGTTGGCTAGTGACATCCGACTATGAGTTTGGTCCATTCCAAACAATCTGAAGGTGATCAATTCTGAGCGGGTTCCAAAGCCATAGTTGGGTGTGTATCTGAAAGAGCTGAGGAATTCATAGGTAAGATCCTTGTAGGTAGCGAAACGTGTTTTCAGAGCAGTGTTCTCCTAACCCAGTTGATTGAACAGGTATTGAATGCTATCTGTGATCCCTAGTTTATCCATAGTAGCCTTGTCATAATACAACGTTAAGGCGAATTCTCTTTCGGTCAGTGCTGCAAATCTTGCCTTTTGAGCGAGTCCTTTGAAGTGAACCTTTGTGAAATCGTACTCGGCCATATTCGCAAGTAATTCGGAGAAAACAGAAATGTTTTTGAAGGCGTTAAAAATCCTGAAAAGTTTGAAACAAGAAATTGAAGTCAGGATTTTTAGAAACGAAAAGTGGTAGAAACAAAAGACAAAAGGAAAAAAATAAAGTAAGAATAAAAGTACGAAAATGAACGAAAGTAGAAAGTAGCGGTAATTTTAGGATTTTTGTTGGATTTTTCAAAGTAGAATTTTAAAGAAAAATGAAGTGCAATAACGAAGGGAATTTGGGTTGCCTCCAAATAAGCGTTGTTTTTAACGTCTAAAGCCTGACGATAGCTTGGTGAGAAGCTATTTTGGTGTTTGAGCCGGAAGCTCAAGCAATGTTATATTGCTGACTTGAGGACTGTTGTCGTTCTTATTGTAATGTTTTAGACGTTGCCCGTTTACGATAAACGGTGCATTCGTCTTATCGGTAATCTCAACAGCTCCACTCTGAAGTACTTTAGTCACTTCATAGGGTCCAGACCACCTAGATTTTAGTTTTCCTGGGAAGAGTTTTAATCGTGAATTAAAGAGCAATACGATGTCTCCCACACTGAATTGTTTCCTGATTGAACGTTTATCATGCCACCTTTTAGTTCGCTCTTTGTAGATACGAGCATTTTCGTAAGCGTCTAATCGAAGTTCTTCCAACTCGTGTAAGTTCAAGATTCGCTTTTCTCCTGCCTCGGTGTAGTTGAAGTTGAGTGTTTTAATGGCCCAGAAGGCCTTGTGCTCTAACTCTACAGGGAGATGGCAGGATTTACCGTAAATTAATTTATAGGGGGTAGTACCTATTGGTGTCTTAAATGCGGTCCTATAAGCCCATAAAGCTTCTTGTAGCTTCGATGACCAGTCTCTCCTTGAGGTAGCGACAGTCTTTTCCAAGATCTGTTTTATTTCTCTGTTCGAGACCTCTACTTGTCCGCTAGTTTACTGATGATATGGTGTAGCTACTCGGTGCTTGACTCCATATCTAGAGAGAAGTTTATCGAATATTCGTGATATGAAGTGAGATCCTCCGTCACTAATGACGAGTCTGGGTACACCGAATCTAGGAAAGATAGTGTTCTTGAAGAGTTTGATTACTACTCGTGCGTCATTTGTTGGAGCAGCTATGGCTTCTATCCATTTAGACACGTAATCGACAGCGACGAGTATGTAGTTATTTCCAAAAGAAGGTGGGAAAGGTCCCATGAAATCTATTCCCCAGACGTCGAAGACTTCTACCTCTAAGATTCCTTTCTGAGGCATTTCATCGCGTCGTGAGATGTTGCCAGTTCGTTGGCATCTATCGCATTTTTGCACAGCGATGTAAACGTCTTTCCAGAGATTAGGCCAGAATAGGCCAGCTTGGAGAATCTTAGCGCACGTCTTGGATGTACTAGCATGACCACCATATGGTGCTGAGTGGCATTGGGAAATAATATTTTCTATTTCTTCCTCTGGGACACATCGACGATATATGTTGTCGGCCCCGCTCTTGAAGAGTAGAGGTTCGTCCCAATAATAGTGTTTCAGATCGTGGAAGAATTTCTTCTTTTGCTGATAAGTAAGATCTGATGGAAGCACGCCCGCAGCGAGGTAATTAACGATGTCAGCATACCAAGGTAATGTGACTTGGGCATAGACGGCTTCTACGGCTTTTTTGAATTCTGGATCTTCCGAGATTGCATTGGGTGTGTCACTTTCTAATTTGGCTATCAGACGTTCGTACGGGAAATCGTCATTTATCGGTACTGGTTCGTGTCTGATGCCTTCTATTCGGGATAAGTGATCTGCAACAACGTTCTCGGTTCCTTTCTTATCTTTGATTTCTAAGTCAAACTCTTGTAATAACAGGATCCATCTCAATAGTCTTGGTTTGGCATCCTTTTTGCTTATTAGGTACCTTATGGTAGTGTGGTCTGTGTATATTATAATTTTTGCTCCTACTAAGTAAGAACGGAATTTGTCAAGCGCGAATATAACTGCTAGAAGTTCCTTTTCTGTGGTAGCGTAGTTCATTTGGGCAGGATCTAAGGTTCTACTGGCATAGTAGATGGCATGGAGCTTCTTGTCCTTCCTTTGTCCTAGAACCGCGCCTACAGCGTAATCACTCGCGTCGCACATGATTTCAAACGGTAGTCTCCAATCTGGTGGTTGCATGATTGGTGCGGTGATAAGGGCTGATTTCAATGTTTCGAATGCTTTTAAACAGTCGTCGTCGAAGACGAACTCAGCATCTTTCATTAACAAGCCGATCAAAGGTTTTGTGATTTTCGAGAAATCTTTTATAAATCTTCTGTAGAAACCGGCATGTCCTAGAAAACTCCGTATTTCTCGTACGGATTTTGGAGGTTGGAGATCTTTTATAATCTCTATTTTGGCTTTGTCTACCTCAATCCCTCTATCTGATATGACATGTCCTAGAACTATTCCTTGTCGGACCATAAAATGGCATTTCTCCCAATTTAGGACGAGGTTTACTTTTACGCAACGTTCTAGTACCATTTCTAAGTTTTGTAAGCATCCTTCGAAACTTTGTCCACATACCGAGAAATCGTCCATAAACACTTCCATAATGTCGTCTATGAAATCTGCGAAGATTGCCATCATGCATCTTTGGAAGGTTGCTGGAGCGTTACAGAGTTCGAACGGCATTCGGCGGTAAGCAAAAGTACCGTAAGGACAGGTGAATGTAGTCTTTTCTTGGTCATCAGGATGGATGGGAATTTGGAAGAATCCTGAGTAACCATCTAGATAGCAGAAATATGAATGTTTGGCTAATCTTTCCAACATTTGGTCTATGAAGGGTAGCGGGAAGTGATCTTTGCGCGTAGCCTTGTTAAGCTTCCTATAATCAATACACATCCTACTTCCAGTCACGACTCTTTTTGTTATCGATTCGCCTTTTTCGTTTTTAACTACTGTGACTCCTCCTTTCTTTGGTACGACATGAACTGGGCTAACCCATTCACTATCGGAGATCGGATAGATGATTCCTGCATCAAGTAATTTCTTTACTTCATCTCTGACTACAGTGCTCAGGATGGGGTTTAGTCTTCTATGATGCTCTCGAGAGGTTTCAGAGTCTTCCTCTATTGTAATTCGATGCATACAGATCAAAGGGCTTATACCTTTTAGATCGCTTATGTTATAGCCTAACGCGGTGGGGTACTTCTTTAGGACTTCTAATAACTTTTCGGTTTCTGGTTGTCCTAAGTCGGCGTTGACTATCACTGGTCTTTTTAGTTCATCGTCTAGAAATTCATATCTGAGGTTTTTGGGTAGAGTTTTAAGTTCTAAAGATGGGTTCTTCGGACCTGGCATATGGTTTGGTGTCAGTGCTAAGCTTTCGCTTAGGCTGTCGTCTTTATACGGTTTACGCCAGTTGTCGTCTTCAGAAATGTCGGGTATTTGAATCTTTATTATTTCTGAATACGTGGTCTCCTCATTTTCAAGTTCTCTTATGCATTCGTCAATTTCGTCTACTAAATAGCAGGTATCGTCTATTGCTGGTGCTTGTAGGAACTTGGTGAGAATGAACTCTATCTTTTCTTCTCCTACTTCGAATGTTAGCCTTCCTTTCTTTACGTCTATAATCTCTCCGGCTGTAGCTAGGAATGGTCTTCCTAGGATAATTGGGGTTACAGTGTCCTCCTTGATGTCCATGATTATGAAGTCGGTTGGGATGTAGAATTGTCTTATGCATACTGGAACGTTCTCCAGTATTCCGACGGGGTATTTTACTGATCTGTCAGCTAATTGAACGGACATTTTGGTCGGCCTGAGGTCTCCCATATTCAGTTTTTTGCATATAGATAAGGGCATAACACTGATACTGGCTCCTAAATCGCATAGAGCTTTATCTATTACGAACTTTCCTATGACGCAGGGTATGGAGAAACTACCTGGGTCTTTTAATTTAGGAGGCATGCGGTTCTGAATAATAGCGCTACACTCTGCAGTAAGTGTAACTGTTTCATTATCCTCGATTTTTCTCTTATTCGACAGGATCTCTTTGAGAAATTTGGCGTATGACGGCATTTGAGTTATTGCTTCTGTAAAAGGAATAGTAATATTCAACTGTTTAAGGAGCTCTACAAATTTCTTAAACTGTCCTGAAGTTTTAGAGTTTATTAGTCTTTGCGGATAAGGGATAGGTGGTTTATATGGCACTGGAGGTGCTTGAGTTTTTTCACTTGCGGTATCCTCCTTCTCGTTGTCCTCCTTCTTCTCTAACTCAGATTCCTTTTCTGCTTGTTCAGTTGGTTTCTGTTGCATGGCTGAGTTTTCGGTCCTCGGATCGATCAGTTCGTCCAATTCTTTTCCACTTCTTAGTATCACAACATTTGCTTGGCCTTTGGGGTTCTGTTCGGGTTGTCCAGGAAATGTGCCAGCAGGTGCCGCAGCAGATGCTTGCTGTTGAGCCACTTGTGATATCTGAGTTTCTAACATTTTGTTGTGGCTGGCTAAAGCGTCTACTTTTCCTGTTAACTGTTTAATTTGCTCGCTAGTGTGTATGTTTTGATTCAGAAACTCTTTGTTCGTCTGAGCTTGAGTAGCTATGAACTTTTCCATCATCATTTCGAGGTTTGATTTCCTAGGTGCATTCTGAGCAACTGGTTTTTGATATCCTTGCGGAGCATTAGGCATTTGCAATGCATTTTCGCTTTTGTAAGAAAAGTTTGGATGATTTCGCCAATCTGGGTTGTAGGTATTTGCGTAGGGATTTCCTTGAGCATAATTTACCCGGTCTGGCGGGATTCTGGCTAGCAATGGGCATTCGGGTGCATTATGAGTGGTGCTTCCGCATAACTCGCAATTTGGAGTTACTGCAGCGACAGTTGCAGTGGGGTTAACGGTCAGACTATCAATCTTCTGTGCTAGAGCATCTACTTTAGCATTGAACTTTTCAAGGCTGCTGATTTCGTACATCCCACCTTTCGCTGAGGTTTTCTCATTTGGAGTGCGTTCACCTCCCCATTGGCAATGGTTTTGTGACATGTTTTCTATTAATTGATAGGCTTCATCGTATGGCTTATCCATAAGTGCACCGCCCGCGGCAGCGTCTATTGTCAATCTAGTATTGTATAGAAGCCCATTATAGAAAGTATGAATTGTCACCCAGTCTTCTAGACCGTGGTGAGGACATGTTCTCATCATATCTTTGAATCGTTCCCATGCTTCGTAGAGAGATTCAGTATCTTTTTGTCGAAATCTGTTGATTTGAGCTCTAAGCATAACAATTTTGCTTGGTGGAAAATATCTCGCTAAGAAGACGTTCTTCAATTGCTCCCACATCGTAACGGAGTTGGATGGTAACGATTGTAACCATGTCCACGCTCTGTCTCTAAGAGAGAATGGGAAAAGACGAAGTCTTATCGCGTCTGGAGTTACTCCATTTCCTTTCATTGTGTCTGTGTATTGTACAAACTTCGTTAGATGTTCGTTCGGATCCTCAGTTGCGTTTCCTGAGAATTGGTTTTGTTGTACAGCCGACAGCAATGATGGTTTCAGCTCAAAATCGTTTCGGGTAATAGCTGGGGCAGCAATGCTACTTCTAGGCTCCATCTGAGATGGTGTAGCATATGCCTTCAGCGGTTTGTTCGGAGGTCCTTCAGCCATCGTTGGTTCTTCTTCGGATTTGGGAATGGGAGTGAGAGGATCGGGAATGTTATGTTTGAGTTGGTACTCAATGATTCGGCTTCTTAGATGTAAGAAGCGTTCTAGTTCTGCGACTGAAGGTTTCAAGATATCGCTTTGTGGGCGATCACTTGGCATACAATCGAAAGCACTAGTAAAGGAAAAATGAAAATTGTTTACCTAGTCTATACGGCGTAACAGAAGGTTACACTATTGACTAAACGGGTCCCCGGCAACGGCGCCAAAAACTTGATCGCGACTTTCTATGTCTAATACAACTAACTGCAAGTGCACAGTCTATCGCGTAGTAATAAAAGATATCGATCCCACAGGGACTCGTAATCAAACTAGTGTTCTCGGGAGTTACTATGTTTAGCTAGGTAGAATATGTTTTAAGGGAATAAGATTGTCACTAAAAGGGGAAACTAAGATTACTATTTAGAATTTAATTAATTGAATCGATACGTAGTAATTGTGTTCTTCAGGGATTTGATAAGTTACTGGTGTGTGAAATAGTTTTCACAGTTCATTTAAGCAGAAAATGGAGATTTGAAGACTCTCGTCTCACAATGGTTATTGACGCTAATCATAATCCTAAGGGCCTAACGTACACTTTCGTATTCCGTTCGGGGTTAAAATTACTTTTTGGAAATCTCTAAGTTCTAATTCGTTTTAAAGTGCTTTCGCTGTTATTAAAACAAATGCCTAGTGTTTACTATCTGACCTTACCGCAGCTTTCGCTTGTTGGTTCGTATCTTAATTAATTTCCCACTTTCGTGGCAAAACTACTTTAAAATAAGTTCTCGCTTTCGCGACGAAGTTTATTTCGTAAATCAATTTTTAAACACTTAGACCATAAGTTATTTTTGTGAAAAGAAAGTTTTCAGACAAGAGTTATCAAATCCCATTCGAATTATTACTACATATCGATTACCTAAGTTTAGCTAGACATGGAATTTGGAAAGGCAAAACATAAATAATAATAATAATTAATAAATTGCATTATGATGAAATAGAAGTCGATCAAAATGAAAACCTGTGAATAATGCCAATTGGCCTTTGGGCAGATCCTCCACAGATGTTGGCAGGATTCTGTCTTTAGTTCCAATTCGATCGTACAGTGCAGTAACAATTACAGAAGAGCGGAAATGGGAATGAGTAGAATGGAAAGGGAAATAAAGGAAAGGGATACAAATGAAACTGGAGAAATGGATACAAATAATAACTGAAAATAAATTTGCTCTGGAAATTAAATTTGGCAGCACTTCGTGGTATGAATGCAACTTTCTTTTTGAAGTCCCCTGCTTCCCTTTTTATAGAGGTGGAATTCCAACGGTTACCTCTTAGGATGATGGACCTTGAGGCAGATAATTTAGGGAGTAATGGACCATTTAATGGGAATTGGAACTGCTCTTTTGACATGTAATCTGAGTGGGGCGTTTTTGCCTGCATGACGGTCGTCACAAGGTGTGACGGTCGTCACCCGTGTGACGGTCGTCACCCGTGTGACGGTCGTCATGCATCTGTGACGGTCGACACATCAGCAAAAACTGTCTGCTGCGCTTTTCATTGTGTTTTCACTCCTTTTTCGTCCATATTTCATCTGGGATTGCTTCTTTTCTTCATGTTGCCTTGTTTAGACATGATCGTTGAATACCTGCAAAAACATCAGACAAATACATGGAAATAACCCGAAATCGGATCGAAAACAGTTAGACTTTAGTTGAATTATGCAAGAAAATATCTATATGATTTCGTGTTATCAAACTCCCCTAAGCTTGAATCTTTGCTTGTACTCAAGTAAAACGTGGAAAAGTCGGCAAGTACGAGGCTGCTTCTTCGTCCGCAGAGTTTGGAAAAACCGGGATTCTTGGTAAGAACAAGACGAGTATCACGACGACACTGGACTACAAGTTTCCGGAGGTCTCCCTTTTATGCAAATCGGTCTCAGTCATGCTACCGTATCTTGGTGTCAAGGTTCTCGTGGCAAGTTCACCCTGTTTGTTCTAGCGCAATCACATTAAGCCCGTTGTCCGCACAATCTCATGGCAAGTCGACCTGTTAGTGAATATGATCTCGTTTTTGTTTTTGATCTTCTTCATTGATCATAATTTGGTGTCATTGATTTTTCAATGAGTTTTTCGTGCCGTTGGGCTAAATGCTCGGGTGAGGAGCACCTAACTTAGAAGGAAACATATCTTATATTCATGGGCTTTTTTTTTTTTAGCTCTCTTTTCATGATTTTTCATCTTTTTGGAGATCATACACTTATTTGCATCGGTCGCTCGCTTAGAGGTGTTTTTAGGATGGTGCTGACTGCTAGTATAAACTACTTGGGGTTGAGTTCGCGTAGACACTTGAGACTTTGGTACACGTAGGTGGTGAAACCGACTCGCATAAACTAGAGATCTAAGGTGTCTGAACGATACTGGTTTTGTTAGAACTGTCGTTTCCTCGGAGTTTCAAAACTCGGTTTGAACTCAGGTGCATTCTCGTGATGCTTTTGCTTTTGAGGAACAAATGAAAGTTTTTGTTTACGTTGAATAATGTGGGGATGGTTTGCGTAACGTGAAAATCATATAGACGAGCTTTATTTGCTAGAAATAGAAAGTGTAAAAATGGAACTTACTAAAATTCAAAAGTGCAGTGAAATGGAAATACAGTAAATAAGGGAAGTTCTGAATACATTGGAAATAAGGCTCCGCTCCCACACTATCTCGATCAGTGTCCTCACTGATTCTTGAAGCATGCGAGAGGGAGATACAACTGAAAATGAAAATACAAAGAACTGAAATATAGTAAACAATGAAGGAAAAAAAATAAAAATCTAGTCCCGGGGCCTGTCACGTCCATGCTGGCGTCCTCTGGCTCTAGCAAGGGCTACTCTGTCCTCATAGCTCATGGCTCCAGTGTGGTAGACCGTGTCTCGGAGTCCTTCGACCTGCAGGGTCAGATTCGCTAGACTCTCAATGATCGTAGCTTGGCCGGTGTGAAGTTGTTGCATTTGAGTCCGGTGCCAAGCTTCGAACTGGTCAGCTCGCTGGTTCTGCTGCTGCAGCATCGTGAGTATCTGTGCCTGCTGGTCTAGGGAGCGACGGAGGTCCTCTTCGGTGTAGTCGGGCACGGGATGGTGACGGCGGCGGCGGGATGATGTACCTACTGGAGGAGGAGGCTGCGATGCCTCTGGCTGCTCGAACCTGTCCAACTAAGCTTGGATTTCATCTTCGGAGTCATGAGTGGGGTCCTGAGTAGGAACAGCGGCAGCAGGAGGGGCAGTGAGGTCGAACAACCAGTTGGTACGGTCCTCAGGATGGATACGCGTGCGGGATGGAAGGATGATGCTTCTGACGGTCTTGCCACGCACAACCGGATGATATTTGTCGTCAGCTCTGGAGCGGATAAGGTGGGAGGCTCTGCAGTGGTCAGTGTCAAGGAACACCGAGGGGATGGAACGGAGGTGCTGGAGGCGGTCGCCAAGGTTCAACCCAAGTGCCATGGTCGTGACAATCCCGCCAAAGTAGAATGGCTTCGAGCCACGGTTGCAGTTGGCCTGAATGTGAGCCAGCAGGAACGGGGCAGCGTTGACGGGTTCATTGTTGAAGACGCAATGCAGAAAGAAGAGCTCCTTGGAGTTCACCTTGTGGTTGCTGTCTCTGGCGAAGATGGTGTTACTCAATGCCCGGTGAAAGTATCTGATGGCGGGGTTATGGATGAGAGTGGCGTGTAGGGAGTCCCAGCCATCGGCATTTAGGCCGGTCAACTGATACCACAGCGCGAAGGCTTCGTGCTGGAACTGGTCAGTGATGCGGCGATGAGCGTTGTCGCCGCGGGGTAACTGTAGGATGCCGACAATCTGGTTTTGGTGCATCTGATAGTTAACGCCAAACATCCGGAAGCAAGCGGCACCTGAGTGCTGGTTGAGTTCGCCGCTGCTGGTGATGTATGAGAACGAACTCAAGAACTCAAGGGTGAGCTGTTCGTAGGTTGGCTGGGGGTTGGAGAAGAGGTTCCAGATGCCTGCTCGTTGAAGCATCCAGGCTACACCTTCGAGGAGTCCGAGCTCCGTAAGTGATGGAAGGTGCGGGTAGTGAGTTGGCTGGAGTGACCTCTGATGAAATGCAATGTACTGTGCTCGTTGTCTCTCGCCTAACTCGCCTTCTGGGAAGGAAATGTTGCTGATATCTGCGTTACCGGCCATTGTTGAAGATGGAGAGGTTTCAGAGGTTTTGGGGTTTTTCGGAAGAGAGGGAAATGTGACAGAACGGTGGTTTGGAGGTTGAATTTGGAGTTGAGGTTTATAGTTCAATTGGGGAGAACGAAAATCGTAGTGGGGTATGAATTTTGGAAGTTTGGGTGCCTAGAAAATTTATTAGAATTTTACAACTTAGTTTTCTATTTTAGATAGAATTTGCAAGTATGTGTTGCTTGTGGTGTTCCATCTTTGGGTGCCTTGCTTTGTGTGGTCTTGTTGGTGGCTTTGGAGCTTGAAGTGCTTGGATTCCTTTTTGGAGGAGCTTCTGGACATCTTGTAGCTGTTATGGCTTGGCTTGTGGAGCTTGGAGTTGAAGATTTCTTCCTCTTTTAGGAGCTATTTTAGGAGCTTATAAGATTAGGGTTTAGGAAGAGCCATTAGAACTAGTTCTTCTTTTTTCATCAAACATAGAATGCATTGTTTGCTTCTATCCTATCCTATGATGTAAAGTCCTCTTAAGGAAGCTCCATCTCTCATTTGGAGGTATGAGTGGCATGCCTTAATAAGTAGAACTTTTGAGGATGCACTTTCTTTCATGTTGGTTCCTGATGAATTCCTTTGGTTTTCATCAGGTTTTCTAGCATTGTAACTTGATCTCAATGATGATTTCTCTTCTTGTGGAGCTTCCTAGAGTTTGAAGATGAAGAATTGAAGAAGCTTGAAGATAGGAGCTAGCTTAAAGATGAAGATTCTTTATTGTCAATTCAACCTTGCTGACCAGAGCTGCTGTTGAAGATTGAAGTTGATGTCTGTAGAAGATTGTTGCTGCTGCTTGGGCTGCTTCCTCTGTTTTTCTTTTGTTGTTTTGTCTGTTTGCTTGTGTTGCCTACCTTTAGGTTTGAGGTGGAGCTTTTCTCCCCTTGCCTGTTGTTGTCTTAGGTTTGAGGTTGAGCCGGACTCCCTTGCCTCGCTTGTACTATTGCATAGCATGCATTTTACTGTTTATTGTTTACTGCTTGCTTTCTTTTGCTGTTTTCCCCTAGGATCTCTGATTTCCTCTGTGCAAGAGGGAATTATGACAGACATTAGGTTTCTAAACCATGCATGATAATTGTAGGTAGATTCCCTTTCAACCATAGTTTTAGGGCGTCTTTCTCTTCTCATCTCAAAACAATTCAAAAATACAGTAATAAGGTTAATTTAAGTCGTACGTTATGAGCCTTAAGCTATCTGGGAAAAGGTTGGTGGAGGATCTCTCTCCAGTAATCTGGATGTTTAGTGTGGTACCCTTTGGGTGACATATGAAGCATTCACTCCTGGGTGATAGTCTCTAGTGCGACTGAGATTGCAAACATCCTAAAACCCAGTTCTTTCGTAAAAGACTCAAACAAAGATTCAAACTTCGTTTTTGTCCTCTTGGACCCTTAATCTGGAAAACCCTTTCATAAGGAGATAAAAAACTGTCAGACAAGCTTGTGTCTTCCGTAGCCCGAACTACGTTTGCTCTAATCTTTCATGCCGTATGAAAGTACGTAGGCACGAGATGCAATATCTCGGCGAGCAACCTTCCCCCCTTAACCCGTATTTAGGCGAATTACGTTGACTCTGATTCCTCGTTCCAGACGGGAATACGTAGGCATAAAGTGTGATACTTTGCCGAGTCATTTTCTTTACTTTTTAGACCAAACCTTTAGAGTAGATAGATAAACACACCCTTAGATAGAAAACAAGCGTGGATCCCGTCGAGTACGACGGACGTGAGGGGTGCTAATACCTTCCCCTTGCGTAACCGAGTCCCGAATCCAGGATTTGGTTGCGATGACCATTCCTTTCCCTCTTTGCGTTAGGTTTTCTCTGAGCGTTTCCTTTCCCTCTTTTGGGATAAATAACGCACTGTGGCGACTCTTCTGTCATGGTCGGCGCCAATTTTCGCAGTAGCGACAATAACACAAAAGATACGGTATATTACCTACTATCAAACGTATGATACCCTAAGAAAAGGTAATAACCCAAAAGATACAGTATGTTACCTACTATCAAACGTATGATAGCCTAAGCAAAGGTAATAACCCAAAAGATACGGTATGTTACCTACTATTAAACGTATGATAGCCTAAGCAAAGGTAATAACCCAAAAGATACGGTATGTTACCTACTATCAAACATATGAGAGCCTAAGAAAAGGTAATAACCCAATAAGATACGATATATTACCTACTATCAAACGTGTGATAGCCTAAGCAAATGTAATAACCCAAAAGAGACAGTATGTTACCTAGTATAAAACGTATGATAGCCTAAGCAACCGTAATAACCCAATAAGATACGGTATATTACGTACTATCAAACGTATGATAGCCTAAGAAAAGGTAATAACCCCAAAGATACGGTATGTTACCTACTATCAAACTTATGATAGGCTAAGCATAGGGAATAACCCAAAAGATACGGTATATTACCTACTATCAGTCGTATGATACCCAAATCAAAGGAAATAACCCAAAAGAGACGGTATATTGCCTACTATCAGACGTATGATACCCTAAGCAAAGGGAATAACCCAAAAGATACGGTGTATTACCTACTATGAATTGTATAATTGTCTAAGCAAAAGTAATAACCCAAAAGATACGGTATGCTACCTACTATCAAACGTATGATAGCCTAAGCAAAGGTAATAACCCAAAAGATACGGTATGTTACCTAATATCAAACGTATGATAGCCTAAGCAAAGGTAATAACCCAAAAGAGACGGTATGTTACCTAGTATCAAACGTATGATAGCCTAAGCAAAAGTAATAACCCAATAAGATACGGTATATTACCTACTATCAGACGTATGATACCCTAAGCAAAGGGAATAACCCAAAAGATACAGTGTATTAACTACTATGAAACGTATGATTGTCTAAGCAAAAGTAATAACCCAAAAGATATGGTATGTTACCTAGTATCAAACGTATGATAGCCTAAGCAAAGGTAATAACATAAAAGATACGGTATGTTACCTACTATCAAACGTATGATAGCCTAAGAAAAGGAAATAACCCAAAAGATACGGTATATTACCTACAATCAAATGCTTGATAGCTTAAGCAAAGGTAATAACCCAAAAGATACGGTATATTACCTACTATCAGACGTATGATTGTCTAAGCAAAAGTAATAACCCAATAAGATACGGTATATTACCTACTATCAGACGTATGATTGTCTAAGCAAAGGTAATAACCCAAAGGATACGGTATGTTAGCTACTATCAAATGTATGATAGCCTAAGCAAAGGTAATAACCCAATAAGATACGGCATATTACCTACTATCAAACGTGTGATAGCCTAAGCAAAGGTAATAACCCAAAAGAGACGGTATGTTACCTAGTATCAAACGTATGATAGCCTAAGCAAAAGTAATAACCCAATAAGATACGGTATATTACGTACTATCAAACGTATGATATCCTAAGAAAAGGTAATAACCCCAAAGATACGGTATGTTACCTACTATCAAACGTATGATAGGCTAAGCATAGGGAATAACCTAAAAGACACAGTATATTACCTACTATCTGTCGTATGATACGGAAATCAAAGGAAATAACCCAAAAGAGACGGTATATTGCCTACTATCAGACGTATGATACCCTAAGCAAAGGGAATAACCCAAAAGATACGGTGTATTACCTACTATGAATTGTATGATTGTCTAAGCAAAAGTAATAACCCAAAAGATACGGTATGTTACCTACTATCAAACGTATGATAGCCTAAGCAAAGGTAATAACCCAAACGATATAGTATGTTACCTAATATCAAACGTATGATAGCCTAAGCAAAGGTAATAACCCAAAAGAGACGGCATGTTACCTAGTATCAAACGTATGATAGCCTAAGCAAAAGTAATAACCCAATAAGATACGGTATATTACCTACTATCAGACGTATGATACCCTAAGCAAAGGGAATAACCCAAAAGATACAGTGTATTACCTACTATGAAACGTATGATTGTCTAAGAAAAAGTAATAACCCAAAAGATATGGTATGTTACCTACTATCAAACGTATGATAGCCAAAGGAAAGGTAATAACCCAAAAGATACGGTATGTTACCTACTATCAAACGTATGATAGCCTAAGCAAAGGTAATAACCCAAAAGATACAGTATATTACCTACTATCAAATGCATGATAGCCTAAGCAAAGGTAACAACCCAAAAGATACGGTATATTACCTACTATCAGACGTATGATTGTCTAAGCAAAAGTAATAACCCAATAAGATACGGTATATTACCTACTATCAGACGTATGATTGTCCAAGCAAAGGTAATAACCCAAAAGATACGGTATGTTACCTACTATCAAATGTATGATAGCCTAAGCAAAGGTAATAACCCAATAAGATACGGCATATTACCTACTATCAAACGTGTGATAGCCTAAGCAAAGGTAATAACCCAAAAGAGACGGTATGTTACCTAGTATCAAACGTATGATAGCTTAAGCAAAAGTAATAACTCAATAAGATACGGTATATTACGTACTATCAAACGTATGATAGCCTAAGAAAAGGTAATAACCCCAAAGATACGGTATGTTACCTACTATCAAACGTATGATAGGCTAAGCATAGGGAATAACCCAAAAGACACGGTATATTACCTACTATCAGTCGTATGATACCCAAATCAAAGGAAATAACCCAAAAGAGACGGTATATTGCCTACTATCAGACGTATGATACCCTAAGCAAAGGGAATAACCCAAAAGATACGGTGTATTACCTACTATGAAACGTATGACTGTCTAAGCAAAAGTAATAACCCAATAGATACGGTATGTTACCTACTATCAAACGTATGATAGCCTAAGCAAAGGTAATAACCCAAAAGATACGGTATGTTACCTACTATCAAACGTATGATAGCCTAAGCAAAGGTAATAACCCAAAAGATACGGTCTGTTACCTACTATCAAACGTATGATAGCCTAAGTAAAGGTAATAACCCAATAAGATACGGTATATTACCTACTATCAAACGTGTGATAGCCTAAGTAAAGGTAATAACCCAAAAGAGACGGTATGTTACCTAGTATCAAACGTATGATAGCCTAAGCAAAAGTAATAACCCAATAAGATACGGTATATTACGTACTATCAAACATATGATAGCCTAAGAAAAGGTAATAACCCGAAAGATACGGTATGTTACCTACTATCAAATGTATGATAGGCTAAGCATAGGGAATAACCCAAAAGACACGGTATATTACCTACTATCAGTCGTATGATACTTAAATCAAAGGAAATAACCCAAAAGAGACGGTATATTGCCTACTATCAGACGTATGATTGTCTAAGCAAAAGTAATAACCCAAAAGATACGGTATGTTACCTACTATCAAACGTATGATAGCCTAAGCAAAGGTAATAACCCAAAAGATACGGTATGTTACCTACTATCAAACGTATGATAGCCTAAGAAAAGGAAATAACCCAAAAGATACGGTATATTACCTACTATCAAATGCTTGATAGCTTAAGCAAAGGTAATAACCCAAAAGATACGGTATATTACCTACTATCAGACGTATGATTGTCTAAGCAAAAGTAATAACCCAATAAGATACGGTATATTACCTACTATCAGACGTATGATTGTCTAAGCAAAGGTAATAACCCAAAGGTTACGGTATGTTAGCTACTATCAAACGTATGATAGCCTAAGCAAAGGTAATAACCCAATAAGATACTGCATATTACCTACTATCAAACGTGTGATAGCCTAAGAAAAGGTAATAACCCAAAAGAGACGGTATGTTACCTAGTATCAAACGTATGATAGCCTAAGCAAAAGTAATAACCCAATAAGATACGGTATATTACGTACTATCAAACGTATGATAGCCTAAGAAAAGGTAATAACCCCAAAGATACGGTATGTTACCTACTATCAAACGTATGATAGGCTAAGCATAGGGAATAACCCAAAAGACACGGTATATTACCTACTATCAGTCGTATGATACGGAAATCAAAGGAAATAACCCAAAAGAGACGGTATATTGCCTACTATCAGACGTATGATACCCTAAGCAAAGGGAATAACCCAAAAGATACGGTGTATTACCTACTATGAAACGTATGATTGTCTAAGCAAAAGTAATAACCCAAAAGATACGGTATGTTACCTACTATCAAACGTATGATAGCCTATGCAAAGGTAATAACCCAAAAGATACGGTATGTTACCTACTATCAAACGTATGATAGCCTAAGCAAAGGTAATAACCCAAAAGAGACGGCATGTTACCTAGTATCAAACGTATGATAGCCTAAGCAAAAGTAATAACCCAATAAGATACGGTATATTACCTACTATCAGACGTATGATACCCTAAGCAAAGGGAATAACCCAAAAGATACAGTGTATTACCTACTATGAAACGTATGATTGTCTAAGAAAAAGTAATAACCCAAAAGATATGGTATGTTACCTACTATCAAACGTATGATAGCCAAAGGAAAGGTAATAACCCAAAAGATACGGTATGTTACCTACTATCAAACGTATGATAGCCTAAGCAAAGGTAATAACCCAAAAGATACAGTATATTACCTACTATCAAATGCATGATAGCCTAAGCAAAGGTAACAACCCAAAAGATACGGTATATTACCTACTATCAGACGTATGATTGTCTAAGCAAAAGTAATAACCCAATAAGATACGGTATATTACCTACTATCAGACGTATGATTGTCCAAGCAAAGGTAATAACCCAAAAGATACGGTATGTTACCTACTATCAAATGTATGATAGCCTAAGCAAAGGTAATAACCCAATAAGATACGGCATATTACCTACTATCAAACGTGTGATAGCCTAAGCAAAGGTAATAACCCAAAAGAGACGGTATGTTACCTAGTATCAAACGTATGATAGCTTAAGCAAAAGTAATAACTCAATAAGATACGGTATATTACGTACTATCAAACGTATGATAGCCTAAGAAAAGGTAATAACCCCAAAGATACGGTATGTTACCTACTATCAAACGTATGATAGGCTAAGCATAGGGAATAACCCAAAAGACACGGTATATTACCTACTATCAGTCGTATGATACCCAAATCAAAGGAAATAACCCAAAAGAGACGGTATATTGCCTACTATCAGACGTATGATACCCTAAGCAAAGGGAATAACCCAAAAGATACGGTGTATTACCTACTATGAAACGTATGACTGTCTAAGCAAAAGTAATAACCCAATAGATACGGTATGTTACCTACTATCAAACGTATGATAGCCTAAGCAAAGGTAATAACCCAAAAGATACGGTATGTTACCTACTATCAAACGTATGATAGCCTAAGCAAAGGTAATAACCCAAAAGATACGGTCTGTTACCTACTATCAAACGTATGATAGCCTAAGTAAAGGTAATAACCCAATAAGATACGGTATATTACCTACTATCAAACGTGTGATAGCCTAAGTAAAGGTAATAACCCAAAAGAGACGGTATGTTACCTAGTATCAAACGTATGATAGCCTAAGCAAAAGTAATAACCCAATAAGATACGGTATATTACGTACTATCAAACATATGATAGCCTAAGAAAAGGTAATAACCCGAAAGATACGGTATGTTACCTACTATCAAATGTATGATAGGCTAAGCATAGGGAATAACCCAAAAGACACGGTATATTACCTACTATCAGTCGTATGATACTTAAATCAAAGGAAATAACCCAAAAGATACGGTGTATTACCTACTATGAAACGTATGACTGTCTAAGCAAAAGTAATAACCCAATAGATACGGTATGTTACCTACTATCAAACGTATGATAGCCTAAGCAAAGGTAATAACCCAAAAGATACGGTATGTTACCTACTATCAAACGTATGATAGCCTAAGCAAAGGTAATAACCCAAAAGATACGGTCTGTTACCTACTATCAAACGTATGATAGCCTAAGTAAAGGTAATAACCCAATAAGATACGGTATATTACCTACTATCAAACGTGTGATAGCCTAAGTAAAGGTAATAACCCAAAAGAGACGGTATGTTACCTAGTATCAAACGTATGATAGCCTAAGCAAAAGTAATAACCCAATAAGATACGGTATATTACGTACTATCAAACATATGATAGCCTAAGAAAAGGTAATAACCCGAAAGATACGGTATGTTACCTACTATCAAATGTATGATAGGCTAAGCATAGGGAATAACCCAAAAGACACGGTATATTACCTACTATCAGTCGTATGATACTTAAATCAAAGGAAATAACCCAAAAGAGACGGTATATTGCCTACTATCAGACGTATGATTGTCTAAGCAAAAGTAATAACCCAAAAGATACGGTATGTTACCTACTATCAAACGTATGATAGCCTAAGCAAAGGTAATAACCCAAAAGATACGGTATGTTACCTACTATCAAACGTATGATAGCCTAAGAAAAGGAAATAACCCAAAAGATACGGTATATTACCTACTATCAAATGCTTGATAGCTTAAGCAAAGGTAATAACCCAAAAGATACGGTATATTACCTACTATCAGACGTATGATTGTCTAAGCAAAAGTAATAACCCAATAAGATACGGTATATTACCTACTATCAGACGTATGATTGTCTAAGCAAAGGTAATAACCCAAAGGTTACGGTATGTTAGCTACTATCAAACGTATGATAGCCTAAGCAAAGGTAATAACCCAATAAGATACTGCATATTACCTACTATCAAACGTGTGATAGCCTAAGAAAAGGTAATAACCCAAAAGAGACGGTATGTTACCTAGTATCAAACGTATGATAGCCTAAGCAAAAGTAATAACCCAATAAGATACGGTATATTACGTACTATCAAACGTATGATAGCCTAAGAAAAGGTAATAACCCCAAAGATACGGTATGTTACCTACTATCAAACGTATGATAGGCTAAGCATAGGGAATAACCCAAAAGACACGGTATATTACCTACTATCAGTCGTATGATACGGAAATCAAAGGAAATAACCCAAAAGAGACGGTATATTGCCTACTATCAGACGTATGATACCCTAAGCAAAGGGAATAACCCAAAAGATACGGTGTATTACCTACTATGAAACGTATGATTGTCTAAGCAAAAGTAATAACCCAAAAGATACGGTATGTTACCTACTATCAAACGTATGATAGCCTATGCAAAGGTAATAACCCAAAAGATACGGTATGTTACCTACTATCAAACGTATGATAGCCTAAGCAAAGGTAATAACCCAAAAGAGACGGCATGTTACCTAGTATCAAACGTATGATAGCCTAAGCAAAAGTAATAACCCAATAAGATACGGTATATTACCTACTATCAGACGTATGATACCCTAAGCAAAGGGAATAACCCAAAAGATACAGTGTATTACCTACTATGAAACGTATGATTGTCTAAGAAAAAGTAATAACCCAAAAGATATGGTATGTTACCTACTATCAAACGTATGATAGCCAAAGGAAAGGTAATAACCCAAAAGATACGGTATGTTACCTACTATCAAACGTATGATAGCCTAAGCAAAGGTAATAACCCAAAAGATACAGTATATTACCTACTATCAAATGCATGATAGCCTAAGCAAAGGTAACAACCCAAAAGATACGGTATATTACCTACTATCAGACGTATGATTGTCTAAGCAAAAGTAATAACCCAATAAGATACGGTATATTACCTACTATCAGACGTATGATTGTCCAAGCAAAGGTAATAACCCAAAAGATACGGTATGTTACCTACTATCAAATGTATGATAGCCTAAGCAAAGGTAATAACCCAATAAGATACGGCATATTACCTACTATCAAACGTGTGATAGCCTAAGCAAAGGTAATAACCCAAAAGAGACGGTATGTTACCTAGTATCAAACGTATGATAGCTTAAGCAAAAGTAATAACTCAATAAGATACGGTATATTACGTACTATCAAACGTATGATAGCCTAAGAAAAGGTAATAACCCCAAAGATACGGTATGTTACCTACTATCAAACGTATGATAGGCTAAGCATAGGGAATAACCCAAAAGACACGGTATATTACCTACTATCAGTCGTATGATACCCAAATCAAAGGAAATAACCCAAAAGAGACGGTATATTGCCTACTATCAGACGTATGATACCCTAAGCAAAGGGAATAACCCAAAAGATACGGTGTATTACCTACTATGAAACGTATGACTGTCTAAGCAAAAGTAATAACCCAATAGATACGGTATGTTACCTACTATCAAACGTATGATAGCCTAAGCAAAGGTAATAACCCAAAAGATACGGTATGTTACCTACTATCAAACGTATGATAGCCTAAGCAAAGGTAATAACCCAAAAGATACGGTCTGTTACCTACTATCAAACGTATGATAGCCTAAGTAAAGGTAATAACCCAATAAGATACGGTATATTACCTACTATCAAACGTGTGATAGCCTAAGTAAAGGTAATAACCCAAAAGAGACGGTATGTTACCTAGTATCAAACGTATGATAGCCTAAGCAAAAGTAATAACCCAATAAGATACGGTATATTACGTACTATCAAACATATGATAGCCTAAGAAAAGGTAATAACCCGAAAGATACGGTATGTTACCTACTATCAAATGTATGATAGGCTAAGCATAGGGAATAACCCAAAAGACACGGTATATTACCTACTATCAGTCGTATGATACTTAAATCAAAGGAAATAACCCAAAAGAGACGGTATATTGCCTACTATCAGACGTATGATTGTCTAAGCAAAAGTAATAACCCAAAAGATACGGTATGTTACCTACTATCAAACGTATGATAGCCTAAGCAAAGGTAATAACCCAAAAGATACGGTATGTTACCTACTATCAAACGTATGATAGCCTAAGAAAAGGAAATAACCCAAAAGATACGGTATATTACCTACTATCAAATGCTTGATAGCTTAAGCAAAGGTAATAACCCAAAAGATACGGTATATTACCTACTATCAGACGTATGATTGTCTAAGCAAAAGTAATAACCCAATAAGATACGGTATATTACCTACTATCAGACGTATGATTGTCTAAGCAAAGGTAATAACCCAAAGGATACGGTATGTTAGCTACTATCAAACGTATGATAGCCTAAGCAAAGGTAATAACCCAATAAGATACTGCATATTACCTACTATCAAACGTGTGATAGCCTAAGAAAAGGTAATAACCCAAAAGAGACGGTATGTTACCTAGTATCAAACGTATGATAGCCTAAGCAAAAGTAATAACCCAATAAGATACGGTATATTACGTACTATCAAACGTATGATAGCCTAAGAAAAGGTAATAACCCCAAAGATACGGTATGTTACCTACTATCAAACGTATGATAGGCTAAGCATAGGGAATAACCCAAAAGACACGGTATATTACCTACTATCAGTCGTATGATACGGAAATCAAAGGAAATAACCCAAAAGAGACGGTATATTGCCTACTATCAGACGTATGATACCCTAAGCAAAGGGAATAACCCAAAAGATACGGTGTATTACCTACTATGAAACGTATGATTGTCTAAGCAAAAGTAATAACCCAAAAGATACGGTATGTTACCTACTATCAAACGTATGATAGCCTATGCAAAGGTAATAACCCAAAAGATACGGTATGTTACCTACTATCAAACGTATGATAGCCTAAGCAAAGGTAATAACCCAAAAGAGACGGTATGTTACCTAGTATCAAACGTATGATAGCCTAAGAAAAAGTAATAACCCAATAAGATACGGTATATTACCTACTATCAGACGTATGATACCCTAAGCCAAGGGAATAACCCAAAAGATACAGTGTATTACCTACTATGAAACGTATGATTGTCTAAGCAAAACTAATAACCCAGAAGATACGGTATGTTACCTACTATCAAACGTATGATAGCCTAAGCAAAGGTAATAACCCAAAAGACACGGTATGTTACCTACTATCAAACGTATGATAGCCTAAGCAAAGGTAATAACCCAAAAGATACGGTATATTACCTACTATAAAATTCATGATAGCCTAAGCAAAGGTAATAACCCAAAAGATACGGTATATTACCTACTATCAGACGTATGATTGTCTAAGCAAAAGTAATAACCCAATAAGATACGGTATATTACCTACTATCAGACAGATGATTGTCTAAGCAAAGGTAATAATCCAAAAGATATGGTATCTTACCTACTATCAAACGTATGATAGCCTAAGCAAAGGTGATAACCCAATAAGATACGGTATATTACCTACTATCAAACGTGTGATAGCCTAAGCAAAGGTAATAACCCAAAAGAGACGGTATGTTACCTAGTATCAAACGTATGATAGCCTAAGCAAAAGTAATAACCCAATAAGATACGGTATATTAAGTACTATCAAACGTATGATAGCCTAAGAAAAGGTAATAACCCTAAAGATACGGTATGTTACCTACTATCAAACGTATGATAGGCTAAGCATAGGGAATAACCCAAAAGATACGGTATATTACCTACTATCAGTCGTATGATACCCAAATCAAAGGAAATAACCCAAAAGAGACGGTATATTGCCTACTATCAGACGTATGATACCCTAAGCAAAGGGAATAACCCAAAAGATACGTTATATTACCTACTATGAAATGTATGATTGTCTAAGCAAAAGTAATAACCCAAAAGATACGGTGTGTTACCTACTATCAAACGTATGATAGCCTAAGCAAAGGTAATAACCCAAAAGATATGGTATGTTACCTACTATCAAACGTATGATAGCCTAAGCAAAGGTAATAACCCAAAAGATACGGTATGTTACCTAGTATCAAACGTATGATAGCGTAAGCAAAAGTAATAACCCAATAAGATACGGTATATTACGTACTATCAAACGTATGATAGCCTAAGAAAAGGTAATAACTCCAAAGATACGGTATGTTACCTACTATCAAACGTATGATAGGCTAAGCATAGGGAATAACCCATAAGATACGGTATATTACCTACTATCAGTCGTATGATACCCAAATCAAAGGAAATAACCCAAAAGAGACGGTATATTGCCTACTATCAGACGTATGATACCCTAAGCAAAAGGAATAATCCAAAAGATACAGTGTATTACCTACTATGAAACGTATGATTGTCTATGCAAAAGTAATAACCCAAAAGATACGGTATGTTACCTATTATCAAACGTATGATAGCCTAAGCAAAGGTAATAACCCAAAAGATACGGTATGTTACCTACTATCAAACGTATGATAGTCTAGGCAAAGGAAATAACGCAAAAGATACGGTATATTACCTACTATCAAATGCATGATAGCCTAAGCAAAGGTAATAACCCAAAAGATACAGTATATTACCTACTATCAGACGTATGATTGTCTAAGCAAAAGTAATAACCCAATAAGATACGGTATATTACCTACTATCAGACGTATGATTGTCTAAGCAAAGGTAATAACCCAAAAGATACGGTATGTTACCTACTATCAAACGTATGATAGCCTAAGCAAAGGTAATAACCCAAAAGATACAGTATGTTACCTACTATCAAACGTATTATAGCCTAAGCATAGGTAATAACCAATTAAGATAAGGTATATTACCTACTATCAAACGTAAGATAGCCTAAGCAAAGGTAATAACCCAAAAGATACGGTATATTACTTACTATCAGACGTATGATTGTCTAAGCAAAGGTAATAACCCAAAAGATACGGTATGTTACCTACTATCAAACGTATGATAGCCTAAGCAAAGGTAATAACCCAAAACGTACGGTATGTTACCTACTATAAAACGTATGATAGCCTAAGCAAAGGTAATAACCTTAGAAGATACGGTATATTACCTACTATCAAACGTATGATAGCCTAAGCAAATGTAATAACCCAAAAGAGACGGTATGTTACCTAGTATCAAACGTATGATAGCCTAAGCAAAAGTAATAACCCAATAAGATACGGTATATTACCTACTATCAGACGTATGATTGTCTAAGCAAAGGTAATAACCCAAAAGATACGGTATGTTACCTACTATCAAACGTATGGTAGCCTAAGCAAAGGTAATAACCCAAAAGATACGGTATGTTACCTACTATAAAATGTATTATAGCCTAAGCAAAGGTAATAACCAATTAAGATACGGTATATTAGCTACTATCAAACGTATGATAGCCTAAGCAAAGGTAATAACCCAAAAGATACGGTATATTACCTACTATCAGACGTATGATTGTCTAAACAAAGGTAATAACCCAAAAGATACGGTATGTTACCTACTATCAAACGTATGATAGCCTAAGCAAAGGGAATAACCCAAACGATATGGTATGTTACCAACTATCAAACGTATGATAGCCTAGGAAAAGGTAATAACCCCATATGATACGGTATGTTACCTACTATCAAACGTATGATAGTCTAAGCAAAAGTAATAACCCAATAAGATACGGTATATTACCTACTATCAAACGTATGATAGCCTATGAAAAGGTAATAACCGCAAAGGTACGGTATGTTACCTACTATCAAACGTATGATAGGCTAAGCATAAGGAATAACCCAAAAGATACGGTATATTACCTACTATCAGTCGTATGATACCGAAATCAAAGGAAATAACCCAAAAGAGACGGTATATTGCCTACTATAAGACGTATGATACCCTAAGCAAAGGGAATAACCCAAAAGATACAGTGTATTACCTACTATGAAACGTATGATTGTCTAAGCAAAAGTAATAACCCAAAAGATACGGTATGTTACCTACTATCAAACGTATGATAGCCTAAGCAAAGGTAATAACCCAAAAGATACGGTATGTTGCCTACTATCAAACGTATGATAGCCTAAGCAAAGGTAATAACCGAAAAGAGACGGTATGTTACCTAGTATCAAACGTATGATAGCCTAAGTAAAAGTAATAACCCAATAAGATACGGTATATTACCTACTATCAAACGTATGATAGCCTAAGCAAAGGTAATAACCCAAAAGATACGGTATGTTACCTACTATAAAACATATGATAGCCTAAGCAAAGGTAATAACCCAATAAGATACGGTATATTACCTACTATCAAACGTATGATAGCCTAAGCAAAGGTAATAACCCAAAAGAGACGGTATGTTACCTAGTATCAAACGTATGATAGCCTAAGCAAAAGTAATAACCCAATAAGATACGGTATATTACCTACTATCAAACGTATGATAGCCTAAGAAAAGGTAATAACCCCAAAGATACGGTATGTTACCTACTATCAAACGTATTATAGGCTAAGCATAAGGAATTACCCAAAAGATACGGTATATTACCTAATATCAGTCGTATGATACCCAAATCAACAGAAATAACCCAAAAGAGAGGGTATATTGCCTACTATCAGACGTATGATACCCTAAGCATAGGGAATAACCCAAAAGATACGGTATATTATCTACTATGAAACGTATGATTGTCTAAGCAAAAGTAATAACCTAAAAGATACGGTATGTTACCTACTATCAAACGTATGATAGCCTAAGCAAAGGTAATAAAACAAAAGATACGGTATGTTACCTACTATCAAACGTATGATAGCCTAAGCAAAGGTAATAACCCAAAAGAGACGGTATGTTACCTAGTATCAAACGTATGATAGCCTAAGAAAAAGTAATAACCCAATAAGATACGGTATATTACCTACTATCAGACGTATGATACCCTAAGCAAAGGGAGTAACCCAAAAGGTACAGTGTATTACCAACTATGAAACGTATGATTGTCTAAGCAAAACTAATAACCCAAAAGATACGATATGTTACCTACTATCAAACGTATGATAGCCTAAGCAAACGTAATAACCCAAAAGAAACGGTATGTTACCTACTATCAAACGTATGATAGCCTAAGCAAAGGTAATAACCCAAAAGATACGGTATATTACCTACTATCAAATTCATGATAGCCTAAGCAAAGGTAATAACCCAAAAGATACGGTATATTACCTACTATCAGACGTATGATTGTCTAAGCAAAAGTAATAACCCAATAAGATACGGTATATTAACTACTATCAGACATATGATTGTCTAAGCAAAGGTAATAATCCAAAAGATACGGTATGTTACCTACTATCAAACGTATGATAGCCTAAGCAAAGGTGATAACCCAATAAGATACGGTATATTACCTACTATCAAACGTGTGATAGCCTAAGCAAAGGTAATAACCCAAAAGAGACGGTATGTTACCTAGTATCAAACGTATGATAGCCTAAGCAAAAGTAAAAACCCAATAAGATACGGTATATTACGTACTATCAAACGTATGATAGCCTAAGAAAAGGTAATAACCCTAAAGATACGGTATGTTACCTACTATCAAACGTATGATAGGCTAAGCATTGGGAATAACCCAAAAGATACGTTATATTACCTACTATCAGTCGTATGATACCCAAATCAAAGGAAATAACCCAAAAGAGACGGTATATTGCCTACTATCAGACGTATGATACCCTAAGCAAAGGGAATAACCCAAAAGATACGGTGTATTACCTACTATGAAACGTATGATTGTCTAAGGAAAAGTAATAACCCAAAAGATACGGTATGTTACCTACTATCAAACGTATGATAGCCTAAGCAAAGGTAATAACCCAAAAGATACGGTATGTTACCTACTATCAAACGTATGATAGCCTAAGAAAAGGTAATAACCCAAAAGAGACGGTATGTTACCTAGTATCAAACGTATGATAGCCTAAGAAAAAGTAATAACCCAATAAGATACGGTACATTACCTACTATCAGACGTATGATACCCTAAGCAAAGGGAATAATCCAAAAGATATAGTGTATTACCTACTATGAAACGTATGATTGTCTAAGCAAAAGTAATAACCCAAAAGATACGGTATGTTACCTATTATCAAACGTACGATAGCCTAAGCAAAGGTAATAACCCAAAAGATACGGTATGTTACCTACTATCAAACGTATGATAACCTAAGCAAAGGTAATAACACAAAAGATACGGTATATTACCTACTATCAAATGCATGATAGCCTAAGCAAAGGTAATAACCCCAAAGATACAGTATATTACCTACTATCAGACGTATGATTGTCTAAGCAAAAGTAATAACCCAATAAGATACGGTATATTACCTACTATCAGACGTATGATTGTCTAAGCAAAGGTAATAACCCAAAAGATACGGTATGTTACCTACTATCAAACGTATGATAGCCTAAGCAAAGGTAATAACCCAAAAGATACAGTATGTTACCTACTATCAAACGTATTATAGCCTAAGCATAGGTAATAACCAATTAAGATACGGTATATTACCTACTATCAAACGTATGATAGCCTAAGCAAAGGTAATAACCCAAAAGATACGGTATATTACCTACTATCAAACGTATGATTGTCTAAGCAAAGGTAATAACCCAAAAGATACGGTATGTTACCTACTATCAAACGTATGATAGCCTAAGCAAAGGTAATAACCCAAAACGTACGGTATGTTACCTACTATAAAACGTATGATAGTCTAAGCAAAAGTAATAACCCAATAAGATACGGTATATTACCTACTATCAAACGTATGATAGCCTATGAAAAGGTAATAACCCCAAAGGGACGGTATGTTACCTACTATCAAACGTATGATAGGCTAAGCATAAGGAATAACCCAAAAGATACGGTATGTTACCTACTATCAGTCGTATGATACCCAAATCAACAGAAATAACCCAAAAGAGAGGGTATATTGCCTACTATCAGACGTATGATACCCTAAGCATAGGGAATAACCAAAAAGATACAGTGTATTATCTACTATGAAACGTATGATTGTCTAAGCAAAAGTGATAACCTAAAAGATACGGTATGTTACATACTATCAAACGTATGATAGCCTAAGCAAAGGCAATAACCCAAAAGATACGGTATGTTACCTACTATAAAACGTATGATAGCCTAAGAAAAGGTAATAACCCAAAAGATACGGTATATTACCTACTATCAAATGCATGATAGCCTAAGCAAAGGTAATAACCCAAAAGATACGGTATGTTACCTAGTATCAAGCGTATGATAGCCGAAGCAAAAGTAATAACCCAATAAGATACGGTATATTACGTACTATCAGACGTATGATTGTCTAAGCAAAGGTAATAACCCAAAAGATACGGTATGTTACCTACTATCACTCGTATGATAGCCTAAGCAAAGGTAATAACCCAAAAGATACGGTATGTTACCTACTATCAAACGTATTATAGCCTAAGCAAAGGTAATAACCAATTAAGATACTGTATATTACCTACTATCAAACGTATGATAGCCTAAGCAAAGGTAATAACCCAAAAGATACGGTAAATTACCTACTATCAGACGTATGATTGTCTAAGCAAATGTAATAACCCAAAAGATACGGCATGTTACCTACTATCAAACGTATGATAGCCTAAGCAAATGTAATAACCCAAAAGATACGGTATGTTAACAACTATCAAACATATGATAGCCTAGGCAAAGGTAATAACCCAATAAGATATGGTATATTACCTACTATCAAACGTATGATAAGCTACGCAAAAGTAATAACCCAAAGAAGACGGTATGTTACCTAGTATCAAACGTATGATAGTCTAAGAAAAAGTAATAACCCAATAAGATACAGTATATTACCTACTATCAAACGTATGATAGCCTAAGAAAAGGTAATAACCCCAAAGATACGGTATGTTACCTACTATCAAACGTATGATAGGCTAAGCATAGGGAATAACCCAAATGATACGGTATATTACCTAGTATCAGTCGTATGATACCCATATCAAAGGAAATCACCCAAAAGAGACGGTATATTGCCTACTATCAGACGTATGATACCCTAAGCAAAGGGAATAACCCAAAAGATATGGTATATTGCCTAATATATAACGTATGATAGACTAAGCAAAAGTAATAACCCAAAAGATAAGGTATGTTACCTACTATCAAACGTATGATAGCCTAAGCAAAGGTAATAACCCAAAAGATTCGGTATATTACCTTCTATCAGACGTATGATTGTCTAAGCGAAGGTAATAACCCAAAAGATACGGTATGTTACCTACTATCAAACATATGATAGCCTAAGAAAAGGTAATAACCCAAAAGACACGGTATGTTACCTACTATCAAACGTATGATAGCCTAAGCAAAGGTAATAATCCAAAAGATAAGGTATCTTACCTATTATCAAACGTATGATTGCCTAAGCAAAGGTAATAACCCAAAAGATACCGTATATTACCTACTATAAAATGCATGATAGCCTAAGCAAAGGTAATAACCCAAAAGATACGGTATATTACCTACTATAAAACGTATGATAGCCTAAGCAAACTTAAAAACCCAAAAAGATACGGTGTATTACCTACTATCAAACTTATGATAGCCTAAGCAAAGGTAATAACCCAAAAGATACGGTATGTTACCTACTATCAAACGTATGATAGCCTAAACAAAGGTAATAACCCAAAAAGATACGGTATATTACCTACTATCAAACGTATGATGGCCTAAGAAAAGGTAATAACCCAAAAGATACGATATATTACCTACTATCAGACGTATGTTAGCCTAAGCAAAGGTGATAACCCAAAAGATACGGTATATTACCTACTATCAAACGTATGATTGTCTAAGCAAAAGTTATAACCCAAACGATGCGGTACGTTACCTACTATCAAACGTATGATAGCCTAAGCAAAGGTAATAACCAAATAAGATACGGTATATTACCTACTATCAAACATATGATAGCCTAAGCAAAGGTAATAACCCAAAAGATATATTATATTACCTACTATCCAACGTATGATAGTCTAGGCAAAGTTAATAACCCAAAAGAGACGATATATTACCTACTATCAAACGTATGATACCCTAAGCAAACGTAATAACCCAAAAGATACGGTATATTGCCTACTATCAAACGCATGATTTTCTAAGCAAAGATAATAACCCAAAAGTTATGGTATGTTACCTACTATTAAACATATGATAGCCTAAGCAAATGTAATAACCCAAAAGATATCGTATGTTACCCACTATCAAACGCATGATAGCCTAAGCAAAGATAATACCCCAAAAGATACGGTATGTTACCTGGTATTAAACATATGATAGCCTAAGCAAATGTAATAACCCAAAAGATACGGTATGTTACCTACTATCAAACGTATGATGGCCTAAGAAAAGGTAATAACCCAAAAGATATGATATATTACCTACTATCAGACGTATGATAGCCTAAGCAAAGGTAATAACCCAAAACATACATTATATTACCTACTATCAGACGTATGATAGCCTAAGTAAAGGTAATAAACCAAAAGATACTGTATGTTACCTACTATCAAACGTATGATAGCCTAAGCAAAGGTAATAACCCAAAAGATACGGTATATAACCTACTATCAAATGCATGATAGCCTAAGCAAAGGTAATAACCCAAAAGATACGGTATATTACCTACTATAAAACGTATGATAGCCTAAGCAAAGTTTAAAACCCAACAAGATACGGTATGTTACCTACTATAAAATGTATGATAGCCTAAGCAATGTTAATAATCCACAAGAGATGGTATATTACATACTACAAACTATATGATACCCTAAGCAAAGGTAATAACCCAAAAGATACAGTATATTACTCACTATTGAAAGTATGATTGTCTAAGCAAAGATAATAACCCAAAAGATACGGTATGTTACCTACTATCAAACGTATGATGGCCTAAGCAAAGGTAATAACCCAAAAGATACGATATATTACCTACTATCAGACGTATGTTAGCCTAAGCAAAGGTGATAACCCAAAAGATATGGTATATTACCTACTATCAAACGTATGATTGTCTAGGTAAAGGTAATAACCCAAAAGATACGGTATATTACCTACTATTAAACATATGATAGCCTAAGTAAAGGTAATAACCCAAAAGTTGCAGTATGTTACCTACTATCAAACGTATGATAGCCTAAGAAAAGGTAATAACCCAATAAGATACGGTATATTACCTACTATCAAACGTAAGATAGCCTCAGCAAAGATAATAACCCAAAAGATACGGTATGTTATCTACTATCAAACATATGATAGTTTAAGCAAAGGTAATAGCCCAAAAAGATACGGTATATTACCTACTATCAAACGTATGATGGCCTAAGCAAAGGTAATAACCCAAAAGATACGGTATATTACCTACTATCAAACGTATGATGGCCTAAGCGAAGGTAATAACCCAAAAGATACAATATGTTACCTACTATCAAACGTATGATAGCCTAAGCAAAGGTAATAACCCAAAAGATATGGTATGTTACCTACTATCAAACCTATGATAGCCTATGCAAAGGTAATAACCCAAAAGAAACGGTATGTTACCTACTATCAAACATATGATAGCCTAAGCAAAGGTAATAACCCACAGGATACGGTATATTACCTACTATCAAACGTATGATAGTCTAGGCAAAGCTAATAACCCATAAGAGACGATATATTACCTACTATCAAACGTATGATACCCTAAGCAAACGAAATAACCCAAAAGATACGGTATGTTGCCTACTATCAAACGTATGATTGTCTAAGCAAAGATAATAACCCAAAAGTGATGGTATGTTACCTACTATTAAACATATGATAGCCTATGCAAATGTAATAACCCAAAAGATATGGTATGTTACCCACTATCGAACGCATGATAGCCTAAGCAAAGATAATACCCCAAAGACACGGTATGTTACCTGCTATTAAACATATAATAGCCTAAGCAAAGGTAATAACCCAAAAGATACGGTATGTTACCTACTATCAAACTAATGATAGCCTAAGCAAAGGTGATAACCTAATAAGATACGATATATTACCTACTATCAAACGTATGATATCCTAAGCAAATGTAATAACCCAAAAGATACGGTATGTTACCTACTATCAAACGTATGATAGCCTAAGTAAAGGTAATAACCCAAAAAGATACGGTATATTACCTACTATCAAACGTATGATGGCCTAAGCAAAGGTAATAACCCAAAAGACACGATATATTACCTACTATCAGACGTATGTTAGCCTAAGCAAAGGTAATAACCCAAAAGATACGGTATATTACCTACTATCAAACGTATGATTGTCTAAGCAAAAGTAATAACCCAAACGATGCGGTATGTTACCTACTATCAAACATATGATATCCTAAGCACAGGTAATAACCAAATAAGATACGGTATATTACCTACTATCAAACATATGATAGCCTAGGCAAAGGTAATAACCCAAAAGATATGGTATGTTACCTACTATCAAACATATGTTAGCCTAAGCACAGGTAATAACCAAATAAGATACGGTATATAGCAAAGGTAATAAACCAAAAGATACTGTATGTTACCTACTATCAAATGTATGATAGCCTAAGCAAAGGTAATAACCCAAAAGATACGGTATATTACCTACTATCAAATGCTTGATAGCCTAAGCAAAGGTAATAACCCAAAAGATACGGTATATTACCTACTATAAAACGTATGATAGCCTAAGCAAAGTTTAAAACCCAACAAGATACGGTATGTTACCTACTATAAAACGTATGATAGCCTAAGCAAAGTTAATAACCCACAAGAGATGGTATATTACATACTACAAACTATATGATACCCTAAGCAAAGGTAATAACCAAAAAGATACAGTATATAACTCACTATTGAAAGTATGATTATCTAAGCAAAGATAATAACCCAAAAGATACGGTATGTTACCTACTATCAAACGTATGATAGACGAAGCAAAGGTAATAACCCAAAAGATACGGTATGTTACCTACTATCAAACGTATGATAGCCTAAGCAAAGGTAATAACCCAAAAGATATGGTATGTTACCTACTATCAAACGTATGATAGCCGAAGCAAAGGTAATAACCCAAAAGATACAGTATATTACCTACTATCAAACGTATGATTGTCTAGGTAAAGGTAATAACCCAAAAGATACGGTATATTACCTACTATTAAACATATGATAGCCTAAGTAAACGTAATAACCCAAAAGATGCGGTATGTTACCTACTATCAAACAAATGATAGCCTAAGCAAAGGTAATAACCCAATAAGATACGGTATATTACCTACTATCAAACGTAAGATAGCCTCAGCAAAGATAATAACCCAAAAGATACGGTATGTTACCTACTATCAAACGTATGATAGCTTAAGCAAAGGTAATAGCCCAAAAAGATACGGTATATTACCTACTATCAAACGTATGATAGCCTAAGCAAAGGTAATAACCCAAAAGATACGGTATATTACCTACTATCAAACGTATGATTGTCTAAGCGAAGGTAATAACCCAAAAGATAAAATATGTTACCTACTATCAAACGTATGATAGCCTAAGCAAAGGTAATAACCCAAAAGATATGGTATGTTACCTACTATCAAACCTATGATAGCCTATGCAAAGGTAATAACCCAAAAGAAACGGTATGTTACCTACTATCAAACATATGATAGCCAGAGCAAAGGTAATAACCCACAGGATACGGTATATTACCTACTATCAAACGTATGATAGTCTAGGCAAATCTAATAACCCATAAGAGACGATATATTACCTACTATCAAACGTATGATACCCTAAGCAAACGAAATAACCCAAAAGATACGGTATGTTGCCTACTATCAAACGTATGATTGTCTAAGCAAAGATAATAACCCAAAAGTGATGGTATGTTACATACTATTAAACATATGATAGCCTAGGCAAATGTAATAACCCAAAAGATATGGTATGTTACCCACTATCAAACGCATGATAGCCTAAGCAAAGATAATACCCCAAAAGATACGGTATGTTACCTGGTATTAAACATATGATAGCCTAAGCAAAGGTAATAACCCAAAAGATACGGTATGTTACCTACTATCAAACTTATGATAGCCTAAGCAAAGGTGATAACCCAATAAGATACGGTATATTACCTACTATCAAACGTATGATAGCCTAAGCAAATGTAATAACCCAAAAGATACGGTATGTTACCTACTATCAAACGTATGATAGCCTAAGCAAAGGTAATAACCCAAAAGATACGGTATGTTACCTACTATCAAACGTATGATAGCCTGAGCAAAGGTAATAACCCAAAAGATACGGTATATTACCTACTATCAAATGCATGATAGCCTAAGCAAAGGTAATAATCCAAAAGATATGGTATGTTACCCACTATCAAACGCATGATAGCCTAAGCAAAGATAATACCCCAAAAGATACGGTATGTTACCTGCTATTAAACATATGATAGCCTAAGCAAAGGTAATAACCCAAAAGATACGGTATGTTACCTACTATCGAACTTATGATAGCCTAAGCAAAGGTGATAACCCAATAAGATATGGTATATTACCTACTATCAAATGTAAGATAACCTAAGAAAATGTAATAACCCAAAAATTACGGTATGTTACATACTATCAAACGTATGATAGCCTAAGCAAAGGTAATAACCCAAAAAGATACGGTATATTACCTACTATCAAACGTATGTTGGCCTAAGAAAAGGTAATAACCCAAAAAATATGATATATTACCTACTATCAGACGTTTTATAGCCTAAGCAAAGGTAATAACACAAAACATACGTTATATTACCTACTATCAGACGTATGATAGCCTAAGCAAAGGTAATAACCCAAAAGATACGGTATATTACCTACTATCAAATGCATGATAGCCTAAGCAAAGGTAATAACCTATAAGATACGGTATATTACCTACTATAAAACGTATGATAGCCTAAGCAAAGTTTAAAACCCAACAAGATACGGTATATTACCTACTATCAAACGCATGATAGTCTAAGCAAAGTTAATAACCCATAAGAGACGGTATATTACATACTACAAACTATATGATACCCTAAGCAAAGGTAATAACCCAAAAGATACACTATATTACTCACTATTGAAAGTATGAATATCTAAGCAAAGATAATAACCCAAAAGATACGGTATGTTACCTACTATCAAACGTATGATAGCCTAAGCAAAGGTAATAACCCAAAAGATACGGTATGTTACCTACTATCAAACGTATGATAGCCGAAGCAAAGGTAATAACCCAAAAGATACGGTATATTACCTACTATCAAACGTATGATTGTCTAAGTAAAGGTAATAACTCAAAAGATACGGTATGTTACCTACTATTAAACATATGATAGCCTAAGTAAAGGTAATAACCCAAAAGATGCGGTATGTTACCTACTATCAAACGTATGATAGCCTAAGCAAAGGTAATAACCCAATAAGATACGGTATATTACCTACTATCAAACGTTAGATAACCTCAGCAAAGATAATAACCCAAAAGATACGGTATGTTACCTACTATCAAACGTATGATAGCCTAAGCAAACGTAATAGCCCAAAAAGATACGGTATATTACCTACTATCAAACGTATGATAGCCTAAGCAAAGGTAATAACCCAAAAGATACGGTATATTACCTACTATCAAACGTATGATTGTCTAAGCAAAGGTAATAACCCAAAAGTTACAGTATGTTACCTACTATCAAACGTAAGATAGCCTCAGCAAAGATAATAACCCAAAAGATATGGTATGTTACCTACTATCAAACCTATAATAGCCTAAGCAAAGGTAATAACCCAAAAGATACGGTATGTTACCTACTATCAAACATATGATAGCCTAAGCAAAGGTAATAACCCACAGGATACCGTATATTACCTACTATCAAACGTATGATAGTCTAGGCAAAGTTAATAACCCATAAGAGACGATATATTACCTACTATCAAACGTATGATACCCTAAGCAAACGAAATAACCCAAAAGATACGGTATATTGCCTACTATCAAACGTATGATTGTCTACGCAAAGATAATAACCCAAAAGTGATGGTATGTTACCTACTATTAAACATATGATAGCCTAAGCAAATGTAATAACCCAAAAGATATGGTATGTTACCCACTATCAAACGCATGATAGCCTAAGCAAAGATAATAACCCAAAAGATACGGTATGTTACCTGCTATTAAACATATGATAGCCTAAGCAAAGGTAATAACCCAAAAGATACGGTATGTTACCTACTATCAAACTTATGATAGCCTAAGCAAAGGTGATAACACAATAAGATACGGTATATTACCTACTATCAAACGTATGATATCCTAAGCAAATATAATAACCCAAAAGATACGGTATGTTACCTACTATCAAACGTATGATAGCCTAAGCAAAGGTAATAACCAAAAAAGATACGGTATATTACCTACTATCAAACGAATGATGGCCTAAGCAAAGGTAATAACCCAAAAGATACGATATATTACCTACTATCAGACTTATGTTAGCCTAAGCAAAGGTAATAACCCAAAAGATACGGCATATTACCTACTATCAAACGTATGATTGTCTAAGCAAAAGTAATAACCCAAAAGATACAGTATGTTACCTACTATCAAACGTATGATAGCCTAAGCAAAGGTAATAACCCAAAAGATACGGTATGTTACCTACTATCAAACGTATGATAGCCTAAGCAAAGGTAATAACCCAAAAGATACGGTATATTACCTACTATCAAATGCATGATAGCCTAAGCAAAGGTAATAACCCAAAAGATACGGTATATTACCTACTATAAAACGTATGATAGCCTAAGCAAAGTTTAAAACCCAACAAGATATATTACCTACTATCAAACGCATGATAGTCTAAGCAAAGTTAATAACCCAGAAGAGACGGTATATTATCTACTACCAACTATATGATACCCTAAGCAAAGGTAATAACCCAAAAGATACAGTATACTACTCACTATCAAAAGTATGATTGTCTAAGCAAAGATAATAACCCAAAAGATACGGTATGTTACCTACTATCAAACGTATGATAGCCTAAGCAAAGGTAATAACCCAAAAGATACGGTATGTTACATACTATCAAACGTATGATAGCTGAAGCAAAGGTAATAACCCAAAAGATACAGTATATTACCTACTATCAAACGTATGATTGTCTAGGTAAAGGTAATAACCCAAAAGATACGGTATATTACCTACTATTAAACATATGATAGCCTAAGTAAAGGTAATAACCCAAAAGATGCGGTATGTTACCTACTATAAAATAAATGATAGCCTAAGCAAAGGTAAAAACCCAATAAGATACGGTATATTACCTACTATCAAACGTAAGATAGCCTCAGCATAGATAATAACCCAAAAGATACGGTATGTTACCTACTATCAAACGTATGATAGCTTAAGCAAAGGTAATAGCCCAAAAAGATACGGTATATTACCTACTACCAAACGTATGATGGCCTAAGCAAAGTTAATAACCCAAAAGATATGGTATATTACCTACTATCAAACGTATGATTGTCTAAGTGAAGGTAATAACCCAAAAGATACAATATGTTACCTACTATCAAACGTATGATAGCCTAAGCAAAGGTAATAACCCAAAAGATATGGTATGTTACCTACTATAAAACCTATGATAGCCTATGCAGAGGTAATAACCCAAAAGAAACGGTATGTTACCTACTATCAAACATATGATAGCCTAAGCAAAGGTAATAACCCACAGGATACGGTATATTACCTACTATCAAAAGTATGATAGTCTAGGCAAAGCTAATAACCCATAAGAGACGATATATTACCTACTATCAAACGTATGATACCCTAAGCAAACGAAATAACCCAAAAGATACGGTATGTTTCCTACAATCAAACGTATGATTGTCTAAGCAAAGATAATAACCCTAAAGTGATGGTATGTTACCTACTATTAAACATATCATAGCCAAAGCAAATGTAATAACCCAAAAGATATGGTATGTTACCCACTATCAAACGCATGATAGCCTAAGCAAAGATAATACCCCAAAAGATACGGTATGTTACCTGCTATTAAACATATGATAGCCTAAGCAAAGCCAATAACCCAAAAGATACGGTATGTTACCTACTATCAAACTTATGATAGCCTAAGCAAAGGTGATAACCCAATAAGATACGCTATATTACCTACTATCAAACGTATGATAGCCTAAGCAAATGTAATAACCCAAAAGATACGGTATGTTACCTACTATCAAACGTATGATAGCCTAAGCAATGGTAATAACCCAAAAAGATACGGTATATTACCTACTATCAAACGTGTGATGGCCTAAGCAAAGGTAATAACCCAAAAGATACGATATATTACCTACTATTAGACGTATGTTAGCCTAAGCAAAGGTAATAACCCAAAAGATACGGTATATTACCTACTATCAAACGTATGATTGTCTAAGCAAAAGTAATAACCCAAAAGATACAGTATGTTACCTACTATCAAACGTATGATAGCCTAAGCAAAGGTAATAACCCAAAAGATACGGTATGTTACCTACTATCAAACGTATGATAGCCTAAGCAAAGCTAATAACCCAAAACATATGGTATCTTACCTACTATCAAATGCATGATAGCCTAAGCAAAGGTAATAATCCAAAAGATATGGTATGTTACCCACTATCAAACGCATGATAGCCTAAGCAAAGATAATACTGCAAAAGATACGGTATGTTACCTGCTATTAAACATATGATAGCCTAAGCAAAGGTAATAACCCAAAAGATACGGTATGTTACCTACTATCAAACTTATGATAGCCTAAGCAAAGGTGATAACCCAATAAGATACGGTATATTACCTACTTTCAAACGTATGATAGCCTAAGCAAATGTAATAACCCAAAAGATACGGTATGTTACCTACTATCAAACGTATGATAGCCTAAGCAATGGTAATAACCCAAAAAGATACGGTATATTACCCACTATCAAACGTATGATGGCCTAAGCAAAGGTAATAACCCAAAAGATACGATATATTACCTACTATTAGACGTATGTTAGCCTAAGCAAAGGTAATAACCCAAAAGATACGGTATATTACCTACTATCAAACGTATGATTGTCTAAGCAAAAGTAATAACCCAAAAGATACAGTATGTTACCTACTATCAAACGTATGATAGCCTAAGCAAAGGTAATAACCCAAAAGATACGGTATGTTACCTACTATCAAACGTATGATAGCCTAAGCAAAGGTAATAACCCAAAACATATGGTATCTTACCTACTATCAAATGCATGATAGCCTAAGCAAAGGTAATAATCCAAAAGATATGGTATGTTACCCACTATCAAACGCATGATAGCCTAAGCAAAGATAATACCGCAAAAGATACGGTATGTTACCTGCTATTAAACATATGATAGCCTAAGCAAAGGTAATAACCCAAAAGATACGGTATGTTCCCTACTATCGAACTTATGATAGCCTAAGCAAAGGTGATAACCCAATAAGATACGGTATATTGCCTACTATCAAATGTATGATAGCCTAAGAAAATGTAATAACCCAAAAGATACGGTATGTTACATACTATCAAACGTATGATAGCCTAAGCAAAGGTAATAACCCAAAAAGATATGGTATATTACCTACTATCAAACGTATGTTGGCCTAAGAAAAGGTAATAACCCAAAAAATATGATATATTACCTACTATCAGACGTATTATAGCCTAAGCAAAGGTAATAACACAAAACATACGTTATATTACCTACAATCAGGCGTATGATAGCCTAAGCAAAGGTAATAAACCAAAAGATACTGTATGTTACCTACTATCAAACGTATGATAGCCTAAGCAAAGGTAATAACCCAAAAGATACGGTATATTACCTACTATCAAATGCATGATAGCCTAAGAAAAGGTAATAACCTATAAGATACGGTATATTACCTACTATAAAACGTATGCTAGCCTAAGCAAAGTTTAAAACACAACAAGATACGGTATATTACCTACTATCAAACGCATGATAGTCTAAGCAAAGTTATAACCCATAAGAGACGGTATATTACATACTACAAACTATATGATACCCTAAGCAAAGGTAATAACCCAAAAGATACAGTATATTACTCACTATTGAAATTATGATTGTCTAAGCAAAGATAATAACCCAAAAGATACGGTATGTTACCTACTATCAAACGTATGATAGCCTAAGCAAAGGTAATAACCCAAAAGATACGGTATGTTACCTACTATCAAACGTATGATAGCCGAAGCAAAGGTAATAACCCAAAAGATACGGTATATTACCTACTATCAAACGTAAGATATCCTCAGCAAAGATAATAACCCAAAAGATACGGTATGTTACCTACTATCAAACGTATGATAGCCTAAGCAAAGGTAATACCCCAAAAAGATACGGTATATTACCTACTATCAAACGTATGATGGCCTAAGCAAAGGTAATTACCCAAAAGATACGGTATATTACCTACTATCAAACATTTGATTTTCTAAGCAAAGGTAATAACCCAAAAGATACAGTATGTTACCTACTATCAAACGTATGATAGCCTAAGCAAAGGTAATAACCCAAAAGATATGGTATGTTACCTACTATCAAACCTATGATAGCCTAAGCAAAGGTAATAACCCAAAAGATACGGTATGTTACCTACTATCAAACATATGATAGCCTAAGCAAAGGTAATAACCCACATGATACGGTATATTACCTACTATCAAACGTATGATAGTCTAGGCAAAGTTAATAACCCATAAGAGACAATATATTACCTACTATCAAACGTATGATACCCTAAGCAAACGAAATAACCCAAAAGATACGGTATATTTCCTACTATCAAACGTATGATTGTCTAAGCAAACATAATAACCCAAAAGTGATGGTATGTTACCTACTATTAAACATATGATAGCCTAAGCAAATGTAATAACCCAAAAGATATGGTATGTTTCCCACTATCAAACGCATGATAGCCTAAGCAAAGATAATACCCCAAAAGATACGGTATGTTACCTGCTATTAAACATATGATCGCCTAAGCAAAGGTAATAACCCAAAAGATACGGTATGTTACCTACTATCAAACTTATGATAGCCTAAGCAAAGGTGATAACCCAATAAGATACGGTATATTACCTACTATCAAACGTATGATAGCCTAAGCAAATTTAATAACCCAAAAGATACGGTATGTTACCTACTATCAAACGTATGATAGCCTAAGCAAAGGTAATAACCAAAAAAGATACGGTATATTACCTACTATCAAATGAATGATGGCCTAATCAAAGGTAATAACCCAAAAGATACGATATATTACCTACTATCAGACGTATGTTAGCCTAAGCAAAGGTAATAACCCAAAAGATACGGCATATTACCTACTATCAAACGTATGATTGTCTAAGCAAAAGTAATAACCCAAAAGATACAGTATGTTACCTACTATCAAACGTATGATAGCCCAAGCAAAGGTAATAACCAAAAAAAATACGGTATATTACCTACTATCAAACGAATGATGGCCTAAGCAAAGGTAATAACCCAAAAGATACGATATATTACCTACTATCAGACGTATGTTAGCCTAAGAAAAGGTAATAACCCAAAAGATATGGCATATTACCTACTATCAAACGTATGATTGTCTAAGCAAAAGTAATAACCCAAAAGATACAGTATGTTACCTACTATCAAACGTATGATAGCCTAAGCAAAGGTAATAACCCAAAAGATACGGTATGTTACCTACTATCAAACGTATGATAGCCTAAGCAAAGGTAATAACCCAAAAGATACGGTATGTTACCTTTTATCAAACGTATGATAGCCTAAGCAAAGGTAATAACCCCAAAGATACGGTATATTACCTACTATCAAATGCATGATAGCCGAAGCAAAGGTAACAACCCAAAAGATACGGTATATTACCTACTATCAAACGTATGATTGTCTAAGTAAAGGTAATAACCCAAAAGATACGGTATGTTACCTACTATTAAACATATGATAGCCTAAGTAAAGGTAATAACCCAAAAGATGCGGTATGTTACCTACTATCAAACGTATGATAGCCTAAGCAAAGGTAATAACCCAATAGGTTAAGGTATATTACCTACTATCAAACGTAAGATAGCCTCAGCAAAGATAATAACCCAAATGATACGGTATGTTACCTACTATCAAACGTATGATAGCCTAAGCAAAGGTAATAGCCCAAAAAGATACGGTATATTACCTACTATCAAACGTATGATGGCCTAAGCAAAGGTAATAACCCAAAAGATACGGTATATTACCCACTATCAAACGTATGATTGTCTAAGCAAAGGTAATAACCCAAAAGATACAGTATGTTACCTACTATCAAACGTATGATAGCCTAAGCAAAGGTAATAACCCAAAAGATATGGTATGTTACCTACTATCAAACCTATGATAGCCTAAGCAAAGTTAATAACCCAAAAGATACTGTATGTTACCTACTATCAAACATATGATAGCCTAAGCAAAGGTAATAACCCACAGGATACGGTATATTACCTACTATCAAACGTATGATAGTCTAGGAAAAGGTAATAACCCATAAGAGACGATATATTACCTACTATCAAACGTATGATAACCTAAGCAAACGAAATAACCCAAAAGATACGGTATATTGCCTACTATCAAACGTATGATTGTCTAAGCAAAGATAATAACCCAAAAGTGATGGTATGTTACCTACTATTAAACATATGATAGCCTAAGCAAATGTAATAACCCAAAAGATATGGTATGTTTCCCACTATCAAACGCATGATAGCCTAAGCAAAGATAATACCCCAAAAGATACGGTATGTTACCTGCTATTAAACATATGATAGCCTAAGCAAAGGTAATAACCCAAAAGATACGGTATGTTACCTACTATCAAACTTATGATAGCCTAAGCAAAGGTGATAACCCAATAAGATACAGTATATTACCTAATATCAAACGTATGATAGCCTAAGCAAATTTAATAACCCAAAAGATACGGTATGTTACCTACTATCAAACGTATGATAGCCTAAGCAAAGGTAATAACCAAAAAAGATACGGTATATTACCTACTATCAAACGAATGATGGCCTAAGCAAAGGTAATAACCCAAAAGATACGATATATTACCTACTATCAGACGTATGTTAGCCTAAGCAAAGGTAATAACCCAAAAGATACGGCATATTACCTACTATCAAACGTATGATTGTCTAAGCAAAAGTAATAACCCAAAAGATACAGTATGTTACCTACTATCAAACGTATGAGAGCCTAAGCAAAGGTAATAACCCAAAAGATACGGTATGTTACCTACTATCAAACGTATGATAGCCTAAGCAAATGTAATAACCCAAAAGATACGGTATGTTACCTACTATCAAACGTATGATAGCCTAAGCAAAGGTAATAACCCAAAAGATACGGTATATTACCTACTATCAAATGCATGATAGCCGAAGCAAAGGTAATAACCCAAAAGATACGGTATATTACCTACTATCAAACGTATGATTGTCTAAGTAAAGGTAATAACCCAAAAGATACGGCATGTTACCTACTATTAAACCTATGATAGCCTAAGTAAAGGTAATAACCCAAAAGATGTGGTATGTTACCTACTATCAAACGTATGATAGCCTAAGCAAAGGTAATAACCCAATAAGATACGGTATATTACCTACTATCAAACGTAAGATAGCCTCAGCAAAGATAATAACCCAAAAGATACGGTATGTTACCTACTATCAAACGTATGATAGCCTAAGCAAAGGTAATAGCCCAAAAAGATACGGTATATTACCTACTATCAAACGTATGATGGCCTAAGCAAAGGTAATAACCCAAAAGATACGGTATATTACCTACTATCAAACGTATGATTGTCTAAGCAAAGGTAATAACCCAAAAGATACAGTATGTTACCTACTATCAAACGTATGATAGCCTAAGGAAAGGTAATAACACAAAAGATATGGTATGTTACCTACTATCAAACCTATGATAGCCTAAGCAAAGGTAATAACCCAAAAGATACGGTATGTTACCTACTATCAAACATATGATAGCCTAAGCAAAGGTAATAACCCACAGGATACGGTATATTACCTACTATCAAACGTATGATAGTCTAGGCAAAGTTAATAACCCATAAGAGACGATATATTACCTACTATCAAACGTATGATACCCTAAGCAAACGAAATAACCCAAAAGATACGGTATATTGCCTACTATCAAACGTATGATTGTCTAACCAAAGATAATAACCCAAAAGTGATGGTATGTTACCTACTATTAAACATATGATAGCCTAAGCAAATGTAATAACCCAAAAGATATGGTATGTTTCCCACTATCAAACGCATGATAGCCTAAGCAAAGATAATACCCCAAAAGATACGGTATGTTACCTGCTATTAAACATATGATAGCCTAAGCAAAGGTAATAACCCAAAAGATACGGTATGTTACCTACTATCAAACTTATGATAGCCTAAGCAAAGGTGATAACCCAATAAGATACAGTATATTACCTAATATCAAACGTATGATAGCCTAAGCAAATTTAATAACCCAAAAGATACGGTATGTTACCTACTATCAAACGTATGATAGCCTAAGCAAAGGTAATAACCAAAAAAGATACGGTATATTACCTACTATCAAACGAATGATGGCCTAAGCAAAGGTAATAACCCAAAAGATACGATATATTACCTACTATCAGACGTATGTTAGCCTAAGCAAAGGTAATAACCCAAAAGATACGGCATATTACCTACTATCAAACGTATGATTGTCTAAGCAAAAGTAATAACCCAAAAGATACAGTATGTTACCTACTATCAAACGTATGAGAGCCTAAGCAAAGGTAATAACCCAAAAGATACGGTATGTTACCTACTATCAAACGTATGATAGCCTAAGCAAATGTAATAACCCAAAAGATACGGTATGTTACCTACTATCAAACGTATGATAGCCTAAGCAAAGGTAATAACCCAAAAGATACGGTATATTACCTACTATCAAATGCATGATAGCCGAAGCAAAGGTAATAACCCAAAAGATACGGTATATTACCTACTATCAAACGTATGATTGTCTAAGTAAAGGTAATAACCCAAAAGATACGGCATGTTACCTACTATTAAACCTATGATAGCCTAAGTAAAGGTAATAACCCAAAAGATGTGGTATGTTACCTACTATCAAACGTATGATAGCCTAAGCAAAGGTAATAACCCAATAAGATACGGTATATTACCTACTATCAAACGTAAGATAGCCTCAGCAAAGATAATAACCCAAAAGATACGGTATGTTACCTACTATCAAACGTATGATAGCCTAAGCAAAGGTAATAGCCCAAAAAGATACGGTATATTACCTACTATCAAACGTATGATGGCCTAAGCAAAGGTAATAACCCAAAAGATACGGTATATTACCTACTATCAAACGTATGATTGTCTAAGCAAAGGTAATAACCCAAAAGATACAGTATGTTACCTACTATCAAACGTATGATAGCCTAAGGAAAGGTAATAACACAAAAGATATGGTATGTTACCTACTATCAAACCTATGATAGCCTAAGCAAAGGTAATAACCCAAAAGATACGGTATGTTACCTACTATCAAACATATGATAGCCTAAGCAAAGGTAATAACCCACAGGATACGGTATATTACCTACTATCAAACGTATGATAGTCTAGGCAAAGTTAATAACCCATAAGAGACGATATATTACCTACTATCAAACGTATGATACCCTAAGCAAACGAAATAACCCAAAAGATACGGTATATTGCCTACTATCAAACGTATGATTGTCTAACCAAAGATAATAACCCAAAAGTGATGGTATGTTACCTACTATTAAACATATGATAGCCTAAGCAAATGTAATAACCCAAAAGATATGGTATGTTTCCCACTATCAAACGCATGATAGCCTAAGCAAAGATAATACCCCAAAAGATACGGTATGTTACCTGCTATTAAACATATGATAGCCTAAGCAAAGGTAATAACCCAAAAGATACGGTATGTTACCTACTATCAAACGTATGATAGCCTAAGCAAAGGTAATAACCAAAAAAGATACGGTATATTACCTACTATCAAACGAATGATGGCCTAAGCAAAGGTAATAACCCAAAAGATACGATATATTACCTACTATCAGACGTATGTTAGCCTAAGCAAAGGTAATAACCCAAAAGATACGGCATATTACCTACTATCAAACGTATGATTGTCTAAGCAAAAGTAATAACCCAAAAGATACAGTATGTTACCTACTATCAAACGTATGAGAGCCTAAGCAAAGGTAATAACCCAAAAGATACGGTATGTTACCTACTATCAAACGTATGATAGCCTAAGCAAATGTAATAACCCAAAAGATACGGTATGTTACCTACTATCAAACGTATGATAGCCTAAGCAAAGGTAATAACCCAAAAGATACGGTATATTACCTACTATCTAATGCATGATAGCCGAAGCAAAGGTAATAACCCAAAAGATACGGTATATTACCTACTATCAAACGTATGATTGTCTAAGTAAAGGTAATAACCCAAAAGATACGGCATGTTACCTACTATTAAACCTATGATAGCCTAAGTAAAGGTAATAACCCAAAAGATGTGGTATGTTACCTACTATCAAACGTATGATAGCCTAAGCAAAGGTAATAAACCAATAAGATACGGTATATTACCTACTATCAAACGTAAGATAGCCTCAGCAAAGATAATAACCCAAAAGATACGGTATGTTACCTACTATCAAACGTATGATAGCCTAAGCAAAGGTAATAGCCCAAAAAGATACGGTATATTACCTACTATCAAACGTATGATGGCCTAAGCAAAGGTAATAACCCAAAAGATACGGTATATTACCTACTATCAAACGTATGATTGTCTAAGCAAAGGTAATAACCCAAAAGATACAGTATGTTACCTACTATCAAACGTATGATAGCCTAAGGAAAGGTAATAACACAAAAGATATGGTATGTTACCTACTATCAAACCTATGATAGCCTAAGCAAAGGTAATAACCCAAAAGATACGGTATGTTACCTACTATCAAACATATGATAGCCTAAGCAAAGGTAATAACCCACAGGATACGGTATATTACCTACTATCAAACGTATGATAGTCTAGGCAAAGTTAATAACCCATAAGAGACGATATATTACCTACTATCAAACGTATGATACCCTAAGCAAACGAAATAACCCAAAAGATACGGTATATTGCCTACTATCAAACGTATGATTGTCTAACCAAAGATAATAACCCAAAAGTGATGGTATGTTACCTACTATTAAACATATGATAGCCTAAGCAAATGTAATAACCCAAAAGATATGGTATGTTTCCCACTATCAAACGCATGATAGCCTAAGCAAAGATAATACCCCAAAAGATACGGTATGTTACCTGCTATTAAACATATGATAGCCTAAGCAAAGGTAATAACCCAAAAGATACGGTATGTTACCTACTATCAAACTTATGATAGCCTAAGCAAAGGTGATAACCCAATAAGATACAGTATATTACCTAATATCAAACGTATGATAGCCTAAGCAAATTTAATAACCCAAAAGATACGGTATGTTACCTACTATCAAACGTATGATAGCCTAAGCAAAGGTAATAACCAAAAAAGATACGGTATATTACCTACTATCAAACGAATGATGGCCTAAGCAAAGGTAATAACCCAAAAGATACGATATATTACCTACTATCAGACGTATGTTAGCCTAAGCAAAGGTAATAACCCAAAAGATACGGCATATTACCTACTATCAAACGTATGATTGTCTAAGCAAAAGTAATAACCCAAAAGATACAGTATGTTACCTACTATCAAACGTATGAGAGCCTAAGCAAAGGTAATAACCCAAAAGATACGGTATGTTACCTACTATCAAACGTATGATAGCCTAAGCAAATGTAATAACCCAAAAGATACGGTATGTTACCTACTATCAAACGTATGATAGCCTAAGCAAAGGTAATAACCCAAAAGATACGGTATATTACCTACTATCAAATGCATGATAGCCGAAGCAAAGGTAATAACCCAAAAGATACGGTATATTACCTACTATCAAACGTATGCTTGTCTAAGTAAAGGTAATAACCCAAAAGATACGGCATGTTACCTACTATTAAACCTATGATAGCCTAAGTAAAGGTAATAACCCAAAAGATGTGGTATGTTACCTACTATCAAACGTATGATAGCCTAAGCAAAGGTAATAACCCAATAAGATACGGTATATTACCTACTATCAAACGTAAGATAGCCTCAGCAAAGATAATAACCCAAAAGATACGGTATGTTACCTACTATCAAACGTATGATAGCCTAAGCAAAGGTAATAGCCCAAAAAGATACGGTATATTACCTACTATCAAACGTATGATGGCCTAAGCAAAGGTAATAACCCAAAAGATACGGTATATTACCTACTATCAAACGTATGATTGTCTAAGCAAAGGTAATAACCCAAAAGATACAGTATGTTACCTACTATCAAACGTATGATAGCCTAAGGAAAGGTAATAACACAAAAGATATGGTATGTTACCTACTATCAAACCTATGATAGCCTAAGCAAAGGTAATAACCCAAAAGATACGGTATGTTACCTACTATCAAACATATGATAGCCTAAGCAAAGGTAATAACCCACAGGATACGGTATATTACCTACTATCAAACGTATGATAGTCTAGGCAAAGTTAATAACCCATAAGAGACGATATATTACCTACTATCAAACGTATGATACCCTAAGAAAACGAAATAACCCAAAAGATACGGTATATTGCCTACTATCAAACGTATGATTGTCTAAGCAAAGATAATAACCCAAAAGTGATGGTATGTTACCTACTATTAAACATATGATAGCCTAAGCAAATGTAATAACCCAAAAGATATGGTATGTTACCCACTATCAAACGCATGATAGCCTAAGCAAAGATAATACCCCAAAAGATACGGTATGTTACCTGCTATTAAACATATGATAGCCTAAGCAAAGGTAATAACCCAAAAGATACGGTATGTTACCTACTACCAAACTTATGATAGCCTAAGCAAAGGTGATAACCCAATAAGATACGGTATATTACCTACTATCAAACGTATGATAGCCTAAGCAAATATAATAACCCAAAAGATACGGTATGTTACCTACTATCAAACGTATGATAGCCTAAGCAAAGGTAATAACCAAAAAAGATATGGTATATTACCTACTATCAAACGAATGATGGCCTAAGCAAAGGTAATAACCCAAAAGATACGATATATTACCTACTATCAGACGTATGTTAGCCTAAGCAAGGGTAATAACCCAAAAGATACGGCATATTACCTACTATCAAACGTATGATTGTCTAAGCAAAAGTAATAACCCAAAAGATACAGTATGTTACCTACTATCAAACGTATGATAGCCTAAGCAAAGGTAATAACCCAAAAGATACGGTATGTTACCTACTATCAAACGTATGATAGCCTAAGCAAAGGTAATAACCCAAAAGATACGGTATGTTACCTACTATCAAACGTATGATAGCCTAAGCAAAGGTAATAACCCAAAAGATACGGTATATTACCTACTATCAAATGCATGATAGCCGAAGCAAAGGTAATAACCCAAAAGATACGGTATATTACCTACTATCAAACGTATGATTGTCTAAGTAAAGGTAATAACCGAAAAGATACGGTATGTTACATACTATTAAACATATGATAGCCTAAGTAAAGGTAATAACCCAAAAGATGCGGTATGTTACCTACTATCAAACGTATGATAGCCTAAGCAAAGGTAATAACCCAATAAGATACGGTATATTACCTACTATCAAACGTAAGATAGCCTCAACAAAGATAATAACCCAACTGATACGGAATGTTACCTACTATTAAACGTATGATAGCCTAAGCAAAGGTAATAGCCCAAAAAGATACGGTATATTACCTACTATCAAACGTATGATGGCCTAAGCAAAGGTAATAACCCAAAAGATACGGTATATTACCCACTATCAAACGTATGATTGTCTAAGCAAAGGTAATAACCCAAAAGATACAGTATGTTACCTACTATCAAACGTATGATAGCCTAAGCAAAGGTAATAACCCAAAAGATATGGTATGTTACCTACTATCAAACCTATGATAGCCTAAGCAAAGGTAATAACCCAAAAGATACTGTATGTTACCTACTATCAAACATATGATAGCCTAAGAAAAGGTAATAACCCACAGGATACGGTATATTACCTACTATCAAACGTATGATAGTCTAGGCAAAGTTAATAACTCATAAGAGACGATATATTACCTACTATCAAACGTATTATACCCTAAGCAAACGAAATAACCCAAAAGATACGGTATATTGCCTACTATCAAACGTATGATTGTCTAAGCAAAGATAATAACCCAAAAGTGATGGTATGTTACCTACTATCAAACATATGATAGCCTACGCAAATGTAATAACCCAAAAGATATGGTATGTTACCCACTATCAAACGCATGATAGCCTAAGCAAAGATAATACCCCAAAAGATACGGTATGTTACCTGCTATTAAACATATGATAGCCTAAGCAAAGGTAATAACCCAAAAGATACGGTATGTTACCTACTATCAAACTTATGATAGCCTAAGCAAAGGTGATAACCCAATAAGATACGGTATATTACCTACTATCAAACGTATGATACCCTAAGCAAATATAATAACCCAAAAGATACGGTATGTTACCTACTATCAAACGTATGATAGCCTAAGCAAAGGTAATAACCAAAAAAGATATGGTATATTACCTACTATCAAACGAATGATGGCCTAAGCAAAGGTAATAACCCAAAAGATACGATATATTACCTACTATCAGACGTATGTTAGCCTAAGCAAAGGTAATAACCCAAAAGATACGGCATATTACCTACTATCAAACGTATGATTGTCTAAGCAAAGGTAATAACCCAAAAGATACAGTATGTTACCTACTATCAAACGTATGATAGCCTAAGCAAAGGTAATAACCCAAAAGTTACGGTATGTTACCTACTATCAAACGTATGATAGCCTAAGCAAAGGTAATAACCCAAAAGATACGGTATGTTACCTACTATCAAACGTATGATAGCCTAAGCAAAGGTAATAACCCAAAAGATATGGTATATTACCTACTATCAAATGCATGATAGCCTAAGCAAAGGTAATAACCCAAAAGATACAGTATATAACCTACTATAAAACGTATGATAGCCTAAGCAAAGTTTAAAACCCAACAAGATATATTACCTACTATCACACGCATGATAGTCTAAGCAAAGTTAATAACCCAGAAGAGACGGTATATTATCTACTACCAACTATATGATACCCTAAGCAAAGGTAATAACCCAAAAGATACAGTATATTACTCACTATCGAAAGTATGATTGTCTAAGCAAAGATGATAACCCAAAAGATACGGTATGTTACCTACTATCAAACGTATGATAGCCTAAGCAAAGGTAATAACCCAAAAGATACGGTATGTTACCTACTATCAAACCTATGATAGCCGAAGCAAAGGTAATAACCCAAAAGATACAGTATATTACCTACTATCAAATGTATGATTGTCTAGGCAAAGGTAATAACCCAAAAGATACGGTATGTTACCTACTATTAAACATATGATAGCCTAAGTAAAGGTAATAACCCAAAAGATGTGGTATGTTACCTACTATCAAAGGTATGATAGCCTAAGCAAAGGTAATAACCAAATAAGATACGGTATGTTACCTACTATCGAATGTATGATAGCCTAAACAAAGGTAATAACCCAAAAAGATACGGTATATTACCTACTATCAATCGTATGATGGCCTAAGCAAAGGTAATAACCCAAAAGATACAGTATATTACCTACTATCAAACGTATGATTGTCTAAGCAAAGGTAATAACCCAAAAGATACAGTATGTTACCTACTATCAAACGTATGATAGCCTAAGCAAAGGTAATAACCCAAAAGATATGGTATGTTACCTGCTATCAAACCTTTGATAGACTAAGCAAAGGTAATAACCCAAAAGATACAGTATGTTATCTACTATCAAACATATGATAGCCTAAGCAAAGGTAATAACCCACAGGATACGGTATATTACCTACTATGAAACGTATGATAGTTTAGGCAAAGTTAATAACCCAAAAGAGACGATATATTACCTACTATCAAACGTATGATACCCTAAGCAAAGGTAATAACCCAAAAGATACGGTATATTACCTACTATCAAACGTATGATTGTCTAAGCAAAATTAATAACCCAAAAGATACAGTATGTTACCTACTATCAAACGTATGATAGCCTAATCAAAGGTAATAACCCAAAAGATACGGTATGTTACCTACTATCAAACGTATGATAGCCTAAGCTAAGGTAATAACCCAAAAGATACGGTATGTTACCTACTATCAAACGTATGATAGCCTAAGCAAAAGTAATAACCCAAAAGATACGGTATATTACCTACTATCAAATGCATGATAGCCTAAGCAAAGGTAACAACCCAAAAGATACGGTATGTTACCTACTATTAAACATATGATAGCCTAAGTAAAGGTAATAACCCAAAAGATGCGGTATGTTACCTACTATCAAACGTATGATAGCCTAAGCAAAGGTAATAACCCAAAAGATACGGTATGTTACCTACTATCGAATGTATGATAGCCTAAGCAAAGGTAATAACCCAAAAAGATACGGTATATTACCTACTATAAATTGTATGATGGCCTAAGCAAAGGTAATAACCCAAAAGATACAGTATATTACCTACTATCAAACGTATGATTGTCTAAGCAAAGGTAATAACCCAAAAGATACAGTATGTTACCTACTATCAAACGTATGATAGCCTAAGCAAAGGTAATAACCCAAAAGATATGGTATGTTACATGCTATCAAACCTATGATAGCCTAAGCAAAGGTAATAACCCAAAAGATACGGTATGTTACCTACTATCAAACATATGATAGCCTAAGCAAATGTAATAACCCACAGGATACAGTATATTACCTACTATGAAACGTATGATAGTCTAGGCAAAGTTAATAACCCAAAAGAGACGATATATTACCTACTATCAAACGTATGATACCCTAAGCAAAGGTAATAACCCAAAAGATATGGTATATTGCCTACTATCAAACGTATGATTGTCTAAGCAAAGATAATAACCCAAAAGATATCGTATGTTACCCACTATCAAACGCATGATAGCCTAAGCAATGATAATACCCCAAAAGATACGGTATGTTAACTGCTATTAAACATATGATAGCCTAAGCAAAGGTAATAACCCAAAAGATACGGTATATTACCTACTATCAAACGTATGATAGCCTAAGCAAATGTAATAGCCCAAAAGATACGGTATGTTACCTACTATAAAACGTATGATAGCCTAAGCAAAGGTAATAACCCAAAAAGATACGGTATATTACCTACTATCAAATGTATGATGGCCTAAGAAAAGGTAATAACCCAAAAGATATGATATATTGCCTACTATCAGATGTATGATAGCCTAGGAAAAGGTAATAACCCAAAACATACGTTATATTACCTACTATCAGACGTATGATAGCCTAAGCAAAGGTAATTAACCAAAAGATACGGTATATTACCTACTATCAAACGCATGATAGCCTAAGCAAAGGTAATAACCCAAAACATACGGTATATTACCTACTATCAAATGTATGATAGCCTAAGCAAAGGTAATAACCCATAAGAGACGGTATATTACCTACTATCAAACGTATTATACCCTAAGTAAAGGTAATAACCCAAAAGATACGGTATGTTACCTACTATAAAATGTATGATAGCCAAAGCAAACGTAATAACCCAAAAAGATACGGTATATTACCTACTACCAAATGTATGATAGCCTAAGCAAGGGAAATAACCCAAAAGATACGGTATATTACCTACTATCAGATGTATGATTGTCTAAGCAAAGGAAATAACCCAAAAGATACGGTATGTTACCTATTATCAAACGTATGATAGCCTAAGCAAAGGTAATAACCCAAAAGATACGGTATGTTACCTACTATCAAACGTATGATAGCCTAAGCAAAGGTAATAACCCAATAAGATACGGTATATTACCTACTATCAAACGTATGATAGCCTAAGCAAAGGTAATAACCCAAAAGAGACGGTATGTTACCTAGTATCAAACGTATGATAGCCTAAGCAAAAGTAATAACCCAATAAGATACTGTATATTACCTACTATCAAACGTACGATAGCCTAAGAAAAGGTAATAATCCCAAAGATACGGTATGTCACCTACTATCAAACGTATGATTATCTAAGCAAATGTAATAACCCAAATGATACAGTATGTTACTTACTATTAAACATATGATAGCCTATATAAAGGTAATAATGCAAAAGATACTGTATATTACCTACTATCAGGCGTATGATAGCCTAAGCAAAGGTAATAACAAAAAAAGATACGGTATATTACCTACTTTCAAATGCATGATAGCCTAAGCAAAGGTAATAACCTAAAACATACGGTATATTACCTACTATCAAATGTATGATAGCCTAAGCAAAGGTAACAACTCACAAGATACAGTATATTACCTACTATCAAACGTATGATACCCTAATCAAAGGAAATAACCCAAAAGAGACGGTATATTGCCTTTTATTAAACGTATGATACCCTAAGCAAAGGGGATAACCGAAAAGATACGGTATATTACCTACTATCAAACGTATGATTGTCTAAGCAAAAGTAATAACCCAAAAGATACGGTATGTTACCTACTATCAAATGCATGATAGCCTAAGCAAAGGTAATAACCCAAAACATACGGTATATTACCTACTATCAAATGTATGATAGCCTAAGCAAAGGTAACAACTCACAAGATACAGTATATTACCTACTATCAAACGTATGATACCCTAATCAAAGGAAATAACCCAAAAGAGACGGTATATTGCCTTTTATTAAACGTATGATACCCTAAGCAAAGGGGATAACCGAAAAGATACGGTATATTACCTACTATCAAAGGTATGATTGTCTAAGCAAAAGTAATAACCCAAAAGATACGGTATGTTACCTACTATCAAACGTATGATAGCCTAAGCAAAGGTAATAACCCAAAAGATATGGTATGTTACCTACTATCAAACGTATGATAGCCTAAGCAAAGGTAATAACCCAAAAGATACAGTATATTACCTACTATCAAACGTATGATAGCCTAAGCAAAGGTAATAACCCACAAGATACGGTATATTCGCTGCTATCAAACATATGATAGTCTAAGCAAAGTGATTAGCCCACAAGACACGGTATATTACCTACTATCAAACGTATGATACCCTAAACAAAGGTAATAACCCAAAACAAATGGCATATTACCTACTATCAAACGTATGATACCCAAATCAAAGGAAATAACCCAAAAGAGACGGTATATTGCCTACTATCAAATGTATGATACCCAAATCAAAGGAAATATCCCAGAAGAGACAGTATATTGCCTACTATCAAACATATGATACCCTAAGCAAAAGGAATAATCCAAAAGATACGGTATGTTACCTACTATTAAACGTATGATTGTCTAAGCAGAGGTAATAACCCAAAAGATACGGTATGTTACCTACTATCAAATGTATGATAGCCTAAGCAAAGGTAATAACCCAATAAGATACGATATGTTACCTACTATCAAACGTATTATAGCCTAAGCAAAGGTAATAACCCACAAGATACGGTATATTACCTACTATTTAACGTATGATAGCCTAAGCAAAGGTAATAACCCAAAACATACGGTATATTACCTACTATCAGACGTATGATAGCCTAAGCAAAGGTAATATCCCAAAAAATACGGTATATTACCTACTATCAGGCGTATGATAGACTAAGCAAAGGTAATAACCAAAAAAGATACGGTATATTACTTACTATAAAACACGTGATAGCCTAAGCGAAGGTAATAACCCAATAAGATATGGTATATTACCTACTATCAAACGTATGATAGCCTAAGCAAAGGTAATAACCCAAAAGATACGGTATGTTACCTACTATCAAACGTATGATAGCCTAAGAAAAGGTAATAACCCAAAAAGATACAGTATATTACCAATTATCAAACGTATGATAGCCTAAGCAAAGGTAAAAATAAAAAAGATACGATATATTACCTACTATCAGACGTATGATAGCCTAAGCAAATGTAATAACCCAAAACATACGGTATATTACCTACTATCAAACGTATGATACCCTAAGCAAAGGTAATAACTCAAAAGATACGGTATATTACCTACTATCAAACGTATGATTGTCTAAGAAAAGATAATAACCCAAAAGATCAAACGTATGATAACCCAAAAGATACGGTATGTTACCTAATATCAAACGTATGATAACCTAAGCAAAGCTAATAACCCAAAAGACACGGTATGTTACCTACTATCAAACATATGATAGCCTAAGCAAAGGTAATAACCCAAAAGATACAGTATGTTACCTACTATCAAACGTATGATAGCCTAAGCAAAGGTAATAACCCAAAAAGATACGGTATATTACCTACTATCAAACATATGATACCCTAAGAAAAGGTACTAACACAAAATATAAGGTATATTCCCTACTATCAAACGTATGATAGCCTAAGCAAAGGTAATAACCCAAAAAGATACGGTATGTTACCTACTATCAAACGTATGATAGCCGAAGCAAAGGTAATAAACCAAAAGATACGATATATTACCTACTATCAAACGTATGATAGCCTAAGCAAAGGTAATAACCCAAAACATACGGTATATTACCTACTATCAGGCGTATGATAGCCTAAGCAAAGGTAATAACCAAAAAAGATACGGTATATTACCTACTATCAAATGTATCATTGTCTAAGCAAAGATAATAACCCAAAAGATACGGTATGTTACCTACTATCAAATATATGATAGCCTAACCAAAGGTAATAACCCAATAAAATACGATATATTACCTACTATCAAACGTATTATAGCCTAAGCAAAGGTAATAACCCACAAGATACAGTATATTACCTATTATCTGACGTATGATAGCCTAAGCAAAGGTAATAACCCAAAACATACGGTATATTACCTACTATCAGACGTATGATAGCCTAAGCAAAGGTAATAACCCAAAAAATACGGTATATTACCTACTATCAGGCGTATGACAGACTAAGCAAAGGTAATAACCAAAAAAGATACGGTATATTACTTACTATAAAACACATGATAGCCTAAGCGAAGGTAATAACCCAATAAGATACGGTATATTAGCTACTATCAAACGTATGATAGGCTAAGCAAAGGTAATAACTCAAAAGATACGGTATATTACCTACTATCAAACGTATGATTGTCTAAGCAAAGATAATAACCCAAAAGATATGGTATGTTACCTAATATCAAACGTATGATAACCTAAGAAAAGCTAATAACCCAAAAGACATGGTATGTTACCTACTATCAAACGTATGATAGCCTAAGCAAATGTAATAACCCAATAAGATACGGTATATAACCTACTATCAAACGTATGATAGCCTAAGGAAAGGTAATAACCCAAAAGATACGGTATGTTACCTACTATCAAACGTATGATAGCCTAAGCAAAGGTAATAACCCAAAAAGATACAGTATATTACCTACTATCAAACGTATGATAGCCTAAGCAAAGGTAATAATCCAAAAGATACGATATATTACCTACTATAAGACGTATGATAGCCTAAGCAAAGGTAATAACCCAAAACATACGGTATATTACCTACTATCAAACGCATGATAGCCTAAGCAACGATAATGACCCAAAAGATATGATATATTACCTACTATCAAACGCATGATAGCCTAAGCAAAGGTAATAACCCAAAAGATACTGTATATTACCTACTATCAAACGCATGATAGCCTAAGCAAAGATAATAACCCACAAGATGCGGTATATTACCTACTATCAAACGTATGATAGCCTAAGCAAAGGTAATAAGCCACAAGAGACGGTATATTACCTACTATCAAACGTATGATACCCTAACTAAAGGTAATAACCCAAAAGAGACGGTATATTACCTACTAGCAAACGTATGATACCCTAAGAAAAGGTAATAACACAAAATATATGGTATATTAGCTACTATCAAACGTATGATAGCCTAAGCAAAGGTAATAACCCAAAAAGATACGGTATGTCACCTACTATCAAACGTATGATAGCCGAAGCAAAGGTAATAAACCAAAAGATACGATATATTACCTATTATCAGACGTATGATAGCCTAAGCAAAGGTAATAACCCAAAACATACGGTATATTACCTACTATCAGACGTATGATAGCCTAAGCAAAGGTAATAACCTAAAAAATACGGTATATTACCTACTATCAGGCGTATGAGAGCCTAAGCAAAGGTAATAACCAAAAAAGATACGGTATATAACCTACTATTAAACGCAGTATAGCCTAAGCAAAGGTAATAACCCAATAAGATACGGTATATTACCTACTATCAGGCGTATGATACCCTAAGCAAAGGTAATAACCCAAAAGATACGGTATATTACCTAATATCAAACGTATGATTGTCTAAGCAATGATAATAACCCAAAAGATACGGTTTGTTACCTACTATCAAACGTATGATAGCCTAAGCAAAGGTAATAACCCAAAAAGATACGGTATGTTACCTACTATCAAACGTATGATAGCCGAAGCAAAGGTAATAAACCAAAAGATACGATATATTACCTATTATCAGACGTATGATAGCCTAAGCAAAGGTAATAACCCAAAACATACGGTATATTACCTACTATCAGACGTATGATAGCCTAAGCAAAGGTAATAACCCAAAAAATACGGTATATTACCTACTATCAGGCGTATGAGAGCCTAAGCAAAGGTAATAACCCAAAACATATGGTATATTACCTACTATCAGACGTATGATAGCCTAAGCAAAGGTAATAACCAAAAAGATACGGTATATTACCTACTATAAAACGTATGATAGCCTAAGCAAAGGTAATAACCCAAAAATAAACGGTATATTACCTACTATCAAACGTATGATAGCCTAAGAAAAGGTAATAACCCAAAACATACGATATATTATCTACTATCAGACGTATGATAGCGTAAGCAAAGGTAATAACCCAAAACACACGGTATATTACCTACTGTTAGACTTATGATAGCCTAAGCAAAGTTAATAACCCAAAAAATACGGTATATTACCTACTATCAAACGTATGATAGCCTAAGCAAAGGTAATAACCCAAAAAGATACGGTATATTACCTACTATCAAACGTATGATAGCCTAAGCAAAGGTAATAACCCAAAAGATACGATATATTACCTACTATCAGATGTATGATAGCGTAAGCAAAGGTAATAACCCAAAACAAACGGTATATTACCTACTATCAGACGTATGATAGCCTAAGCAAAGTTAATAACCCAAAAAATACGGTATATTACCTAGTATCAGGCATATGATAGCCTAAGCAAAGGTAATAACCAAAAGATACGGTATATTACCTATTATCAAACGTATGATAGCCTAAGCATGGGTAATAACCCAAATGATACGACATATTACCTACTATCAGACGTATGATAGCCTAACCAAAGGTAATAACCCAAAACATATGGTATATTACCTACTATCAGACGTATGATAGCATAAGCAAAGGTAATAACCAAAAAGATACGGTATGTTACCTACTATAAAACGTACGATAGCCTAAGCAAAGGTAATAACCCAATAACAAACGGTATATTACCTACTATCAAACGTATGATAGCCTAAGCAAAGGTAATAACCCAAAAAGATACAGTATATTACCTACTATCAAACGTATGATAGCCTAAGTAAAGGTAATAACCCAAAACATACGGTATATTACCTACTATCAAACGCATGATAGCCTAAGCAACAGTAATGACCCAAAAAATATGATATATTACCTACTATCAAACGCATGATAGCCTAAGCAAAGGTAATAACCCAAAAGATATTGTATATTACCTACTATCAAACGCATGATAGCCTAAGCAAAGATAATAACCCACAAGATACGGTATATTACCTACTATCAAACGTATGATAGCCTATGCAAAGGTAATAAGCCACAAGAGATGGTATATTACCTACTATCAAACGTATGATACCTTAAGCAAAGGTAATAACCCAAAAGAGACGGTATATTACCTACTATCAAACGTATGATATCCTAAGAAATGGTAATAACACAAAATATATGGTATATTACCTACTATCAAACGTATGATAGCTGAAGCAAAGGTAATAAACCAAAAGACACGGCATATATTACCTATTATCAGACGTATGGTAGCCTAAGCAAAGGTAATAACCCAAAACATACGGTATATTACCTACTATCAGACGTATGATAGCCTAAGCAAAGGTAATAACCTAAAAAATACGGTATATTACCTACTATCAGACGTATGAGAGCCTACGCAAAGGTAATAACCAAAAAAGATACGGTATATTACCTACTATCAAACGCATGATAGCCTAAGCAAAGGTAATAACCAAAAAGATATGGTATATTACCTACTATCAAACGCAGTATAGCCTAAGCAAAGGTAATAACCCAATAAGATACGGTATATTACCTACTATCAGGCGTATGATAGCCTAAGCAAAGGTAATAACCCAAAAGATACGGTATATTACCTACTATCAAACATATGATTGTCTAAGCAATGATAATAACCCAAAAGATACGGTTTGTTACCTACTATCAAACGTATGATAACCTAAGCAAAGCTAATAACCCAAAAGATATTGTATGTTACCTACTATCAAACGTATGATAGCCTAAGCAAATGTAATAACCCAATAAGATACGGTATATTACCTACTATCAAACGTATGATAGCCTAAGCAAAAGTAATAAGCCACAAGAGACGGTATATTACCTACTATCAAACGTATGATACCCTAAGCAAAGGTAATAACCCAAAAGAGACGGTATATTACCTACTATCAAACGTATGATACACTAAGAAAAGGTAATAACACAAAATATATGGTATATTACCTACTATCGAACGTATGATAGCCTAAGCAAAGATAATAAACCAAAAGATACGATATATTACCTATTATTAGACGTATGATAGCCTAAGCAAAGGTAATAACCCAAAACATACGGTATATTACCTACTATCAGACGTATGATAGCCTAAGCAAAGGTAATAACCCAAAAAATACGGTATATTACCTACTATCAGGCGTATGAGAGCCTAAGCAAAGGTAATAACCCAAAACATATGGTATATTACCTACTATCAGACGTATGATAGCCTAAGCAAAGGTAATAACCAAAAAGATACGGTATGTTACCTACTATAAAACGTATGATAGCCTAAGCAAAGGTAATAACCCAAAAAGAAACGGTATATTACCTACTATCAAACGTATGATAGCCTAAGCAAAGGTAATAACCCAAAACATACGATATATTACCTACTATCAGACGTATGATAGCGTAAGCAAAGGTAATAACCCAAAACACACGGTATATTACCTACTATCAGACGTATGATAGCCTAAGCAAAGTTAATTACCCAAAAAATACGGTATATTACCTAGTATTAGGCGTATGATAGCCTAAGCAAAGGTAATAACTAAAAGATACGATATATTACCTATTATCAAACGTATGATAGCCTAAGCAAAGGTAATAACCCAAAAGATACGATATATTACCTACTATCAGACGTATGATAGCGTAAACAAAGGTAATAACCCAAAACAAATGGTATATTACCTACTATCAGACGTATGATAGCCTAAGCAAAGTTAATAACCCAAAAAATACGGTATATTACCTAGTATCAGGCATATGATAGCCTAAGCAAAGGTAAAAACCAAAAGATATGGTATATTACCTATTATCAAACGTATGATAGCCTAAGCAAAGGTAATAACCCAAATGATACGACATATTACCTACTATCAGACGTATGATAGCCTAACCAAAGGTAATAACCCAAAACATATGGTATATTACCTACTATCAGACGTATGATAGCCTAAGCAAAGGTAATAACCAAAAAGATACGGTATGTTACCTACTATAAAACGTATGATAGCCTAAGCAAAGGTAATAACCCAAAAACAAACGGTATATTACCTACTATCAAACGTATGATAGCCTAAGCAAAGGTAATAACCCAAAAGATACGATATATTACCTACTATCAGACGTATGATAGCGTAAGCAAAGGTAATAACCCAAAAGATACGGTATGTTACCTACTATCAAACGTATGATAGCCTAAGCAAAGGTAATAACCCAAAAAGATACAGTATATTACCTACTATCAAACGTATAATAGCCTAGGCAAAGGTAATAATCCAAAAGATACGATATATTACCTACTATCAGACGTATGATAGCCTAAGCAAAGGTAATAACCCAAAACATACGGTATATTACCTACTATCAAACGTATGATAGCCTAAGCAACGGTAATGACCCAAAAGATATGATATATTACCTACTATCAAACGCATGATAGCCTAAGCAAAGGTAATAACCCAAAAGATACTGCATATTACCTACTATCAAACGCATGATAGCCTAAGCAAAGATAATAACCCACAAGATACGGTATATTACCTACTATCAAACGTATGATACCCTAAGAAATGGTAATAACACAAAATATATGATATATTACCTACTATCAAACGTATGATAGCCTAAGCAAAGGTAATAACCCAAAAAGATACGGTATGTTACCTACTATCAAACGTATGATAGCCGAAGCAAAGGTAATAAACCAAAATATACGATATATTACCTATTATCAGACGTATGATAGCCTAAGCAAAGGTAATAACCCAAAACATACGGTATATTACCTACTATCAGACGTATGATAGCCTAAGCAAAGGTAATAACCTAAAAAATACGGTATATTACCTACTATCAGACGTATGAGAGCCTACGCAAAGGTAATAACCAAAAAAGATACGGTATATTACCTACTATCAAACGCATGATAGCCTAAGCAAAGGTAATAACCCAATAAGATACGGTATATTACCTACTATCAGGCGTATGATAGCCTAAGCAAAGGTAATAACCCAAAAGATACGGTATATTACGTACTATCAAACATATGATTGTCTAAGCAATGATAATAACCCAAAAGATACGGTTTGTTACCTACTATCAAACGTATGATAACCTAAGCAAAGCTAATAACCCAAAAGATATGGTATGTTACCTACTATCAAACGTATGATAGCCTAAGCAAATGTAATAACCCAATAAGATACGGTATATTACCTACTATCAAACGTATGATAGCCTAAGCAAAAGTAATAAGCCACAAGAGACGGTATATTACCTACTATCAAACGTATGATACCCTAAGCAAAGGTAATAACCCAAAAGAGACGGTATATTACCTACTATCAAACGTATGATACCCTAAGAAAAGGTAATAACACAAAAGATACGATATATTACCTATTATCAGACGTATGATAGCCTAAGCAAAGGTAATAACCCAAAACATACGGTATCTTACCTACTATCAGACGTATGATAGCCTAAGCAAAGGTAATAACCCAAAAAATACGGTATATTACCTACTATCAGGCGTATGAGAGCCTAAGCAAAGGTAATAACCCAAAACATATGGTATATTACCTATTATCAGACGTATGATAGCCTAAGAAAAGGTAATAACCAAAAAGATACGGTATGTTACCTACTATAAAACGTGTGATAGCCTAAGAAAAGGTAATAACCCAAAAATAAACGGTATATTACCTACTATCAAACGTATGATAGCCTAAGCAAAGGTAATAACCCAAAACATACGATATATTACCTACTATCAGACGTATGATAGCGTAAGCAAAGGTAATAACCCAAAACACACTGTATATTACCTACTATCAGACGTATGATAGCCTAAGCAAAGTTAATAACCCAAAAAATACGGTATATTACCTAGTATTAGGCGTATGATAGCCTAAGCAAAGGTAATAACTAAAAGATACGATATATTACCTATTATCAAACGTATGATAGCCTAAGCAAAGGTAATAACCCAAAAGATACGATATATTACCTACTATCAGACGTATGATAGCGTAAGCAAAGGTAATAACCCAAAACAAATGGTATATTACCTACTATCAGACGTATGATAGCCTAAGCAAAGTTAATAACCCAAAAAATACGGTATATTACCTAGTATCAAGCATATGATAGCCTAAGCAAAGGTAAAAACCAAAAGATACGGTATATTACCTATTATCAAACGTATGATAGCCTAAGCAAAGGTAATAACCCAAATGATACGACATATTACCTACTATCAGACGTATGATAGCCTAACCAAAGGTAATAACCCAAAACATATGGTATATTACCTACTATCAGACGTATGATAGCCTAAGCAAAGGTAATAACCAAAAAGATACGGTATGTTACCTACTATAAAACGTATGATAGCCTAAGCAAAGGTAATAACCCAAAAAGAAACGGTATATTACCTACTATCAAACGTATGATAGCCTAAGCAAAGGTAATAACCCAAAACATACGATATATTACCTACTATCAGACGTATGATAGCGTAAGCAAAGGTAATAACCCAAAAGATACGGTATGTTACCTACTATCAAACGTATGATAGCCTAAGCAAAGGTAATAACCCAAAAAGATACAGTTTATTACCTACTATCAAACGTATAATAGCCTAGGCAAAGGTAATAATCCAAAAGATACGATATATTACCTACTATCAGACGTATGATAGCCTAAGCAAAGGTAATAACCCTAAACATACGGTATATTACCTACTATCAAACGCATGATAGCCTAAGCAACGGTAATGACCCAAAAGATATGATATATTACCTACTATCAAACGCATGATAGCCTAAGCAAAGGTAATACCCCAAAAGATACTGCATATTACCTACTATCAAACGCATGATAGCCTAAGCAAAGATAATAACCCACAAGATATGGTATATTACCTACTATCAAACGTATGATACCCTAAGAAATGGTAATAACACAAAATATATGGTATATTACCTACTATCAAACGTATGATAGCCTAAGCAAAGGTAATAACCCAAAAAGATACGGTATGTTACCTACTATCAAACGTATGATAGCCGAAGCAAAGGTAATAAACCAAACGATACGATATATTACCTATTATCAGACGTATGATAGCCTAAGCAAAGGTAATAACCCAAAACATACGGTATATTACCTATTATCAGACGTATGATAGCCTAAGCAAAGGTAATAACCTAAAAAATACGGTATATTACCTACTATCAGACGTATGAGAGCCTACGCAAAGGTAATAACCAAAAAAGATACGGTATATTACCTACTATCAAACGCATGATAGCCTAAGCAGAGGTAATAACCAAAAAGATACGGTATATTACCTACTATCAAACGCAGTATAGCCTAAGCAAAGGTAATAACCCAATAAGATACGGTATATTACCTACTATTAGGCGTATGATAGCCTAAGCAAAGGTAATAACCCTAAAGATACGGTATATTACCTACTATCAAACATATGATTGTCTAAGCAATGATAATAAACCAAAAGATACGGTTTGTTACCTACTATCAAACGTATGATAACCTAAGCAAAGCTAATAACCCAAAAGATATGGTATGTTACCTACTATCAAACGTATGATAGCCTAAGCAAATGTAATAACCCAATAAGATACGGTATATTGAGACAGCCTATGTCCCATTAGTGGAATTCTAATGAAACCTTATAAAAATACAGAAAAATTTGAAATTTTTAAAGGACAATACTTAATTATTTAAAAACATACTGTTTCACATACATATGCTTCAAATATATTTTACAGAGTTTGACACCGTTAAGACTAGCGGCCTTGCCACATAGATAAAACATAAAATAAAAGTACAGAAAGGAAACCAAAAAGAAAGCATACCAAAAGGGACCTCCTAAGTCCAACAAGACTGACACTTATACTGACTGTAGTAGTAGGGATGTGATTAGCGTTTGACAAAACACTAACAGCTCCCAATCTAGATGTTATAGTAACACATCTCCACGTCACTTCATATCCTTTCCTTCTGAGTTGTCGGGAAGTACGCAAGATTCGAGCTCATCGTCTGATCGTCATAAAATAATCCAAAATGCAAAACAAAAATGACACAGGGCTAAGATTCATGTACAAGTTTAAAAGTGGGAATGAATGTGTAAAATAATAATATATATGGAAACCATATTTATACAAACAAGCGTATCTTATACCCACAATTACATATACTTTATTTATTCTAATGCATCCCTGAACTATATGCTGACTCAGGCCACTAAACGCTGTCAATGATATCTATCCCATTTACCAAGATCAGATATCACTAGACCACATGCCACCAACGTACTCCCAATTACCAAGAGCTACGCCACCTAACTTCACATGGAGCCTAGGTGTTATAAGTCGATCGTCCCTGAGAATTCAGGCCAAGAACCTTGTCTTGCCTAGCATGCATAGATAATAATCCCCGTCGGGATTGCAGGCGACTGATCAACCTCGTGCGTCCCATACCGCACGGCGGTGGACTTACACATTCCTTAATGCAAGTCTATATGATCACTCACTCATCTTGTGGCAACTCTTAGCCATAAGTATTAAGTTAATAATGGGGAATTATCGTATCAACTTTTCAAGTTATACTTATTATCTAGATACTTAGGTTGAGTACCAAATCCATCCAATGTCTTGCCATATTTGATCTTTGTCCTTACATAATAAGTTCAGTTTGTATAATGGGTAATTGTATGGTTAACTTCCCAGGTAAGAGAGGTGGACTGTAAACGGCATAGTCGACCAAGTCTTTCCTTAGCCAGAACCCAACCAAATATAACTACTCATTGTATCCAACTTTCCTTATGTTAATGGGGATCAATTACTTAATATCTAGCAATGTTTTTCTCTCATTAACCGATTATTTCCTTAATCTATCAATCACAATCATTCAAGTATAAATAAAATAAACAATTATAAAATTAACCGAATAATGCAAGCACAATACAATACCAAATTGTCAAAGATTATTCCTATGATAATTAATTAAGGCCGGCGTAACCTCGCCTAGTGATTTGTGAAAATCATTATTTGAGAATAGGCTCTCCTTAATTATTTATCGCTAGTAGGGCTTAGGTCACCACTACACACATATATATTAAGTTATTTTACGCTAACCGTCCCAATCGTATACGAAATCTTGCCCCCACCTTTTGTTGAGTGTTGTTGAAAGTCCACAAGTGTTGTCTTCGATCTTTGCCAAGAACCGATTACTTATGAAAATGATTTGGGCAGAACTTTGACGTATAAAACTCCCTTGAAACTTTAGAAGAACTTTTACCACAAAATACTCTAAAGGTTACGAACCGATATCGTGGGAACTTCGATAACTAAAACTAATATTGCTATATGAAGAAATTAGAGAAGGAAAGAAGTAAAGAAGTAAGAAAGATGATTTGTGAATGAATGAATGAAAATGGGGTGGAAGAGACCCCTATTTATACTAGTTGTAAAATATTAAAATAACATAATTTATCATCTTTTGCCCATACCTTCCAACTTTTCAACTCTTGCTAGTAAATATGTCTCTATCAAATATTTACTAATCTTTCATCAATAGTGCTTTAGGTGTTCTAGTATGACTTTGTGAAAATAATTTATGACAAAGGTATGGGAGCTTGATTTCATGACATAATATTATGTAGGATATTAATAGAAAATGAGATATATATTTCTTTTATAAAAAGTAAAATGTTAATAATATTAATAATAATAAAAATAGTAAAAAGGATAGTTATTTGATATTTTTATTGTCTTAAGATTATTTTATTTATTAATTGGTTTATAGAGTAAAATGATAATATTCAAATAAAATAAAATCAATTAATAATAACAAAACAAGAACAACAATAATGATAATAATAATATGAATAATTAATTAACTTAAAGTTAAGGGTTTTAAGTACCAATTTAAATTTCAAAGTTTAGTTTATAAAATGAAACGATGATATTCAAATTGAAGAATAAAAGTAATAAATATAAAAAGTAATTAATTAATAAATTAATTATTATAAGTGTTAGTTTCAACATTTAATTTTTAATAACTAGCATTGTTAAAATCTCAAATCTAACTAGATATATTATTTAGTGTATGGAAAAATTAGGATGTTACATTACCACCCCCCTTAAAAGAAATTTCGTCCTCGAAATTTAGCGTACCTAAAACATATGTGGATACTTCTGACGCATGTCTTCTTCTCTTTCCCAAGTAGAATCACCAGTTACATCATCCCACACGACTCTAACCAATGGTATTTGCTTTCCACGAAGTTCTTTAATACGATGATCTAAGATCTTGACAGGTATAGCCTCATATTCCAAATTATCTCTAAGTTCCACAGTTTCAGGCTCAATGACATGTGAAGGGTCCGGATAATACTTCCTCAGTTGTGATACATGAAATACATCATGAAGATTAGACAAGTTTGGCGGCAAAGCAATGTGATACGCTACAGGTCCAATCCGCCGTAGAATTTGAAAAGGCCCGATAAACCTTGGTGTTAACTTCCTAGTTTTGATTGCTCGTGCAATTCCCGCCCTAGGAGTTACCCTAATGAACACGTGATCTCCTGCCTCGAACTCCAAAGGTCTTCTCCTCTTATCATTATAACTCTTTTGACGGTCCTGTGCTGCCTTCATTTTTTCTCTAATAAGTTTAACCTGATCTGTCGTTTGTTGCACGAATTCTGAACCCAATATTTTATTTTCTCCAACCTCATACCAACATAAAGGTGTACGACACTTTCTTCCGTATAATGCTTCATATGGAGCCATGCCGATACTTGAGTGAAAACTATTGTTGTAAGTAAACTCAATCAATGGTAAGAACTCGTCCCAACTTCCTTTGTGTTCAAGAGCACAAGCTCTCAACAAATCCTCTAACGATTGAATCGTCCTCTCAGACTGGCCATCCGTTTGGGGATGATAAGCTGAACTTAACCTCAGTTTTGTTCCTAACTCTAAATGCAACTGATGCCAAAAATTTGATGTGAATCTGGGATCTCTATCACTGACTATACTTGAAGGTATTCCATGCAATCTAACAATCTCCTTTACATATACCTGAGCTAGTCTCTCTAATTTAAACGTCTGGTTGATGGGAATGAAATGTGCACTCTTTGTCAACCTATCAATGATCACCCAAATTGCATCATGTTGTTTCTGAGTCTTAGGCAAAGCGGTTACAAAATCCATGGCTATTCCGTCCCACTTCCACTCTGGAATATCTAAAGGTTGTAGCAATCCGGCTGGCTTCTGATGTTCAATCTTTGCCTTCTGACATACCAAGCAACTTTGAACATATTCTGCTATATGTCTCTTCATTCCAACCCACCAAAACATTTTCTTCAAGTCTTGATACATCTTTGTGGCTCCTGGATGAAAACTCAACTTACTTTTGTGGCCCTCTTCCAAAATCAACTTTTGAATATCCTGATTTTGAGGTACACACAACCTTTCTTTAAACCTTAGGATTCCATCACTCCTTATGTTAAACTCTCCATTTTGACCATTTCTTATATTTTCCTTTATGCTCACTAGACGGTCATCAAGTTGTTGTTCATCTTTGATCCATTTCAGAAATTCATTAGACACGACAATAGCGCCTATGAATATACTTCCTTCATTGTGATGTACTCCTAAGTTTAAATCCACGAATTTGTCAATCAACTCTTCTTCCTTCAACATCATTGCAGATACATGAAGTTTCTTTCGACTCAAAGCGTCTGCTACAACATTGGCCTTTCCGGGATGATATTGCAACTCAAAATCATAGTCCTTCAAGAATTCCATCCAGCGCCTTTGTCTCATGTTTAAATCTTTCTGATCAAATAAATGCTTCAGGCTTTTGTGATCACTTAACACAGTGAACTTTGATCCATAAAGATAATGCCTCCAAATCTTTAAGGCAAACACAATTGCCGCTAACTCTAGGTCGTGAGTTGGGTAGTTCCTCTCATGCACCTTCAATTGTCTTGATGCATAAGCTATCACTTTCCTTTCTTGCATCAACACACACCCAAGACCTTGATATGACGCATCACAATACACATCAAAATTTCCTAATGGGTCTGGTAAGATGAGTATTGGTGATGAAGTCAATCTTTCCTTTAGCTTCTGAAAACTTTCTTCACACTCTTTAGTCCATTCAAAGTTTTTACCTTTCCTCGTTAACTGAGTCATGGGCAAAGCGATCTTTGAAAATCCTTCAATGAACCTCCGATAATATCCAGCTAGTCCAAGAAAACTTCGAATCTCGCCAACATTCTTTGGACTCTCCCACTTTGTTATTGCTTCGACTTTACTTGGGTCTACTGCAATACCTTCTTTACTAATTACATGACCAAGAAATTGTACCTCCTTCAACCAAAATTCACATTTCGAGAATTTCGCGTACAATTGAAGGTCCTTTAATATCTGTAGCACAATTCTCAAATGTTCTCTGTGCTCTACCTCATTCTTGGAATAAATCAGAATGTCATCAATGAAAACTACAACAAATTGATCTAAGTATGACCTAAAGATCCTATTCATGTAATCCATGAATACTGCTGGAGCATTAGTCAAACCAAATGGCATAACTAAGTACTCATAGTGTCCATAACGGGATCTAAAAGCTGTTTTTGGAATATCATCTTCCTTCACCCTGATCTGATGATATCCAGACTTCAAGTCAATCTTTGAGAATACTGATGCTCCTTTTAACTGATCCATCAAGTCGTCGATTCTAGGCAAAGGATACTTGTTTTTCACAGTGGCTTTATTGAGTTGTCTGTAATCCACACAAAGTCTAGAAGAACCATCCTTCTTCTTCACAAACAAGATTGGAGCTCCCCATGGCGATACACTTGGTCTAATAAATTCTTTCTCTAACATCTCGTCTAATTGTTTCTTTAACTCCGCAAGCTCTGAGGGTGACATTCGATAAGGAGATATAGAAATTGGTCCAGTTCCTGGAACCAAGTCTATAGAAAATTCCACTTCCCTAACCGGTGGTAAACCTGGAACTTCTTCTGGAAAGACTTCCGGGAATTCACAGACTACGGGAAAATTTTCCACACTAGGGGTTTCTCCTACTGACATGGAGAATAGCATCATAAAACTTTGAGTGAGGGTTTCAGCTTTGCTGATTTCTCCACTATCTTCTCCAAATGTAAAAATTTTCTCCTTGCATCTCAAGTTGACATCGTTGGCTGATAACCAATCCATTCCTAAGATGACATCTAGGTCTTGTAGCGGGAGTACCACAAGATCTACTAAGAATCTTCTATTTTCTAAGATTATTGGACAGTCTACACAGACTGAATAAGTTACCATTCTTTCTCCCGAGGGAGTTGTGATAGTCAACTTATAATCGTGATCAACAATTTCGAATCCCAAAAATTCAGCACAAGAGGTAGATATAAAAGAATGTGTAGCTCCTGAATCGAATAAAACTGATACCAACTTATCTCCAATTAAACACATACCTTGAATTAACCCAGCTGACTTTGAGATCTCAGCTCCTCTAATTGTAAATACTCTTCCTGTGGTTGGCTTATTTTGATTCTGAGGTCTCTGACCAACACTTGGGCCTCCATTTCTTGCTCTCCCTATGTTGTTATTGTTTATTAGGCCGCTCCTCTGGCCTGTTGGTTGACTTTGTCCTTGGGGACAATCTTTGAGAAAGTGGCCTTTCTGACCACAGCGAAAACAAGTTCCAATATTTCTATTTGGACAATCTTTGTTAAGATGTGCCCCTCCACAGCTGTAATACTTGAACATTAACCTTCTAGAATCCTGGTTATGATAAGGTGTAGGCCTTTGATATGGCCTACCCCCTCGTTGGATTCTTCCTCCGTGGCCTCGGTTAAAGTGGCCCTTGTGATTGTTGTTTTGGGTTGATCCTCCTGATCCATATTGATTCTTCCTATTGTCAATCCCTTCCAACTCCAGACACCTTTCTACTAGCTCACCAAAGCGCATAATATGCAGAGGTAAAACTGCCCTCTGGATATCATATTTCAATCCATCTTGATACTTTTCACACATCCATTCTTCCCTTGGATGCAAGCGGTAAAACTCAGAATACTTTAGCAAGGATTCAAACTTCCTAGTATATTCTCCCACCGTCATCACACCTTGACGTAGATTCTGAAATTCTCTCTCCTTCTCTTTCCTACATAACTTTGGAAAATACTTCCCCAAAAATTCTTCTTTGAACAAGGTCCAATTGATTTCTCTTCCTTCCTCTTCCAATAATCTATACTTTCCTCTCCACCAAGCTTCAGCATCGCCTGTCAGCATGAATGTTGCATAACCAACCCTTCTATTCTCTCTACAGTGAGTGAAAGAAAATATCTTCTCCATTTCTTGCAACCATTTCTCAGCACCCTCCGGATTAAAGTCACCACCAAACTGTGGTGGTTTTCCTTTCAGAAACGAGTTCAATCCTGTATCCTCATGCACCATTTCCCTTTGTTGTTGCTGAAAGAGTTGATGATCTCGAGTGATTTGCAGGATTTGAGCATTTTGTTGTGTTTGAACTAACACAGCTGCAGCAAGTTCACGAACATCTCGAGTGTCAGCTTGAGAGTTCGTTCCAGTTTGGGAATGATCTTCTCGTCCAATGGGAATGGTAGGTGCTCCTTCAGGAGTAACTTCATCACTCGCATTCCTACGTATACCTCTAGTAGTGCCTCTAGCAGCACTCCTACCACGCCTCGCACCTCTGACGTTCTGAACCATAACTTCCTGAAAAGGAATAGTTATTAGGTTCAATCATTCACAAGACATAAAGAACATAACAATTATGTATATTTATATCCCAATGAATGATTCATCGATAAGGATTTTTATCAAGTCTCCCACAGGCAAGGGATAATTGTGTCTAAAATGTTGAATTAATATCTTAAATATAACTAGAATTCAGGAAAACATAATCAACATTTAATGTATAAACAAAAATGTATCAATTTATTTAATAACAACGATTACAAAAATCGTGACCATGTCTCATTCAAAAACCTCTACTTGTAAACCAAGCTAAGACTAATAGTGGTAAAACTATAATTATCATTATTGCTACGAAATCTTTACCTAATTCTTCATGCTTGATGATACCAATAACAAACAAAATAATGACAAGAAGAGTGATGAATAAAAGAAAGGATTTAGCCATTTGAAAGGTATAGATAAATATTTAGGAATTGATATGAAAATAATGGATGGGTGTGAAGTATTTATAAAGTGAATTTTGTGAAGTGTCCGTTACGTTACCGTTGGGTTTGTGACCGTTGGGGAGGAAAAATAAAGTGTGCTAAATAAGTTTCCTAGACCATTATACTAGAAGGCTCTCAAGATGAAGACTCAATGCACAGAAGAAAAGTTATCATCCAGTTTGGAATCCAACTTGATACAGTCAGTATAATTCTAGACACTTACGGTCCGAGCTGAATCGACCAGCTCTGATACCATTAAATGAGACAGCCTATGTCCCATTAGTGGAATTCTAATGAAACCTTATAAAAATACAGAAAAATTTGAAATTTTTAAAGGACAATACTTAATTATTTAAAAACATACTGTTTCACATACATATGCTTCAAATATATTTTACAGAGTTTGACACCGTTAAGACTAGCGGCCTTGCCACATAGATAAAACATAAAATAAAAGTACAGAAAGGAAACCAAAAAGAAAGCATACCAAAAGGGACCTCCTAAGTCCAACAAGACTGACACTTATACTGACTGTAGTAGTAGGGATGTGATTAGCGTTTGACAAAACACTAACAGCTCCCAATCTAGATGTTATAGTAACACATCTCCACGTCACTTCATATCCTTTCCTTCTGAGTTGTCGGGAAGTACGCAAGATTCGAGCTCATCGTCTGATCGTCATAAAATAATCCAAAATGCAAAACAAAAATGACACAGGGCTAAGATTCATGTACAAGTTTAAAAGTGGGAATGAATGTGTAAAATAATAATATATATGGAAACCATATTTATACAAACAAGCGTATCTTATACCCACAATTACATATACTTTATTTATTCTAATGCATCCCTGAACTATATGCTGACTCAGGCCACTAAACGCTGTCAATGATATCTATCCCATTTACCAAGATCAGATATCACTAGACCACATGCCACCAACGTACTCCCAATTACCAAGAGCTACGCCACCTAACTTCACATGGAGCCTAGGTGTTATAAGTCGATCGTCCCTGAGAATTCAGGCCAAGAACCTTGTCTTGCCTAGCATGCATAGATAATAATCCCCGTCGGGATTGCAGGCGACTGATCAACCTCGTGCGTCCCATACCGCACGGCGGTGGACTTACACATTCCTTAATGCAAGTCTATATGATCACTCACTCATCTTGTGGCAACTCTTAGCCATAAGTATTAAGTTAATAATGGGGAATTATCGTATCAACTTTTCAAGTTATACTTATTATCTAGATACTTAGGTTGAGTACCAAATCCATCCAATGTCTTGCCATATTTGATCTTTGTCCTTACATAATAAGTTCAGTTTGTATAATGGGTAATTGTATGGTTAACTTCCCAGGTAAGAGAGGTGGACTGTAAACGGCATAGTCGACCAAGTCTTTCCTTAGCCAGAACCCAACCAAATATAACTACTCATTGTATCCAACTTTCCTTATGTTAATGGGGATCAATTACTTAATATCTAGCAATGTTTTTCTCTCATTAACCGATTATTTCCTTAATCTATCAATCACAATCATTCAAGTATAAATAAAATAAACAATTATAAAATTAACCGAATAATGCAAGCACAATACAATACCAAATTGTCAAAGATTATTCCTATGATAATTAATTAAGGCCGGCGTAACCTCGCCTAGTGATTTGTGAAAATCATTATTTGAGAATAGGCTCTCCTTAATTATTTATCGCTAGTAGGGCTTAGGTCACCACTACACACATATATATTAAGTTATTTTACGCTAACCGTCCCAATCGTATACGAAATCTTGCCCCCACCTTTTGTTGAGTGTTGTTGAAAGTCCACAAGTGTTGTCTTCGATCTTTGCCAAGAACCGATTACTTATGAAAATGATTTGGGCAGAACTTTGACGTATAAAACTCCCTTGAAACTTTAGAAGAACTTTTACCACAAAATACTCTAAAGGTTACGAACCGATATCGTGGGAACTTCGATAACTAAAACTAATATTGCTATATGAAGAAATTAGAGAAGGAAAGAAGTAAAGAAGTAAGAAAGATGATTTGTGAATGAATGAATGAAAATGGGGTGGAAGAGACCCCTATTTATACTAGTTGTAAAATATTAAAATAACATAATTTATCATCTTTTGCCCATACCTTCCAACTTTTCAACTCTTGCTAGTAAATATGTCTCTATCAAATATTTACTAATCTTTCATCAATAGTGCTTTAGGTGTTCTAGTATGACTTTGTGAAAATAATTTATGACAAAGGTATGGGAGCTTGATTTCATGACATAATATTATGTAGGATATTAATAGAAAATGAGATATATATTTCTTTTATAAAAAGTAAAATGTTAATAATATTAATAATAATAAAAATAGTAAAAAGGATAGTTATTTGATATTTTTATTGTCTTAAGATTATTTTATTTATTAATTGGTTTATAGAGTAAAATGATAATATTCAAATAAAATAAAATCAATTAATAATAACAAAACAAGAACAACAATAATGATAATAATAATATGAATAATTAATTAACTTAAAGTTAAGGGTTTTAAGTACCAATTTAAATTTCAAAGTTTAGTTTATAAAATGAAACGATGATATTCAAATTGAAGAATAAAAGTAATAAATATAAAAAGTAATTAATTAATAAATTAATTATTATAAGTGTTAGTTTCAACATTTAATTTTTAATAACTAGCATTGTTAAAATCTCAAATCTAACTAGATATATTATTTAGTGTATGGAAAAATTAGGATGTTACATATATTACCTACTATCAAACGTATGATAGCTTAAGCAAAAGTAATAAGCCACAAGAGACGGTATATTACCTACTATCAAACGTATGATACCCTAAGCAAAGGTAATAACCCAAAAGAGACGGTATATTACCTACTATCAAACGTATGATACCCTAAGAAAAGGTAATAACACAAAATATATGGTATATTACCTACTATCAAACGTATGATAGCCTAAGCAAAGGTAATAACCCAAAAAGATACGGTATGTTACCTACTATCAAACGTATGATAGCCGAAGCAAAGGTAATAAACCAAAAGATACGATATATTACCTATTATCAGACGTATGATAGCCTAAGCAAAGGTAATAACCCAAAACATACGGTATATTACCTACTATCAGACGTATGATAGCCTAAGCAAAGGTAATAACCCAAAAAATACGGTATATTACCTACTATCACGCGTATGAGAGCCTAAGCAAAGGTAATAACCCAAAACATATGGTATATTACCTACTATCAGACGTATGATAGCCTAAGCAAAGGTAATAACCAAAAAGATACGGTATGTTACCTACTATAAAACGTGTGATAGCCTAAGAAAAGGTAATAACCCAAAAATAAACGGTATATTACCTACTATCAAACGTATGATAGCCTAAGCAAAGGTAATAACCCAAAACATACGATATATTACCTACTATCAGACGTATGATAGCGTAAGCAAAGGTAATAACCCAAAACACACGGTATATTACCTACTATCAGACGTATGATAGCCTAAGCAAAGTTAATAACCCAAAAAATACGGTATATTACCTAGTATTAGGCGTATGATAGCCTAAGCAAAGGTAATAACTAAAAGATACGATATATTACCTATTATCAAACGTATGATAGCCTAAGCAAAGGTAATAACCCAAAAGATACGATATATTACCTACTATCAGACGTATGATAGCGTAAGCAAAGGTAATAACCCAAAACAAACGGTATATTACCTACTATCAGACGTATGATAGCCTAAGCAAAGTTAATAACCCAAAAAATACGGTATATTACCTAGTATCAAGCATATGATAGCCTAAGCAAAGGTAAAAACCAAAAGATACGGTATATTACCTATTATCAAACGTATGATAGCCTAAGCAAAGGTAATAACCCAAATGATACGACATATTACCTACTATCAGACGTATGATAGCCTAACCAAAGGTAATAACCCAAAACATATGGTATATTACCTACTATCAGACGTATGATAGCCTAAGCAAAGGTAATAACCAAAAAGATACGGTATGTTACCTACTATAAAACGTATGATAGCCTAAGCAAAGGTAATAACCCAAAAAGAAACGGTATATTACCTACTATCAAACGTATGATAGCCTAAGCAAAGGTAATAACCCAAAACATACGATATATTACCTACTATCAGACGTATGATAGCGTAAGCAAAGGTAATAACCCAAAACACACGGTATATTACCTACTATCAGACGTATGATAGCCTAAGCAAAGTTAATAACCCAAAAAATACGGTATATTACCTAGTATTAGGCGTATGATAGCCTAAGCAAAGGTAATAACTAAAAGATACGATATATTACCTATTATCAAACGTATGATAGCCTAAGCAAAGGTAATAACCCAAAAGATACGATATATTACCTACTATCAGACGTATGATAGCGTAAGAAAAGGTAATAACCCAAAACAAACGGTATATTACCTACTATCAGACGTATGATAGCCTAAGCAAATTTAATAACCCAAAAAATACGGTATATTACCTAGTATCAGGCATATGATAGCCTAAGCAAAGGTAAAAACCAAAAGATACGGTATATTACCTATTATCAAACGTATGATAGCCTAAGCAAAGGTAATAACCCAAATGATACAACATATTACCTACTATCAGACGTATGATAGCCTAACCAAAGGTAATAACCCAAAACATATGGTATATTACCTAGAGGTGGCAATTAAATCCATTAAGGCAAAATTCATCCAATCCATCCATCAAAAAATCCATCCAATCCATCCACCACACAAAAAATAAGTTAATGGATTGGATTAAATCCATCCATTTATATGCATGGATGGATTCAATCCATCCATTTATATGCATGGATTGATTCAATCCATCCAACATATTTTAAGGATCCAATGGATTATTTTTATTTTCGTTAGATTTATTTTTTTAAAATTAGATTCTTTTAAAAATAATTAAAAAATTATATTTTTTTTCTGAAAAAAAAATTTTAATTTTTTTGAAAAAATATCTGTTTTTTTTTTTCAGAACAAAAAACTGATTTGTTTTTCGAAAAAAAAAAATGACTTTTTTTTTTGGAAAAAAAATCAGTATTTTTTTTCAGAATAAAAAACTGATTTGTTTTTCAAAAAAAAGCCGACTTTTTTTTTGGAAAAAAATCGGTTTTTTTTCAGAATAAAAAACTGATTTGTTTTTCAAAAAAAAAATAAAATTTTTTCTCGAAAAAAAAACCGACTTTTTTTTTGGAAAAAAATCGGTTTTTTTTTCAGAATAAAAAACTAATTTGTTTTTCGAAAAAAAAAATTTCGAAAAAAAAACCGACTTTTTTTTTTCTGAAAAATCGTTTTTTTTTCAGAATAAAAAATTGATTTGTTTTTAGAAAAAAAAACCGACTTTTTTTTTGGGAAAAAAATACCGACTTTTTTTTTGGGAAAAAAATCGTTTTTTTTTTTCAGAATAAAAAACTAATTTGTTTTTGAAAAAAAAAATATTTATTTTTACGAAATTAAAAAAAAAAGTTGGATGGATGGATATCCATCCATTAAAAATATGTTAATGGATGGATTGGATGGATTTTATTCTTAATGGATGGATCGGATTGGATAATTTTAATAAAATTTTAGTGGATTTTAATGGACTAATGGATTATTTTAATCCATCCATTAGCAATCCAATCCATATCCATCCAATCCATCCATTTTGCCACCCCTAATATTACCTACTATCAGACGTATGATAGCCTAAGCAAAGGTAATAACCAAAAAGATATGGTATGTTACCTACTATAAAACGTATGATAGCCTAAGCAAAGGTAATAACCCAAAAACAAACGGTATATTACCTACTATCAAACGTATGATAGCCTAAGCAAAGGTAATAACCCAAAAGATACGATATATTACCTACTATCAGACGTATGATAGTGTAAGCAAAGGTAATAACCCAAAAGATACGGTATGTTACCTACTATCAAACGTATGATAGCCTAAGCAAAGGTAATAACCCAAAAAGATACAGTATATTACCTACTATCAAACGTATGATAGTTTAGGCAAAGGTAATAATCCAAAAGATACGATATATTACCTACTATCAGACGTATGATAGCCTAAGCAAAGGTAATAACCCAAAACATACGGTATATTACCTACTATCAAACGCATGATAGCCTAAGCAACGGTAATGACCCAAAAGATATGATATATTACCTACTATCAAACGCATGATAGCCTAAGCAAAGGTAATAACCCAAAAGATACTGCATATTACCTACTATCAAACGCATGATAGCCTAAGCAAAGATAATAACCCACAAGATACGGTATATTACCTACTATCAAACGTATGATAGCCTAAGCAAAGGTAATAAGCCACAAGAGACGGTATATTACCTACTATCAAACGTATGATACCCTAAGCAAAGGTAATAACCCAAAAGAGACGGTATATTACCTACTATCAAACGTATGATACCCTAAGAAAAGGTAATAACACAAAATATATGGTATATTACCTACTATCAAACGTATGATAGCCTAAGCAAAGGTAATAACCCAAAAAGATACGGTATGTTACCTACTATCAAACGTATGATAGCTGAAGCAAAGGTAATAAACCAAAAGATACAATATATTACCTATTATCAGACGTATGATAGCCTAAGCAAAGGTAATAACCCAAAACATACGGTATATTACCTACTATCAGACGTATGATAGCCTAAGCCAAGGTAATAACCCAAAAAATATGGTATACTACCTACTATCAGGCGTTTGAGAGCCTAAGCAAAGGTAATATCCAAAAAAGATATGGTATATTACCTACTATCAAACGCATGATAGCCTAAGCAAAGGTAATAACCAAAAAGATACGGTATATTACCTACTATCAAACGTAGTATAGCCTAAGCAAAGGTAATAACCCAATAAGATACGGTATATTACTTACTACCAGGCGTATGATAGCCTAAGCAAAGGAAATAACCCAAAAGATACGGTATATTACCTACTGTTGCACCCCAAAATTTTACCAACATTTATTTACCTATCAAGAGTTGTATGAGACTTTGAAGCTAGCCAAGGAGCTTGTTCAAATGTTCAAAGGTTGATACCTTTGTCAGAGAACTCAAGAGATCCTCAAAGGAATTGGTTGAAACCAAGTTTGTGTGTCTCATAACTTGAGAGTTGTGGGAGCTCCTCAGATGATTCTGAGACTATGAGGATGGACTTAAAGCTTTGAGAAAGTTTATGAGATGTCTTGAAAGCCATCATGAAGCCTAGAGAGGTCATTGTACAAGAATTCAGAAGATTCAACCATGAGTGGTGGAATTAGGGTTTGACTGGGTCAACCCTAAGTCAACTGATGATTTGGAGAAGGTTGAGACCTAATCCAAGAGCCATGTGGTCATGGAATGATGTATTGAGATATTATAAGGATGATTCCTAGACCAACTCATCATGATTTAGGAGTTTGAGAAGTTTTAAGCTAGGGTTTCTAAGGATTGACAATGTAAAATCCCCTAGTTTGATCCCTATCTTCAAGGCAGTTTAGCTGAAGATGTGATTGTCATCTCATTTTCCCCATAACATGAATGTTGTAGAGCTTGTTCTCAGATTTGATTTGAGTAGTAGAAGTCATTGATAGGGTTTGTAGAGCTCAAGTGATGGTTTTGACAAATTACAGGTCATCTGAGGTATGTGAATCTGGGTCCTTGAAAGTCACCCAACTTGCAAACAACTTTTTCCCTAGTAGGATGATTCCTATGAACTCTTGGTCAACATGAATGTTGAAGATAATCTTCTTAGATTTCTAGAGAGTACTATAAGTCCTTGATAGGATTTGTAGAACTCAACTTATGGCTTTGACAAGCCAAGGGCATTTTGGTCATTTGGAAGTTATAAGTCATTTCAAGCATAAGGCCATATCTCCTACTTCCAAGCTTCAAATGGAAAAATCTTCAACATCAAACTTGCTTAGAATGATGTTTTAAGGATAGTAGGGAGGTCATGAGATGTTGAAAAGGATCATATCAAAAAGTGATAAAAATGGCCTAAAAATGAGGCATTAGTTATTCCAGTGAATTTGAAAAATGGAAATCACAAGTTATAAGTCCAAACCATGTCATGTAATAGGTCATTTTGACTCCAAATGACATTCTAAGAACAATGGTTCAGCCACAATTTTGATTTGAGGCTTGCATCATAGGGCTGCTTTGGAATTTGATTACTTGCATCTTAAGGTACCAAACCAAAACAAGGAAAAACTCAATAAACAAGGAAGATGTGCATTGTAACTAACCCTAAATCTCATGTGGGGATAAATTCAAGTCAGTTACCAAGATTACAAGGCATATGGCATGAGATACCATGTAAGGAGAATGAGAATTCAAAAATACCATGACATGAAAAGATGAATTTCTCATTGGATGATCCTAGATGGTTCTAGATGTTTCTAAGCCATTTTATATAACAAGTGCAACTTGCTCAGATGCAAGGTTGGTGTTAATTGGTGTAGAGAAGAGAGAGTGAGATCAAAATTCCTCCATTGCAAGTCACATTCAAGCTCTTCATTCTTCTTCATTGCCATCCCATTTTTCTTCACAAACCTTCTCCATAGATCTTTCTGAGTATATGCATACTGAGTTGAAGCTCCATTGTTGGAGAATTGAAGGTGTTCACATTGGATTTGCAAAGAAGCAATTGTCATTGGATCTTGAAGTACAAACTCTCTCCTTCAAATCTTTTGCAAACAGAAGAGTCTTCATCATCCAAGGAGTATTCTTGAAGAGTTTCAAGCCTCGAAAGCAAGGGTTTCATCATCTACCATATCAAGAAGCCAGGTTTGCAAAATCCCTTTCATCTCATAATCTAGGCATGGTTAGGTTAAGTTATTAGTTTAGAACTGTTAGAGACAACTAGGTGATCATTTTTGATGAGTTTAGGATCAATTGGAGAAGTTTCAGCCATGGACATAATTTCTTGATGGAGCAAGAAGGAGTGATATAGTGAATGATAATGCTAGTTTAATAGCTGATTTTGATTAGTGTAATGCAAGGATCATTTTGATGTAAAGAAAGTTGAGTTTGGTTGAAGTCGAGCATGGATCATATTTTGAGATTGGTTTGGTTACACCTTCGGGTTTGAGGATAGAGGCCGTTTCAATGTATTCTAGTACCATGATCGTGTTCAGGGTGAAATTCTGAGCAACTTAGGGTTTTACATTTTGGAATTTGGTCAAGAAATAAGCGCACACGAGTTGGTAGAAGTTTGGTGCATGGAAGCTGAGTTTCATGGAAATTTCAGGAAACCCTAATCCAAGGTTGAAGACGATCTCCAAGCCCTTGGATGCACGCGCTGACCTTGACCCAAAGACCGATCCAATGGACGACATTCAATTGAATTTTAGAGGGAAATTCTGAAAGCAGCGCAACGCTGCGTTTCATTAAAGCAGGGTTGCTGGGCTTAAGTGGATCTTGTGATATCCCCACCCCCCTATCAGGCCCAATTCCATTTTTAACTATAATTTGTTTCTTTTTGCACCACTCTTTTTTCTTTTTTCTTTTGATTTTCCAATTGTTTTTCTGAATTAAAATGGGCCCAAGCGCATTTCTATACGCACCCCCCAGTCTGGGCCCAAGCATAAAATGAACTGCATATTATTTCTTCCTGCACCCCATGCTTCATGTTTTGATTTCATTTTTCTCCATTTTATTTCACACTTTGAAAACTCATAATAAAATGGAAAATCAATATTTTTTAATGGGAGTTTTTTCTCCCTTTTCATATTTTTGTCTAGAAAAATATAAAGTAAAAACATTTCTTTTGTTTTGTTCTAGGGTTAAGGATTAGGAAGAGTTTAGATGTAGATAACTTCTTTCTCAAACATGGATGGTATCATTCACCTCCATTCCTCCCTAACAAATGCACTTTCGGAGTGCGGTCCGGAAAGTTACTGGGGTTTATCGTTAGCGAACGAGGTATCGAGGTTGATCCTGCGAAAATAAAAGCCATTCAAGAAATGCCAGCGCCGAAAACAGAAAAAGAAGTTCGTGGTTTCTTGGGCAGAATAAACTACATTGCAAGGTTTATCTCTCAGCTCACGGCCACTTGTGAACCGATGTTCAAGCTTTTAAAGAAAGATCAGGCAATTACTTGGAATGAAGATTTCCAGAAGGCATTCGACAAGATAAAGCAGTATCTTCAAGAACCTCCAATCTTGATACCCCCAGTGGCTGGACGGCCATTAATCATGTACTTGACAGTTCTTGAGAATAGTATGGGGTGTGTTCTCGGTCAGCACGACGAGACAGGCAGAAAGGAGCATGCCATTTACTATTTGAGTAAAAAGTTCACTGAGTGTGAATCTCGATACTCGATGCTGGAGAAGATGTGTTGTGCACTAGCTTGGGCTGCCAAACGTCTACGACATTACATGCTCAACCACACCACTATGCTAATTTCGAAGATGGATCCGATCAAGTACGTCTTCGAGAAGCAGGCTCTTTCGGGCAGGATTGCCAGATGGCAAATGGTGTTAACGGAATATGATATTCAGTACGTGTCCCAGAAGGCCATTAAGGGAAGCGTATTGTCTGATTACCTTGGTAAACAGCCGATCGAGGACTACCAGCCGATGAAGTTTGAATTCCCTGACGAGGATATTATGTTTCTCAAAGCAAAGGATTATGATGAGTCGTTGCCCGACGAGGGGCCAGATAGGAAATCCCAGTGGAAGTTGATATTCGATAGGGCGGTTAATTCCTATGGAAGTGGCATCGGGGCTATCATCACGACTCCCCACGGATCCCATATCCCGTTCACTACGAGACTGACGTTTCCAGTCACCAACAATGAGGCGGAGTACGAAGCATGCATCATGGGTCTAGAAGAGGCAATTGATTTAAGAATCAAGAATCTAGACGTATATGGTGACTCAGCGCTTGTGATCAACCAAATTAAAGGGGAGTGGGAGATTCGTAAATCGAATTTGGTGCCGTACATGAATTATGCCAGAAGGCTACTTCCGTTCTTCGATCGAGTGGAACTCCATCATGTGCCCAGGGCTGAAAATCAGATGGCTGATGCCTTAGCCACGTTGGCTTCAATGTATAAAGTCAATTTTTGGAATGAGGCTCCAAGAATTGTACTTTCGCGTCTTGATAGACCGGCATTTGTCTTTGCAATCGAGGATGTCGCCGACAGCAAGCCATGGTTCCATGACATCCAGACTTTCCTTATGACTAAGGAGTATCCTGCGGGTGCGTCAACCCAGGATAAGAAGACTCTGAGGAGGCTGTCTGGCAACTTTTATCTCAATCCTGATGGAGTGTTGTATAAGAGAAACCACGATCTCGTGCTACTCATATGTGTAGATGAGAAAGAGGCGAGTATGCTCATGGAAGAAGTCCATGAAGGCACATTTGGTACGCACGCCGGCGGGCATGCTATGACAAGAAAGTTCCTGAGAGAAGGATACTACTGGCTGACGATGGAGTCGGATTGCTTCAGATTCGCGAAGAGATGTCATAAATGCCAGATTTATGCTGATAAAGTTCATGTGCCGCCGTGCCCGTTAAATGTCATGTCCTCCCCGTGGCCGTTCTCCATGTGCGGCATCGACATGATAGGCAAGATCGAGCCCACTGCATCTAATGGTCATCGTTTCATTCTGGTAGCTATCGACTACTTCACCAAGGGGGTGGAGGCAGCCTCGTATGCTAATGTGACCAAGCAGGTGGTAGCTAAATTCATAAAGAGGGACATCATCTGTCGTTACGGAATTCCCGAGCGGATCATTACTGATAATGGTTCGAATTTGAATAACAAGATGATGAAGGAGCTGTGCCAGAGCTTCAAGATTGAACACCACAACTCATCTCCTTACCGGCCAAAGATGAATGGCGCCGTCGAAGCCGCCAACAAGAACATAAAGAAGATTGTTCAGAAGATGGTTGTGACATACAAAGATTGGCACGAGATGCTGCCGTTTGCATTGCACGGTTATCGTACGATGGTACGTACGTCGACCGGGGCAACTCCTTTCTCCTTAGTGTACGGTATGGAAGCTGTCCTACCGTTAGAAGTGGAGATCCCTTCTTTGCGAGTTTTGGTTGATGTGAAACTCGACGAGGCAGAATGGATTACGAATCGTCTGAACCAACTCAGCCTGATGGACGAGAAGAGGTTAGCATTGATTGCATTTGGTCGTCTGTACCAAAGCCGAATGAAGAAAGCTTACGATAAGAAGGTGCGTCCTAGAAGCTTTCAGACGGGTGATCTCGTCCTGAAGAAGATTCTTCCTCCACACTCCGATCACCGGGGCAAGTGGACTCCGAATTACGAAGGTCCGTACATCGTCAGCAAGGTCTTCTCGGGAGGAGCTTTGTTGTTATCCACGATGGATGGTGAAGATTTTGCATCCCCGGTGAACGCGGACGCAGTTAAAAAATACTTTGCTTGAAAGCGACCCGCTGGACAAAAAAAGAGAGTCCAGGCAAAAAAGGGGCATCCCGGCGAACCAAAAATAGAATAAAAGGTTCGGGCAAAAATTAGGGATATATTGAAAAAAGGTACACCCGCGAAGTCGAAAACCTACACTGGGCGGCTTCGGCAAAAAAGGGTATCCCGGTGAACTGAAAACCCGTAAAGAGCGGTTCACGCAAAAGTTAGGGATTTGAAAAAGCAAATGACTGCGTTCCGCGTGTGGACTTTCATTGTCTAGTGGTTTGGAGGACCTGAGGGCCGTTTATCTAAATCAATCTCTTCCGAAGCTGAAGCGTCGGAGAAGTATCGAAGTCGAGTGGGCCTTAGAGGGATCAACTCATGGTGTTCGTCTACGCCTCGTTGCCGACATTTGTATATACTGATGTATATTTATGTTTTTGCGCGGCTTCCTCATTCCAGGAGCTTGCCTCTGTTGTAAAACATTTTTACCCATTCAGGGGTTCGTTATCAATAAAACGCATACTATTCAGCAATTCTGTTTGTCTGTTTAACATTTATCTGTTTTGTTTGCGAAAAAGAACGCCGATGTTTTTGATAAAATGCACATACATAAACTTACTGGCCTAGGCCACTGATTGTTGAAACAATTAATTACCTGAATATTGTCACGAGATAATAACCTTGATAGGTCCCTTTGAGAAGGGTATCTTGTCTGTTTGTTTGTGTTGTTGCAGGTGTAGCATACTCCAGACAGAGCGCCGTGCGCATCCCCGAAGCAGGATGATTCCTCCTTCTCCAGCAGAGTTCAGTAGCCTCTCCCCGCAGAGTCTGAACGCAAGATCGTGAGCATTGATATGTCTCCCCATGCAGAGATGATTCTTTTCCCCAAGCAGACGCATCCTGAAGGAACGTCATCTTCTCAGCTGAGTCGGGCGCCGAAGCTCGTGTTCTCCCCCCGCACCGGGTCACAAGTGCAGGTTTCGTAGGAAACTGTTCGTACGCCGAAGTATGCAGCAACTGATGGTGCCAGACTGAAGTCTCTAGCAGAATTGAAATTCCCCACCAGAGTCGTACTCTCTCCCGAAGTCGAATGATTCCCTCTTCCCCAGCAGCATGTTGGAACAACTGATGCTGCTTCCCCGCAGAGTGGTACTCTCCCCCAAAGTCGGATGATTCCTTCTTCCCCAGCGGAATTGAAATTCCTCATCAGAGTCGTACTCTCTCCAGCGAAGCATGTGGGACCATGATTGGTTTTCCCTAGCAGAGCGTTAAACAGCTGACGCTGTATTTCCCCAGAGTTGTACTCTCTCCAACGAAGTAGAATGATTTCTCCTTCCTCAGCCGAGTTTGCAGATCCCCAAGAGAGCCGAATCCTTGGAAGTTGATCAGACCATGATTGGTTTTCCCCAGTGGAGTGTTGAGCAGCTGAAGTTGTTTCCCCATAGAGTCTTATCCCCAGAAGAGTAGCCGAGACGGCCACGTAGTTTACTCCTGCGATTGATATCGCTTTCCCTCAGCAGGTCCAGGTTCTCGTAGAGCTTCGTTCCCCTGCAGTAGTCAACTGAAGTTGTTTCCCCCGCAGCAATCAACTGAAATTGTGTCCCCTGCGGAGTCCAATTGATATTGGCGTGACCATGTTCTCCTCAGCAGGATGATTCCTCTATCTGAGTAGTTCTTTCTCCTTGACAGGAGGATTTCCCCTTCGGCATTTATTTTGCTGATGGGATCGCATCATTGTGCATGATCGCATAGCATTTATCATAAACGCATAGCATTTCCACCGTGTGGAGAATTGTGCCATTGTCGAGGCATATGCATAATAAACATGATCTAGGTTGTTACCGTTCTTATTTTGCAGGTGTTCCGCCGAAGGATCAGTTGCTCAGGATGATTCCTGACATTCTCCCCAACGAAGTCGCTTGCTCAAGATGACTCTTGAGATCCCCAGCGAAGTCTTCAGTTCAAGACGATTCTTGAATTCCTCAGCAGGGCCGTTTGCTTAAGATGATTCCTAAGCTCCCCAGTGCAGTCCCCAGTGAAGGTTGCCCAAGATGATTCCTGAAGCCCCAAGAGAGCCGAATCCTCAGAACCTGCTCAAGCCATGATTGGTTTGTCCCCGGCAAGAATTGCCCAGGATGATTCCTGGAATCCCCACCAGAGTGTTTGCTCAGAATGGTTATCGGTTCAAGATGATTCTTGAAGGTCCCCGGCGGAGTTATTTGTCCAAGATGATTCTTGAAGTCCTCAGCAGAGTTGATTCATCCAGAATGATTTCTGGACCCCCGGAGCGGAGTTACTTGATAGTTCTCCAGATTCCCCAACGGCGAAGCGTCATCCCCAGCAGGTTTTCCAACGGCGAAGTTGAAACCTCCCTTGAAGACTTCATGATTGAAGTCTTCCCGTGTTAATGAAGTAGTTATCTCAGTAATGCGGAATGCCTGATGGCATGATCAACCTGATGGTTGAAGTCCGGCTGATGCCCGACAGTGTTCTTTGAATGCCTGATGGCATAATCTACTATGCGCTACCGGTTACCGTGTGACCAACTCCCCAATGAAGTTTCTTCACTTTGACGGCGAGGTCACATTATGTTTGTTTCCAGCGGCGATGTTGGATGGTTGTTTTTGACGGCGAGGTCAGACGATGTTGAGAGTTGACGGCTAAGTCAGATTAGGTTGAGTACTTGACGGCGATGTCGAGTATTTACCAGAGTATGTTTGTTGCTGGCGGCGATGTCAGGTGTTTGTTTTCCAGCGGCGAGGTTGGATATCTGTTTCTGACGGCGAAGTCAGGTTATGTTGAGTACTTGACGGTGATGTCGAGTGTTTCCCAGGGTTATGTTTTGTTCTTGACGGCAATGTCAAGTTGATTTAGTTCTCCAGCGGTGATGTCAAGTTGATCTAGTTCTCCAGCGGCGATGTTGGATATTTGTTTGTTTCTGGCGGCGATGTCAGGTGTTTGTTTCCAGCGGCAATGTTGGATGTTTGTCTATGACGGCGATGTCAGATCATTTGTTTGTTTCTGGCGGCGATGTCAGGTGTTTGTTTCCAGCGGCGATGTTGGATGTTTGTCTATGACGGCGATGTCAGATCATTTGTAGTTCCAGCGGCGATGTTGGATGTTTGTTTCTTCTCCAGCGGCGATGTTGGATGTCTGTGTCTGGCGGCGATGTCAGTTGATTTAGTGTTCCAGCGGCGATGTTGGATGTTTGTTTCTTCTCTAGCGACGATGTTGGATGTCTGTGTCTGGCGGCGATGTTAGTTGATTTAGTTTTCCAGCAGCGATGTTGGGTGTTTGTTCTCCGACGGCGATGTCAGATTCTCTATTTCCCCAGCGGCGATGTTGGGTGTTTTGGTTGTCTGATGACGATGTCAGAGGAATTTAATGTAGATAATTGACGGCGATGTCAGATCATTATTTCTCCAGATAGTTGTCGTGCAGCTATTATTCCAGTACTTGAGCAGTTGGCAAATTTCTGGGTTTATCGGTATTCAACCATCTCGCACCTTGATTGGCTGAGAGACGTTCGCTCCTCACCCAGTCAGGTTCAAGCCGTTTGAATAGGGGCAGCTGTTGCACCCCAAAATTTGAACAACATTTATTTACCTATCAAGAGTTGTATGAGACTTTGAAGCTAGCCAAGGAGCTTGTTCAAATGTTCAAAGGTTGATACCTTTGTCAGAGAACTCAAGAGATCCTCAGAGGAATTGGTTGAAACCAAGGTTGTGTGTCTCATAACTTGAGAGTTTTGGGAGCTCCTCAGATGATTTTGAGACTATGAGGATGGACTTAAAGCTTTGAGAAAGTTTATGAGATGTCTTGAAAGCCATCATGAACCCTAGAGAGGTCATTGTACAAGAATTCAGAAGATTCAACCATGAGTGGTGGAATTAGGGTTTGACTGGGTCAACCCTAGGTCAACTGATGATTTGGAGAAGGTTGAGACCTAATCCAAGAGCCATGTGGTCATGGAATGATGTATTGAGATATTATAAGGATGATTCCTAGACCAACTCATCATGATTGAGGAGTTTGAGAAGTTTTAAGCTAGGGTTTCTATGGATTACCAGTGTAAAATCCCCTAGTTTGATCCCTATCTTCAAGGCAGTTTAGCACAAGATGTGATTGTCATCTCATTTTCCCCATAACATGAATGTTGTAGAGCTTGTTCTTAGCTTTGATTTGAGTAGTAGAAGTCCTTGATAGGGTTTGTAGAGCTCAAGTGATGGTTTTGACAAATTACAGGTCATCTGAGGTATGTGAATCTGGGTCCTTGAAAGTCACCCAACTTGCAGACAACTTTTGCCCTAGTAGGATGATTCCTATGAACTCTTTGTCAACATGAATGTTGAAGAGCATCTTCCTAGCTTTCTAGAGAGTACTAGAAGTACTTGATAGGATTTGTAGAACTCAACTTATGGCTTTGACAAGCCAAGGGCATTTTGGTCATTTGGAAGTTATAGGTCATTTCAAGCATAAGGCCATATCTCCTACTTCCAAGCTTCAGATGGAAAAATCTTCAACATAAAACTTGCTTAAAATGATGTTTTAAGGCTAGTAGGTAGGTCATGAGATGTTGAAAAGGCTCATATCCAAAAGTGATAAAAATGGCCTAAAAATGAGGCATAAGTTAATTCAAGTGAATTTGAAAAATGGAAATCACAAGTTATAAGTCCAAACCATGTCATGTAATAGGTCATTTTGACTCCAAATGACATTCTAAGAACAATGGTTCAGCCACAATTTTGATTTGAGGCTTGCATCATAGGGCTGCTTTGGAATTTGATTACTTGCATCTTAAGGTACCAAACCAAAACAAGGAAAAACTCAATAAACAAGGAAGATGTGCATTGTAACTAACCCTAAATCTCATGTGGGGATAAATTCAAGTCAGTTACCAAGATTACAAGGCATATGGCATGAGATACCATGTAAGGAGAATGAGAATTCAAAAATACCATGACATGAAAAGATGAATTTCTCATTGGATGATCCTAGATGGTTCTAGATGTTTCTAAGCCATTCTATATAACAAGTGTAACTTGCTCAGATGCAAGGTTGGTGTTAATTGGTGTAGAGAAGAGAGAGTGAGATCAAAATTCCTCAATTGCAAGTCACATTCAAGCTCTTCATTCTTCTTCATTGCCATCCCATTTTTCTTCACAAACCTTCTCCATAGATCTTTCTGAGTATATGCATACTGAGTTGAAGCTCCATTGATGGAGAATTGAAGGTGTTCACATTGGATTTGCAAAGAAGCAATTGTCATTGGATCTTGAAGTACAAGCTCTCTCCTTCAAATCTTTTGCAAACAGAAGAGTCTTCATCATCCAAGGAGTATTCTTGAAGAGTTTCAAGCCTCGAAAGCAAGGGTTTCATCATCTACCATATCAAGAAGCCAGGTTTGCAAAATCCCTTTCATCTCATAATCTAGGCATGGTTAGGTTAAGTTATTAGTTTAGAACTGTTAGAGACAACTAGGTGATCATTTTTTATGAGTTTAGGATCAATTGGAGAAGTTTCAGCCATGGACATAATTTCTTGATGGAGCAAGAAGGAGTGATATAATGAATGATAATGCTAGTTTAATAGCTGATTTTGATTAGTGTAATGCAAGGATCATTTTGATGTAAAGAAAGTTGAGTTTGGTTGAAGTCGAGCATGGATCATATTTTGAGATTGGTTTGGTTACACCTTCGGGTTTGAGGATAGAGGCCGTTTCAATGTATTATAGTACCATGATCGTGTTCAGGGTGAAATTCTGAGCAACTTAGGGTTTTACATTTTGGAATTTGGTCAAGAAATGAGTGCACACGAGTTGGTAGAAGTTGGGTGCATGGAAGCTGAGTTTCGTGGAAATTTCAGGAAACCCTAATCCAAGGTTGAAGACGATCTCCAAGCCCTTGGATGCACGCGCTGACCTTGACCCAAAGACCGATCCAATGTGTAAGAGCACATATTGTGTCTTAGTAATATCTCTAAGTTTTGATGATAACATTAATGATAATTTGTATACAAGAATTATACTCTCTAAATTTGTTCTAAACTGTTTTCTACAGGCACAAAAGATTTTAATCTTAAAGAGCAAATTTGATGTGAACAATAAATTCTGAATGGCTCAAGAGCATCTGAAGATTAGAAGAATCTGAAGTATAAGAGCTTAGTCATCAAGATTCTGAAGATACAACACGCTGCATATATTATCAAGAATCTGAATGAAAGAAGACTCTGAGTGAAGAGACTCTGAATAAGAGAAGACTCTGATCTGAGTGAAGACTTTGATCTAAGAGCATGTTACGCTTCAAGCACACAGCTGCACCAGACTCTGATTCAGCAACATCTGAAGAACATCTTAGGCTCTGAAGTTTCCAGAAGATTCTGAAGACTGAAGACTCTGATATTGATTGTTGATCTGAACTATCTGAAGAATTATTTGAAGAAGATTATTTTAATATATCCGTTGGAATATGCCAGCAAATCTTTCCTTAATTGGGATAGACATAAATCTCTGCAAGAAGATTATTCCTCTGATACATTCCATATATGGTAAATTCACAGCTCAGCAGACAATTGCTACACCCACATTTTGTGCGCCGTCTCTCTGCTGCAATAGTACAAAGGACAGTACTATTTGATATTGGAAATATCTTCTCCAACGGTATTATATTCTCTCCAATATTCAAGTGGCTATATAAAGGATATCATAGCACTTTCTTCAGCGACGAATTTTGAAAAACTTACTCTCAAGCGAAGAAACTCTCAAGCTCTCATATTCTTTATAGTTCATATTTTGTTCTAAACTTAGAGAAATAACACAGTTGTGTTTATAGCTTTCATAGAAGCAATTTATTACTCTTACATTGTATTACATTAATTTGTAAAGGAAGTTTTCCTTAAGAGGATCTAGGTTAGATCAGTAGCTCTTGAGAAGACTAAGAACAGTTGTTCTTAGGTGTTGCTATTTGTAATCAGTTGATTTGAATAGTGGATTAAGTCCTTGTTGAGAAAGGCAAATCACTCTTGAAAAGGGTGGACTGGAGTAGTTGAGTTCAACGAACCAGGATAAAAATACTTGAGTTTTTATCTTTGATTATTTTCTGTCATACTTATTCAACCCCCCTTCTAAGTATTTTCTCACCTTCAGTTGGCATCAGAGCTCCGGTTCTGCGTGTGCATTCACTTAACCGTGACAGATAAAGATCCAGTGAGAAGAATACTCTGTTATTTATTTGGTTGCTAATATGGGTGATATTCCTACATCAAGCAACAAATATGAAGGAGACAGAATCAGCACCAAACCTCCAATGTTTGATGGAGAAAAATTTGATTATTGGAAAGATAGACTTGAAAGTTTTTTCTTGGGGTATGATGCTGATCTCTGGGATTTAGTCATTGATGGATATGAACATCCTACTAAGGATGGCAAAAAGATTGATAGAAAATCAATGACTGAGGAGCAGAAGAAAGAATTCAAGAATCATCACAAAGCCAGAACCATACTTCTTAATGCAATCTCTCATACAGAGTATGAGAAGATTACCAACAGAGACACTGCTCATGATATGTTTGAGTCTCTCAAAATGACTCATGAGGGAAACTCTCAGGTGAAAGAAACAAAGGCTCTGGCGCTGATACAGAAGTATGAAGCGTTCAAGATGGAAGAATCTGAGAACATTGAGACTATGTTTTCCAGATTTCAGATTCTAACAGCTGGGTTGAAAGTTCTGGACAAGGGCTACTCAACATCTGATCATGTCAAGAAGATCATCAGAAGTCTTCCTACCAGATGGAGACCTATGGTGACTGCATTGAAGCTGGCCAAGGATCTGAACAAAATCTCATTAGAAGAACTCATCAGTTCTTTGAGAAGTCATGAGATTGAGCTGGAGGAAGATGAACCCCAGAAGAAAGATAAAGGTAAATCCTTAGCTTTTAAATCTAACAAATCTGTTAAAGCTTTGCAGGTAAATGAAGAAAGCTCTGAGGAATCGTCTTCTGAAGAAGAAGATGAACTATCCATGTTGTCCAGAAGGATCAACAAACTCTGGAAGCACAAAGGGAAGAAGTTCAACAACTTCAGAAGATGTGATCAAAAGAGAGAATCTTCTGGACACAGAAGATCTGGCAAGAAAGAGGTCACTTGCTATGAATGTAAAGAACCTGGACACTACAAGAGTGAATGTCCCAAACTTCAAAAGGAAAAACCCAAAAGGAAGTTTGATAAAAAGAAAAAGGTTCTGATGGCTACATGGGATGACTCAGATGAATCTGAATCATCTTCTGAATCTGAGGAAGAATGTGCAAATTTTGCGCTGATGGCCAACACAAATGATCAAGATGAAGGAACGTCATCATCTGAATCTGAGTCAGAATCAGACTCTGACTCTGAAGAGGTATTTTCTGAACTCTCCAGAGCTGAACTTGTTGAAAGTTTATCTGACATGTTGGAAAGCTACAGCAAGATTAAACTCAAATACAAGAAGCTGAAAAGCAATCTTGAATCTGAGATTGATCTTCTGAGAACAGAACTTGTTGAGTAGAAAGAAATAAATTTAAAACTCAAAAATGATTTAGAAACAACTCAACAAGAATCTGATACTGAAACAGAGTCAAGTGAAAATATTTTAGAAAAATATGACTCCAGTTTTAAAAGATTCCTCACTAAAAGCATAGACAGAAGCAAAATGGCTTCTATGATCTATGGTGTTAGTGGGAACAACAGAAGAGGCATTGGATGTGAATCTTCCTCTGGAAGCAATCCAAAATCTGTTGATAAACTCTTCATCAAGAAGACTCCTCTGTATTCTCATTTTAAGTTTGGTCATCTGAATGATATTAAACATACAAGCTCTGAAAAGAGTACTTATGTGTTTAAGCCAAGGGCTAGCCAGAATAAACACTATGTTGAAAAACAGAAGTTTAGGCAAAACCACAGAACATCTAACCCCAAAGGACCCAAGAAGATCTGGGTACCTAAAAGTAAAATAATACCTGTTGCAGATGTTCTTAGCAGCAAAATCCAGACACCAATCATGGTACCTGGACTCTGGATGCTCACGACATATGACGGGCGAAAGGTCTATGTTCCAAAGCCTGGAACTTAGATCTGGAGGGGACGTGAAATTTGGAGGGAACCAGAAGGGCAAGATCATTGGCTCTGGTACAATAGGTAATGGTAACCTACCCTCTATTTCTAATGTTCTGTTAGTTGAAGGATTGAAACATAATCTATTGTCCATAAGTCAATTAAGTGACAATGGTTATGATATCATCTTTAATCAAAAATGTTGCAAAGCTGTATGTCAAAAGAATGGTTCAATCCTATTCAGTGGAAAGAGGAAAAACAACATTTACAAAATTAACCTTTCAGAACTTAAAGTTCAAAATGTAAAATGCCTTTTATCTGTGAATGATGAGCAATGGGTCTGGCATAGAAGATTGGGACATATTAATATGAGACGTATATCTCAGATTAATAAACTCAATCTGGTCAGAGGACTCCCTAATCTGAAGTTCAATTCAGATGCTCTGTGTGGCGCATGTCAAAAGGGTAAATTTTCAAAATCTCATTTTAAACCAAAAAATGTTGTTTCCACTTCTAGACTATTGGAATTACTTCATATTGATCTGTTTGGACCAGTGAAAACTGCATCCATCAGAGGCAAGAAGTATGGGTTAGTCATTGTAGATGACTACAGCAGATGGACATGGGTAAAGTTTCTAAAACACAAGGATGAGTCTCATTCTGTGTTCATTGACTTCTGCAATCAAGTCCAGACTGAAAAAGAATGCAGAATTATTAAAGTCAGAAGTGATCATGGTGGTGAATTTGAAAACAAATATTTTGAAAAATATTTTTCTGAAAAAGGAATTGCACATGATTTCTCCTGTCCTAGAACTCCACAACAAAATGGAGTTGTAGAGAGGAAAAATAGAACATTGCAAGAAATGGCCAGAACCATGATCAACGAGACAAATCTGGCAAAATACTTTTGGGCAGAAGCAATAAATACAGCATGTTATATTCAGAACAGAGTGTCTGTAAGACCTCTTCTGGAAAAGACTCCCTATGAATTGTGGAGAAACAGAAAGCCCAACATTGCTTATTTTCATCCATTTGGATGTATTTGTTATATGCTTAACACTAAAGATCATCTGAACAAGTTTGATTCCAAAGCACAGAAGTGTTTCATGCTTGGTTATTCTGAACGCTCTAAAGGCTACAGAGTATTCAATACTGAAACACAGATTGTGGAAGAATCTATTCATGTTAGATTTGATGATAAGCTTGGCTCTGAAAAGCCAAAGCAAGTTGAAAGTTCTGCAGATAGAGAAGTTATTCTCACAGACTCTGAAGGCTCAGAGGCAGACAAGACTGAAGACAAAGACTCTGAAGCAAACCCAGATGCTACGCCTCTAACTTCCCAACTTGACAATCTGCATATTTCTGAAAGACCAACAGTCAGAGGATCTTCTTCCAGAATGAAAGCTTCTCATCCAGAGGATGTGATAATTGGAAAGAAAGATGATCCAATAAGGACAAGAGCATTTCTCAGAACTTCTGAATCTTCCTTCTGTGGCTTAGTGTCAATTATAGAACCAACATCTGTTGATGAGGCTCTGGAAGATAATGAATGGATTTTAGCTATGCAAGAGGAGCTGAATCAATTCACAAGGAATGAAGTCTGGGATCTGGTTCCAAGACCTAAAGGTTTCAATGTCATTGGAACAAAATGGGTTTTCAGAAATAAACTTAATGAGAAAGGAGAAGTTGAAAGGAACAAAGCAAGACTGGTTGCTCAAGGCTACAGTCAACAAGAAGGCATAGACTACACAGAAACATATGCTCCTGTTGCAAGGTTAGAGTCTATACGCTTGCTTATTTCATTTGCTGCACAACATAACATCACTCTTTATCAGATGGATGTTAAAAGTGCTTTTCTTAATGGAATTATAGAAGAGGAAGTGTATGTCCACCAACCTCCTGGTTTTGAAAATGAAAATTTTCCAGATCATGTTTACAAACTGAAAAAATCTCTTTACGGACTAAAACAAGCTCCCAGAGCTTGGTATGAGAGGTTGAGTAATTTTCTTCTGAAGAAAAATTTCATCAGAGGAAAAGTGGATACCACACTATTTTGTAAAACCATTAAGAAAGATTTGTTGATTTGTCAAATTTATGTAGATGATATTATTTTTGGATCAACAAATATTATGCTTGGAAAGGAGTTTGCTAAATGTATGCAGGCAGAATTTGAGATGAGCATGATGGGAGAACTGAGATTCTTTCTGGGAATCCAAGTAAATCAGACTCCAGAGTGCACCTACATACATCAGACCAAGTATGTTAAAGAGCTTCTGAAGAAGTTTAACATGCTGGATAGCAAAATGGCAAAGACTCCAATGCATCCTACAAGCACTCTAGGTAAGGAAGAGGTAAGTAAGAAGGTAGATCAGAAACTCTACAGAGGTATGATAGGATCTCTTCTTTATTTGACTGCTTCTAGACCAGACATTCTGTTTAGTGTTTGTTTATGTGCTAGATTCCAATCAGATCCTAGAGAATCACACTTAACTGCTGTTAAGAGGATTCTAAGGTATCTGAAAGGTACTGCTAATGTTGGTTTGTGTTACAGAAGATCTGACGAATATTCACTAGTTGGATTCTGTGATGCTGACTATGCTGGAGATAGAGTTGAGCGCAAAAGTACTTCTGGAAGCTGTCAGTTTCTTGGAAGTCATCTGATCTCGTGGTACAGCAAGAAGCAACCAACAATTGCACTATCAACCACAGAGGCAGAATACATTGCTGCTGCTGGATGTTCCACTCAGATGCTCTGGATGAAGAGTCAACTAGAAGATTATCAAATCTATGAGAGTAATCTTTCTATCTTCTGTGATAATACTTCTGCTATATGTTTATCCAAAAATCCAATTTTACACTCTAAGGCCAAACATATTGAGATTAAACATCATTTCATCAGAGACTACGTTCAGAAGGGTGTAATAAATTTAGCCTTTGTTGATACAGATCATCAATGGGCAGATATTTTCACAAAACCCCTTGCTGAAGATAGGTTTAAGTTTATTCTGAAAAATATTTGTATGGATTTTTGTCCAGAGTAATATTTCTCAGAGTCAACTTCTCAGATGCTAAGTGTTTAACACTCTGAAGTATTTCATCAGTCTTGCTTGTTTAATTTATCTGTGAATTATTTTTTTTTTTGTGTGAAACTCTGAACTGACCATCTCAGAGGATCTGAAAGTTGAAAACGTTTCATTTCTTAAGAGTTATAGAATCACATGCAAGCAAACACGTGTCACTCAGAATCTGAAAAGATGGAGTACACCTACTGATGATGACGTTTAAGGTATTGCTTTGAAAATCTCAATCTGTCTTGATTTTCCCCCAAATGTCATATCATAATTAAAAATGATTACTTTTCATTTAATGCAAACGTGCGTATGTGTCCTATGTGTGTCTGTTGTGTTTCCCATGCTTGCTTTATTTGTCTATATAAACCATTCTCATAACACATTCACACTTTTCACATTCTCAAACACATATGCGCTTTTGTTTGTTGTTCTCTCTCTTTGCAAACCCTAAAAGAACTCAGAAACCCTCATCTTCTTCATCATCGTCAACAATGGCATCTACTTCAAACGCTGTTACTACCAAGAATGCTACCACTTTCAAAGAACTAACTCTGAGAAGGATGAAACTGGTTGATGATTTATCTGAGAAACCAAGGAAAACTAACTCTGAAGAAGTTAGGGGAAGAAGGATTCCTGTTAAGGATTTTCCTTTATTCACCTCAGATGAATCTAGAGAAGTTATTGTTGAGTATGTTGCTCGCTGCCTAAGAGATGGTGATGAGATTCCTGCCAATCTTTTGCAGAAGGAAGGCCAAGTTCTTCCTGATTTGACAAGGGAAAGAAGACGTACGAGAAAAGTTGATAGTGAAGGTCATCAGAAGAAAAGGAAGCATTCAGATGCTGAAAAGAAGAAGAAAAGGAAGAAGCTGAAGAAGGTTCAACCAAATCCTCCTGCAGCAACTTTTGAAGAAATTAGAGATACTCTGAAACAGGTATTTAACACTGATTCTAATCCTGTTCATCATTCTAATACCCCCACACCCTCTGACTCCCCACTTAGATTTAGAAGATCCAGACCTTCTAAAACTATTATCTCTAAACCATCTTCTGTCCCTCCTCATACACCACAATCCAAGAAACCAACAAACATACAAACAGAAATTCCACAACAAACTCAACAAACAACACCACAACCACAAAACACTATCCCAGAATATACCATTCCAGAGGATGTTCACCCTGAACACTCTGACCAACCTGAATATCTCATTGATCCTGATGAGATATTAGTTGTCACACCTTTAAACCAGTCTGTCAATTTATCTTCAACTTCTGAAAAATCTAACCACTCTGATGCATCATCTGATGATGAATCATCTGGTTACATTAATGAATGCTTGAATGATCTCAAACAACCTCGTTCTGAGAGTATTTGGAAACAGCTGTTTAAATCTCCAACTTCTGAACATCCACCTTCTCCACAAAATTCCCCAACTCAAACTCTCACTCCACAACCTCTTGAAATCCAAAACACTCCACAACCAACAGAAACCCAACCAATTCCCTCAATACCTCAACCACAACATTCTGACCAACAAACATCTGAACCACAAACCAACCAACCAACATCTGAACCACAAATCAATCCTCAACCTTCTGAACCACAAACATCTGAACATCCATCTTCACAACCTCAACCTTCTGAACAAACACCACAAACACAACTAACCCAACCAAGCAAACCCAGAATCCCTGATGAAGCAGAATTGGGATCACGTGTTTATACTCTGTTAAGAGATTTTGATAAGGATAATGTCTCAGACTTTGCTGACATTATGGATGTTTGCATGACTACTATGGACAAAGAGGCTGCTGACGCTGTTTGGAAGAAATATCTTTACAGACTGAATAGGGAGGCTTTGAAAATCAGGACTCAATGTCTTAGATTGTCAAAAGTAAGGTTTGCTGCTTATCAAAAACGGATTAAGAGAAACACTCCTCCTATTCTTCTTCTAGAAGCTCCTCCACCTCCAGAAATTCCTGCACCTGATGTTACTCAGCCTATTTCAGAATCTACTGTTTCAGAATCTACAGATCTTCAGAAGGATGTCAAAGAACTTAAGGATTTTATGGTTGATCAAAAGAAAACAAATGAAGAAATGAAAACTTGGATGGCTAAGCAAGATGAAAATTCAGAAAGGATTACAGCACTGCTGCAACTCATTGCTTCTCAACAAGCCTCATATGCTAAACCTACTTGATGTTTTGCACAAGTTTTTCATGTTTTGCTTTGTTTTGATTTTCTTCTGATATGTTTTGTATGCTTTTATCTGAATCTGGATGTTCTCTTGACTTAATGACAATGATCTTTTTGCTTATCTGGATATGTGTTTCTTCTGCATCTTTACTGTCTTTTAAAATTCTTTTTGATTATGACAAAAAGGGGGAGAAACAAAATAGAATCTGATTGTTCAAATCTATAAGCAATTATCTGAACTAAGTCAGACATGTTACTAACATTCTTTGAATTTAAGTGTCCCAGATATTATTAAAAAATCTGACAAATTTCATTGAAGTTTTTCCTGAGATCTATCTTTTCAGAACCTGATCAAAAATAGCTAAATCTGAGTAGACCAGACTCTGATATCTAACCTTGAGTACTATGATCTAAAAGATAACTCAAGACAGGAAATGGCAAGATAAACAACCAGGTGTTCTGAAGTTGTTCATCTGGCATCAAGCTTTAATATGGCATCAAGCTTTGACTCTAGAAGTCAAACATATGTCAACCAGGCTTCAATCAGGCTCTGAATCTGAAATGTACTCAACCAGAAAGGGAAGTATCTAATTCCATTAGAGTATTCATTTCAGGGGGAGATTGTTAATCTCAGGGGGAGTAATTTTAATTCATATTTTTATTGAACAAATTTCTCATGTTTTGTCATCATCAAAAAGGGGGAGATTGTAAGAGCAGAGATTGTGTCTTAGTAATATCTCTAAGTTTTGATGATAACATTAATGATAATTTGTATACAAGAATTATACTCTCTAAATTTGTTCTAAACTGTTTTCTACAGGCACAAAAGATTTTAATCTTAAAGAGCAAATTTGATGTGAACAATAAATTCTGAATGGCTCAAGAGCATCTGAAGATTAGAAGAATCTGAAGTATAAGAGCTTAGTCATAAAGATTCTGAAGATACAACATGCTGCATATATTATCAAGAATCTGAATGAAAGAAGACTCTGAGTGAAGAGACTCTGAATAAGAGAAGACTCTGATCTGAGTGAAGACTTTGATCTAAGAGCATGTTACGCTTCAAGCACACAGCTGCACCAGACTCTGATTCAGCAACATCTGAAGAACATCTTAGGCTCTGAAGTTTCCAGAAGATTCTGAAGACTGAAGACTCTGATATTGATTGTTGATCTGAACTATCTGAAGAATTATTTGAAGAAGATTATTTTAATATATCCGTTGGAATATGCCAGCAAATCTTTCCTTAATTGGGATAGACATAAATCTCTGCAAGAAGATTATTCCTCTGATACATTCCATATATGGTAAATTCACAGCTCAGCAGACAATTGCTACACCCACATTTTGTGCGCCGTCTCTCTGCTGCAATAGTACAAAGGACAGTACTATTTGATATTGGAAATATCTTCTCCAACGGTATTATATTCTCTCCAATATTCAAGTGGCTATATAAAGGATATCATAGCACTTTCTTCAGCGACGAATTTTGAAAAACTTACTCTCAAGCGAAGAAACTCTCAAGCTCTCATATTCTTTATAGTTCATATTTTGTTCTAAACTTAGAGAAATAACACAGTTGTGTTTATAGCTTTCATAGAAGCAATTTATTACTCTTACATTGTATTACATTAATTTGTAAAGGAAGTTTTCCTTAAGAGGATCTAGGTTAGATCAGTAGCTCTTGAGAAGACTAAGAACAGTTGTTCTTAGGTGTTGCTATTTGTAATCAGTTGATTTGAATAGTGGATTAAGTCCTTGTTGAGAAAGGCAAATCACTCTTGAAAAGGGTGGACTGGAGTAGTTGAGTTCAACGAACCAGGATAAAAATACTTGAGTTTTTATCTTTGATTATTTTCTGTCATACTTATTCAACCCCCCTTCTAAGTATTTTCTCACCTTCACAATGGACGACATTCAATTGAATTTTAGAGCGAAATTCTGAAAGCAGCGCAACGCTGCGTTTCATTAAAGCAGGGTTGCTGGGCTTAAGTGGATCTTGTGATATCCCCACCCCCCTATCAGGCCCAATTCCATTTTTAACTATAATTTGTTTATTTTTGCACCGCTCTTTTTTCTTTTTTCTTTTGATTTTCCAATTGTTTTTCTGAATTAAAATGGGCCCAAGCGCATTTCTATACGCACCCCCCAGTCTGGGCCCAAGCATAAAATGAACTGTATATTATTTCTTCTTGCACCCCATGCTTCATGTTTTGATTTCATTTTTCTCCATTTTATTTCACACTTTGAAAAATCATAATAAAATGGAAAATCAATATTTTTTAATGGGAGTTTTTTCTCCCTTTTCATATTTTTGTCTAGAAAAATATAAAGTAAAAACATTTCTCATTTCAGGCATTTTAATATTTTTTGCATATTTTCTTCTTTTATGGCTTTTTAATTCTTTTATATTGATATATGATTTTGTAGAATTTTGTTTAGGTAGCTCCCTTAATATTTTTGAGTCAATCTTTTTAGGATAATTAGATATATCTTTTAGGTTCCCCTTGGATTTATTCCATATTTTTGTGATGATTTTTAGGATAGTTTTGATTAGATGCTATTAGGTTGTGTAGAATTAGGTTAAAACTTCAACATAGGTCCATAATAACTTTAGATTTTGGGTTTTTAGGACAATTTAGACTATGGGGAATATATGGGCATTAAGGGTAGGTATGTAGGATCCCTTAGAAATTATATTAGGATTTAATATAGTAGTATGCTATTTTTAGTTGATTTTTGTATTGGTTGATTGTTTGTGTTGCCTTTAGGGCATGTTTGCTTTAGTTGCTTTGCTTTGTGGGCTTGGAGAGCTTGACCTTGATCTAAGGAGCATTGAGGAGCATAGTAGAATACTTGAAGATGGATTGAGGAGCTTGAGAGCTTGGTCTTATTTTCTTTTGTTTTGTTCTAGGATTAAGGATTAGGAAGAGTTTAGATGTAGATAACTTCTTTCTCAAACATGGATGGTATCATTCACCTCCATTCCTCCCTATGATTCAAAGTCCTTCCATGGTATACACCTCTCTCCTTTGGAGGGATAAGTGGTGTACCTAGGAAGTAGAACTTTTGAGGGAACCATTCCTTTTACGTTGAACCCTTATAGGTCACCTTTGGTGATCAAATAAGCAGTTCAATATCCCCCAGCTTATCCAGTAAGTGATTTTCTCCGGTTTGATTATCTTGAGAGATGTTAGGCTAGAGTTTGAAGATGAAGACTTCAATGAAGAGTGTAGAAGAGGATGAATCCTTGAGTATTGCCATTCCAGCTGAAGCTTGAAGAGCAACAAGAGCAAGTTGATACTTGAAGATCCCTGAAGATTAGGTGAAGCCTAAAGGTGGAGCTGATCAAGAAGCTGGAGCTCAAAGGAGAAGATAAGTTGAAACTTATGTTGTAGGGTTGAAACCTGGAAAAGCAAATTGATGTTTGTCAAGTGATTGAAGTCTAAAGACTGAGTTGCTTTTGGAAAAGCTGAAGCTTGGAGTTGAGAGAGGAGTTGATCTGCTTTCTTCTGTTTTCTTTTCTGTATTGCTGTGTTTTGTTTGACTTGTTTGATGCATTAGAATAAGTTCATAACTAGAATAAGTAGAATCTAGGAGCACGATTGCAATAGAGGTTGAGTTGCTCCCTCTGCTTGTATTGTTGCTGTGTGGCTTTGCTTGCGGGTATTCGGTAGAGCCCAGCTCCCTTGCCCATGTGGTTTGTTTGCCGGATGGCATTTCATTTCATTTTATCTGTATGATTGCAGTTTACTGTTTATTGCTTGATAGCATGTTGTTTATATTTCAGTATGATTACTGTTATCCATTATGGCTTGAGGTTGAGATGAGCTTGTGGAGGCTGAAGCCCCACACACATTTCCTCCCTCACTTGCATTGCATGCATTTTACTGTTAAGCTGATGCTTTGTCTGTTTTGGTGTATCATTGACATGATCCCTTAGGACTCTCATTTCCTTTGATAAGGATTTGATGATAGAATTTTAGGTTGAAACCTATGCATGACAACTACTAGGAGTTCCCTGTTCAAACCTCAACCATAGGATGAATCCATGGCATGACAACAGTAGGACTTGATAGTCTCCCTCCTAGTTGGGCCTGTTCTCTTCTCATCTCAAAACAGTTTAAGATACAGTAATCATGAATGATTTCTTTCGTACGTTACGAGCCTTAAGCTATCTGAGAAACGATTGTGGGAGAGTTTCGTTTCCATAGTCTGGATGTTTAGTATGGTACCCTTTGGGTGACATGCGACGCATTCACTCTCAGGTCATAGTCTCTAGTGCGATTGAAATCGCAAACACAATAAAAAACACTTCTTTCGTAAAAGACAGGAAATAAACCGTAGTTTCCCGAACTACGTGAGCTCTGATCTCTCATGCCTGTTGAGAGTACGTAGGCACAAGATGGCGATGTCTTGGCGAGCTACATTCCCCCATAACCCTTCGTAGGCCGAACTATGTTGACTCTGATTTCTCATTGTCTGATGAGAATACGTAGGCATAAAGTGCGATGCTTTTCCGAGTCATTTTTCTTTTTTCAGCCAGCCTTGATAGGTAGATAGAATAAAACCAACCCGTCCAAGTAAACACAACAAGCGAGGATCCCGTCGAGTACGACGGACGAGAGGGGTGCTAATACCTTCCCCTTGCGTAACTGACTCCCGAATCCAGACAACGGTTGCGACGACCTTGTCTTACCCTTTTTCGTCAGGTTTTTCTGATCGTTTCCTTTCCCGCTCTGAGGGATAAATAACGAAAGGTGGCGACTCTTCTGTTGTGCCGGCACCTTATTTTCGCGCAAGCGACACCTACTATCAAACGTATGATTGTCTAAGCAATGATAATAACCCAAAAGATACGGTTTGTTACCTACTATCAAACGTATGATAACCTAAGCAAAGCTAATAACCCAAAAGATACGGTATGTTACCTACTATCAAACGTATGATAGCCTAAGTAAATGTAATAACCAAATAAGATACGGTATATTACCTAATATCAAACGTATGATAGCCTAAGCAAAGGTAATAACCTAAAAGAAACGGTATGTTACCTACTATCAAACGTATGATAGCCTAAGCAAAGGTAATAACCCAAAAATATACGGTATATTACCTACTATAAAACGTATGATAGCCTAAGCAAAGGTAATAACCCAAAAGATACGACATATTAATTACTATCGGACGTATGATAGCCTAAGCCAAGGTAATAACCCAAAACATACGGTATATTACCTACTATAAGACGTATGATAGCCTAAGCAAAGATAATAACCCAAAATATACGGTATGTTACCTAGTATCAGGCGTATGATAGCCTAAGCAAAGTTAATAACCAAAAGATACGATATATTACCTATTATCAAACGTATTATAGCCAAAGCAAAGGTAATTACCCAAAAGATACGATATATTACCTACTATCAGACGTATGATAGCCTAACCAAAGGTAATAACCCAAAACATATGGTATATTACCTACTATCAGACGTATGATAGCCTAAGCAAAGGTAATAACCAAAAAGATACGGTATGTTACCTACTATAAAACGTATGATAGCCTAAGCAAAGGTAATAACCCAAAAAGAAACGGTATATTACCTACTATCAAACGTATGATAGCCTAAGCAAAGGTAATAACCCAAAAGATACGATATATTACCTACTATCAAACGTATGATAGCGTAAGCAAAGGTAATAACCCAAAACATACAGTATATTACCTACTATCAGACGTATGATAGCCTAAGCAAAGTTAATAACCCAAAAAATACGGTATATTACCTAGTATCAGGCGTATGATAGCCTAAGCAAAGGTAATAACCAAAAGATACGATATATTACCTATTATCAAACGTATGATAGCCTAAGCAAAGGTAATAACCCAAAAGATACGATATATTACCTACTATCAGACGTATGATAGCGTAAGCAAACGTAATAACCCAAAACATACGGTATATTACCTACTATCAGACGTGTGATAGCCTAAGCAAAGTTAATAACCCAAAAAATACGGTATCTTACCTAGTATCAGATTTATGATAGCCTAAGCAAAGGTAATAACCAAAAGATACGGTATATTACCTATTATCAAACGTATGATATACTAAGCAAAGGTAATAACCCAAAAGATACGATATATTACCTACTATCAGACGTATGATAGCCTAACCAAAGGTAATAACCCAAAACATATGGTGTATTACCTACTATCAGACGTATGATAGCCTAAGCAAACGTAATAAACAAAAAGATACGGTATGTTACCTACTATAAAACGTATGATAGCCTAAGCAAAGGTAATAACCCAAAAGATACAATATATTACCTACTATCAGACGTATGATAGCGTAAGCAAAGGTAATAACCCAAAACATACGGTATACTACCTACTATCAGACGTATGATAGCCTAAGCAATGGTAATAAACTAAAAGATACGATATGTTACCTACTATCAAACGTATGATAGCCTAAGCAAAGGTAATAACCAAAAGATATGATATATTAGCTATTATCAAACGCATGATAGCCTAAGCAAAGGAAATAACCCAAAAGATACGAAATATTACCTACTATCAGACGTATGATAGCTTAAACAAAGGTAATAACCCAAAACATACGGTATATTACCTACTATCAGACGTATGATAGCCTAAGCAAAGTTAATAACCCAAAAAATACGGTATATTACCTAGTATCAGGTTTATGATAGCCTAAGCAAAGGTAATAACCAAAAGATACGGTATATTACGTATCATCAAACGTATGATATCCTAAGCAAACGTAATAACCCAAAAGATACGATATATTACCTACTATCAGACGTATGATAGCCTAACCAAAGGTAATAACCCAAAACATATGGTATATTACCTACTATCAGACGTATGATAGCCTAAGCAAAGGTAATAACCAAAAAGATACGGTATGTTACCTACTATAAAACGTATGATAGCCTAAGCAAAGGTAATAACTTAAAAAGAAACGGTATATTACCTACTATCAAACGTATGATAGCCTAAGCAAAGGTAATAACCCAAAACATACGGTATATTACCTACTATCAGAAGTATGATAGCCTAAGCAAAGTTAATAACCCAAAAAATATGGTATATTACCTAGTATCAGGCTTATGATAGCCTAAGCAAAGGTAATAACCAAAAGATACGGTATATTACCTATTATCAAACGTATGATAGCCTAAGCAAAGGTAATAACCCAAAAGATACGATATATTACCTACTATCAGACGTATGATAGCCTAACCAAAGGTAATAACCCAAAACATATGGTATATTACCTACTATCAGACGTATGATAGCCTAAGCAAAGGTAATAACCAAAAAGATACGGTATGTTACCTACTATAAAACGTATGATAGCCTAAGCAAAGGTAATAACCCAAAAAGAAACGGTATATTACCTACTATCAAACGTATGATAGCCTAAGCAAAGGTAATAACCCAAAAGATACGATATATTACCTACTATCAAACGTATGATAGTGTAAGCAAAGGTAATAACCCAACACATACCGTATATTACCTACTATCAGACGTATGATAGCCTAAGCAAAGGTAATAACCCAAAAGATACGGTATGTTACCTATTATCAAACGTATGATAGCCTAAGCAAAGGTAATAACCAAAAGATATGATATATTACCTATTATCAAACGTATGATAGCCTAAGCAAAGGTAATAATCCAAAAGATACGAAATATTACCTACTATCAGACGTATGATAGCTTAAGCAAAGGTAATAACCCAAAACATACGGTATTTTACCTACTATCAGACGTATGATAGCCTAAGCAAAGTTAATAACCCAAAAAATATGGTATATTACCTAGTATCAGGCTTATGATAGCCTAAGCAAAGGTAATAACCAAAAGATACGGTATATTACCTATTATCAAACGTATGATAGCCTAAGCAAAGGTAATAACCCAAAAGATACGATATATTACCTACTATCAGACGTATGATAGCCTAACCAAAGGTAATAACCCAAAACATATGGTATATTACCTACTATCAGACGTACGATAGCCTAAGCAAAGGTAATAACCAAAAAGATACGATATGTTACCTACTATAAAACGTATGATAGCCTAAGAAAAGGTAATAACCCAAAAAGAAACGGTATATTACCTACTATCAAACGTATGATAGCCTAAGCAAAGTTAATAACCCAAAAGATACGATATATTACCTACTATCATACGTATGATAGTGTAAGCAAAGGTAATAACCCAACACATACAGTATATTACCTACTATCAGACGTATGATAGCCTAAGCAAAGTTAATAACCCAAAAAATATGGTATATTACCTAGTATCAGGCGTATGATAGCCTAAGCAAAGGTAATAACCAAAAGATACGATATATTACCTATTATCAAACATATGATAGCCTAAGAAAAGGTAATAACCCAAAAGATACGATATATTACCTACTATCAGACGTATGATAGCGTAAGCAAAGGTAATAACCCAAAACATACGGTATATTACCTACTATCAGACGTATGATAGCCTAAGCAAAGTTAATAACCCAAAAAAAACGGTATATTACCTAGTATCAGGCGTTTGATAGCCTAAGCAAAGGTAATAACCAAAAGATACGGTATATTACCTATTATCAAACGTATGATAGCCTAAGCAAAGGTAGTAACCCAAAAGATACGATATATTACCTACTATCAGACGTATGATAGCCTAACCAAAGGAAATAACCTAAAACATATGGTATATTACCTACTATTAGACGTATGATAGCCTAAGCAAAGGTAATAACCAAGAAGATACGGTATGTTACCTACTATAAAACGTATGATAGCCTAAGCAAAGGTAATAACCCAAAAACAAATGGTATATTACCTACTATCAAACGTATGATAGCCTAAGCAAAGGTAATAACCCAAAAGATACAATATATTACCTACTATCAGACGTATGATAGCGTAAGCAAAGGCAATAACCCAAAACATACGGTATATTACCTACTATCAGACGTATGATAGCCTAAGTAAAGGTAATAACCCAAAAGATACGGTATGTTACCTATTATCAAACGTATGATAGCCTAAGCAAAGGTAATAACCAAAAGATATGATATATTACCTATTATCAAACGTATGATAGCCTAAGCAAAGGTAATAACCCAAAAGATACGAAATATTACCAACTATCAGAAGTATGATAGGTTAAGCAAAGGTAATAACCCAAAACATACGGTATATTACCTACTATCAGACGTATGATAGCCTAAGCAAAGTTAATAACCCAAAAAATACGGTATATTACCTAGTATCAGGCTTATGATAGCCTAAGCAAAGGTAATAACCAATAGATACGGTATATTACCTATTATCAAACGTATGATAGCCTAAGCAAAGGTAATAACCCAAAAGATACGATATATTACCTACTATCAGACGTATGATAGCCTAACCAAAGGTAATAACCCAAAACATATGGTATATTACCTACTATCAGACGTATGATAGCCTAAGCAAAGGTAATAACCAAAAAGATACGGTATGTTAACTACTATAAAACGTATGATAGCCTAAGCAAAGGTAATAACCCAAAAAGAAACGGTATATTACCTACTATCAAACGTATGATAGCCTAAGCAAAGGTAATAACCCAAAAGATACGATATATTACCTACTATCAAACGTATGATAGTGTAAGCAAAGGTAATAACCCAAAACATACGGTATATTACCTACTATCAGACGTATGATAGCCTAAGCAAAGTTAATAACCCAAAAAATATGGTACATTACCTAGTATCAGGCTTATGATAGCCTAAGCAAAGGTAATAACCAAAAGATACGATATATTACCTATTATCAAACATATGATAGCCTAAGCAAAGGTAATAACCCAAAAGATACGATATATTACCTACTATCAAACGTATGATAGCGTAAGCAAACGTAATAACCCAAAACATACGGTATATTACCTACTATCAGACGTGTGATAGCCTAAGCAAAGTTAATAACCCAAAAAATACGGTATCTTACCTAGTATCAGATTTATGATAGCCTAAGCAAAGGTAATAACCAAAAGATACGGTATATTACCTATTATCAAACGTATGATATACTAAGCAAAGGTAATAACCCAAAAGATACGATATATTACCTACTATCAGACGTATGATAGCCTAACCAAAGGTAATAACCCAAAACATATGGTGTATTACCTACTATCAGACGTATGATAGCCTAAGCAAACGTAATAAACAAAAAGATACAGTATGTTACCTACTATAAAACGTATGATAGCCTAAGCAAAGGTAATAACCCAAAAGATACAATATATTACCTACTATCAGACGTATGATAGCGTAAGCAAAGGTAATAACCCAAAACATACGGTATACTACCTACTATCAGACGTATGATAGCCTAAGCAATGGTAATAAACTAAAAGATACGATATGTTACCTACTATCAAACGTATGATAGCCTAAGCAAAGGTAATAACCAAAAGATATGATATATTAGCTATTATCAAACGCATGATAGCCTAAGCAAAGGAAATAACCCAAAAGATACGAAATATTACCTACTATCAGACGTATGATAGCTTAAACAAAGGTAATAACCCAAAACATACGGTATATTACCTACTATCAGACGTATGATAGCCTAAGCAAAGTTAATAACCCAAAAAATACGGTATATTACCTAGTATCAGGTTTATGATAGCCTAAGCAAAGGTAATAACCAAAAGATACGGTATATTACGTATCATCAAACGTATGATATCCTAAGCAAACGTAATAACCCAAAAGATACGATATATTACCTACTATCAGACGTATGATAGCCTAACCAAAGGTAATAACCCAAAACATATGGTATATTACCTACTATCAGACGTATGATAGCCTAAGCAAAGGTAATAACCAAAAAGATACGGTATGTTACCTACTATAAAACGTATGATAGCCTAAGCAAAGGTAATAACTTAAAAAGAAACGGTATATTACCTACTATCAAACGTATGATAGCCTAAGCAAAGGTAATAACCCAAAACATACGGTATATTACCTACTATCAGAAGTATGATAGCCTAAGCAAAGTTAATAACCCAAAAAATATGGTATATTACCTAGTATCAGGCTTATGATAGCCTAAGCAAAGGTAATAACCAAAAGATACGGTATATTACCTATTATCAAACGTATGATAGCCTAAGCAAAGGTAATAACCCAAAAGATACGATATATTACCTACTATCAGACGTATGATAGCCTAACCAAAGGTAATAACCCAAAACATATGGTATATTACCTACTATCAGACGTATGATAGCCTAAGCAAAGGTAATAACCAAAAAGATACGGTATGTTACCTACTATAAAACGTATGATAGCCTAAGCAAAGGTAATAACCCAAAAAGAAACGGTATATTACCTACTATCAAACGTATGATAGCCTAAGCAAAGGTAATAACCCAAAAGATACGATATATTACCTACTATCAAACGTATGATAGTGTAAGCAAAGGTAATAACCCAACACATACCGTATATTACCTACTATCATACGTATGATAGCCTAAGCAAAGGTAATAACCAAAAGATACGGTATGTTACCTATTATCAAACGTATGATAGCCTAAGCAAAGGTAATAACCAAAAGATATGATATATTACCTATTATCAAACGTATGATAGCCTAAGCAAAGGTAATAATCCAAAAGATACGAAATATTACCTACTATCAGACGTATGATAGCTTAAGCAAAGGTAATAACCCAAAACATACGGTATTTTACCTACTATCAGACGTATGATAGCCTAAGCAAAGTTAATAACCCAAAAAATATGGTATATTACCTAGTATCAGGCTTATGATAGCCTAAGCAAAGGTAATAACCAAAAGATACGGTATATTACCTATTATCAAACGTATGATAGCCTAAGCAAAGGTAATAACCCAAAAGATACGATATATTACCTACTATCAGACGTATGATAGCCTAACCAAAGGCAATAACCCAAAACATATGGTATATTACCTACTATCAGACGTACGATAGCCTAAGCAAAGGTAATAACCAAAAAGATACGATATGTTACCTACTATAAAACGTATGATAGCCTAAGAAAAGGTAATAACCCAAAAAGAAACGGTATATTACCTACTATCAAACGTATGATAGCCTAAGCAAAGTTAATAACCCAAAAGATACGATATATTACCTACTATCAAACGTATGATAGTGTAAGCAAAGGTAATAACCCAACACATACAGTATATTACCTACTATCAGACGTATGATAGCTTAAGCAAAGTTAATAACCCAAAAAATATGGTATATTACCTAGTATCAGGCGTATGATAGCCTAAGCAAAGGTAATAACCAAAAGATACGATATATTACCTATTATCAAACATATGATAGCCTAAGAAAAGGTAATAACCCAAAAGATACGATATATTACCTACTATCAGACGTATGATAGCGTAAGCAAAGGTAATAACCCAAAACATACGGTATATTACCTACTATCAGACGTATGATAGCCTAAGCAAAGTTAATAACCCAAAAAAAACGGTATATTACCTAGTATCAGGCGTTTGATAGCCTAAGCAAAGGTAATAACCAAAAGATACGGTATATTACCTATTATCAAACGTATGATAGCCTAAGCAAAGGTAGTAACCCAAAAGATACGATATATTACCTACTATCAGACGTATGATAGCCTAACCAAAGGAAATAACCTAAAACATATGGTATATTACCTACTATTAGACGTATGATAGCCTAAGCAAAGGTAATAACCAAGAAGATACGGTATGTTACCTACTATAAAACGTATGATAGCCTAAGCAAAGGTAATAACCCAAAAACAAACGGTATATTACCTACTATCAAACGTATGATAGCCTAAGCAAAGGTAATAACCCAAAAGATACAATATATTACCTACTATCAGACGTATGATAGCGTAAGCAAAGGCAATAACCCAAAACATACGGTATATTACCTACTATCAGACGTATGATAGCCTAAGTAAAGGTAATAACCCAAAAGATACGGTATGTTACCTATTATCAAACGTATGATAGCCTAAGCAAAGGTAATAACCAAAAGATATGATATATTACCTATTATCAAACGTATGATAGCCTAAGCAAAGGTAATAACCCAAAAGATACGAAATATTACCTACTATCAGAAGTATGATAGGTTAAGCAAAGGTAATAACCCAAAACATACGGTATATTACCTACTATCAGACGTATGATAGCCTAAGCAAAGTTAATAACCCAAAAAATACGGTATATTACCTAGTATCAGGCTTATGATAGCCTAAGCAAAGGTAATAACCAATAGATACGGTATATTACCTATTATCAAACGTATGATAGCCTAAGCAAAGGTAATAACCCAAAAGATACGATATATTACCTACTATCAGACGTATGATAGCCTAACCAAAGGTAATAACCCAAAACATATGGTATATTACCTACTATCAGACGTATGATAGCCTAAGCAAAGGTAATAACCAAAAAGATACGGTATGTTACCTACTATAAAACGTATGATAGCCTAAGCAAAGGTAATAACCCAAAAAGAAACGGTATATTACCTACTATCAAACGTATGATAGCCTAAGCAAAGGTAATAACCCAAAAGATACGATATATTACCTACTATCAAACGTATGATAGTGTAAGCAAAGGTAATAACCCAAAACATACAGTATATTACCTACTATCAGACATATGATAGCCTAAGCAAAGTTAATAACCCAAAAAATATGGTATATTACCTAGTATCAGGCGTATGATAGCCTAAGCAAAGGTAATAACCAAAAGATACGATATATTACCTATTATCAAACATATGATAGCCTAAGCAAAGGTAATAACCCAAAAGATACGATATATTACCTACTATCAAACGTATGATAGCGTAAGCAAACGTAATAACCCAAAACATACGGTATATTACCTACTATCAGACGTGTGATAGCCTAAGCAAAGTTAATAACCCAAAAAATACGGTATCTTACCTAGTATCAGATTTATGATAGCCTAAGCAAAGGTAATAACCAAAAGATACGGTATATTACCTATTATCAAACGTATGATATACTAAGCAAAGGTAATAACCCAAAAGATACGATATATTACCTACTATCAGACGTATGATAGCCTAACCAAAGGTAATAACCCAAAACATATGGTGTATTACCTACTATCAGACGTATGATAGCCTAAGCAAACGTAATAAACAAAAAGATACAGTATGTTACCTACTATAAAACGTATGATAGCCTAAGCAAAGGTAATAACCCAAAAGATACAATATATTACCTACTATCAGACGTATGATAGCGTAAGCAAAGGTAATAACCCAAAACATACGGTATACTACCTACTATCAGACGTATGATAGCCTAAGCAATGGTAATAAACTAAAAGATACGATATGTTACCTACTATCAAACGTATGATAGCCTAAGCAAAGGTAATAACCAAAAGATATGATATATTAGCTATTATCAAACGCATGATAGCCTAAGCAAAGGAAATAACCCAAAAGATACGAAATATTACCTACTATCAGACGTATGATAGCTTAAACAAAGGTAATAACCCAAAACATACGGTATATTACCTACTATCAGACGTATGATAGCCTAAGCAAAGTTAATAACCCAAAAAATACGGTATATTACCTAGTATCAGGTTTATGATAGCCTAAGCAAAGGTAATAACCAAAAGATACGGTATATTACGTATCATCAAACGTATGATATCCTAAGCAAACGTAATAACCCAAAAGATACGATATATTACCTACTATCAGACGTATGATAGCCTAACCAAAGGTAATAACCCAAAACATATGGTATATTACCTACTATCAGACGTATGATAGCCTAAGCAAAGGTAATAACCAAAAAGATACGGTATGTTACCTACTATAAAACGTATGATAGCCTAAGCAAAGGTAATAACTTAAAAAGAAACGGTATATTACCTACTATCAAACGTATGATAGCCTAAGCAAAGGTAATAACCCAAAACATACGGTATATTACCTACTATCAGAAGTATGATAGCCTAAGCAAAGTTAATAACCCAAAAAATATGGTATATTACCTAGTATCAGGCTTATGATAGCCTAAGCAAAGGTAATAACCAAAAGATACGGTATATTACCTATTATCAAACGTATGATAGCCTAAGCAAAGGTAATAACCCAAAAGATACGATATATTACCTACTATCAGACGTATGATAGCCTAACCAAAGGTAATAACCCAAAACATATGGTATATTACCTACTATCAGACGTATGATAGCCTAAGCAAAGGTAATAACCAAAAAGATACGGTATGTTACCTACTATAAAACGTATGATAGCCTAAGCAAAGGTAATAACCCAAAAAGAAACGGTATATTACCTACTATCAAACGTATGATAGCCTAAGCAAAGGTAATAACCCAAAAGATACGATATATTACCTACTATCAAACGTATGATAGTGTAAGCAAAGGTAATGACCCAACACATACCGTATATTACCTACTATCAGACGTATGATAGCCTAAGCAAAGGTAATAACCCAAAAGATACGGTATGTTACCTATTATCAAACGTATGATAGCCTAAGCAAAGGTAATAACCAAAAGATATGATATATTACCTATTATCAAACGTATGATAGCCTAAGCAAAGGTAATAATCCAAAAGATACGAAATATTACCTACTATCAGACGTATGATAGCTTAAGCAAAGGTAATAACCCAAAACATACGGTATTTTACCTACTATCAGACGTATGATAGCCTAAGCAAAGTTAATAACCCAAAAAATATGGTATATTACCTAGTATCAGGCTTATGATAGCCTAAGCAAAGGTAATAACCAAAAGATACGGTATATTACCTATTATCAAACGTATGATAGCCTAAGCAAAGGTAATAACCCAAAAGATACGATATATTACCTACTATCAGACGTATGATAGCCTAACCAAAGGTAATAACCCAAAACATATGGTATATTACCTACTATCAGACGTACGATAGCCTAAGCAAAGGTAATAACCAAAAAGATACGATATGTTACCTACTATAAAACGTATGATAGCCTAAGAAAAGGTAATAACCCAAAAAGAAACGGTATATTACCTACTATCAAACGTATGATAGCCTAAGCAAAGTTAATAACCCAAAAGATACGATATATTACCTACTATCAAACGTATGATAGTGTAAGCAAAGGTAATAACCCAACACATACAGTATATTACCTACTATCAGACGTATGATAGCCTAAGCAAAGTTAATAACCCAAAAAATATGGTATATTACCTAGTATCAGGCGTATGATAGCCTAAGCAAAGGTAATAACCAAAAGATACGATATATTACCTATTATCAAACATATGATAGCCTAAGAAAAGGTAATAACCCAAAAGATACGATATATTACCTACTATCAGACGTATGATAGCGTAAGCAAAGGTAATAACCCAAAACATACGGTATATTACCTACTATCAGACGTATGATAGCCTAAGCAAAGTTAATAACCCAAAAAAAACGGTATATTACCTAGTATCAGGCGTTTGATAGCCTAAGCAAAGGTAATAACCAAAAGATACGGTATATTACCTATTATCAAACGTATGATAGCCTAAGCAAAGGTAGTAACCCAAAAGATACGATATATTACCTACTATCAGACGTATGATAGCCTAACCACAGGAAATAACCTAAAACATATGGTATATTACCTACTATTAGACGTATGATAGCCTAAGCAAAGGTAATAACCAAGAAGATACGGTATGTTACCTACTATAAAACGTATGATAGCCTAAGCAAAGGTAATAACCCAAAAACAAACGGTATATTACCTACTATCAAACGTATGATAGCCTAAGCAAAGGTAATAACCCAAAAGATACAATATATTACCTACTATCAGACGTATGATAGCGTAAGCAAAGGCAATAACCCAAAACATACGGTATATTACCTACTATCAGACGTATGATAGCCTAAGTAAAGGTAATAACCCAAAAGATACGGTATGTTACCTATTATCAAACGTATGATAGCCTAAGCAAAGGTAATAACCAAAAGATATGATATATTACCTATTATCAAACGTATGATAGCCTAAGCAAAGGTAATAACCCAAAAGATACGAAATATTACCTACTATCAGAAGTATGATAGGTTAAGCAAAGGTAATAACCCAAAACATACGGTATATTACCTACTATCAGACGTATGATAGCCTAAGCAAAGTTAATAACCCAAAAAATACGGTATATTACCTAGTATCAGGCTTATGATAGCCTAAGCAAAGGTAATAACCAATAGATACGGTATATTACCTATTATCAAACGTATGATAGCCTAAGCAAAGGTAATAACCCAAAAGATACGATATATTACCTACTATCAGACGTATGATAGCCTAACCAAAGGTAATAACCCAAAACATATGGTATATTACCTACTATCAGACGTATGATAGCCTAAGCAAAGGTAATAACCAAAAAGATACGGTATGTTACCTACTATAAAACGTATGATAGCCTAAGCAAAGGTAATAACCCAAAAAGAAACGGTATATTACCTACTATCAAACGTATGATAGCCTAAGCAAAGGTAATAACCCAAAAGATACGATATATTACCTACTATCAAACGTATGATAGTGTAAGCAAAGGTAATAACCCAAAACATACAGTATATTACCTACTATCAGACATATGATAGCCTAAGCAAAGTTAATAACCCAAAAAATATGGTATATTACCTAGTATCAGGCGTATGATAGCCTAAGCAAAGGTAATAACCAAAAGATACGATATATTACCTATTATCAAACATATGATAGCCTAAGAAAAGGTAATAACCCAAAAGATACGATATATTACCTACTATCAGACGTATGATAGCATAAGCAAAGGTAATAACCCAAAACATATGGTATATTACCTACTATCAGACGTATGATAGCCTAAGCAAAGTTAATAACCCAAAAAATACGGTATATTTCCTAGTATCAGGCGTATGATAGCCTAAGCAAAGGTAATAACCAAAAGATACGGTATATTACCTATTATCAAATGTATGATAGCCTAAGCAAAGGTAGTAACCCAGAAGATACGATATATTACCTACTATCAGACGTATGATAGCCTAACCAAAGGAAATAACCCAAAACATATGGTATATTACCTACTATCAGACGTATGATAGCCTAAGAAAAGGTAATAACCAAAAAGATACGGTATGATACCTACTATAAAACGTATGATAGCCTAAGCAAAGGTAATAACCCAAAAACAAACGGTATATTACCTACTCTCAAACGTATGATAGCCTAAGCAAAGGTAATAACCCAAAAGATACAATATATTACCTACTATCAGACGTATGATAGCGTAAGCAAAGGTAATAACCTAAAACATACGGTATATTACCTACTATCAGATGTATGATAGCCTAAGCAAAGGTAATAACCCAAAAGATACGGTATGTTACCTATTATCAAACGTATGATAGCCTAAGCAAAGTTAATAACCCAAAAGATACGATATATTACCTACTATCAAACGTATGATAGTGTAAGCAAAGGTAATAACCCAACACATACAGTATATTACCTACTATCAGACGTATGATAGCCTAAGCAAAGTTAATAACCCAAAAAATATGGTATATTACCTAGTATCAGGCGTATGATAGCCTAAGCAAAGGTAATAACCAAAAGATCTGATATATTACCTATTATCAAACATATGATAGCCTAAGAAAAGGTAATAACCCAAAAGATACGATATATTACCTACTATCAGACGTATGATAGCGTAAGCAAAGGTAATAACCCAAAACATACGGTATATTACCTACTATCAGACGTATGATAGCCTAAGCAAAGTTAATAACCCAAAAAAAAACGGTATATTACCTAGTATCAGGCGTTTGATAGCCTAAGCAAAGGTAATAACCAAAAGATACGGTATATTACCTATTATCAAACGTATGATAGCCTAAGCAAAGGTAGTAACCCAAAAGATACGATATATTACCTACTATCAGACGTATGATAGCCTAACCAAAGGAAATAACCTAAAACATATGGTATATTACCTACTATTAGACGTATGATAGCCTAAGCAAAGGTAATAACCAAAAAGATACGGTATGTTACCTACTATAAAACGTATGATAGCCTAAGCAAAGGTAATAACCCAAAAACAAACGGTATATTACCTACTATCAAACGTATGATAGCCTAAGCAAAGGTAATAACCCAAAAGATACAATATATTACCTACTATCAGACGTATGATAGCGTAAGCAAAGGCAATAACCCAAAACATACGGTATATTACCTACTATCAGACGTATGATAGCCTAAGTAAAGGTAATAACCCAAAAGATACGGTATGTTACCTATTATCAAACGTATGATAGCCTAAGCAAAGGTAATAACCAAAAGATATGATATATTACCTATTATCAAACGTATGATAGCCTAAGCAAAGGTAATAACCCAAAAGATACGAAATATTACCTACTATCAGAAGTATGATAGGTTAAGCAAAGGTAATAACCCAAAACATACGGTATATTACCTACTATCAGACGTATGATAGCCTAAGCAAAGTTAATAACCCAAAAAATACGGTATATTACCTAGTATCAGGCTTATGATAGCCTAAGCAAAGGTAATAACCAAAAGATACGGTATATTACCTATTATCAAACGTATGATAGCCTAAGCAAAGGTAATAACCCAAAAGATACGATATATTACCTACTATCAGACGTATGATAGCCTAACCAAAGGTAATAACCCAAAACATATGGTATATTACCTACTATCAGACGTATGATAGCCTAAGCAAAGGTAATAACCAAAAAGATACGGTATGTTACTTACTATAAAACGTATGATAGCCTAAGCAAAGGTAATAACCCAAAAAGAAACGGTATATTACCTACTATCAAACGTATGATAGCCTAAGCAAAGGTAATAACCCAAAAGATACGATATATTACCTACTATCAAACGTATGATAGTGTAAGCAAAGGTAATAACCCAACACATACCGTATATTACCTACTATCAGACGTATGATAGCCTAAGCAAAGGTAATAACCCAAAAGATACGGTATGTTACCTATTATCAAACGTATGATAGCCTAAGCAAAGGTAATAACCAAAAGATATGATATATTACCTATTATCAAACGTATGATAGCCTAAGCAAAGGTAATAATCCAAAAGATACGAAATATTACCTACTATCAGACCTATGATAGCTTAAGCAAAGGTAATAACCCAAAACATACGGTATTTTACCTACTATCAGACGTATGATAGCCTAAGCAAAGTTAATAACCCAAAAAATATGGTATATTACCTAGTATCAGGCTTATGATAGCCTAAGCAAAGGTAATAACCAAAAGATACGGTATATTACCTATTATCAAACGTATGATAGCCTAAGCAAAGGTAATAACCCAAAAGATACGATATATTACCTACTATCAGACGTATGATAGCCTAACCAAAGGTAATAACCCAAAACATATGGTATATTACCTACTATCAGACGTACGATAGCCTAAGCAAAGGTAATAACCAAAAAGATATGATATGTTACCTACTATAAAACGTATGATAGCCTAAGAAAAGGTAATAACCCAAAAAGAAACGGTATATTACCTACTATCAAACATATGATAGCCTAAGCAAAGTTAATAACCCAAAAGATACGATATATTACCTACTATCAAACGTATGATAGTGTAAGCAAAGGTAATAACCCAACACATACAGTATATTACCTACTATCAGACGTATGATAGCCTAAGCAAAGTTAATAACCCAAAAAATATGGTATATTACCTAGTATCAGGCGTATGATAGCCTAAGCAAAGGTAATAACCAAAAGATACGATATATTACCTATTATCAAACATATGATAGCCTAAGAAAAGGTAATAACCCAAAAGATACGATATATTACCTACTATCAGACGTATGATAGCGTAAGCAAAGGTAATAACCCAAAACATACGGTATATTACCTACTATCAGACGTATGATAGCCTAAGCAAAGTTAATAACCCAAAAAAAACGGTATATTACCTAGTATCAGGCGTTTGATAGCCTAAGCAAAGGTAATAACCAAAAGATACGGTATATTACCTATTATCAAACGTATGATAGCCTAAGCATAGGTAGTAACCCAAAAGATACGATATATTACCTACTATCAGACGTATGATAGCCTAACCAAAGGAAATAACCTAAAACATATGGTATATTACCTACTATTAGACGTATGATAGCCTAAGCAAAGGTAATAACCAAGAAGATACGGTATGTTACCTACTATAAAACGTATGATAGCCTAAGAAAAGGTAATAACCCAAAAACAAACGGTATATTACCTACTATCAAACGTATGATAGCCTAAGCAAAGGTAATAACCCAAAAGATACAATATATTACCTACTATCAGACGTATGATAGCGTAAGCAAAGGCAATAACCCAAAACATACGGTATATTACCTACTATCAGACGTATGATAGCCTAAGTAAAGGTAATAACCCAAAAGATACGGTATGTTACCTATTATCAAACGTATGATAGCCTAAGCAAAGGTAATAACCAAAAGATATGATATATTACCTATTATCAAACGTATGATAGCCTAAGCAAAGGTAATAACCCAAAAGATACGAAATATTACCTACTATCAGAAGTATGATAGGTTAAGCAAAGGTAATAACCCAAAACATACGGTATATTACCTACTATCAGACGTATGATAGCCTAAGCAAAGTTAATAACCCAAAAAATACGGTATATTACCTAGTATCAGGCTTATGATAGCCTAAGCAAAGGTAATAACCAATAGATACGGTATATTACCTATTATCAAACGTATGATAGCCTAAGCAAAGGTAATAACCCAAAAGATACGATATATTACCTACTATCAGACGTATGATAGCCTAACCAAAGGTAATAACCCAAAACATATGGTATATTACCTACTATCAGACGTATGATAGCCTAAGCAAAGGTAATAACCAAAAAGATACGGTATGTTACCTACTATAAAACGTATGATAGCCTAAGCAAAGGTAATAACCTTAAAAGAAACGGTATATTACCTACTATCAAACGTATGATAGCCTAAGCAGAGGTAATAACCCAAAAGATACGATATATTACCTACTATCAAACGTATGATAGTGTAAGCAAAGGTAATAACCCAAAACATACAGTATATTACCTACTATCAGACATATGATAGCCTAAGCAAAGTTAATAACCCAAAAAATATGGTATATTACCTAGTATCAGGCGTATGATGGCCTAAGCAAAGGTAATAACCAAAAGATACGATATATTACCTATTATCAAACATATGATAGCCTAAGAAAAGGTAATAACCCAAAAGATACGATATATTACCTACTATCAGACGTATGATAGCATAAGCAAAGGTAATAACCCAAAACATATGGTATATTACCTACTATCAGACGTATGATAGCCTAAGCAAAGTTAATAACCCAAAAAATACGGTATATTTCCTAGTATCAGGCGTATGATAGCCTAAGCAAAGGTAATAACCAAAAGATACGGTATATTACCTATTATCAAACGTATGATAGCCTAAGCAAAGGTAGTAACCCAGAAGATACGATATATTACCTACTATCAGACGTATGATAGCCTAACCAAAGGAAATAACCCAAAACATATGGTATATTACCTACTATCAGACGTATGATAGCCTAAGCAAAGGTAATAACCAAAAAGATACGGTATGATACCTACTATAAAACGTATGATAGCCTAAGCAAAGGTAATAACCCAAAAACAAACGGTATATTACCTACTCTCAAACGTATGATAGCCTAAGCAAAGGTAATAACCCAAAAGATACAATATATTACCTACTATCAGACGTATGATAGCGTAAGCAAAGGTAATAACCTAAAACATACGGTATATTACCTACTATCAGATGTATGATAGCCTAAGCAAAGGTAATAACCCAAAAGATACGGTATGTTACCTATTATCAAACGTATGATAGCCTAAGCAAAGTTAATAACCCAAAAGATACGATATATTACCTACTATCAAACGTATGATAGTGTAAGCAAAGGTAATAACCCAACACATACAGTATATTACCTACTATCAGACGTATGATAGCCTAAGCAAAGTTAATAACCCAAAAAATATGGTATATTACCTAGTATCAGGCGTATGATAGCCTAAGCAAAGGTAATAACCAAAAGATACGATATATTACCTATTATCAAACATATGATAGCCTAAGAAAAGGTAATAACCCAAAAGATACGATATATTACCTACTATCAGACGTATGATAGCGTAAGCAAAGGTAATAACCCAAAACATACGGTATATTACCTACTATCAGACGTATGATAGCCTAAGCAAAGTTAATAACCCAAAAAAAAACGGTATATTACCTAGTATCAGGCGTTTGATAGCCTAAGCAAAGGTAATAACCAAAAGATACGGTATATTACCTATTATCAAACGTATGATAGCCTAAGCAAAGGTAGTAACCCAAAAGATACGATATATTACCTACTATCAGACGTATGATAGCCTAACCAAAGGAAATAACCTAAAACATATGGTATATTACCTACTATTAGACGTATGGTAGCCTAAGCAAAGGTAATAACCAAAAAGATACGGTATGTTACCTACTATAAAACGTATGATAGCCTAAGCAAAGGTAATAACCCAAAAACAAACGGTATATTACCTACCATCAAACGTATGATAGCCTAAGCAAAGGTAATAACCCAAAAGATACAATATATTACCTACTATCAGACGTATGATAGCGTAAGCAAAGGCAATAACCCAAAACATACGGTATATTACCTACTATCATACGTAGGATAGCCTAAGTAAAGGTAATAACCCAAAAGATACGGTATGTTACCTATTATCAAACGTATGATAGCCTAAGCAAAGGTAATAACCAAAAGATATGATATATTACCTATTATCAAACGTATGATAGCCTAAGCAAAGGTAATAATCCAAAAGATACGAAATATTACCTACTATCAGAAGTATGATAGGTTAAGCAAAGGTAATAACCCAAAACATACGGTATATTACCTACTATCAGACGTATGATAGCCTAAGCAAAGTTAATAACCCAAAAAATACGGTATATTACCTAGTATCAGGCTTATGATAGCCTAAGCAAAGGTAATAACCAAAAGATACGGTATATTACCTATTATCAAACGTATGATAGCCTAAGCAAAGGTAATAACCCAAAAGATACGATATATTACCTACTATCAGACGTATGATAGCCTAACAAAAGGTAATAACCCAAAACATATGGTATATTACCTACTATCAGACGTATGATAGCCTAAGCAAAGGTAATAACCAAAAAGATACGGTATGTTACCTACTATAAAACGTATGATAGCCTAAGCAAAGGTAATAACCCAAAAAGAAACGGTATATTACCTACTATCAAACGTATGATAGCCTAAGCAAAGGTAATAACCCAAAAGATACGATATATTACCTACTATCAAACGTATGATAGTGTAAGCAAAGGTAATAACCCAAAACATACAGTATATTACCTACTATCAGACATATGATAGCCTAAGCAAAGTTAATAACCCAAAAAATATGGTATATTACCTAGTATCAGGCGTATGATAGCCTAAGCAAAGGTAATAACCAAAAGATACGATATATTACCTATTATCAAACATATGATAGCCTAAGAAAAGGTAATAACCCAAAAGATACGATATATTACCTACTATCAGACCTATGATAGCATAAGCAAAGGTAATAACCCAAAACATATGGTATATTACCTACTATCAGACGTATGATAGCCTAAGCAAAGTTAATAACCCAAAAAATACGGTATATTTCCTAGTATCAGGCGTATGATAGCCTAAGCAAAGGTAATAACCAAAAGATACGGTATATTACCTATTATCAAACGTATGATAGCCTAAGCAAAGGTAGTAACCCAAAAGATACGATATATTACCTACTATCAGACGTATGATAGCCTAACCAAAGGAAATAACCCAAAACATATGGTATATTACCTACTATCAGACGTATGATAGCCTAAGCAAAGGTAATAACCAAAAAGATACGGTATGATACCTACTATAAAACGTATGATAGCCTAAGCAAAGGTAATAACCCAAAAACAAACGGTATATTACCTACTCTCAAACGTATGATAGCCTAAGCAAAGGTAATAACCCAAAAGATACAATATATTACCTACTATCAGACGTATGATAGCGTAAGCAAAGGTAATAACCTAAAACATACGGTATATTACCTACTATCAGATGTATGATAGCCTAAGCAAAGGTAATAACCCAAAAGATACGGTATGTTACCTATTATCAAACGTATGATAGCCTAAGCAAAGGTAATAACCAAAAGTTATGATATATTACCTATTATAAAACGTATGATAGCCTAAGCAAAGGTAATAACCCAAAAGATACGAAATATTACCTACTATCAGACGTGTGATAGCTTAAGCAAAGGTAATAACCCAAAACATACGGTATATTACCTACTATCAGACGTATGATAGCCTAAGAAAAGTTAATAACCCAAAAAATACGGTATATTACCTAGTATCAGGCTTATGATAGCCTAAGCAAAGGTAATAACCAAAAGATACGGTATATTACGTATTATCAAACGTATGATACCCTAAGCAAAGGTAATAGCCCAAAAGATACGATATATTACCTACTATCAGACGTATGATAGCCTAACCAAAGGTAATAACCCAAAACATATGGTATATTACCTACTATCAGACGTATGATAGCCTAAGCAAAGGTAATAACCAAAAAGATACGGTATGTTACCTACTATAAAACGTATGATAGCCTAAGCAAAGGTAATAACCCAAAAAGAAACGGTATATTACCTACTATCAAACGTATGATAGCCTAAGCAAAGGTAATAACCCAAAAGATACGAAATATTACCTACTATCAAACGTATGATAGTGTAAGCAAAGGTAACAACCCAAAACATACAGTATATTACCTACTATCAGACGTATGATAGCCTAAGCAAAGTTAATAACCCAAAAAATATGGTATATTACCTAGTATCAGGCGTATGATAGCCTAAGCAAAGGTAATGATGCGTGTTTTTCGCAAGTGTACGAATCACGTCAAAGTAATATAAAAGATTATCGAATCCACAGAGACCAAGTGTCAATCTATCGTACCTGTTGTTATGGTGTTTATCTAAGGCAACTATTTTTAAGGGTTTTAGTAAGGGTGCAATGGTAAATAAAATTATAATTTTAAATAATAAATAAAAGACAGGCTCGAATGTAATTCACGTAATCAATGATAATCCAATACTTGTTAATGGAACTACTTATGGGCAATGTTTTCTCCTTTGAAAAGAACTAATTTAACAGGAACTGTCGCTTTCGCGTATTCAGAACCGAGTTGTACTCTCTAATCAACCCCTCCTATTGTCACGGATAAAAAGGTGCGTACTGCGTTAGAGTAGTAAACCTATTTTTAAGAAATATAGTTTCTTAACAAAGTTGAAAAGTATTTTAACCTGGACTTCTTAGCAAAAAGAGGTTCTTATGAACCAGACTCTAAATCTCATAACGCGTCCGAAAATCGTTTTAAAATCTCTTTTCTTTTTAATCTAAAAACTCCTAATGAACTATACAAAGCGCTTTTGGCTGTTTTTGAAATAGTTAAAAACAATTACTTGAATTGAAAGATAAGATAGCCCTTAGGTGTTTCCACGAACAATTATACTGATTACTGGTTTAATTACGATCCTTACATTCTAACCTTTATGGGATTAGTTAGACATGATAAAGTAAATATTCTTTTTATAGTTTTTCATATGAGTAATTTAAAGCGAGTGCGGGAAGTAAACAAAGTAAATGTGCGAGTGCGGGAAATAAACAACGTAAATGTGCGAGTGCGGGAAATAAACAACGTAAATGTGCGAGTGCGGGAAATAAACAAAGTAAAGTGCGAGAAAATAAATAAAAGTAAAGCAATGCGGAAAAATAAAATACGAACTGGAATTAAAATGGCGGCAGGATTAACTTCCTCCAGAGTGCTCCAAAACTCGAACCACAGACAGATTACAGACTCGATCACTCGATTGCAGAGGCACCCCGATGTGGAATGGCAACTGCTTTATAACTGATATATGCCTAGAGAATTCTAATTCTGGATGAAGAAAAACGAAAATCTAAGGTCCTATTTATAGGAGAAACTGGAAGCGCGAAATGACCGGGACGCCCCTCCACTAAAAAGTGGAGGTTGAGGATTTTTGCCTTGTGGCGCCCGCCACAGGCCTATGGCGCCCGCCACGGTCCCTACAGGGGATGATGTAGTGGGGATCGTGGGTCTTGGAGGTTGAGGAGTGGTCTTGAGACGTGGCCACGTCATGGCTAACCCCATGGCGCCCGCCACAGTGGGTGCCGTAAGTGCAAAATGCTGAATTTCTAGGTTTTCGTCCGTTTTCACTCCTTTTTCGCTCCTTTTCCCGATTCAAGCTCCGATTATTATAAAAACCTGAAAACATAAGAAAACAAAGCAATAACAAAGCAAAACAACAATAAAAGCTAAGAATGCATGCGAAATCGGAGTCAGAAACACGGTGAATTTTAGTGTGATCAAATTCTCCCACACTTAAACCTTTGCTTGTCCTCAAGCAAACATTAAAGCTTAAGAAAATATGGTGTCAACACTTGTCTTTGGGCTAAAGGGATTCTAAGTTCAAGTCAGGATGCAGTGACAGATACTAACTAAGTGAACCAAGGGTACCATAGTAACACAAACACAAACTTCAATCCTATATTAACCACTCCATGTCATCCCACGATACCTAGGCCTATCTTCTCATCTTTTTGTGTCCTTTTCATTCAGGCGCAATCACATTAAGCCCGTTATCCGTACATGCTTCATAGTAGAGTGACCGGTTAGTGATTCTGATCCATAACATAAGGTTTCTGGCACATAAGCATGTGTAAACCTGTTTTTATTTCGCCTAAATGTAGCTGCGGGGGATCGGATCGTAATCCGCCCTACCAAGTTCAGTGCCAGATACCTCTGAACCAACTAAAAATAGGTGACTTGCAATTTTTTTTCTTTTTGTGGCAAAAATTTTTTCTTCTCTTTTTTCGGTTTAAATGACTTTGTGAGGGTCACCTATACCAGAGTTTGCCTTTTTTTTTCTTTTTTATTAGCACTGGATCATTCACTTATATTCATCGGCCCCCTACGTAGAGTATGCTTAGGCCGGAGCTGACTGCTAAAATAAACTACTTAGGACAATTTTTTGAATGATAGTAAAGGCCATGGTGGTGGGGTTTTAGGAGTGATTCCTATATTCAAGAGGTCTATGGTGCTAAAATGGTTCTGATGTTTCAAAAAGTTGACCTAAGTCACCACATCCTAATCTAAACCTGTCTCAAAGCCCAAAAAACATGTGAAACAACATTGTTTTCTTTTTAAAAATTTTCTGGTAAGGCTAAGGAAATGGGAAAAAATGAAGATGAACTAAAAAGACACTATACTGGTGACTCGTCAGACTCATGCATTATCTAAGAAAAATAAATTACTGAAAAGGGAAATAACTGAAAGGAAATTAACTAAAAAGGGAAATAACAGAAAGCAATAAAATCCCCTCCCACACTTAAATCGAACATTGTCCCCAATGTTTCGAAATAAGATAAGGGGGGTAACCTGGAAAAAGACTACTGAGGAGGGGCACTGGTGCCTTCGCCGTCCTGATGTGATGGTCTGGAACGACGGGATCTACTACGATGCTGGTCCCTCCGGTCGAGTCGTGCTGATAAAGCAGCCTGAGCACTCCGGACCTCTCGAAGGTTACCCAAGATGGAACCCTGAGTAGCCTCTACAAGCTGGTAGTGTCGGCTGTTGAACTCTCTCTGACGGTTCTGCTCTAATGAAATATCGTTCAAGGTACGACAAACGTTGCTATAAGCACGATCCGAAACCAATCGCGATTGTTGCATGAAGCTCATATTGTCCGTCAGCTGCTGTGAAATAGTAGAGAGAAGGCCATCACGCCTTTCTTCTCTAGCTGTCATATCACGCCACATCTCCTCGGTGACAAAGAATCCAGGAGCAGTATCTGCAACAGGGTTAGAGGAAGATGGTGCAGTGTGTGACTGTGAAGGACGATGGGGGGACATGTGAGGGATGGGAGACTGCTCTCTCCGATCATACTCATCATCAGTGTCATGTGCCTCCCCATCGGGAATATTAGGAGGAAGTGGACCCAAAACACGCGGAGCATTAAGATCATAGGTCCAGTTCCTTTCATCACGTACATCAGTACGTCTACTGCATGGTAAAGCAACAGATGGGATAGCTACCCCATGAACCATCAACTCATAACCACCTTCTCTCCTTGTTCGGCACAATTTCATGTCTTTCAGAAATTTTAAATTAATTGTGCGAGGAGGTAGTGGTTCAAGTGTAGCTATCTCATCATTCAGGCCAAGAGCCCGAGCAATAGACGTAACAAGCCCTCCAAAAACAATCGGTCCTGTTTTATTAGTAAATAAAGTCATGTGGGCAAGCATAAACGGGACCGGATTGATGTGGGTTCTAGTGAGGCATCCTTGCAAAAATAGGAGTTCACGAGCATTAACCTTGTTTGGACTTTCCCGGCCAAAAATAGTACATGCCAAAAGAAGTCTAAAAACTCTTATGGCCGGGTTGTGAATGGTCGACGCAAGTATCCCTTCAAAAGAATTAATTGAAGTACTTGAAAGCCTTAGCCAGAAGGTAAATACCTCGGCCGACCATTCAGCATCCAAAGGTGCCTCACAAATCGAACCTTCCCTATGAGGGATTCCTAACAAATCTGCTAGCTCATTGGTACTGAATTCGTATTCAATTCCAAATAATCTAAAAATAACAGTACCGACAGTGCTAGCAGTGTCAGGACTGACAGTGTATATCTAAGAACTCAAAAACTCAATTGTCAGCCTCTCATAGGTAGGTTCCTGATTAATGAAAATATTATGCAAGCCTAGAAATTCTAATAAATTAAAAACACTATGATAAATACCCAAAGCATACAGACAGTTATCGTCGACGTACCTAGTCGAGAGGATTTCTCGACTTTGAAGCCTCTGAATAATTTTCCGTTGCCTTTCGCCCGGTCTTCCATCACGAAGAATAAATCCGTTGAACTCCATTGTTGAAAAAGCTCCTTAGGTAGTGAAAATGGTAGAAAAGTGGTTTATGAAGGGAATGATAAAGTTTTGATTTTTTTGGTTTTTGATGGATGAAAATGGAAATGGATGTTGGATATGTTATATGGATGGAGGGTATTTTGGAAATGGGGGAGCTTTAATGGGGTTCAAGGAGGATTTGGAAGGTTGGAAAAATGGGTTTTTGGTGAAGAAAGGGATGAAAATGGTGGAAATGGGGATTGAATCCCGTATTTGGTGGGGACACGGTGTGGCGCCCGCCACGGGGCCTATGGCGCCCGCCACAAGGCCAATTCCTGGGCCTTGTGGTTTTGGATCCTCCTTTTGGGCCTTCCTTGCACCTTGGTCTTCGGGGGGTCTGAATAGCGTTTTCTTCTTCTTTTCAAGGCTTGAGGCTTGCATATATTTTTTTTTTGTAAAGACAAAAATGAAAATATTTTTGTCTTATATTTTTTTCTTTTGCACGACAAAAAATAAAATACTAAAAAATCAAAAAAGAAAAAGAAAAATTAGTGCATAATATGTATATAAGGAATTCAAAGTGCATTATGTATATAAGGAATTCAAAGTGCATGGAAATATAAAAGTGGAAATGCGATAAATAAAACGAAGTTAAATACTAGGGTAGTGCTGTCAGGGTGGAATGAGTCATGTGGTAGGTTTCTTATGCTGGCTTGATCCACGAATCTCAGCTATCTCCCTCCGAAGCTCGTCGATCGCCTGATGTAGAGCATCGGTCTCTGAGGCATGAGTGAGATCAGAAACCTGCATCTGTAACTCTAAGTCTGCCACTTCCTGCTTGAGCAGGGCAGTCTCCTTGCGGAGCTCATAAATCTGTGTTTGTAGGTCGGGTGGCTGCAGAGACATATTGTTAGACATAACAGTGATTCGGGGAGTAAGAGGTGTAGGAGTGTACTCAGCGGCGGGAGGCGATTTCGGCTCTTCGACAGTCTCTCCATAACCCTCTAGAGCATAACTCCAATTGGCAGGATCATGGACACTGGTCATCAGCGGATCTGGTAATGTAAAGTAGTGTATCGCTTCACCGTCGATCAGCAATCTAAACATGTTTGGCTCAAAAGAAGCCCTCCTCATCAGTCCTCTATCAAGACAAAAATCAATATCCAGGGTGGTGTAGCAGCAGAAGGTCCTGAGGTGCAATAGCTTGCGAGACAAACCCAATGCAGTGGCAATCTGTGTAACAATCCCACCGACATGGATGATTCCTACTGATGATCTGGCAACACTAGCAAGGCCCTTCAGTAGAAAGTTGCCACAAGCAACAGGGCGAGACTGAGTCGCACAAAACAGTAGGAAAATCTCCTCTTCACTTAGCAGTGTCTCTGTATCTGGAAAACCTAGGAAAGAATGTGCTAGAATCATCTGGAAGTACCTCAATGCAGGGTTGTGGATTACCTGAGAAAACTGGGTAGAAGGATCTTGGCTCCCTCCGCCTGATATTTTAGTCCAAAACTTTTCCACTTCTCTGCTCATAAAATACCCCATCGGAGTCTCTGGAATAGCATCAGGAGTAGTCTGGAAACCTAGTAAATCACCAAACCCTTTGTGAGAGAATGAGTAGTCAATCCCGAACAACCTGAAAACAGCGAGTCCATCGGGTCCAGCCCAAGGGTCATGATGAAACGAGCTGAGGAACTCAAGAGTCAAGTTCCTATAAGTGTTGTTCCTGTCGTCAAACTGGTCCCACTGGAGTTGATGGCATAAAAATCTGACGCTTGGCTCTATCCCCAAGGCATCCATGCAGTCATGGTCAGGGTACCTGGTAGGAGCCATAGGGCGTCTCATGTGAACATAGTAACGCTCTCTCTGTGCATCATCTCTAAAGGCCACGTGCATGTCATCAGGGTTCTGCATTCTGTACAAGGTTAGCAAACAAGTCCTGAAAGCACATAAAACATTCAATCGTGAGTCCTGACATAATAATAAAATAAATAAATTAAAATAAAGTAAAAAAGTACAAAAATAAGAAAAACCATGGGTTGCCTCCCATGCAGCGCTTGTTTAACGTCATTAGCTCGACGACCGATATTTAAACATCATTGGAAGGATATGGTGGATCACTCAGAGTATGGCAGGTGTATGTTGTTAGAATGTCACCTCCTTCGTAGGGCTTCAACCTCTGTCCATTGACTATGAACGGTTTACATGTTTGGTTCTTGATTTCAATAGCACCGGATCTCAGGATCTTAGATACTTCGAAAGGGCCAGTCCATCTCGAACGGAGTTTACCTGGAAATAGTCGTAACCTAGAATCGAACAGGAGAACAGGATCGCCTATTTTGAAGTCTCTTCTTATGATTCTTTTGTCATGCCAAGCTTTTGTTCTTTCTTTGTATATGATGGCATTTTCGTAGGCAGATTGTCTGAGCTCTTCTAATTTGTGGATATCAAGGATACGTTTCTCACCAGCTGTCAAGTAATCCAAATTCAAAGTTTTGATGGCCCAATAGGCCTTATGCTCCAACTCAAATGGTAAGTGACATGATTTTCCATAGACCAGTTGATAAGGGGTTGTTCCTATAGGAGTTTTGAAAGCGGTTCTATAGGCCCAAAATGCTTCTTGAAGTTTCTGCGACCAATCTTTTCTAGATATAGAGACAGTCTTCTCGAGGATTTGTTTTATCTCCCTATTAGATACTTCCACTTGTCCATTGGTCTGTGGGTGGTATGGTGTTGCTACTCTATGCTTAACTCCATACTTGCTTAAAAGTTTATCAAATATTCTCGATATGAAGTGTGATCCTCCATCACTTATGACTAAACGGGGTGTTCCAAACCTGGGAAATATATAATTCTTGAATAATTTGATGACTATTCTGGTGTCGTTTGTGGGTGCGGCGATAGCTTCAATCCATTTAGACACGTAGTCAACAGCTACTAATATGTACTGATTTCCAAAAGATGGTGGGAACGGTCCCATAAAGTCTATACCCCATACGTCGAAGAGTTCTACTTCTTGGATATTTCTTAACGGCATTTCATTACGTCTTGAAATATTTCCTGTGCGTTGGCATCTGTCACACTTGACAATGAAAGCATGGACATCACGCCACATAGTAGGCCAGAATAGGCCAGCTTGAAGAATCTTGGCGTAGGTCTTAGATGTGCTTGCATGTCCACCATAGGGTGCAGAGTGACAATGCTCAATTATATTATTTACCTCTTCTTCTGGAACACAACGGCGGAAAATGCCATCTTTACCTCTCTTGAAAAGAAATGGATCGTCCCAATAGAAGTTTCTCACATCACTATAGAACTTCTTCTTCTGGTGGTAGTTTAGATCAGGGGGTATGATGTCAGCGGCTAGGTAATTAACAAAATCTGCATACCAAGGTACATTGCTTATAGCTAAGGATTTATGAAATTGCTCATGAGGGTCTGGGTTATCATCTTCAATGGTTTCTAGTTGGGCTATCAGTCTATCGTAGGCAAAATCGTCATTTATGGGTACTGGATCAGGTTTCAGGTATTCTAGCCTAGATAGGTGATCAGCTACCACATTATCAGTGCCTTTCTTGTCACGGATATCCAAATCAAACTCTTGTAATAATAGAATCCATCGAAGTAACCTAGGCTTGGCATCCTTTTTGCTTAGTAAGTAACGAATGGCAGCATGGTCGGTGTAAACTATAATCTTGGCTCCTACTAGATAAGATCTAAATTTGTCTATTGCAAAAACTACAGCTAGGAGCTCTTTTTCGGTTGTTGCGTAGTTGAGCTGTGCAGCGTCTAGGGTTCTACTGGCATAATAAATCACATGTAACTTCTTATCTTTTCTCTGACCTAGAACGGCTCCAACAGCATAATCACTGGCGTCACACATTATCTCAAACGGTTCCGACCAATCAGGGGGTTTCATTATAGGTGCTGAAATCAGAGCTTGCTTCAGAAGATTAAATGCTTCAGTACATTTTTCATCGAAGATGAACTCAGCATCTTTCATTAAAAGACCAGTTAAGGGCTTTGTTATTTTGGAGAAATCCTTGATAAAACGTCGGTAAAATCCGGCATGTCCAAGAAAACTTCTTATCTCCCTGATAGTCTTCGGCGGTTTTAGATTCTCTATGACTTCTATTTTTGCTTTATCTACCTCTATACCTTTTTCGGAAACTATATGTCCTAAAATAATCCCTTCGGTGACCATGAAATGACATTTTTCCCAATTTAGCACAAGGTTTACCTCCACACATCTCTCCAGGATTTTCTCAAGGTTGACAAGACAATTTTTGAAATCTGACCCACAAACTGAGAAATCGTCCATAAATACTTCCATGATTCCATCCAAATAATCAGCAAAGATAGACATCATGCAGCGTTGGAAAGTTGCAGGAGCATTACAAAGTCCAAAAGGCATTCTTCTATAGGCAAAGGTTCCAACTGGGCATGTAAAGGTAGTTTTTTCTTGATCTTCGGGGTGAATAGGTATTTGGAAGAATCCTGAATATCCATCTAAATAACAAAAGTAAGAGTGTCTGGCTAGGCGCTCCAACATTTGGTCTATGAATGGTAATGGGAAATGGTCCTTCCTAGTTGCTTTATTTAATTTTCTATAATCTATGCACATACGCCAACCTCCATCAGTTCTTTTTGCTACAGGTTCGCCCTTCTCGTTTTGCACGACTGTGATGCCTCCCTTTTTAGGTACTACATGCACAGGACTCACCCATTTACTGTCCGAGATCTGATATATTATACCTGCCTCTAGTAACTTAAGAACTTCAGTCTTAACTACAGTACTCATTATAGGATTTATTCTACGTTGGTGTTCTCTAGAAGGTTTTGAATCTTCTTCAAGCAAAATCCGATGCATGCATACGGATGGGCTTATTCCTTTTAGATCAGAGATCTTATATCCTAAGGCTGAGGGGTACCTACGTAAAACTTCTAATAATTGATCGGTTTCTTCTTGGTTTAAGGTAGCACTGACTATAACTGGACGGTTCATATCTTCATCAAGAAATTCATATCTCAGGTTTTTAGGCAGTTCCTTAAGTTTTACGGTCGGTTTTATAGGGCAAGGCATAGGATCTGGGGTAAGAGATAAACATTCGTGAAGGTTATCATCAATGTAGGGTGTTTTATAATTGTCATCTTCCAAAATAAGGGTTGATGGCAATTTTATAGATTCAGTTTCTTCTTCTTGTTCTAATTCCCTAATACACTCTTCGATGATATCTAAGGCATAACAAGAATCTCCTATCACAGGTGCCATAAGAAATTTTGACAATATAAATTCTATCTTCTGGCCACCTACCTCAAAAGTTAGTTTTCCCTTTTTAACATCTATTATGGCTCCAGCAGTCGATAAGAACGGTCTACCTAGGAGGATTGGTATGTCGTCATCTTCTTTAATGTCCATGACAACAAAATCAGTAGGTATAAACAGCTGACCTATCCTAACAGGGACGTCTTCAAGTATGCCTATAGGGTATTTAACGGATCTATCGGCTAATTGAAGTGACATCTTAGTAGGTTGTAATTCTCCTAAGTTTAATCTCTCACAAACTGCTAAAGGCATTAAGCTCACACTAGCTCCTAAGTCTAGAAAAGCTTTTTTGATGACATGATTCCCCAAAACACAAGGAATGGAAAAATTTCCGGGATCTTTATCTTTCTTTGCTAACCTATTTTCGGAAATAGAATTACATTCCACGGGTTTCGGATCTTCGAGTCTACGTTTATTTGTAAGTATGTCTTTGAGAAACTTAGCATAAGAAGGTATTTGGGTGATGGCTTCTGTAAAGGGGATTTCTACGTGAAGTTTTTCTATAACCTTAACGAATTTTTGATATTGATTATCGATTTGGGTTTTCTTTAATCTTTGAGGGTAAGGTATTGGTGGTTTGTATGGCGGTGGCGGTACATAGGTTTTATTTTTAGGTTCTTCTCCTTTTTCTTGACTTTCCGGGGTTTCAGGCTTCTCTGGTTCCTTTTCCTCATTCCTCTCAGAAGTTTCGGGCTCACTTAATCTAGGGTTTAAAGGTTCCTTGTAAGTGGTTCCACTTCGTAGAGTAATGGCATTAGCTTGCCCTTTCGGGTTTTGTTGAGGTTGTCCAGGGAACTGTCCTCCAGGTGTAGTCTGTGGGGCTTGGTTTAACGCTACCTGAGAGATCTGGGTTTCAAGCATCTTATTATGAGTAATAATTTGATCAACCTTGGTTCCTAACTTGGTAATTAGTTCGTTAACATGGACGTTATGGTTCATGAACTCTTTGTTTTGTTGTTTTTGAGCAACGATAAAATCTTTTACAACTTCCTCAAAGCTCGGGCTAGGTGGTACAGGTTGCATAGGTTGATTTGTTCTAGGGGCTTGGTAACCTTGTTGTCTCGGAGGTGCGGTATTTTGGATAGGGTTATTATTTTTGTAGGAGAAGTTTGGGTGATTCCTCCATCCAGGGTTATATGTGTTTGAAAATGGGTTCCCTTGGGTATAGTTTACTTGCTCAGTGTTGGTTTCATTCAACAGATTGCATTCGGCGGATTGGTGTCCTCGCGTTCCACATATCTCACAATTCGGCGAAACTGCGGCAACAGTATTCGGAGTTGTACACATATGTTCGACTCTAAGGGCCAACGCGTCCATTTTAGCCTGCATCATGTCTATAGAGCTTAGCTCATGTATTCCTCCTTGGGCTTCCTTCTTTTCCACTGTCGCTCGTTCTACTCCCCATGATTGATGGTTTTGGGCCATATCCTCGATAAGGGCACTAGCTTCAGGGTAAGGTTTGTTCATCAGTGCGCCACCAGCGGCAGCGTCGATGGTCATTTTAGTGTTATAAAGAAGTCCATTATAGAAGGTTTGGATGATTAGCCAATTCTCTAGGCCATGGTGTGGGCATGCTCTTAATAGTTCTTTATATCTCTCCCAGGCTTCGAACAACGACTCTCCTTGGTGTTGGGTAAATCTAGTTATTAGGTTTCGAAGAAGAGCGGTCTTACTTGGGGGAAAATATCTAGCAAGGAAAACTTTTCTAAGGTCATCCCAAGTTGTTATTGAATTGGGTGGAAGGGAATCTAACCATGATATAGCTTTATCTCTGAGGGAAAAGGGAAATAATCTTAAGCGTATTGCCTCAGGAGAAGCTCCATTGGTTTTAAAGGTGTCTGCTAACTGAAGAAAGTTTTTTAAATGTTGGTTTGGGTTATCAGTAGCGAGACCTGCGAATTGTCTCTGTTGCACTAATTGCAGCAGGGATGGCTTAAGTTCAAAATTATTGGCTGGGATAGCGGGGTTTACTATACTGGAACTAGGTTCCTCGTTTGATGGTTGGGCGAAGTCCTTAAGAGGTCTTCGGTTTTGATCTTCGGCCATAGCTCTCCTATTCCTATGGAAAAATAAACGTGCGCGAGCGTAACGTTCAGGTTCAGCTAGAGGGTCTACTAAACTTCCGGCACTGCGAGTCTTTCGCATTGACCGGTGGGTAACAACCTTAGTCTAAACGGTATAACTACAGGGTAATGAAATTTGACGATATTGGTCCCCGGCAACGGCGCCAAAAACTTGATGCGTGTTTTTCGCAAGTGTACGAATCACGTCAAAGTAATATAAAAGATTATCGAATCCACAGAGACCAAGTGTCAATCTATCGTACCTGTTGTTATGGTGTTTATCTAAGGCAACTATTTTTAAGGGTTTTAGTAAGGGTGCAATGGTAAATAAAATTATAATTTTAAATAATAAATAAAAGACAGGCTCGAATGTAATTCACGTAATCAATGATAATCCAGTACTTGTTAATGGAACTACTTATGGGCAATGTTTTCTCCTTTGAAAAGAACTAATTTAACAGGAACTGTCGCTTTCGCGTATTCAGAACCGAGTTGTACTCTCTAATCAACCCCTCCTATTGTCACGGATAAAAAGGTGCGTACTGCGTTAGAGTAGTAAACCTATTTTTAAGAAATATAGTTTCTTAACAAAGTTGAAAAGTATTTTAACCTGGACTTCTTAGCAAAAAGAGGTTCTTATGAACCAGACTCTAAATCTCATAACGCGTCCGAAAATCGTTTTAAAATCTCTTTTCTTTTTAATCTAAAAACTCCTAATGAACTATACAAAGCGCTTTTGGCTGTTTTTGAAATAGTTAAAAACAATTACTTGAATTGAAAGATAAGATAGCCCTTAGGTGTTTCCACGAACAATTATACTGATTACTGGTTTAATTACGATCCTTACATTCTAACCTTTATGGGATTAGTTAGACATGATAAAGTAAATATTCTTTTTATAGTTTTTCATATGAGTAATTTAAAGCGAGTGCGGGAAGTAAACAAAGTAAATGTGCGAGTGCGGGAAATAAACAACGTAAATGTGCGAGTGCGGGAAATAAACAACGTAAATGTGCGAGTGCGGGAAATAAACAAAGTAAAGTGCGAGAAAATAAATAAAAGTAAAGCAATGCGGAAAAATAAAATACGAACTGGAATTAAAATGGCGGCAGGATTAACTTCCTCCAGAGTGCTCCAAAACTCGAACCACAGACAGATTACAGACTCGATCACTCGATTGCAGAGGCACCCCGATGTGGAATGGCAACTGCTTTATAACTGATATATGCCTAGAGAATTCTAATTCTGGATGAAGAAAAACGAAAATCTAAGGTCCTATTTATAGGAGAAACTGGAAGCGCGAAATGACCGGGACGCCCCTCCACTAAAAAGTGGAGGTTGAGGATTTTTGCCTTGTGGCGCCCGCCACAGGCCTATGGCGCCCGCCACGGTCCCTACAGGGGATGATGTAGTGGGGATCGTGGGTCTTGGAGGTTGAGGAGTGGTCTTGAGACGTGGCCACGTCATGGCTAACCCCATGGCGCCCGCCACAGTGGGTGCCGTAAGTGCAAAATGCTGAATTTCTAGGTTTTCGTCCGTTTTCACTCCTTTTTCGCTCCTTTTCCCGATTCAAGCTCCGATTATTATAAAAACCTGAAAACATAAGAAAACAAAGCAATAACAAAGCAAAACAACAATAAAAGCTAAGAATGCATGCGAAATCGGAGTCAGAAACACGGTGAATTTTAGTGTGATCAGGTAATAACCTAAAGATACGATATATTACCTATTATCAAACATATGATAGCCTAAGAAAAGGTAATAACCCAAAAGATACGATATATTACCTACTATCAGACGTATGATAGCGTAAGCAAAGGTAATAACCCAAAACATACGGTATATTACCTACTATCAGACGTATGATAGCCTAAGAAAAGTTAATAACCCAAAAAAACGGTATATTACCTAGTATTAGGCGTTTGATAGCCTAAGCAAAGGTAATAACCAAAAGATACGGTATATTACCTATTATCAAACGTATGATAGCCTAAGCAAAGGTAGTAACCCAAAAGATACGATATATTACCTACTATCAGACGTATGATAACCTAACCAAAGGAAATAACCCAAAACATATGGTATATTACCTACTATCAGACGTATGATAGCCTAAGCAAAGGTAATAACCAAAAAGATACGGTATGTTACCTACTATAAAACGTATGATAGCCTAAGCAAAGGTAATAACCCAAAAACAAACGGTATATTACCTACTATCAAACGTATGATAGCCTAAGCAAAGGTAATAACCCAAAAGATACAATATATTACCTACTATCAGACGTATGATAGCGTAAGCAAAGGTAATAACCCAAAACATACGGTATATTACCTACTATCAGACGTATGATAGCCTAAGCAAAGGTAATAACCCAAAAGATACGATATGTTACCTACTATCAAACGTATGATAGCCTAAGCAAAGGTAATAACCAAAAGATATGATATATTACCTATTATCAAACGTATGATAGCCTAAGCAAAGGTAATAACCCAAAAGATACGAAATATTACCTACTATCAGACGTATGATAGCTTAAGCAAAGGTAATAACCCAAAACATACGGTATATTACCTACTATCAGACGTATGATAGCCTAAGCAAAGTTAATAACCCAAAAAATACGGTATATCACCTAGTATCAGGCTTATGATAGCCTAAGCAAAGGTAATAACCAAAAGATACGGTATATTACCTATTATCAAACGTATGATAGCCTAAGCAAAGGTAGTAGCCCAAAAGATACGATATATTACCTACTATCAGACGTATGATAGCCTAACCAAAGGTAATAACCCAAAACATATGGTATATTACCTACGATCAGACGTATGATAGCCTAAGCAAAGGTAATAACCAAAAAGATACGGTATGTTACCTACTATAAAACGTATGATAGCCTAAGCAAAGGTAATAACCCAAAAAGAAACGGTATATTACCTACTATCAAACGTATGATAGCCTAAGCAAAGGTAATAACCCAAAAGATACGATATATTACCTACTATCAAACGTATGATAGTGTAAGCAAAGGTAACAACCCAAAACATACAGTATATTACCTACTATCAGACGTATGATAGCCTAAGCAAAGTTAATAACCCAAAAAATATGGTATATTACCTAGTATCAGGCGTATGATAGCCTAAGCAAAGGTAATAACATAAAGATACGATATATTACCTATTATCAAACATATGATAGCCTAAGAAAAGGTAATAACCCAAAAGATACGATATATTACCTACTATATGACGTATGATAGCGTAAGCAAAGGTAATAACCCAAAACATACGGTATATTACCTACTATCAGACGTATGATAGCCTAAGAAAAGTTAATAACCCAAAAAAATGGTATATTACCTAGTATCAGGCGTTTGATAGCCTAAGCAAAGGTAATAACCAAAAGATACGGTATATTACCTATTATCAAACGTATGATAGCCTAAGCAAAGGTAGTAACCCAAAAGATACGATATATTACCTACTATCAGACGTATGATAACCTAACCAAAGGAAATAACCCAAAACATATGGTATATTACCTACTATCAGACGTATGATAGCCTAAGCAAAGGTAATAACCAAAAAGATACGGTATGTTACCTACTATAAAACGTATGATAGCCTAAGCAAAGGTAATAACCCAAAAACAAACGGTATAGGTAATAACCCAAAAACAAACGATATATTACCTACTCTCAAACGTATGATAGCCTAAGCAAAGGTAATAACCCAAAAGATACAATATATTACCTACTATCAGACGTATGATAGCGTAAGCAAAGGTAATAACCTAAAACATACGGTATATTACCTACTATCAGATGTATGATAGCCTAAGCAAAGGTAATAACCCAAAAGATACGGTATGTTACCTATTATCAAACGTATGATAGCCTAAGCAAAGGTAATAACCAAAAGTTATGATATATTACCTATTATAAAACGTATGATAGCCTAAGCAAAGGTAATAACCCAAAAGATACGAAATATTACCTACTATCAGACGTGTGATAGCTTAAGCAAAGGTAATAACCCAAAACATACGGTATATTACCTACTATCAGACGTATGATAGCCTAAGAAAAGTTAATAACCCAAAAAATACGGTATATTACCTAGTATCAGGCTTATGATAGCCTAAGCAAAGGTAATAACCAAAAGATACGGTATATTACGTATTATCAAACGTATGATACCCTAAGCAAAGGTAATAGCCCAAAAGATACGATATATTACCTACTATCAGACGTATGATAGCCTAACCAAAGGTAATAACCCAAAACATATGGTATATTACCTACTATCAGACGTATGATAGCCTAAGCAAAGGTAATAACCAAAAAGATACGGTATGTTACCTACTATAAAACGTATGATAGCCTAAGCAAAGGTAATAACCCAAAAAGAAACGGTATATTACCTACTATCAAACGTATGATAGCCTAAGCAAAGGTAATAACCCAAAAGATACGATATATTACCTACTATCAAACGTATGATAGTGTAAGCAAAGGTAACAACCCAAAACATACAGTATATTACCTACTATCAGACGTATGATAGCCTAAGCAAAGTTAATAACCCAAAAAATATGGTATATTACCTAGTATCAGGCGTATGATAGCCTAAGCAAAGGTAATAACCTAAAGATACGATATATTACCTATTATCAAACATATGATAGCCTAAGAAAAGGTAATAACCCAAAAGATACGATATATTACCTACTATCAGACGTATGATAGCGTAAGCAAAGGTAATAACCCAAAACATACGGTATATTACCTACTATCAGACGTATGATAGCCTAAGAAAAGTTAATAACCCAAAAAAACGGTATATTACCTAGTATTAGGCGTTTGATAGCCTAAGCAAAGGTAATAACCAAAAGATACGGTATATTACCTATTATCAAATGTATGATAGCCTAAGCAAAGGTAGTAACCCAAAAGATACGATATATTACCTACTATCAGACGTATGATAACCTAACCAAAGGAAATAACCCAAAACATATGGTATATTACCTACTATCAGACGTATGATAGCCTAAGCAAAGGTAATAACCAAAAAGATACGGTATGTTACCTACTATAAAACGTATGATAGCCTAAGCAAAGGTAATAACCCAAAAACAAACGGTATATTACCTACTATCAAACGTATGATAGCCTAAGCAAAGGTAATAACCCAAAAGATACAATATATTACCTACTATCAGACGTATGATAGCGTAAGCAAAGGTAATAACCCAAAACATACGGTATATTACCTACTATCAGACGTATGATAGCCTAAGCAAAGGTAATAACCCAAAAGATACGATATGTTACCTACTATCAAACGTATGATAGCCTAAGCAAAGGTAATAACCAAAAGATATGATATATTACCTATTATCAAACGTATGATAGCCTAAGCAAAGGTAATAACCCAAAAGATACGAAATATTACCTACTATCAGACGTATGATAGCTTAAGCAAAGGTAATAACCCAAAACATACGGTATATTACCTACTATCAGACGTATGATAGCCTAAGCAAAGTTAATAACCCAAAAAATACGGTATATCACCTAGTATCAGGCTTATGATAGCCTAAGCAAAGGTAATAACCAAAAGATACGGTATATTACCTATTATCAAACGTATGATAGCCTAAGCAAAGGTAGTAGCCCAAAAGATACGATATATTACCTACTATCAGACGTATGATAGCCTAACCAAAGGTAATAACCCAAAACATATGGTATATTACCTACGATCAGACGTATGATAGCCTAAGCAAAGGTAATAACCAAAAAGATACGGTATGTTACCTACTATAAAACGTATGATAGCCTAAGCAAAGGTAATAACCCAAAAAGAAACGGTATATTACCTACTATCAAACGTATGATAGCCTAAGCAAAGGTAATAACCCAAAAGATACGATATATTACCTACTATCAAACGTATGATAGTGTAAGCAAAGGTAACAACCCAAAACATACAGTATATTACCTACTATCAGACGTATGATAGCCTAAGCAAAGTTAATAACCCAAAAAATATGGTAGATTACCTAGTATCAGGCGTATGATAGCCTAAGCAAAGGTAATAACATAAAGATACGATATATTACCTATTATCAAACATATGATAGCCTAAGAAAAGGTAATAACCCAAAAGATACGATATATTACCTACTATATGACGTATGATAGCGTAAGCAAAGGTAATAACCCAAAACATACGGTATATTACCTACTATCAGACGTATGATAGCCTAAGAAAAGTTAATAACCCAAAAAAATGGTATATTACCTAGTATCAGGCGTTTGATAGCCTAAGCAAAGGTAATAACCAAAAGATACGGTATATTACCTATTATCAAACGTATGATAGCCTAAGCAAAGGTAGTAACCCAAAAGATACGATATATTACCTACTATCAGACGTATGATAACCTAACCAAAGGAAATAACCCAAAACATATGGTATATTACCTACTATCAGACGTATGATAGCCTAAGCAAAGGTAATAACCAAAAAGATACGGTATGTTACCTACTATAAAACGTATGATAGCCTAAGCAAAGGTAATAACCCAAAAACAAACGGTATATTATCTACTATCAAACGTATGATAGCCTAAGCAAAGGTAATAACCCAAAAGATACAATATATTACCTACTATCAGACGTATGATAGCGTAAGCAAAGGTAATAACCCAAAACATACGGTATATTACCTACTATCAGACGTATGATAGCCTAAGCAAAGGTAATAACCCAAAAGATACGGTATGTTACCTACTATAAAACGTATGATAGCCTAAGCAAAGGTAATAACCAAAAGATATGATATATTACCTATTATCAAACGTATGATAGCCTAAGCAAAGGTAATAACCCAAAAGATACGAAATATTACCTACTATCAGACGTATGATAGCTTAAGCAAAGGTAATAACCCAAAATATTCGGTATATTACCTACTATCAGACGTATGATAGCCTAAGCAAAGTTAATAACCCAAAAATTATGGTATATTACCTAGTATCAGGCTTATGATAGCCTAAGCAAAGGTAATTACCAAAGATACGGTATATTACCTATTATCAAACGTATGATAGCCTAAGCAAAGGTAATAACCCAAAAGATACGATATATTACCTACTATCAGACGTATGATAGCCTAACCAAAGGTAATAACCCAAAACATATGGTATATTACCTACTATCAGACGTATGATAGCCTAAGCAAAGGTAATAACCAAAAAGATACGGTATGTTACCTACTATAAAACGTATGATAGCCTAAGCAAAGGTAAGAACCCAAAAAGAAACGGTATATTACCTACTATCAAACGTATGATAGCCTAAGCAAAGGTAATAACCCAAAAGATACGATATATTACCTACTATTAGACGTATGATAGCGTAAGCAAAGGTAATAACCCAAAACATACGGTATATTACCTACTATCAGACGTATGATAGCCTAAGCAAAGTTAATAACCCAAAAAATACGGTATATTACCTAGTATCAGGCGTATGATAGCCTAAGCAAAGGTAATGACCAAAATATACGATATATTACCTATTATCAAACGTATGATAGCCTAAGCAAAGGTAATAACCCAAAAGATACGATATATTACCTACTATCAGACGTATGATAGCGTAAGCAAAGTTAATAACCCAAAACATACGGTATATTACCTACTATCAGACGTATGATAGCCTAAGCAAAGTTAATAACGCAAAAAAAACGGTATATTACCTAGTATCAGGCGTATGATAGCCTAAGCAAAGATAATAACCAAAAGATACGGTATATTACCTATTATCAAACGTATGATAGCCTAAGCAAAGGTAATAACCTAAAAGATATGATATATTACCTACTATCAGACGTATGATAGCCTAACCAAAGGTAATAACCCAAAACATATGGTATATTACCTACTATCAGACGTATGATAGCCTAAGCAAAGGTAATAACCAAAAAAGATACGGTATATTACCTACTATCAAATGCATGATAGCCTAAGCAAAGGTAATAACTCAATAAGATACGGTATATTACCTACTATCAAACGTATGATAGCCTAAGGAAAGGTAATAACGCAAAATAAACGGTATATTACCTACTATCAAACATATGATTTTCTAAGCAAAGATAATAAACCAAAAGATATGGTACTATTTCACGTATGATAACCTAAGCAATGCTAATAACCCAAAAGATATGGTATGTTACTTACTATAAAATGTATGATAGCCTAAACAAATGTAATAACCCAATAAGATAGGGTATATTACCTACTATCAAACGTATGATAGCCTAAGCAAAGGTAATAACCCAAAAGATACGATATATTACCTACTATCAGACGTATGATAGCCTATGCAAAGGTAGTAACCCAAAACATACGGTATATAACCTACTATCAGACATATGATAGCCAAAGCAATGTTAATAACCCAGAAAATACGGTATATTACCTAGTAGTAGGTAATATACCGTATCTTTTTGGGTTATTACCTTTGCTTAGGCTATCATACGTTTGGTAGTAGGTAATATACCGCATCTTTTGTGTTATTATCTTTTCTTAGGGTATCATACGTTTGATAGTAGGTAATATACCATCTGTTTTGGGTTTCTACCTTTGCTTAGGGTATCAAACGTATGATAGCCTAAGCAAAGGTAATAACCAAAAAGATACGGCATATTACCTACTATCAAACGCATGATAGCCTAAGCAAAGGTAATAACCCAAAAGATACTGTATATTACCTACTACCAAACGCATGATAGCCTAAGCAAAGATAATAACCCACAAGATACGGTATATTACCTACTATCAAACGTATGATAGCCTAAGCAAAGATAATAAGCCACAAGAGATGGTATATTACCTACTATCAAACGTATGATACCCTAAGCAAAGGTAATAACCCAAAAGAGATGGTATATTACCTACTATCAAACGTATGATACCCTAAGAAAAGATAATAACACAAAAGATGCGGTATATTACCTACTACCAAACGTATGATAGCCTAAGCAAAGGTAATAACCCAAAAAGTTACGGTATATTACCTACTATCAAACGTATGATAGCCTAAGCAAAGGTAATAATGCAAAATAAACGGTATATTACCTACTATCAAACGTATGATTGTCTAAGCAAAGATAATAAACCAAAAGATACGGTATATTACCTACTATCAAACGTCTGATAGCCTAAGCAAAGGTAATAACCCAAAAGATACGGTATGTTACCTAGTATCAATTGTATGATAGCCTAAGCAGAGGTAATAACCCAAAAAGATACGATATATTACCTACTATCACACGTATGATAGCCTAAGCAAAGGTAATAACCAAAAAGATACGATATATTACCTACTATCAGACGTATGATAGCCTAAGCAAAGGTAATAACGCAAAACATACGGTATATTACCTACTATCAGACGTATGATAGCCTAAGCAAAGGTAATAACCCAAAAAATACGGTATATTACCTACTATCAGGCGTATGATAGCCTAAGCAAAGGTAATAACCAAAAAAGATACGGTATATTACCTACTATCAAATGCATGATAGCCTAAGCAAAGGTAATAAACCAAAAGATACGGTATATTACCTACTATCAAACGTATGATAGCCTAAGCAAAGGTAATAACACAATAAGATACGGTATATTACCTACTATCAAACGTACGATAGCCTAAGCAAAGGTAATAACCCAAAAGATACGGTATATTACCTACTATCAAACGTATGATTGTCTAAGCAAAGATAATAACCCAAAAGATACGGTATGTTACCTACTATCAAACATATGATAACCTAAGCAAAGCTAATAACCCAAAAGATACGGTATGTTACCTACTATCAAACGTATGATAGCCTAACCAAATGTAATAACCCAATAAGATACAGTATATTACCTACTATCAAACGTATGATAGCCTAAGCAAAGGTAATAACCAAAAAAGATACGGTATATTACCTCCTATCAAACGCATGATAGCCTAAGCAAAGGTAATAACTCAATAAGATACGGTGTATTACCTACTATCAAACGTATGATAGCCTAAACAAAGGTAATAACCCAAAATAAACTGTATATTACCTACTATCAAACGTATGATTGTCTAAGCAAAGATAATAAACCAAAAGATACGGTACGTTACCTACTATCAAACGTATGATAACCTAAGCGAAGCTAATAACCCAAAAGATACGGTATGTTACCTACTATCAAACGTATGATAGCCTAAGAAAATGTAATAACCCAATAAGATACGGTATATTACCTACTATCAAACGTATGATAGCCTAAGCAAAGGTAATAACCTAAAAGATACGGTATGTTACCTACTATCAAACGTATGATAGCCTAAGCAAAGGTAATAACCCAAAAAGATACGGTTTATTACCTACTATCAAACGTATGATAGCCTAAGCAAAGGCAATAACCAAAAAGATACGATATATTACCTACTATCAGACGTATGATAGCCTAAGCAAAGGTAATAACCCAAAAAATACGGTATATTACCTACTATCAGGCGTATGATAGCCTAAGCAAAGGTAATAACCAAAAAAGCTACGGTATATTACCTACTATCAAACGCATGATAGCCTAAGCAAAGATAATAACCCAAAAGATACGGTATATTACCTACTATCAAACGTATGATAGCCTAAGAAAAGGTAATAACCCAATAAGATATGGTATATTACCTACTATCAAACGTATGATAGCCTAAGCACAGGTAATAACCCAAAAGATACGGTATATTACCCACTATCAAAGGTATGATTGTCTAAGCAAAGATAATAACCCAAAAGATACGGTATGTTACCTACTATCAAACGTATGATAACCTAAGCAAAGCTTTGCTAATAACCCAAAAGATACGGTATGTTACCTACTATCAAACGTATGATTGCCTAAGCAAATGTAACAACCCAATAAGATACGGTATATTACCTACTATCAAACGTATGATAGCCTAAGCAAAGGTAATAACCCAAAAGATACGGTATGTTACCTACAATCAAACGTATGATAGCCTAAGCAAAGGTAATAACCCAAAAAGATACGGTATATTACCTACTATCAAACGTATGATAGCCTAAGCAAAGATAATAAGCCAAAAAGATACGGCATATTACCTACTATCAAACGCATGATAGCCTAAGCAAAGGTAATAACCCAAAAGATACTGTATATTACCTACTACCAAACGCATGATAGCCTAAGCAAAGATAATAACCCACAAGATACGGTATATTACCTACTATCAAACGTATGATAGCCTAAGCAAAGATAATAAGCCACAAGAGATGGTATATTACCTACTATCAAACGTATGATACCCTAAGCAAAGGTAATAACCCAAAAGAGACGGTATATTACCTAATACCAAACGTATGATAGCCAAAGCAAAGGTAATAACCCAAAAAGATACGGTATATTACCTACTATCAAACGTATGATAGCCGAAGCAAAGGTAATAACGCAAAATAAACGGTATATTACCTACTATCAAACGTATGATAGCCTAAATAAAGGTAATAACCCAAAAGATACGGTATGAGACCAAATATCAAACGTATGATAGCCTAAACAAAGGTAATAACCCAAAAAGATACGGTATATTACCTTCTATCAAACGTATGATAGCCTAAGCAAAGATAATAACCCAAAAGATACGATATATTACCTACTACCAGACGTATGATAGCCTAAGCAAAGGTAATACCCAAAACATACGGTATATTACCTACTATCAGACGTATGATAACCTTAGCAAAGTTAATAACCCAAAAAATATGGTATATTACCTACTATCAGACGTATGATAGCCTAAGCAAAGGTAATAACCAAAAAGATACGGTATGTTACCTACTATAAAACGTATGATAGCCTAAACAAAGGTAATAACCCAAAAAGATATGGTATATTACCTACTATCAAACGTATGATAGCCTAAGCAAAGGTAATAACCCAAAAGATACGACATATTACCTACTATCAGACGTATGATAGCCTAAGCAAAGGTAATAACCCAAAACATACGGTATATTACCTACTATCAGACGTATGATAGCCTAAGAAAAGTTAATAACCCAAAAAATATGGTATATTACCTAGTATTAGGCGTATGATAGCCTAAGAAAAGGTAATAACCAAAAAAGATACGGTATATTACCTAGTATCAAACGCATGATAGCCTAAGCAAAGGTAATAACCCAAAAGATACGGTATATTACCTACTCTCAAACGCATGATAGCCTAAGCAAAGGTAATAACCCAAAAAGATACGGTATATTACCTACTATCAAACGTATGATAGCCTAAGCAAAGGTAATAACCCAAAAGATACGATATATTACATACTATCAGACGTATGATAGCCTAAGCAAAGGTAATAACCCAAATCATACGGTATATTACCTATTATCAGACGTATGATAGCCTAAGCAAAGTTAATAACCCAAGAAATACGGTATATTACCTAGTATCAGGCGTATGATAGCCTAAGCAAAGGTAATAACCAAAAAAGATACGGTATATTACCTACTATCAAACGCATGATAGCCTAAGCAAAGGTAATAACCCAAAAGATACGGTATATTACCTACTCTCAAACGCATGATAGCCTAAGCAAAGGTAATAACCCAAAAGATACTATATTTTACCTAATACAAAACGCATGATAGCCTAAGCAAAGATAATAAACCACAAGATACGATATATTACCTACTATCAAACGTATGATTGCCTAAGCAAAGATAATAAGCCACAAGAGACGGTATATTACCTACTATCAAACATATGATACCCTAAGAAAAGGTAATAACACAAAAGATACGGTATATTACCTACTACCAAACGTATGATAGCCTAAGCAAAGGTAATAACCTAAAAAGATACGGTATATTACCTATTATCAAACGTATGATAGCCTAAGCAAAGGTAATAACCCAAAAGATATGATATATTACCTAATATCAGACGTATGATAGCCTAACCAAAGGTAATAACCCAAAACATATGGTATATTACCTACTATCAGACGTATGATAGCCTAAGCAAAGGTAATAACCAAAAAATATACGGTATATTACCTCCTATCAAACGCATGATAACCTAAGCAAAGGTAATAACTCAATAAGATGCGGTATATTACCTACTATCAAACGTATGATAGCCTAAACAAAGGTAATAACCCAAAATAAATTGTATATTACCCACTATAAAACGTATGATTGTCTAAGCAAAGATAATAAACCAAAAGATACGGTATGTTACCTATTATCAAACGTATGATAACCTAAGCAAAGCTAATAACCCAAAAGATACGGTATGTTACCTACTATCAAACGTATGATAGCCTAAGCAAATGTAATAACCCAATAAGATAGGGTATATTACCTACTATCAAACGTATGATAGCCTAAATAAAGGTAATAACCCAAAAGATACGGCATGTTACCTACTATCAAACGTATGATAGCCTAAACAAAGGTAATTACCCAAAAAGATACGGTATATTACCTACTATCAAACGTATGATAGCCTAAGCAAAGGTAATAACCCAAAAGATACGGTATATTACCTACTATCAGACGTATGATAGCCTAACCAAAGGTAATAACCCAAAACATATGGTATATTACCTACTATCAGACGTATGATAGCTTAAGCAAAGGTAATAACCAAAAAATATACGGTATATTACCTCCTATCAAACGCATGATAACCTAAGCAAAGGTAATAACTCAATAAGATGCGGTATATTACCTACTATCAAACGTATGATAGCCTAGACAAAGGTAATAACCCAAAATAAATTGTATATTACCCACTATCAAACGTATGATTGTCTAAGCAAAGATAATAAACCAAAAGATACGGTATGTTACCTACTATCAAACGTATGATAACCTAAGCAAAGCTAATAACCCAAAAGATACGGTATGTTACCTACTATCAAACGTATGATAGCCTAAGCAAATGTAATAACCCAATAAGATACGGTATATTACCTACTATCAAACGTATGATAGCCTAAATAAAAGTAATAACCCAAAAGATACAGTATGTTACCTACTATCAAACGTATGATAGGCTAAACAAAGGTAATAACCCAAAAAGATACGGTATATTACCTACTATCAAACGTATGATAGCCTAAGCAAAGGTAATAACCCAAAAGATACGACATATTACCTACTATCAGACGTATGATAGCCTAAGCAAAGGTAATAACCCAAAACATACGGTATATTACCTACTATCAGACGTATGATAGCCTAAGAAAAGTTAATAACCCAAAAAATATGGTATATTACCTAGTATTAGGCGTATGATAGCCTAAGCAAAGGTAATAACCAAAAAAGATACGGTATATTACCTAGTATCAAACGCATGATAGCCTAAGCAAAGGTAATAACCCAAAAGATACGGTATATTACCTACTCTCAAACGCATGATAGCCTAAGCAAAGGTAATAACCCAAAAAGATACGGTATATTACCTACTATCAAACGTATGATAGCCTAAGCAAAGGTAATAACCCAAAAGATACGATATGTTACATACTATCAGACGTATGATAGCCTAAGCAAAAGTAATAACCCAAAACATACGGTATATTACCTATTATCAGACGTATGATAGCCTAAGCAAAGTTAATAACCCAAGAAATACGGTATATTACCTAGTATCAGGCGTATAATAGCCTAAGCAAAGGTAATAACCAAAAAAGATACGGTATATTACCTACTATCAAACGCATGATAGCCTAAGCAAAGGTAATAACCCAAAAGATACGGTATATTACCTACTCTCAAACGCATGATAGCCTAAGCAAAGGTAATAACCCAAAAGATACTATATTTTACCTACTACAAAACGCATGATAGCCTAAGCAAAGATAATAACCCACAAGATACGATATATTACCTACTATCAAACGTATGATTGCCTAAGCAAAGATAATAAGCCACAAGAGATGGTATATTACCTACTATCAAACAATGATACCCTAAGAAAAGGTAATAACACAAAAGATATGGTATATTACCTACTACCAAACGTATGATAGCCTAAGCAAAGGTAATAACCTAAAAAGATACAGTATATTACCTATTATCAAACGTATGATAGCCTATGCAAAGGTAATAACCCAAAAGATATGATATATTACCTAATATCAGACGTATGATAGCCTAACCAAAGGTAACAACCCAAAACATATGGTATATTACCTACTATCAGACGTATGATAGCCTAAGCAAAGGTAATAACCAAAAAATATACGGTATATTACCTCCTATCAAACGCATGATAACCTAAGCAAAGGTAATAACTCAATAAGATGCGGTATATTACCTACTATCAAACGTATGATAGCCTAAACAAAGGTAATAACCCAAAATAAATTGTATATTACCCACTATCAAACGTATGATTGTCTAAGCAAAGATAATAAACCAAAAGATACGGTATGTTACCTATTATCAAACGTATGATAACCTAAGCAAAGCTAATAACCCAAAAGATACGGTATGTTACCTACTATCAAACGTATGATAGCCTAAGCAAATGTAATAACCCAATAAGATAGGGTATATTACCTACTATCAAACGTATGATAGCCTAAATAAAGGTAATAACCCAAAAGATACGGCATGTTACCTACTATCAAACGTATGATAGCCTAAACAAAGGTAATTACCCAAAAAGATACGGTATATTACCTACTATCAAACGTATGATAGCCTAAGCAAAGGTAATAACCCAAAAGATACGGTATATTACCTACTATCAGGCGTATGATAGCCTAACCAAAGGTAATAACCCAAAACATATGGTATATTACCTACTATCAGACGTATGATAGCCTAAGCAAAGGTAATAACCAAAAAATATACGGTATATTACCTCCTATCAAACGCATGATAACCTAAGCAAAGGTAATAACTCAATAAGATGCGGTATATTACCTACTATCAAACGTATGATAGCCTAGACAAAGGTAATAACCCAAAATAAATTGTGTATTACCCACTATCAAACGTATGATTGTCTAAGCAAAGATAATAAACCAAAAGATACGGTATGTTACCTACTATCAAACGTATGATAACCTAAGCAAAGCTAATAACCCAAAAGATACGGTATGTTACCTACTATCAAACGTATGATCGCCTAAGCAAATGTAATAACCCAATAAGATACGGTATATTACCTACTATCAAACGTATGATAGCCTAAATAAAAGTAATAACCCAAAAGATACAGTATGTTACCTACTATCAAACGTATGATAGGCTAAACAAAGGTAATAACCCAAAAAGATACGGTATATTACCTACTATCAAACGTATGATAGCCTAAGCAAAGGTAATAACCCAAAAGATACGACATATTACCTACTATCAGACGTATGATAGCCTAAGCAAAGGTAATAACCCAAAACATACGGTATATTACCTACTATCAGACGTATGATAGCCTAAGAAAAGTTAATAACCCAAAAAATATGGTATATTACCTAGTATTAGGCGTATGATAGCCTAAGCAAAGGTAATAACCAAAAAAGATACGGTATATTACCTAGTATCAAACGCATGATAGCCTAAGCAAAGGTAATAACCCAAAAGATACGGTATATTACCTACTCTCAAACGCATGATAGCCTAAGCAAAGGTAATAACCCAAAAAGATACGGTATATTACCTACTATCAAACGTATGATAGCCTAAGCAAAGGTAATAACCCAAAAGATACGATATGTTACATACTATCAGACGTATGATAGCCTAAGCAAAAGTAATAACCCAAAACATACGGTATATTACCTATTATCAGACGTATGATAGCCTAAGCAAAGTTAATAACCCAAGAAATACGGTATATTACCTAGTATCAGGCGTATAATAGCCTAAGCAAAGGTAATAACCAAAAAAGATACGGTATATTACCTACTATCAAACGCATGATAGCCTAAGCAAAGGTAATAACCCAAAAGATACGGTATATTACCTACTCTCAAACGCATGATAGCCTAAGCAAAGGTAATAACCCAAAAGATACTATATTTTACCTACTACAAAACGCATGATAGCCTAAGCAAAGATAATAACCCACAAGATACGATATATTACCTACTATCAAACGTATGATTGCCTAAGCAAAGATAATAAGCCACAAGAGATGGTATATTACCTACTATCAAACAATGATACCCTAAGAAAAGGTAATAACACAAAAGATATGGTATATTACCTACTACCAAACGTATGATAGCCTAAGCAAAGGTAATAACCTAAAAAGATACGGTATATTACCTATTATCAAACGTATGATAGCCTAAGCAAAGGTAATAACCCAAAAGATATGATATATTACCTACTATCAGACGTATGATAGCCTAACCAAAGGTAATAACCCAAAACATATGGTATATTACCTACTATCAGACGTATGATAGCCTAAGCAAAGGTAATAACCAAAAAATATACGGTATATTACCTCCTATCAAACGCATGATAACCTAAGCAAAGGTAATAACTCAATAAGATGCGGTATATTACCTACTATCAAATGTATGATAGCCTAAACAAAGGTAATAACCCAAAATAAATTGTATATTACCCACTATCAAACGTATGATTGTCTAATCAAAGATAATAAACCAAAAGATACGGTATGTTACCTATTATCAAACGTATGATAACCTAAGCAAAGCTAATAACCCAAAATATACGGTATGTTACCTACTATCAAACGTATGATAGCCTAAGCAAATGTAATAACCCAATAAGATACGGTATATTACCTACTATCAAACGTATGATAGCCTAAATAAAGGTAATAACCCAAAAGATACGGTATGTTACCTACTATCAAACGTATGATAGCCTAAACAAAGGTAATTACCCAAAAAGATACGGTATATTACCTACTATCAAACGTATGATAGCCTAAGCAAAGGTAATAACCCAAAAGATACGGTATATTACCTACTATCAGACGTATGATAGCCTAACCAAAGGTAATAACCCAAAACATATGGTATATTACCTACTATCAGACGTATGATAGCCTAAGCAAAGGTAATAACCAAAAAATATACGGTATATTACCTCCTATCAAACGCATGATAACCTAAGCAAAGGTAATAACTCAATAAGATGCGGTATATTACCTACTATCAAACGTATGATAGCCTAAACAAAGGTAATAACCCAAAATAAATTGTATATTACCCACTATCAAACGTATGATTGTCTAAGCAAAGATAATAAACCAAAAGATACGGTATTTTACCTACTATCAAACGTATGATAGCCTAAGCAAAGATAATAAGCCACAAGAGACGGTATATTACCTACTATCAAACGTATGATACCCTAAGCAAAGGTAATAACCCAAAAAGATACGGTATATTACATACTATCAAACGTATGATAGCCTAAGTAAAGGTAATAACACAAAAGATACGGTATATTACCTACTACCAAACGTATGATAGCCTAAGCAAAGGTAATAACCCAAAAAGATACGGTATATTACCTATTATCAAACGTATGATAGCCTAAGTAAAGGTAATAACCCAAAATATACGATATATTACCTACTATCAGACGTATGATAGCCTAACCAGAGGTAATAACCCAAAACATACGGTATATTACCTCCTATCAAACACATGATAGCCTAAACAAAGGTAATAACTCATTAAGATACGGTATATTACCTACTATCAAACGTATGATTGCCTAAGCAAACATAATAAGCCACAAGAGACGGTATATTACCTACTATCAAACATATGATACCCTGAGAAAAGGTAATAACACAAAAGATACGGTATATTACCTACTACCAAACGTATGATAGCCTAAGCAAAGGTAATAACCCAAAAAGATACGGTATATTACCTATTATCAAACGTATGATAGCCTAAGCAAACGTAATAACCCAAAAGATACGATATATTACCTACTATCAGACGTATGATAGCCTAACCAAAGGTAATAACCCAAAACATATGGTATATTACCTACTATCAGACGTATGATAGCCTAAGCAAAGGTAATAACCAAAAAATATACGGTATATTACCTCCTATCAAACGCATGACAACCTAAGCAAAGGTAATAACTCAATAAGATGCGGTATATTACCTACTATCAAACGTATGATAGCCTAAAAAAAGGTAATAACCCAAAATAAATTGTATATTACCCACTATCAAACGTATGATTGTCTAAGCAAAGATAATAAACCAAAAGATACGGTATGTTACCTACTATCAAACGTATGATAACCTAAGCAAAGCTAATAACCCAAAAGATACGGTATGTTACCTACTATCAAACGTATGATAGCCTAAGCAAATGTAATAACCCAATAAGATACGGTATATTACCTACTATCAAACGTATGATAGCCTAAGCAAAGGTAATAACCTACAAGATACGGTATGTTACCTACTATCAAACGTATGATAGCCTAAGCAAAGGTAATAACCCAAAAAGATACGGTATATTACCTACTATCAAACGTATGATAGCCTAAGCAAACGAAATAACCCAAAAGATACGATATATTACCTACTATCAGACCTATGATAGCCTAAGCAAAGGTAATAACCCAAAACATACGGTATATTACCTACTATCAGACGTATGATAGCCTAAGCAAAGTTAATAACCCAAAACATACGGCATATTACCTAATATCAAACGCATGATAGCCTAAGCAAAGGTAATAACCCAAAAGATACGATATATTACCTACTCTCAAACGCATGATAGCCTAAGCAAAGGTAATAACCCAAAAGATATTGTATTTTACCTACTACCAAACGCATGATAGCCTAAACAAATATATTAACCCACAAGATACGGTATATTACCTACTATCAAACGTATGATAGCCTAAGCAAAGATAATAAGCCACAAGAGACGGTATATTACCTACTATCAAACGTATGATACCCTAAGAAAAGGTAATAACCCAAAAAGATACGGTATATTACATACTATCAAACGTATGATAGCCTAAGTAAAGGTAATAACACAAAAGATACGGTATATTACCTACTACCAAACGTATGATAGCCTAAGCAAAGGTAATAACCCAAAAAGATACGGTATATTACCTATTATAAAACGTATGATAGCCTAAGTAAAGGTAATAACCCAAAAGATACGATATATTACCTACTATCAAACACATGATAGCCTAAACAAAGGTAATAACTCAATAAGATACGGTATATTACCTACTATCAAACGTATGATACCCTAAGAAAAGGTAATAATACAAAAGATATGGTATATTACCTACTATCAAACGTATAATAGCCTAAGCAAAGGAAATAACCCAAAAAGATACAGTATATTACCTACTATCAAACGTATGATAGCCTAAGCAAAGGTAATAACCGAAAAGACACGATATATTACCTACTATCAGACGTATAATAGCCTAAGAAAAGGTAATAACCCAAAACATACGGTATATTACCTACTATCAGACGTATCATACCCTATGCAAAGGTAATAACCCAAAAAAGATACGGTATATTACCTACTATCAAACGCATGATAGCCTAAGCAAAGGTAATAACCCAAAAGGTTCGGTATATTACCTACTATCAAACGCATGATAGCCTATGCAAAGGTAATAACCCAAAAGATATTGTATATTATCTACTATCAAACGCAAGATAGCCTAAGCAAAGATAATAACCCACAAGATACGGTATATTACCTACTGTCAAACGTATGATAGCCTAAGCAAATGTAATAATCCACAAGAGACGGTATATTACCTACTATCAAACGTATGATACCCTAAGCAAAGGTAATAACACAAAAGATACGGTATGTTACCTACTGTCAAACGTATGATAGCCTAAGCAAAGGTAATTTCCTAATAAGATACAGCATATTACCTACTATCACACGAATGATAGCCTAAGCGAAGGTAATAATCCACAAGAGACGGTATATTACCTACTATCAAACGTATGATAGCCTAAGCAAAGGTAATAACCCAAAAGATACGGTATCTTATCTACTATCAAACACATGCTAGCCTAAGTAAAGGTAATAACCCAATAAGATATGGTATATTACCTACTATCAAACGTATGATAGCCTAAGCAAAGGTAATAACCCAAAAGATACGGTATATTACCTACTATCAAACGTATGATTGTCTAAGCAAAGATAATAAACCAAAAGATACGATATGTTACCTACTATCAAACGTATGATAGCCTAAGCAAATGTAATAACCCAATAAGATACGATATATTACCTACTATCAAACGTATGATAGCCTAAGCAAATGTAATAACCCAAAAAGATACGATATATTACCTACTATCAAACGTATAATAGCCTAAGCAAAGGTAATAACCCAAAAGATACAGTATATTACCTACTATCAGACATATGATTGTTTAAGCAAAGGTAATAACCTAAATGACGCGGTATGTTACCTATTATCAAACGTATGATAGCCTAAGCAAAGGTAATAACCCAAAAGATACGGTATGTTACCTACTATCAAACACATGCTAGCCTAAGTAAAGGTAAAAACCCAATAAGATATGGTATATTACCTACTATCAAACGTATGATAGCCTAAGCAAAGGTAATAACCCAAAAGATACGGTATATTACCTACTATCAAACGTATGATTGTCTAAGCAAAGATAATAACCCAAAAGATACGATATGTTACCTACTATCAAACGTATGATAGCCTAAGCAAATGTAATAACCCAATAAGATACGGTATATTACCTACTATCAAACGTATGATTGTCTAAGCAAAGATAATAAACCAAAAGATACGATATGTTACCTACTATCAAACGTATGATAGCCTAAGCAAATGTAATAACCCAATAAGATACGATATATTACCTACTATCAAACGTATGATAGCCTAAGCAAATGTAATAACCCAAAAAGATACGGTATATTACCTACTATCAAACGTATAATAGCCTAAGCAAAGGTAATAACCCAAAAGATACAGTATATTACCTACTATCAGACATATGATTGTTTAAGCAAAGATAATAACCTAAATGACGCGGTATGTTACCTATTATCAAATGTATGATAGCCTAAGCAAAGGTAATAACCCAAAAGATACGGTATGTTACCTACTATCAAACACATGCTAGCCTAAGTAAAGGTAAAAACCCAATAAGATATGGTATATTACCTACTATCAAACGTATGATAGCCTAAGCAAAGGTAATAACCCAAAAGATACGGTATATTACCTACTATCAAACGTATGATTGTCTAAGCAAAGATAATAACCCAAAAGATACGATATGTTACCTACTATCAAACGTATGATAGCCTAAGCAAATGTAATAACCCAATAAGATACGATATATTACCTACTATGAAACATATGATAGCCTAAGCAAACATAATAACCTAAAAAGATACGGTATATTACCTACTATCAAACGTATAATAGCCTAAGCGAAGGTAATAACCCAAAAGATACGGTATATTACCTACTATCAGACATATGATTGTTTAAGCAAAGGTAATAACCTAAAAGACGCGGTATGTTACCTATTATCAAACGTATGATAGCCTAAGCAAAGGTAATAACCCAAAAGATACGGTATGTTACCTACTATCAAACGTATGATAGCCTAAGCAAAGGTAATAACCCAATAAGATACGGTATATTACCTACTATCACACGTATGATAGCCTAAGCAAAGGTAATAATCCACAAGAGACGGTATATTACCTACTATCAAACGTATGATGGCCTAAGCAAAGGTAATAACCCAAAAGATACGGTATCTTACCTACTATCAAACACATGATAGCCTAAGAAAAGGTAATAACCCAATAAGATATGGTATATTACCTACTATGAAACGTATGATAGCCTAAGCAAAGGTAATAATCCACAAGATACGGTATATTACCTACTATCAAACGTATGATACCCTAAGAAAAGGTAATAACACAAAAGATACGGTATATTACCTACTATCAAACGTATGATTGTCTAAGCAAAGGTAATAACCCATAAGATACAATATGTTACCTACTATCAAACGTATGATAGCCTAAGCAAAGGTAATAACCCAAAAGATACGGTATGTTATCTACTATCAAACGTATGATTGTCGCTACTGCGAAAATCAGCGTCGGCTATGACAGAAGAGTCGCCACCGTGCGTTATTAATCCCAGAAGAGAGAAAGGAAACACTCAGAGAAAACCTAACGCAAAGAGAGAAAGAAATGGTCATCGCAACCAAATCCTGGATTCGGGAGTCGGTTACGCAAGGGGAAGGTATTAGCACCCCTCACGTCCGTCGTACTCGACGGGATCCACGCTTGTTTTCTATCTAAGGGTATGTTTATCTATCTACTCTAAAAGGTCTGGGTTAAAAAGAAAAGAAAATGACTCGGAAAAGTATCGCACTTTATGCCTACGTATTCCCGTCTGGAACGAGAAATCAGAGTCAACGTAGTTCGCCTAAGTAAGAGTTAAGGGGGGAAGGTTGCTCGCACTAGAGACTATGACCTAGGAGTGAACACTTTGTATGTCACCCAAAGGGTACCACACTAACATCCAGATTACTGGAGAGAGACCCTCCACCAACCTTTTCCCAGATAGCTTAAGGCTCGTAACGTACGACTTCAATTAACCTTATTACTGTGTTTTTGAATTGTTTTGAGAGGAGAAGAGAAAGACACCCTAAAACTATGGTTGAAAGGGAATCTACCTACAGTTATCATGCATGGGTCAAAACCTAATGTCTGTCATAATTCCCTCTTGCACAGAGGAAATCACAGATCCTAGGGGAAACAACAAAAGAAAGCAAGCAGTGAACAGTACACAGTAAAATGCATGCTATGCAACAGTACATGCGAGGCAAGGGAGTCCGGCTCAACCTCAAACCTAAGAAAACAACAGGCAAAGGGAGACAAGATCCACCTCAAACCTAGAGGTAATCAACACAAGCAAACAGACAATACAACAAAAGAAAAGAAACAGAGAAAGCAGCCCAAGCACAACAACAGTCTTTAGCAGACAACAACTTCAATGCTCAACAATAGCAGCTCTAAACAACAAATCCTCTTGACAGCAAAGTTGACAGCAAAAGGCTTCATCCTCAAGCTAGCTTCTATCTTCAAGCTTCATCAAACTTCATCTTCAAGCTCTAGCAAGCACACTCCAAGCAGAGGAATAATCACTAAGATCAAGGTTGCAATGTTGAGAACCAAATGAAAACCAAAGGAAATCATCAAGTATCAACATTGAAATGGAAATGTATCCTCGAAGTTCTACTCAACTATCGGCATACCACACATCCCTCCAAAGGAGAGATGGGATTTCCCTAGGAGGACTTTACATCATTGGATAGGATAGAAGCACACAATGCATTCTATGTTTGATGAAAGAATCAAAACTAGTCCTAATGGCTCTTCCTAAAACCCTAATTTCCTAAACTCTTAAAACAACTCCTAAAAGAAAAGGAAACTTCAACTCCAAGATCCAATCTTCAAGCCACAATAGCTACACCAAATCTAGAAGACCTCCCAAGAAGGAAACCCAGCAAATCCAGCTCCAAAGTCACCAATAAAACCAAGCAAGCAAAGGCACACAAAAAAAGAATACCACAAGCAGAAGCAATTTGCAAAATTCAATTAAAATAGAAAACAAAGTTGTAAAATTCTAATGAAATTCCTAGGGGAACATACATGTTTTAACAACCTAGGGTTAAAATATTAAATCCTAATTCAACTGCTAAGTCACCTAAATAAATTATAGATTGAAGGGTATCAAGGTAATCCACAAGTTTGGGAAGGCTCTAATCTCAACACCTAAAACAGAACCTAAATTTGTTCTAAAATTCTAAAAAAAAATCTAATGGAACATGAATATCTACCCTAAAACATACTAAAAACTAAAAGCCAAATTCAACACCAATTGGAAGAACAAAATTCAACAAAACAGATGATCAATTAAAAGAATTAAAAAAAATAAGTAAAATCAAATTAAAACGAAATATGCATGAAAATGCATTTTATTGATTTCAGAAAATCACAAATTCTCTCAAGATCATGGAGATATTTATGAAATAATTTTTGGATCAAAATTGAATTTATTGTGATTTTTTGAATCAATAAAACATTTAAAATAAACAAAATCAAATAAAAGAAATAATAAAACTGAAATAAAACCACAACGCTTGGATCAATTGACTGAGTATGTAGATCTAAGGTCATTGAGCGTGTCCACGCAGGCATCCCAGTCACACGCTGACTGAGATTAATGAAACGCATTGTTTTGGTTGAGAGGCAAATCCTCAGATCAAATGTGAGCCCTCATCCAATGGCTATGAACTCATCTTCAACCTTGAGCTCAGGCTAGGGGGAAACAACTCCGGTGACTCTCACGGTGGAAACAACTGTCTTCTCCGGTGAGATGGTGGTTTCAAGTGATCAAACATCAACAATCCTTACATTAATCTTTCCAGAATTTCACCAAGATCTCAAATCTCATATTCATACATTCTAACTCTCCATAGATTTTAAATCACGAATCAAAGTTCAGAAATGTCATCCAGATCAAACATCACCAATTACAAATCTAATGATACATAAATGTTCCTCATGCTTCATACATCAAATTGCTCTATACAATTCAACTTAATTCCTCATGATCAAACTAAATCGTGCCTCAACAGAAATTACACATCACCTAAATTTGTCTCTAATTGCCCAAAATTTGGCCCAGAAATGATCTACTCCTTAACTAGATCCTAACCATATATGCAAATTGATCTACATCTTCCTACAATGGTGAGAAATTTGAAGGTTACATACCTGGTGTAGATCCACTAACAGAGGTAGCTAGAGCTTGATTCAACCTTCAAAACTCTCCAGAATCATTCAAGGATGCAAGAGAAAGATGTTGTAAGCTTCAATTTGCTCTGAATCAGCCTGGAACTCAAAACACGATTTCACTTGCTCCTTGGAATTTTTCAACTGCAACTCCAGTGTTCTTCATGAAATGAATGCCAAAATTGATCTGAAATCAATCCAATGAATATATAGAATGTTTCCATGGGCTTTAGAAACTCAATTGAGGCCCAATCCAGCCAATCCAATTTTCTGTTTTTCTCTTCACATGTGCAATGTAACAGTCACGAATTGGCCATGAAAATTGCTCTAGAAGCTTCCCTTTCACTTGCAAATTGCCTTGTGAGTGTATTCAGACCAAAAGGAGTGCTTGAAATGCCTTGGTGAGTATTTTGGATGTGTGACTTGCAAATGAAGAAACCAAATGACAACTCATGAAACTTGGCCTAAACTCAAAATTCTGGTAATGCCAAAGTGCTTAGAATTCAATTTCCATTCAAAAAATGTAGTTACTTGACATGTTTTGGTCCTTTAACTCAAAAAATCAATTTTCCCTCCTTAATCCATTTGAAAATTTCCCTTTTTGAAACCATTTCACACCAAGTCTTGCTATGATCCCAATAAATCCATCATGACCTCTTGGCTATCCTAAAAACCCCATTTTGAACAACTTTCATGTTTAACAAAAATCCATTTGACAAGTGCAAGTTGGAGATTTTGACCTATGATTAAAAATGGCCTATAATCTCACTTTCCCAAAATACCCCTGACTTGTCAACCTCATAACTTGAGTTCTACAAATCATATGGAAGACTTCTAGTACAATTTATAAAGCTAAGATCATGAGGAACAACTTTCATGTTGGCCAAAATTTCAGGTGAAACCTCCTTCTAGGTCGAAAATAGCTTTGAAGTCAGATAATTTTCACAGACAAATTTCAGAGGCATCTAAGGACTTGTAACTTGTCTGGGTCATAACTTGAGTTCTATAAATCCCCTTGAGGAATTATAGTACTCAAATTAAAGGTATTTAGATGCTCTACAAGTTTCATGTTGGCAAAAGATCCATTTGAAAATTTCATTTTGACTTATGTGGTCTTGAAGTTAGGCACTAAATAGGGGATTTTACACTGAAACCCTAATTTAGCAACTTCCCAGACTCTTAACTCTCCTTGATTTGATCTTGACACAACACCACGAATGTCTTAACATATCATTCCATGAACTCCATGACCTAAAAGTAGGCTTTGCTACCCTTCAATTGCACAGTTGACCTTGAATTGATCTAAATGAAACCCTAATTGCTTGCACCTCAATTGTGGCTCTTGCATTTGACACAATGACTTGATTAAACTCTCCCATGGCCCTCTATGCATTCTATGAACTACATAAACATCCTCTTCTCACACTCAAAACTTCATAATCCTCTTATGGTCTTCAGCTGATCCTCAAGTTAGGAGAAGATCCACACTCAAATTAGGAGAAGATCCACACTCAAACCACCTTCTGATGACTTTGACAACTCCTCAATCTTGAATGATACCTCTTGCTAGGCTTCTCTTGAGAAGAAACACACTTGATCCCCTGCTATATGAATGATACCATGATATGCGAATGATATAACTATGCAAATGTTAATTCAATGAAATATAAACCAGGTAAGAAAAGGTTGGGCAAATTTTGGGGTGCAACAGCTGCCCCTATTCAAACGGCTTGGACCCGACTGGGTGAAGAGTGAACGACCTTCAAACAATCGATGTAGAAGACGGTTGAATACCAAGAAACCCTGAAATTTGCCAACCACAAAAACAAGCTGCGAAAACTGCTTGGGGAACAACATCCGTTGCGCTGAACCCAGTTGTCACGGCAACAACTGATCAATCATCTGACAAACTTTGGATTTCAACATCAACCCCCTGTGTGACGCCACAAGCATCGAATTAACTTTCCAAGAAACAACTACATCCACAACTAGACTAAATTTTGTCAAACGAGGAGAGACTCCATCACCATGGGCACAATTCCGTCCATAACTGGAACAACGAACTCTGTCAATCATAGGTAACAACTCCACTAGGGACAATTCCATCGATCACGGATAATAACTCCGTCCACACGGGTAACAATCACTGTCAACATAGGTACGATTTCGTCAACACGGGTAATAATCACCATCAGCACGGGTACGATTCCGTCGACACGGATAACAATCGCTGTCAACACCGGTACAATTCTGTCAACACGGATAACAAAGACTGTCAACACAGGCACGACCCGTCAACACGGATAATAATCACTGTCAACACAGGATAACAATCACCGTCAGCATGGGGAAACAATCATTGTCAACACAGGTACGATTTCGTCAACACGGATAACAATCACTGTGAACACAAGTACGATTCCGTCAACACAGATAACAATCACTGTCAACACAGGTACAATTCCGTCAACACGGATAACAAACACTGTCAGCACAGGTAACCATTCTGTCAACACGGATCCGTTTGAAGAATACTTTGTTGGGGAATATGAAAAACTTAACCAAACACTCCGTGGGGAAATCACTAGTGACAACTCCGGAAGTTTAAGGCATGAAATCTTCTAATTCTGACGTAACAACGATCTGAGAAGACCTCCGCTGGGGACGAAGAGAAACTTAACCAAGTAACTCTGTTAGGGGATGAACGTTATCATCACGTATCTCACGCTGAGAATTTGAATATCTAGAAATCCTTCTGAGCAAGAATCTCACTCCTCTACAGGGAACAACACCTGAAACCAAAGAGGTAACCAACCTGGGTTATGTTTCAAAATGCGTATGTTTGACAATGGCGTAATGCTCCATACTTCATGGAAATGCTACACGTTTAAGTAGATGCAAATATGATGGTATATGTAAAATGCAAAGATGCCAAGAGGCGCTTCAGCAAAATAAATGCCGAAGACAAAGCCGAATCCACTTGGTATAACTGGGTATCACAGACATATTCCAACAAAATAAATGCTGGAATGGTGTAACCAACTCCGCTGGGGATAACCATCCTGTCAGAGGATGACTCACAAGCTTGAAACTACGAACTCGGTTGGGACTGTTCATCCTGTCGGAGGAAAAACAACCTGCTGGGGAGAAGGAAAAACAATCCTGCGCGGGGATAACCCTTCTGAACCAAAGACGATTTGGTTATACTGCGGGAGTTACCCATGTTGGGAATGGAGTGTGCACAAACTCAATGCTGGGAATGCACCTTCTGTTGGGGACATCAAGATCCACTGAGGAAACTCTCTTGGTAACTTTCCTGGGGAATACTCTTCTGAGGAGGACCACCCACATCCAATAGGGATAACTGCTATCTCAAATCTTCTGAGACAAGATTGACTTCCATCTGCTGAGGAGTGATACAATCTATATGCCACAGGACTCCGGCTGGGGAACACAACTTCCATGCCTATTTGCTCCAAAGGTGAGAACCCTGCAAAACACAAATGAGACAAAACAAATCTATACAACAAGATCTATTCCGGTTAGTATCCGTGACGTTCGTTCAGTCAATTCAAAGTTTTAGCAATTATTTGCAAGGGCCAGCAAGTTTATACACATGCAAGTTTATCAAAAATATCGACGTTTTTTACAAACAAAATAGTAAAGAACAAGCATCAAGTACTGAATAACATGCTTTATTGATAACGGGCCTGTAAATAGGCAAAATTTTGTACACTGGATGCAACTCCTGAAAAGAGGAAGTTATGCACAAACAAAATACAAATATACAGAAGCACAAAGAAAAATTTGTACACAGTCATTTGCTTTTTTTAAATCCCTAACTTTTGCATGAACCGCCCTTTGCGGGTTTTCAATTCACCGGGATACCTTTTTTTGCCGAAGTTGCCCTTTTCAGGTTTTCAACTTCGCGGGTGTACATCTTTTCAATTTTATCCCTAACTTTTGCCCGAACCCTTTATTTCCCTTTTTTATGGTTCGCCGGGATGCCCCATTTTTTCCTGGACTCTCTTTTTTCTGCCCAGCGGGTCTATTTAAGCAAAGTACTTTTTGACAGCGTTCGAGTTCACAGGGGATGTAAAATCCTCACCATCCATGGTGGACAACAGTAAGGCTCCTCCAGAGAAAACCTTTCTAATGACATATGGACATTCATAGTTGGGAGTCCATTTGCCCCTGTGATTTGATTATGGTGGGAGAATCTTTTTCAGCACAAGATCGTCCGTCTGAAAGCTTCAAGGACACACCTTCTTATCATAAGCTTTCTTCATCCGACTCTGATACATCTGACCATATGCTAGAGAAGCCAGCCTTTTCTCATCCATTAAACTGAGTTGATTCAATCTATCTTTCACCCATTCTGCCTCATCTAATTGGACATCACACAAAACCCTCAGAGAAGGAATCTCAACCTCCAATGGTAGGACAACCTCTATACCATATACCAGTGAAAAAGCAGTTGCCCCGGTTGATGTGCGTACCGTCATACGATAACCGTGCAGAGCAAAAGGCAACATCTCATGCCAGTCCTTGTAGGTCACAACCATCTTCTGAACGATCTTCTTTATGTTTTTATTGGCCGCTTCAACAACGCCATTCATCTTGGGCCGATAAGGAGAAGAGTTGTGATGTTCAATTTTGAAATTCTGGCAAATTCCTTCATCATCTCGTTATCCAAATTTGAACCGTTGTCAGTGATAATCCGCTCTGGGATTCCATATCTGCAGATAATATCTTTCTTGATAAATCTGGCCACCACCTGCTTGGTCACATTAGCATATGACGCCGCTTCAACCCATTTGGTGAAGTAATCAATAGCTACCAAGATAAAACGATGTCCGTTGGATGTTGTGGGCTCAATCTTTCCAATTACATCAATTCCCCACATGGAAAAAGGCCAAGGTGACGACATAATTTCAGAGGGCTCGGAGGCACATGAATCTTGTCCGCATAAATCTGGCATTTATGACACTTCTTTGCAAATTTGAAACAATCTGTTTCTATTGTTAGCCAGTAAGACCCTGCTCTTAATAGCTTTCTCGTCATTGCATGTCCGCCGACATGCGTACCAAAGGTACCCTCGTGGATTTCTTCCATTAGCAACTTAGCCTCTTTCTCGTCCACACACCACAACAACACCAAGTCGTGGTTTCTCTTGTACAAAACCCCATCCGGATTCAAATAGAAATTGCCAGCCAATCTCCTAAGAGTCTTTTGATCACGACTGGATGCCCCAGCCGGATACTCTTGGTTCTTTAGAAAATTCTGGATATCATAATACCATGGTTTACCATCGGAAGCTTCCTCAATGGAAAATATGAAAGCGGGCCTATCAAGGCGAGAAATAACTATCCTGAGAGCCTCATTCCAGAAGTTAACCTTTTACATCGAAGACAACGTCGCGAGAGCGTCTGCCATCTGATTTTCTGCTCATGGTACATGGTGCAATTCCACCTTGTCAAAGAAAGGTAACAACCTCCTTGCATAATTCATATAGGGTATCAGATTGGGATGACGAGTCTCCCACTCTCCCTTGATCTGGTTCACAACTAGAGCCGAGTCTCCGTACACATCATGATTTTTGATTCTCAGATCGATAGCTTCTTCGAACCCCATAATGCACGCTTCATATTCAGCCTCATTGTTGGTAACTGGAAAAGTCAATCTAGTAGTGAATGGGATGTGCGATCCATGGGGAGTAGTAATGATTGCCCCTATTCCACTTCCGTATGAATTAACGGCACCATCAAATATCAATTGCCATTTGGAACCCAACTCTGGACCTTCATCCGGCAACGGCTCCTCACAGTCCTTCATTTTTAAGTACATGATATCCTCTTCAGGAAAATCAAACCTCATCGGCCGGTAATCATCAATTGGCTGCTCAGTTAGGTACTCTGACAAAACACTACCTTTAATAGCCTTTTGAGAAACGTACTGAATATTGTATTCTGTCAATACCATTTGCCACCGGGCAATTCTTTCGGAAAGTGCTTGCTTTTCAAACACGTATTTGATCGGATCCATCTTTGAAATTATCATGGTCGTATCGTTTAGCATGTATTTCCTCAAACATTTGGCAGCCCAGACTACCGCACAACACGTTTTTTCTAGCATTGAGTAACAGGACTCACAGTCTGTGAACTTTTTACTCAAGTAGTAAATCGCATGCTCTTTACGTCCAGTCTCGTCATGTTGACCGAGGACACAACCCATACTTTTCTCAAGAACCGTCAAATACATAATCAATGGTCTCCCGGCTACTAGGGGTATCAATATTGGAGGTTCCAGCAAATATTCTTTTATTTTCTCAAACGCCCTTTGACAATCTTCATTCCAGGTCACAGCCTGATCTTTTTTCAACAACTTGAATAATGGCCCGCACGTGGCCGTTAGATGAGATATCAACCGGGCAATGTAGTTCAACCTCCCTAAAAAACCACGAACCTCTTTTTATGTTTTCGGCGTTGGCATTTCTTGTATTGCTTTTATTTTAGCAGGATCAACCTCAATTCCTTTTTCGCTCACAATAAACCCCAATAGCTTACAAGATCTCACCCCGAAGGTGCACTTATTAGGATTTAGTCTCAGCCTGAATTTCCTAAGCCTCTTGATCAATTTCAGAAGATTGACCAGATGCTCTTCCTCCGTCTGGGATTTGGCAATCATATCATCAACATAGACTTCGATCTCCTTATGCATCATGTCATGAAAGAGTGTTGTCATAGCTCGCTGATATGTTGCCCCGGCGTTCTTCAAACCAAAGGGCATCACTTTGTAGCAAAACGTTCCCCACGGGGTAATAAAAGTTGTTTTCTCCATATCATCAGGCGCCATCTTTATCTGATTATAGCCTGAAAAGCCGTCCATGAAGGAAAACACGGAGAATTGAGCGGTGTTGTCGACCAGCACATCAATATGAGGAAGCAGAAAGTCGTCTTTTAGGCTCGCCTTATTCAAATCTCTATAGTCCACTCACATCCGCACCTTACCATCTTTCTTTGGTACAAGTACTATATTAGCGACCCATGAGGGATAAGTTGTAACAGCCAGAAAACCAGCATCCCATTGTTTCTAAACTTCCTCCTTAATTTTCACAGCCATATCTGGTCGAGTTCTTCTGAGTTTTTGCTTAACTGGAGGACATTCCTCACGCAATGGCAGACAGTGAACCACCATATCAGTATCCAACCCAGGCATGTCTTCGTAAGACCAAGCAAAGATATCACTGTACTCCCGCAGCATCTCAATAAGCCTTTGCTTGATATCACTTTGCAGTGCAGCCCCCATTCGGATATTCCTGACAACCTCTTCGGACCCCACGTTGATAATTTCAATTTCCTCCTGATGAGGCAGAATGATTCTCTCTTCTTGTTTCAAAAGTCGAGTCAGCTCTTCTGATAAGTCACTATCCTCAACAATCTCTTCTTCTGCTTGAAATATCGGGTGCTTGAAGTCGAAACGAGTCATAGGAAGTTCGTGATCGGTGTCGTCTGAAATATGAATCCTGCAAGGAGAACGGTTAAATGTTTCAAATAATGCAAACAAAGCACATAACCACGTTGCCATTTTATTGTTAAACAAAAACAGGAAAAACAAGGATCACAAAATTTGCATGCGAAAAACGCCTTTATTAATGATTAAACAAAGTACACACATAAGCAGGTAGCCCTAAAAACAAAATCACTATGCCCCGGATAGGACACAGGATTATACAATAATTGAGAAAACAAATCATTACTGTTTTGTAGTCACTGAGACAAGTTCCTGGATAGACCAGTTGCACAGATTCTGTCTTGGCACGCCGGGCTTGATCCACGAGTCCATATCGCAGTCACTATCTCCGTCTTCAGCATCGGAAATAGCATTGATCGTTTCATAACAGACCCCACCTGGAGTGATCACCACTGGTCCTCTGAACTTTGCCACGCCTGATGCGAAAGTTGACGATGTCGGGCAATATCCCAACCCAAACTTGTCCATCTTGACCGGAATTTCTAAGACTTGGCCCTATCCTTTAGTTGCTCCAGCCCGAACCACTGCCTGAGTGTCTTTGTACGAAGACATGGCCACCTCTGGCCCTTTGCTGGGAACATGAGACTTGTCCTTGATCGGCAACCCCTCGAAGGCTTGGCATGGCGTCTCATGGATCTCCCCATCCACTTTGATGTACTTGAATGACGAAAGATGACTAACCAGAATGTCCTCCTCTCCGCAAATAGTAACAACACTGTCACCGACCATGTATTTAAGCTTCTGATGCAGCGTGGACGTCACAGCCCTTGCAGAATGTATCCATGGTCGCCCAAGTAAACAACTGTAAGATGGACGTATATCCATGATGTAGAACACTGTGTCAAACACTTCCGACCCGACTTGGAGCGGCAACGTTATGGACCCAAACACTGACCTTCTGGTCCCATCAAAAACCCTCACGACCAAATCACTTAGTGTGCATATGATTCCTCGGACATCTAGCTTCATCGTAGCCTTCTTCGGCAACACATTCAAAGATGATCCGGTATCTTCAAGAACGTGCGACATAATAGTGCCCCGGCACTCCACTGAAATGTGCAAAGCCATATTATGGTCCCGACCTCTAGGCGTCAAATCAAAATCAGTAAATCCCAGGCTGTGTCCGGCATTCACATGCGCCAGTACCCCCTCAAGCTGATTAACAGTTACTTCTTGAGGTACAAAAGACGTGTCCATGATTTTCAACAAGGCATTCCGATGGGCCTCGAAACAAAGCAACAAAGATAGTATTGAAATTTTGGAGGGCGTCTACTGCAACTGCTCCACAATCTTATAGTCACTTTTGTGAATCAACCTCATAAACTCTTCTACATCCTTGACCGATGTTTCTTTCTCTTTTGACTGGGAAGGTCCTCCTTCATTCACTTTGGCTTTGCCTCTAGCAATCCTCTCAGCCTCGATTTCAGGTGAAGTGAAGATTCTACCACTTCGGGTCATACCTCCCGCTTCAACAAGACTGCCCACTGCCCCTACTGGCTGGATATCCACATTAATCTTTTCCCCGTTGCAAAAAGCTTCCAACCCATAATTCCATGGAATGGCTTTCGTACTCTCATAAGGAACAGGTCCTGCTTTAGTTATCGTGATATTTGGCCGCTTGGCGGGCGCTGATATCGTAATAGTCTTTCGTGGAATTGTAATTGTTGCGACCTCACCCTGCTTTTCACAGTTTACTTCACCAGGTTTCCCAACAGCAGGGCGGTCAAACTGTAAAGTTCCTTCATCAATCATGGCCTGAATACCTCTCTTCAAATCAATACAGCCCTCTGGTCGTGTCCAACAATCCAAACAGTACTCATCACATCCGGGGAAGACCCCTCCTTTCAACAATCTTCTTTTAACAAAGCTTAAAGGTGTCTTCAGATCATTTACGTCCATAACCAAATCCAAATTCTCTTCTGTCAAAACAGCATTCGCTCCATGATTCAGCATTGGTTTCTATACAATGTTGGGACCATCATTACTGAAGTTAATGACTTTACTATCAATCAAATCTTGGACTTTGTGCTTAAAAACATGACAACTCTCGATATCATGTCCGGGTGCCCCAGAATGAAAGTCACACTGCTTACTAGTATCATATTCGTAAGGAAGCGCTCCTGTGGGTGGGTCCAACGTTCTTTCTCAACCAGATTCAAACTTAACAGCGTCTGAAGCAGTTCTGCATACGTTGACGGAGGTGTATCAAATACCCTCTTCGGCTTCCCATTCTGGATCCTTCTCTGAGCAGGATTATACCTTTGTTGTTGTTGCTGCTGCTGTTGTGGTTGTTGTCGTTGTTGTGGTATAGGGATCATCACACTAGCAACCTGTTGTTGAATATACTGATTCTGACCTCTACCTCGTCCTCGACCACCATACACTGCACTGGCGTCTCCTTGCCTTTTACCACCAAAGACCTTTTTCGCACCTCCAGTTGAGGTCGATTCACCGGCTTGAATCTTACCAATTTTGATGCCGTTTTCAATTCGTTCCCCCATGAGTATGATGTCAGAGAAACTACCCATCGAGCAATGGAGCAATTTATCATAATACATCCCAGAGAATGTTCCAACAAAAATATCAATCAATTCCCTTTCAACCATAGGGGGGTGGACTCTTGCCGCCATATCGCGCCAACGCTGAGCATACTCCTTGAAACTCTCCCCATTCTTCTGTGAAAGACTTTGAAGCTGGACCCTATTTGGTGCAAGGTCACTATGTATTGGTAATGTTTGACGAAAGCATCAGCCAATTCTTTCCAACATCCGACCTGTGCAGGCTCTAGTCCCATGTACCATTCCAGCGATGGTCCTGACAAACTATCTTGAAAAAAATGCATAAGCATCTTCTCATCATCAGAGTACGCAGACATCCTCCGGTAATATGAACGCACATGAACCCGTGGGCATGTATCCCCTTTATATTTATCGAAAGTGGTGGCTTTGAACTTCAATGGTACTCTCAGCCCAGGAACCAGCCCCATGGTAGCCATGTCCAACCCTGCAGAATTTTGATTGGCTATACCTCTCATCTGTTCCTCCAGCATTTTAATCCTCCGATCACTATCAGTGGGACCCTCAAAACCCATGCCTTGACAAGAAAAGGCATCTTCCTGACGATCTCTATTCTAGTACGGACCCTCATTACCATATCCGTCATAAGCAGCATTACGACCATGACCATGACCACTTTGGAAGAACCTGGGGTCATACCTCAGATTGCCAAGCTCTTGATTAGCAGCCACTGTCCCAAAACCAGTATTGAAAGGACCCATCCCAGCACCATTGGTATTCACATTGCCAAACCCAGCATTGTCGTAGCCATTATTACAAAAACCTTGATTGTTATCACCGAACCCTCCATTGCCGAGGCCCTGATTATTGAAACCATCATTGCCATCCCGATTGCCAAAGCCAAAGCCCTGATTGTTGTCACCGAAACCAGTATTGATACCAACATTCCTGTTGGTTTCCACGTTCCCATTAACATTATCAGCATTTCTGTTACCAGCGTTGCCGTTTCCGTTACCAATACCAGTCTCACCAGCATTTGGTATCACTTCCTCCCTGCGAGGAGTCTCAACATGAGCAGAGTTGTATTCAGTATTACCAGCCGCTTGTGCCAGCAACGGTTGCACCAGAGTTTGGAGATGTTCCTGGCCTTTAGCCACAGCCTCCATAGTCTGCATGAATTGGGCCAACATATCCCGGATCTCCTGCATCTCAGACTGTACCTGATCCATGATCTTCTTACTGTTGCTTCTTGTAGCATACCGGTGAGTTCTCTGTTCGTCAATCTTGAAACAAGCTGTAAGATGCAGGAGATAAGATTCGAGCTCAAAAATGTACCTGCCATGCAATATGAATATGCAAATGCACACGTGTAAATATGCAACAGGTTAATTCCCCCCCCTCCCCCCGATTCTTGATTCGGAGAAGAAACCATAACGACAGTGGAGTCCCAAGTAAGCAAGCGCAGAATCAGAAACCTCATACATAACCAAATGCCAAGAGGCAGAGTACAAAGATACAACTGAAAGAAGACCTTGGCCAACAAGCCTGGCGATGGTCAAAATACAAGTACAAATAACAAGATCAAAGCAAAGATAAATCAGGACAAATGGCGCGCCCGGACATCTTCCAATAGCCTCAACAGTAATGCGTGTCGCTCAACAGTGGATCTCAGCTTTTTGGCGTTCTCTTCACAGGCTCCCCTGCCAGAACACTCATCAAGCCTGCATCTTTTGAAGCCAGCCTTCAATTCACCACCCCTAGTTTCTTTGACCATGTTGCTCACTCTAAACTCAGCGTCATGTCTAAGAGATGCCTCTTCAGCAATCTTCTCATCCTTAGCGTTGAGCTGCTCCTCTAACTGGGAAATCTGAAGCTTCAACTCATCTTCACGCTCCTTCCAGCTAGTAAGCGTGGCATTCTACAAAAGTTCCCATTTGGAAAGTCAAGAATAAGCCTTGTTCAGAAGTTCTTTATTAGTAGCAAGTACACTACTAACCCCATTCAGGGCCACTCCTACTTTCTCTCTCTTGTTGGTTTCTTTAGTCAAGTCTGAACCCAACCTATTAATCATCTCAGTCTGCTTCTTCAAAGTGAAGGTTGCCTCATTCTTCTCATGCCGAAGCTGGAAAATCTCTTTCTCTAGCTCTTCATTCGCTCTTTGTAACTCTTCCTTTTCAGCCAACAACTTGTTGTACTTCTCAATCTCTATTGAAGTAGGTTCCTCAATCACCAGAAGATACAAAGGCTCTGCAGCAGGATATGGCATCAAAGAAGTCCTAACTCTCGCATGGATCCAGAGCCGATAAGGATTATAAGCTCGACTGTCACTCTTACCAAGCAATGTCTTTCCTCTTCTGTGAATATTACCCCAAGCATGCCTTAATCTGACCAAAACATCTCCATCTAATAAACCCGTGAGATACAAAGATTCCTGTATCTCGTCTTCAACCGGAGAGTCCCTCAAAGCATAGCCAAATTGTCTCACAAGCAGAGAAGGGGTATAGTTAATACAACATTTCCATCCAATCAAAGGAACGTTCGGAAAGCCACTGCAACTATATATAATATCCACTCCGAGCAGGTTCCGATCAAACCAAACAATGTTCTCAGCACACAATCCCATCAATCTAGAAGGCCAATCTAAAGTACCAACAGTATCAACAAAAGGTCCCTTCTTAGGAAGATGTCCCTGAAACCACCTGGATAGAAAAGGTACACAGCAAGAAACATTCTTTCCACTGCGTCTTTCATTCTTATAGTGAATAGAATGATAAACGTCACCCAAGAGAGTAGGCACCTGATTCTTCGAGGCAAGGATAAAGAAAGCATTTGAGCCAACAAAATCAGGCAAGTTGGGGAACAATACAATCCCATAAATGCAAACATCCAGAATAGCATTGAAGACAATCCAACATCCATCCTTCGCACACTGCATAGCCTTCTCAACCAAGCAAGAAAGATGAAAACCATAAGCTTCATTCAACTTGACCAAACCTCCGGGGAACTCAGAAACATCTAAATTGACAATCTCAGCAATCTTAGCCAACTTAGGCTCAGTATCCTCATGAATAAAAGGTATCTGATCTAACACAGGAACTCCCAGCATATCCGAATAGTCCTCCAAAGTAGGAGCCAGAATAAAATCAGGGAACAAGAAGCATCTCAACTGAGGCTCGTAAAATTGCATCAAGGTATACAATCCAGTCACCTCAATCACAGAAGGTCTGTACAACAAACTGATCAGCTTCCCATAAGACCCTCTAAACTCAGCCATCACTCTCTGATCTGCTAGAGCAACCAACTACAATAAGGAACTGATATCTGGAGAAGGAAACCTGTAAGCCACTGTTCTCTTCATGGACTCCATGTCTGGCAAGAAGAACACTAGAATCTGAGGGGAACTAACACACCTGCAACATAAATACACGTTAATGAAATGCAAACATGAAAATGCAGATGCATATGCAAACAGGGGATCAAGTGCAATGATAAAGAACTGTGATGTGCTGTACTGCAGCTTGAGAACCATCAGATCTTCTCCTCAATCCAAACCAACCACAAAAGAACCCTCATAACCAATTCTCACTGACAAAGACAAACCAGATGTTCTGAGGCCAGAGTTTTCCTGCAAAAGACCCACCTACCCCTCACAGGTATGTACTTAACTCGCAGACGAGGTACGGTATCCTATGCGGTCATCAGCGTCACAAACTTTTAAGAGCGATGATACGATACCTAGAAGGTGTGGCATCATCATTCCTTGAAGAGGCCTCACTTAGCCGAATCCCAAATGATAGGTTCCAAGAGTCGACAACCCTCAAATCCAACAACCTGTCGAGCCTAAAGGGCCAGGCAAGATGCCATCAAACAGAGTCTCGTCTGAGTGTAAATTTCGTAGCTAGCTGGTGCGAGCAAAGCAAGCAGGCTAACCACTACTCTCTACTTCTAACTCTATGTGCACTCAAGCCCAGGTCCGGCTTATCTCTCAAACTAACCCTCTACCCACAGCACAACAACAATAATATACAGTACTGAAAGTAAAGACAGAGAAACAAATACATACAAAACCCCAGACGGGAAAACAAGCGCTAGGATTGACTCGCATAGGGAACCGTTGGGTTCCCCAGCAGAGTCGCCAGCTGTCGCTACTGCGAAAATCGGCGCCAGCTATGACAGAAGAGTCGCCACCATGCGTTATTTTTCCCAGAAGAGGGAAAGGAAACGCTCAGAGAAAACCTAACGCAAAGAGGGAAAGGAATGGTCATCGTAACCAAATCCTGGATTAGGGAGTCGGTTACGCAAGGGGAAGGTATTAGCACCCCTCACGTCCGTCGTACTCGACGGGATCCACACTTGTTTTCTATCTAAGGGTATGTTTATCTATCTACTCTAAAAGGTCTGGGTTAAAAAGAAAAGAAAATGACTTGACAAAGTATCGCACTTTATGCCTACGTATTCCCGTATGGACCGAGAAATCAGAGTCAACGTAGTTCGCCTAACTACGAGTTATGGGGGGAAGGCTGCTCGTCGAGATGTCGCATCCCGTGCCTACGTACTTTCATACGGCATGAAAGATCAGAGCAAACGTAGTTCGGGCTACGGAAGACACAAGCTTGTCTGACAGTTTTTTATCTCCTTAAGAAAGGGTTTTCCTGATTAAAGGTCCAAGAGGACAAAAACAGAGTTTGAATATTTGTTTGAATTTTTTTACGAAAGAACTGTTTTTTAGGATGTTTGCAATCTCAGTTGCACTAGAGACTATGACCCAGGAGTGAACGCTTCGTATGTCACCCAAAGGGTACCACACCAACATCCAGATTACTGGAGAGAGACCCTCCACCAACCTTTTCCTAGATAGCTTAAGGCTCGTAACGTACAACTTCAATTAACCTTATTACTGTGTTTTTGAATTGTTTTGAGAGGAGAAGAGAAAGACACCCTAAAACTATGGTTGAAAGGGAATCTACCTACAGTTATCATGCATGGGTCAAAACCTAATGTTTGTCATAATTCCCTCTTGCACAGAGGAAATCAGAGATCCTAGGGGAAACAGCAAAAGAAAGCAAGCAGTGAACAGTACACAGTAAAATGCATGCTATGCAACAGTACAAACGAGGCAAGGGAGTCCGGATCAACCTCAAACCTAAGAAAACAACAGGCAAAGGGAGACAAGCTCCACCTCAAACCTAGAGGTAATCAACACAAGCAAACAAACAATACAACAAAAGAAAAGAAACAGAGAAAGCAGCCCAAGCACAGCAACAGTCTTCAGCAGACAGCAACTTCAATGCTCAACAGCAGCAGCTCTAAACAGCAAATCCTCTTGACAGCAAAGTTGACAGCAAAAGGCTTCATCCTCAAGCTAGCTTCTATCTTCAAGCTTCATCAAACTTCATCTTCAAGCTCTAGCAAGCACACTCCGAGCAGAGGAATAATCACTAAGATCAAGGTTGCAATGTTGAGAACCAAATGAAAACCAAAGGAAATCATCAAGTATCAACATTGAAATGGAAATGTATCCTCAAAGTTCTACTCAACTATGGGCATACCACACATCCCTCCAAAGGAGAGATGGGATTTCCCTAGGAGGACTTTACATCATTGGATAGGATAGAAGCACACAATGCATTCTATGTTTGATGAAAGAATCAAAACTAGTCCTAATGGCTCTTCCTAAAACCCTAATTTCCTAAACTCTTAAAACAACTCCTAAAAGAAAAGGAAACTTCAACTCCAAGCTCCAATCTTCAAGCCACAGCAGCTACACCAAGTCTAGAAGACCTCCCAAGAAGGAAACCAAGCAAATCCTAACAAAAAATCTAATGAAACATGAATATCTACCCTAAAACATACTAAAAAATAAAAGCCAAATTCAACACCAATTGGAAGAACAAAATTCAACAAAATAGATGATCAAATATGCAAAATTAAAAGAATTAAACAAAATAAGAAAAATCAAATTAAAATGAAAAATGCATGAAAATGCATTTTATTGATTTCAGAAAATCACAAATTCTCTCAAGATCATGGAGATATTTTTGAAATAATTTTTGGATCAAAATTGAATTTATTGTGATTTTTTGAATCAATAAAGCATTTAAAGTAAACAAAATCAAATAAAAGAAATGATAAAACTGAAATAAAACCACAGCGCTTGGATCAATTAACTGAGTATGTAGATCTAAGGTCATTGAGCGTGTCCACGCAGGCATCCCAGTCACACGCTGACTGGGATTAATGAAACGCATCGTTTTGGTTGAGAGGCAAATCCTCAGATCAAATGTGAGCCCTAAGATGCTCCTACTAAGTCCAACTTTCAAACTCATCCAATGGCTATGAACTCATCTTCAACCTTGAGCTCAGGCGAGGGGGAAACAACTTCGGTGACTCTCACGGTGGAAACAACCATCTTCTCCGGTGAGATGGTGGTTTCAGGTGATCAAACATCAACAATCCTTACATCAATCTTTCCACAATTTCACCAAGATCTCAAATCTCCTATTCATACATTCTAACTTTCCATAGATTTTAAATCACGAATCAAAGTTCAGAAATGTCATCTAGATCAAACATCACCAATTGCAAATCTAATGATACAGAAATGTTCCTCATGCTTCATACATCAAATTGCTCTATCCATGCCTCAACCATGCCTCAACAGAAATTACACATCACCTAAATTTGTCTCTAATTGTCCAAAATTTTGTCCAAAAACAATCTACTCCTTAACTAGATCCTAACTACATATGCAAATTGATCTACATCTTCCTACAATGGTGAGAAATTTGAAGGTTACATACCTGGTGTGGATCCACTAACAGAGGTAGCTAGAGCTTGATTCAACCTTCAAAATCTCCAGAATCATTCAAGGATGCAAGAGAAAGATGTTGTAAGCTTCAATTTGCCCTGAATCAGCCTGGAACTCAAAGCCCGACTTCACTTGCTCCTTGGAGTTTTTCAACTGCAACTTCAGTGTTCTTCATGAAATGAATGCCAAAATTGATTTGAAATCAACCCAATGAATATATAGAATGTTTCCATGGGCTTTAGAAACTCAATTGAGGCCCAATCCAGCCAATCCAATTTTCTGTTTTTCTCTTCACATGTGCAATGTAACAGTCACGAATTGGACATGAAAATTGCTCTAGAAGCTTCCCTTTCACTTGCAAATTGCCTTGTGAGTGTATTCAGACCAAAAGGAGTGCTTGAAATGCCTTGGTGAGTATTTTGGATGTGTGACTTGCAAATGAAGAAACCAAATGACAACTCATAAACCTTGGCCTAAACTCAAAATTATGGTTATGCCAATGTGCTTAGAATTCAATTTCCATTCAAAAAATGTAGTTACTTGACATGTTTTGGTCCTTTAATTCAAAAAATCAATTTTCCCTCCTTAATCCATTTGAAAATTTCCCTTTTTGAAACCATTTCAAACCAAGTCTTTCTATGAGCCCAATCAATCCATCATGACCTCCTGTCTAGCCTAAAAACCCCATTTTGAACAACTTTCATGTTGAACAAAAATCCATTTGACAAGTGCAAGTTGGAGATTTTGACCTATGATTGAAAATGGCCTATAATCTCACTTTCCCAAAATACCCCTGACTTGTAAACCTCATAACTTGAGTTCTACAAATCATATGGAAGACTTTTACTACAATTTAGAAAGATAAGATCATGAGGAACAACTTTCATGTTGGCCAAAAGTTCAGGTGAAACCTCCTTCTAGGTCGAAAATAGCTTTGAAGTCAGATAATTTTCACAGACAAATTTCAGAGGCATCTAAGGACTTGTAACTTGTCTGGGTCATAACTTGAGTTCTATAAATCCCCTTGAGGACTTCTAGTACTCAAATTAAAGGTATTGAGATGATATACAAGTATCAGGTTGGCCAAAGATCCATTTGAAACTTGAATTTTGACTTATCTGGTCTTGAATTTAGGCACTAAACAGGGGATTTTACACTAAAACCCTAATTTAGCAACTTCCCACACTCTTAACTCTCCTTGATTTGATCTTGACACAACACCACAAATGTCTTAACATATCATTACATGAACTCCATGACCTAAAAGTAGGCTTTGATACCCTCCAATTGCACAGTTGACCTTGAATTGATCCAGATGAAACCCTAATTGCTTGCACCTCAATTGTGGTTCTTGCATTTGACACGATGACTTGATTAAACTCTCCCATGGTCCTCTAGGCATTATATGAACTACATACACAAAATCTCCTCAAACTTAACACTTCACAATCCTCTGACGGTCTTCAGTTGATCCTCAAGTTAGGAGAAGATTCACACTCAAACATCTAAACCCTTAGGCACTCAATCTTGAATGAGACCTCTTGCTAGGCTTCTCTGGAGAAGAAACACACTTGATCCCCTGCTATATGAATGATACCATGATATGTAAATGATATAACTATGCAAATGTTAATGCAATGAAACATAAACCAGGTAAGAAAAGGTTGGGCAAATTTTGGGGTCTAAGCAAACGTAATAACCCAAAAAGATACGGTATATTACCTACTATCAAACGTATAATAGCTTAAGAAAAGGTAATAACCCAAAAGATACGGTATATTACCTAGTATCAAACGTATGATAGCCTAAGCAAAGGTAATAACCCAATAAGATACGGTATATTACCTACTATCACACGTATGATGGCCTAAGCAAAGGTAATGATCCACAAGAGACAGTATATTACCTACTATCAAACGTATGATAGCCTAAGTAAAGGTAATAACCCAAAAGATACGGTATCTTACCTACTATCAAACACATGATAGCCTAAGCAAAGGTAATAACCCAGTAAGATATGGTATATTACCTACTGTCAAACGTATGATAGCCTAAGCAAAGGTAATAACCCAAAAATTACAGTATATTACCGACTATCAAACGTATGATTGTCTAAGCAAAGATAATAACCCAAAAGATACGGTATGTTACCTACTATCAAACGTATGATAGCCTAAGAAAATGTAATAACCCAATAAGATACGGTATATTACCTACTATCAAACGTATGATAGCCTAAGCAAAGGTAATAACCCAAAAGATACGGTATGTTACCTATTATCAAACGTATTATAGCCTAAGCAAAGGTAATAACTCAAAAAGATACAGTATATTACCTACTATCAAACGTATGATAGCCTAAGCAAAGGTAATAACCCAAAAGATACGATTTATTACCTACTATCAGACGTATGATAGCCTAAGCAAAGGTAATAACCCAAAAGATACGGTATATTACCTACTATCAAACGTATGATAGCCTAAGCAAAGGTAATAACCCAAAAAGATACGGTATATTACCTACTATCAAACGTAAGATAGCCAAAGCAAAGGTAATAACCCAAAAGATACGATATATTACCTACTATCAGACGTATGATAGCCTAAGCAAAGGTAATAACCCAAAACATATGGTATATTACCTACTATCAGACGTATGATAGCCTAAGCAAAGGTAATAACCCAAAAAATACGATATATTTCCTACTATCAGGCGTATGATAGCCTAAGCAAAGATAATAACCCAAAAGATACGGTATGTTACCTACTATCAAACGTATGATAGCCAAAGCAAAGGTAATAACCAAAAAAGATACGGTATATTACCTACTATCAAACGCATGATAGACTAAGCAAAGGTAATAACCCAATAAGATAAAGTATATTACCTACTATCAAACGTATGGTAGCCTAAGCAAAGGTAATAACCCAAAACATATGGTATATTACCTACTATCAGACGTATGATAGCCTAAGCAAAGGTAATAACCCAAAAAATACGGTATATTACCTACTATCAGGCGTATGATAGCCTAAGCAAAGGTAATGACCAAAAAAGATACGGTATATTACCTACTATCAAACGCATGATAGCCTAAGCAAAGGTAATAACCCAAAAGATTCGGTATATTACCTACTATCAAACGCATGATAGCCTAAGCAAACGTAATAACCCAATAAAATAAAGTATATTTCCTACTATCAAACGTATGATATCCTAAGCAAAGGTAATAACCCAAAAGATACGGTATATTACCTACTATCAAACGTATGATAGCCTAAGCAAATGTAATAACCCAATAAGATACGGTATATTACCTATTATCAAACGTATGATAGCCTAAGAAAAGGTAATAACCCAAAAGATACGGTATGTTACCTACTATCAAACGTGTGATAGCCTAAGAAAAGGTAATAATCCAAGAAGATATAGTATGTTACCTACTATCAAACGTATGATAGCCTAAGCAAAGGTAATAACCTAAAAGATACGGTATGTTACCTACTATCAAACGTATGATAGCCTAAGCAAAGCTAACAACCTAAAAAGATACGGTATATTACCTAGTATCAAACGTATGATAGCCTAAGCAAAGGTAATAACCCAAAAGATATGATATATTACCTACTATCAGACGTATGATAGCCTAACCAAAGGTAATAACCCAAAACATACGGTATATTACTTACTATCAGACGTATGATAGCCTAAGCAAAGTTAATAACCCTAAATATACGGTATATTACCTAGTATCAGGCGTATGATAGCCTAAGCAAAGGTAATAACCAAAAAAGATATGATATATTACCTACTATCAAACGCATGATAGCCTAAGCAAAGGTAATAACCCAAAAGATATGGTATATTACCTACTATCAAACGTATGATAGCCTAAGCAAAGGTAATTATCCAAAAAGATACGGTATATTACCTACTATCAAACGTATGATATCCTAAGCAAAGGTAATAACCCAAAAAGATACGGTATATTACCTACTATCAAACGTAAGATAGCCGAAGCAAAGGTAATAACCCAAAAGATACGATATATTACCGACTATCAGACGTATGATAGCCTAAGCAACGGTAATAACCTAAAACATACGGTATATTACCTACTATCAGACGTATGATAGCCTAAGCAAAGGTAATAACCCAAAAAATACGTTATATTACCTACTATCAGGCGTATGATAGCCTAAGCAAAGGTAATAACCCAAAAGATACGATATATTACCTACTATCAGACGTATGATAGCCTAAGCAAAGGTAATAACCCAAAACTTATGGTATATTACTTACTATCAGACGTATGATAGCCTAAGCAAAGGTAATAACCAAAAAGATACAATATATTACCTACTATCAGATGTATGATAGCTTAAGCAAAGGTAATAACCCAAAAGATACGGTATATTACCTACTATCAAACACATGATAGCCTAAGCAAAGGTAATAACCGAAAAGATACGGTATATTACCTACTATAAAACGCAGGATAGCCTAAGCAAAGATAATAACCCACAAGATACGGTATATTACCTACTATCAGACGCATGATAGCCTAAGCAAAGATAATAACCCACAAGATACGGTATATTACCTAATATCAAATGTATGATAGCCTAAGCAAAGGTAATAAGCCACAAGAGACTGTATATTACGTACTATAAAACGTATGATAACCTAAGCAAAGGTAATAACCCAAAAGAGACGGTATATTACGTACTATTAAACGTATGATACCCTAAGAAAAGGTAATAACACAAAAGATATGGTATATTACCTACTATCAAACGTATGATAGCCTAAGCAAAGGTAATAACACAAAAAGATACGGTATATTACCTACTATCAAACGTAAGATAGCCGAAGCAAAGGTAATAACCCAAAAGATACGATATATTCCTGATTATCAGACGTATGATAGCCTAAGCAAAGGTAATAACCCAAAACATACGGTATATTACCTACTATCAGACGTATGATAGCCTAAGCAAAGGAAATAACCCAAAAAATATGGTATATTACCTACTATCAGGCGTATGATAGCCTAAGCAAAGGTAATAACCAAAAAAGATACGGTATATTACCTACTATCAAACGCATGATAGCCTAAGCAAAGGTAATAACCCAAAAGATACGGTATATTACCTACTATCAAACGCATGATAGCCTAAGCAAAGGTAATAACCCAATAAGATATAGTATATTACCTATTATTAAACGTATGATAGCCTAAGCAAAGGTAATAACCCAATAAGATACGGTATATTACCTACTATCAAACGTATGATTGTCTAATCAAAGATAATAACCCAAAAGATACGGTATATTATCTACTATCAGGCGTATGATAGCCTAAGCAAAGGTAATAACCAAAAAAGATACAGTATATTACCTACTATCAAACGCATGATAGCCTAAGCAAAGGTAATAACCCAAAAGATACGGTATATTATCTACTATCAAACGTATGATACCCTAAGAAAAGGTAATAACACAAAAGATACGGTATATTACCTACTATCAAACGTATGATTGTCTAAGCAAAGGTAATAACCCATAAGATACAATATGTTACCTACTATCAAACGTATGATAGCCTAAGCAAAGGTAATAACCCAAAAGATACGGTATGTTACCTACTATCAAACGTATGATAGTCTAAGCAAACGTAATAACCCAAAAAGATACGGTATATTACCTACTATCAAACGCATAATAGCCTAAGCAAAGGTAATAACCCAAAAGATACAGTATATTACGTACTATCAGACGTATGATTGTTTAAGCAAAGGTAATAACCCAAAAGACGCGGTATGTTACCTACTATCAAACTTATGATAGCCTAAGCAAAGGTAATAACCCAAAAGATACGGTATGTTACCTACTATCAAACGTATGATAGCCTAAGGAAAGGTAATAACCCAATAAGATACGGTATATTACCTACTATCACACGTATGATAGCCTAAGCAAAGGTAATAATCCACAAGAGACAGTATATTACCTACTATAAAACGTATGATACCCTAAGCAAAGGTAATAACCCAAAAGAGACGGTATATTACCTACTATCAAACGTATGATACCCTAAGAAAAGGTAATAACACAAAAGATACGGTATATTACCTACTACCAAACGTATGATAGCCTAAGCAAAGGTAATAACCCAAAATGATACGATATATTACCTATTATCAAATGTATGATAGCCTAAGCAAACGTAATAACCCAAAAGATACGATATATTACCTACTATCAGACGTATGATAGCCTAAGCAAAGGTAATAACCCAAAATATACGGTATATTACCTACTATCAGACGTATGATAGCTTAACCAAAGATAATAAGCCACAAGAGACGGTATATTACCTACTATCAAACGTATGATACCCTAAGCAAAGGTAATTACCCATAAGAGACAGTATATTACCTACTATCAAACGTATGATACCCTAAGAAAAGGTAATAACACAAAAGATATGGTATATTACCTACTATCAAATGTATGATAACCTAAGCAAAGGTAATTATCCAAAAAGATACGGTATATTACCTACTATCAAACGTATGATAGCCTAAGCAAAGGTAATAACCCAAAAGATATGATATATTACCTACTATCAGACGTATGATAGCCTAAGCAAAGGTAATAACCCAAAACGTAAGGTATATTACCTACTATCAGACGTATGATAGCCTAAGCAAAGGTAATAACCAAAAAGATACGATATATTACCTACTATCAGACGTATGATAGCCTAAGCAAAGGGAATAACCCAAAAGATACGGTATATTACCTACTATCAAACGCATGATAGCCTAAGCAAAGGTAATAAGCCAAAACATACTGTTTATTACCTACTATCAAACGCATGATAGCCTAAGCAAAGATAAGAACCCATAAGATATGGTATATTACCTACTATCAAATGTATGATAGCCTAAGCAAAGGTAATAAGCCACAAGAGACTGTATATTACATTCTATCAAACATATGATACCCTGAACAAAGGTAATTACCCAAAAGAGACGGTATATTCTCTACTATCAAACGTATGATACCCTAAGAAAAGGTAATAACACAAAAGATATGGTATATTACCTACTATCAAACGTATCATAGCCTAAGCAAAGGTAATAACCCAAAAAGATACGGTATATTACCTACTATCAAACGTAAGATAGCCGAAGCAAAGGTAATAACCCAAAAGATACGATATATTACCTACTATCAGACGTATGATAGCCTAAGCAAAGGTAATAACCCAAAACATACGGTATATTACCTACTATCAGACGTATGATAGCCTAAGCAAAGGTAATAACCCAAAAAATACGATATATTTCCTACTATCAGGCGTATGATAGCCTAAGCAAAGGTAATAATCAAAAAAGATACGGTATATTACCTACCATCAAACGCATGATAGCCTAAACAAAGATAATAACCCAATAAGATACAGTATATTACCTACTATCAAACGTATGATAGCCTAAGCTAAGGTAATAACCCAAAAGATACGGTATATTACCTACTATCAAACGTATGATTGTTTAATCAAAGATAATAACCCAAAAGATACGGTATGTTACCTACTATCAAACGTATGATAGCCAAAGCAAAGGTAATAACCAAAAAAGATACGGTATATTACCTACTATCAAACGCATGATAGCCTAAGCAAAGGTAATAACCCAAAAGATACGGTATATTATCTACAATCAAACGTCTGATACCCTAAGAAAAGGTAATAACACAAAAGATACGGTATATTACCTACTATCAAACGTATGATAGCCTAAGCAAAGGTAATAACCCAAAAGATACGGTATGTTACCTACTATCAAACGTATAATAGCCTAAGCAAACGTAATAACCCAAAAAGATACGGTATATTACCTACTATCAAACGTATAATAGCCTAAGCAAAGGTAATAACCCAAAAGATACAGTATATTACCTATTATCAGACGTATGATTGTTTAAGCAAAGGTAATAACCCAATAAGATACGGTATATTACCTCCTATCACACGTATGATAGCCTAAGCAAAGGTAATAATCCACAAGAGACGGTATATTACCTACTATAAAACGTATGATACCCTAAGCAAAGGTAATAACCCAAAAGAGATGGTATATTACCTCTTATCAAACGTATGATACCCTAAGAAAAGGTAATAACACAAAAGATACGGTATATTACCTACTACCAAACGTATGATAGCCTAAGCAAAGGTAATAACCCAAAAAGATACGGTATATTACCTATTATCAAATGTATGATAGCCTAAGCAAACGTAATAACCCAAAAGATACGATATATTACCTACTATCAGACGTATGATAGCCTAAGTAAAGGTAATAACCAAAAAAGATACGGTATATTACCTACTATCAAACACATGATAGGCTAAGCAAAGGTAATAACTCAACAAGATACGTTATATTACCTACTATCAAACGTATGATAGCCTAAGCAAAGGTAATAACCCAAAAGAAACGGTATATTACCTACTATCAAACATATGATTGTCTAAGAAAAGATGATAAACCGAAAGATACGGTATGTTACCTACTATTAAACGTATGATAATCTAAGCAAAGCTAATAAACCAAAAGATACGGTATGTTACCTACTATCAAATGTATGATAGCCTAAGCAAAATTAATAACCCAATAAGATACGGTATATTACCTACTATCAAACGTATGATAGCCTAAGAAAAGGTAATAACCCAAAAAGATACGATATATTACCTACTATCAAACATATGATAGCCTATGCAAAGGTAATAACCCAAAAGATACAATATATTACCTACTATCAGACGTATGATAGCCTAAACAAAGGTAATAACCTAAAACATACGGTATATTACCTAATATCAGACGTATGATAGCCTAAGCAAAGGTAATAACCCAAAAAATACGGTATATTACCTACTATCAGGCGTATGATAGGCTAAGCAAAGGTAATAACCAAAAAAGATACGGTATATTACCTACTATCAAACGCATGATAGCCTAAGCAAATGTAATAACCTAAAAGATACGGTATATTACCTACTATCAAACGCATGATAGCCTAAGCAAAGGTAATAACCCAAAAGATACAGTATATTACCTACTATCAAACGCATGATAGCCTAAGCAAAGATTATAACCCACAAGATACAGTATATTTTCTACTATCAAATGCATGATAGCCTAAGCAAAGATAATAACCCCCAAGATACGGTATATTACCTACTATCAAACGTATGATAGCCTAAGCAAAGGTAATAATCCACAAGAGACGGTATATTACCTACTATTAAACGTATGATACCCTAAGCAAAGGTAATAACCCAAAAGATACAGTATATTACCTATTATCAGACGTATGATTGTTTAAGCAAAGGTAATAACCCAAAAGACGCGGTATGTTACCTACTATCAAACGTATGATAGCCTAAGCAAAGGTATTAACCCAAAAGATACGGTATGTTACCTACTATCAAACGTATGATAGCCTAAGGAAAGGTAATAACCCAATAAGATACGGTATATTACCTACTATCACACGTATGATAGCCTAAGCAAAGGTAATAATCCACAAGAGACGGTATATTACCTACTATAAAACGTATGATACCCTAAGCAAAGGTAATAACCCAAAAGAGACGGTATATTACCTCTTATCAAACGTATGATAGCCTAAGAAAAGGTAATAACACAAAAGATACGGTATATTACCTACTACCAAACGTATGATAGCCTAAGCAAAGGTAATAACCCAAAAAGATACGGTATATTTCCTATTATCAAATGTATGATAGCCTAAGCAAACGTAATAACCCAAAAGATACGATATATTACCTACTATAAGACATATGATAGCCTAAGCAAACGTAATAACCCAAAATATACGGTATATTACCTACTATCAGACGTATGATAGCCTAAGTAAAGGTAATAACCAAAAAAGATACGGTATATTACCTACTATCAAACGCATGATAGGCTAAGCAAAGGTAATAACTCAACAAGATACGGTATATTACCTACTATCAAACGTATGATAGCCTAAGCAAAGGTAATAACCCAAAAGAAACGGTATATTACCTACTATCAAACGTATGATTGTCTAAGCAAAGATAATAAACCGAAAGATACGGTATGTTACCTACTATTAAACGTATGATAACCTAAGCAAAGCTAATAACCCAAAAGATACGGTATGTTACCTACTATCAAACGTATGATAGGCTAAGCAAAATTAATAACCCAATAAGATACGGTATATTACCTACTATTAAACGTATGATAGCCTAAGAAAAGGTAATAACCCAAAAAGATACGATATATTACCTACTATCAAACATATGATAGCCTATGCAAAGGTAATAACCCAAAAGATACAATATATTACCTACTATCACACGTATGATAGCCTAAACAAAGGTAATAACCTAAAACATACGGTATATTACCTAATATCAGACGTATGATAGCCTAAGCTAAGGTAATAACCCAAAAAATACGGTATATTACCTACTATCAGGCGTATGATAGGCTAAGCAAAGGTAATAACCAAAAAAGATACGGTATATTACCTACTATCAAACGCATGATAGCCTAAGCAAATGTAATAACCTAAAAGATACGGTATATTACCTACTATCAAACGCATGATAGCCTAAGCAAAGGTAATAACCTAAAAGATACAGTATATTACCTACTATCGAACGCATGATAGCCTAAGCAATCATTATAACCCACAAGATACGGTATATTTTCTACTATCAAACGCATGATAGCCTAAGCAAAGATAATAACCCACAAGATACGGTATATTACCTACTATCAAACGTATGATAGCCTAAGCAATGGTAATAATCCACAAGAGACGGTATGTTACCTACTATTAAACGTATGATACCCTAAGCAAAGGTAATAACCCAAAAGATACAGTATATTACCTATTATCAGACGTATGATTGTTTAAGCAAAGCTAATAACCCAAAAGACGCGGTATGTTACCTCCTATCACACGTATGATAGCCTAAGCAAAGGTAATAATCCACAAGAGACGGTATATTACCTACTATAAAACGTATGATACCCTAAGCAAAGGTAATAACCCAAAAGACACGATATATTACCTACTATAAGACATATGATAGCCTAAGCAAAGGTAATAACCCAAAATATACGGTATATTACCTACTATCAGACGTATGATAGCCTAAGCAAAGGTAATAACCAAAAAAGATACGGTATTTTACCTACTATCAAACGCATGATAGGCTAAGCAAAGGTAATAACTCAACAAGATACGGTATATTACCTACTATCAAACGTATGATAGCCTAAGCAAAGGTAATAACCCAAAAGAAACGGTATATTACCTACTATCAAACGTATGATTGGCTAAGCAAAGATAATAAACCGAAAGATACGGTATGTTACCTACTATTAAACGTATGATAACCTAAGCAAAGCTAATAACCCAAAAGATACGGTATGTTACCTACTATCAAACGTATGATAGGCTAAGCAAAATTAATAACCCAATAAGATACGGTATATTACCTACTATCAAACGTATGATAGCCTAAGAAAAGGTAATAACCCATAAAGATACGATATATTACCTACTATCAAACATATGATAGCCTATGCAAAGGTAATAACCCAAAAGATACGATATATTACCTACTATCAGACGTATGATAGCCTAAACAAAGGTAATAACCTAAAACATACGGTATATTACCTAATATCAGACGTATGATAGCCTAAGCTAAGGTAATAACCCAAAAAATGCGGTATATTACCTACTATCAGGCGTATGATAGGCTAAGCAAAGGTAATAACCAAAAAAGATACGGTATATTACCTACTATCAAACGCATGATAGCCTAAGCAAATGTAATAACCTAAAAGATACGGTCTATTACCTACTATCAAACGCATGATAGCCTAAGCAAAGGTAATAACCTAAAAGATACAGTATATTACCTACTATCAAACGCATGATAGCCTAAGCAAACATTATAACCCACAAGATACAGTATATTTTCTACTATCAAACGCATGATAGCCTAAGCAAAGATAATAACCCACAAGATACGGTATATTACCTACTATCAAACGTATGATAGCCTAAGCAATGGTAATAATCCACAAGAGACGGTATATTACCTACTATTAAACGTATGATACCCTAAGCAAAGGTAATAACCCAAAAGATACGGTATATTACCTACTATCAAATGCATGATAGCCTAAGCAAAGGTAATAACCCAAAAGATACGGTATATTAGCTACTATCAAACGCGTGATAGCCTAAGCAAAGGTAATAACCCAAAAGATACGGTATATTACCTACTATAAAACACATGATAGCCTAAGCAAAGATAATAACCCACAAGATACGGTATATTACCTACTATCAAACGTATGATACCCTAAGCAAAGGTAATAATCCACAAGAGATGGTATATTACCTACTATCAAACGTATGATACCCTAAACAAAGGTAATAACCCAAAATAGACGGTATATTACCTACTATCAAACGTACGATACCCTAAGAAAAGGTAATAACACAAAAGATACGGTATATTACCTACTATCAAATGTATGATAGCCTAAGCAAATGTAATAACCCAAAAAGATACGATATATTACTTACTATCAGACGTATGATAGCCCAAGCAAAGGTAATAAACCAAAACATACGGTATATTACCTACTATCAGACGGATGATAGCTTAAGCCAAGGTAATAACCTAAAACATACGGTATATTACCTACTATCAGACGTATGATAGCCTAAGCAAAGGTAATAACCCAAAAAATACGGTATATTACCTACTATCAGGCGTATGATAGCCTAAGCAAAGGTAATAACCAAAAAAGATACGGTATATTACCTACTATGAAACGCATGATAGCCTAAGCAAAGGTATTAACCCAAAAGATACGGTACATTACCTACTATCAAACGCATGATAGCATAAGCAAAGGTAATAACCCAAAACGATATAGTATATTACCTACTATCAAACCCATGATAGCCTAAGCAAAGATAATAACCCACAAGATACGGTATATTACCTACTATCAAACGCATGATAGCCTAAGTAAAGATAATAACCCACAAGACACGGTATATTACCTACTATCAAACGTATGATACCCTAAGCAAAGGTAATAATCCACAAGATACGGTATATTACCTCCTATCAAACGTATGATACCCTAAACAAAGGTAATAACCCAAAGGAGACGGTATATTACCTACTATCAAACGTATGATACCCTAAGAAAAGGTAATAACACAAAAGATACGGTATATTACCTACTATGAAACGCATGATAGCCTAAGCAAAGGTAATAACCCAAAAGATACGGTATATTACCTACTATCAAACGCATGATAGCATAAGCAAAGGTAATAACCCAAAAAGATATAGTATATTACCTACTATCAAACCCATGATAGCCTAAGCAAAGATAATAACCCACAAGATACGGTATATTACCTAATATCAAACGCATGATAGCCTAAGCAAAGATAATAACCCACAAGATACGGTATATTACCTACTATCAAACGTATGATACCCTAAGCAAAGGTAATAATCCACAAGATACGGTATATTACCTACTATCAAACGTATGATACCCTAAACAAAGGTAATAACCCAAAAGAGACGGTATATTACCTACTATCAAACGTACGATACCCTAAGAAAAGGTAATAACACAAAAGATACGGTATATTACCTACTATCAAATGTATGATAGCCTAAGCAAAGGTAATAACCCAAAAAGATACGGTATAATACCTACTATCAGACGCATGATAGCCCAAGCAAAGGTAATAACCCAAAACATACGGTATATTACCTATTATCAGACGGATGATAGCTTAAGCAAAGGTAATAACCCAAAACATACGGTATATTACCTACTATCAGACGTATGATAGCCTTAGCAAAGGTAATAATCCACAAGAGACGGTATATTACCTACTATCAATAGTATGATACCCTAAGAAAAGGTAATAACACAAAAGATACGGTATATTACCTACTATCAAATGTATGATAGCCTAAGCAAAGGTAATAACCCAAAAAGATACGGTATTTTACCTATTATCAGACGTATGATAGCCCAAGCAAAGGTAATAACCCAAAACATACGGTATAATACCTACTATCAGACGTATGATAGCTTAAGCAAAGGTAATAACCCAAAACATACGGTATATTACCTACTATGAGACGTATGATAGCCTAAGCAAAGGTAATAACCCAAAAAATACGGCATATTACCTACTATCAGGCGTATGATAGCCTAAGCAAAGGTAATAACCAAAAAAGATACGGTATATTACCTACTATGAAACGCATGATAGCCTAAGCAAAGGTAATAACCCAAAAGATACGGTATATTACCTACTATCAAACGCATGATAGCATAAGCAAAGGTAATAACCTAAAAGATACAGTATATTACCTGCTATCAAACGCATGATAGCCTAAGCAAAGATAATAACCCACAAGATACAGTATATTACCTACTATCAAACGCATGATAGCCTAAGCAAAGATAATACCCCACAAGACACTTTATATTACCTACTATCAAACGTATGATACCCTAAGCAATGATAATAACCCAAAAAATACGGTATATTACCTACTATCAGGCGGATGATAGCCTAAGCAAAGATAATAACCCAAAAAAGATACGGTATATTACCTACTATGAAACGCATGATAGCCTAAGCAAAGGTAATAACCCAAAACGATACGGTATATTACCTACTATCAGACGTATGATAGCCTAAGCAAAGGTAATAACCCAAAAGATACGGTATATTACCTACTATCAAACGCATGATAGCATAAGCAAAGGTAATAACCCAAAAGATACAGTATATTACCTACTATCAAACGCATGATAGCCTAAGCAAAGATGATAACCCACAAGATACGGTATATTACCTACTATCAAACGCATGATAGCCTAAGAAAAGATAATAACCCACAAGATACGGTATATTACCTACTATCAAACGTATGATACCCTAAGCAAAGGTAATAATCCACAAAAGACGGTATATTACCTACTATCAAACGTATGATACCCTAAACAAAGGTAATAAGCCAAAAGAGACGGTATATTACCTACTATCAAATGTATGATACCCTTAGAAAAGGTAATAACACAAAAGATACGATATATTACCTACTATCAAATGTATGATAGCCTAAGCCAATGTAATAACCCAAAAAGATACGGTATATTACCTACTATCAAACATATGATAGCCCAAGCAAAGGTAATAACCCAAAACATACGGTATATTACCTACTATCAGACGGATGATAGCTTAAGCAAAGGTAATAACCCACAACATACGGTATATTACCTACTATCAGACGTATGATAGCCTAAGCAAAGGTAATAACCCAAAAAATACGGTATATTACCTACTATCTGGCGTATGATAGTCTAAGCAAAGGTAATAACCAAAAAAGATACGGTATATTACCTACTATGAAATGCATGATAGCCTAAGCAAAGGTAATAACCCAAAAGATATTGTATATTACCTACTATCAAACGCATGATAGCATAAGCAAAGGTAATAACTCAAAAAGATATAGTATATTACCTACTATCAAACCCATAATAGCCTAAGCAAAGATAATAACCCACAAGATATGGTATATAACCTACTATCAAACGCATGATAGAGTAAGTAAAGGTAATAATCCACAAGAGACGGTATATTACCTACTATCAAACGTATGATACCCTAAGCAAAGGTAATAACCCAAAAGAGACGGTATATTACCTACTATCAAACGTATGATACCCTAAACAAAGGTAATAACCCAAAAGATACGGTATATTACCTACTATCAAACGTATGATAGCCTAAGCAAAGGTAATAACCCAAAAAGATACGGTATATTACCTACTATCAAACGCATGATAGCATAAGCAAAGATAATAACCCAAAAAATACGGTATATTACCTACTATCAGGCGGATGATAGCCTAAGCAAAGATAATAACCCAAAAAAGATACGGTATATTACCTACTATGAAACGCATGATAGCCTAAGCAAAGGTAATAACCCAAAAGATACGGTATATTACCTACTATCGAACGCATGATAGCATAAGCAAAGGTAATAACCCAAAAGACACAGTATATTACCTACTATCAAACACATGATAGCCTAAGCAAAGATAATAACCCACAAGATACGGTATATTACCTACTATCAAACGCATGATAGCCTAAGCAATGATAATAACCCACAAGATACGGTATATTACCTACTATCAAATGTATGATACCCTAAGCAAAGGTAATAATCCACAAGAGACGGTATATTACCTACTATCAAACGTATGATACCCTAAACAAAGGTAATAACCCAAAAGAGACGGTATATTACCTACTATCAAACGTATGATACCCTAAGAAAAGGTAATAACACAAAAGATACGGTATATTACCTACTATCAAATGTATGATAGCCTAAGCAAAGGTAATAACCCAAAAAGATACGGTATATTACCTACTATCAGACGTATGATAGCCTAAGCAAATGTAATAACCCAAAACATATGGTATAATACCTACTATCAGACGTATGATAGCTTAAGCAAAGGTAATAACCCAAAACGTACGGTATATTACCTACTATCAGACGTATGATAGCCTAAGCAAAGGTAATAACCCAAAAGATACGATATATTATCTACTATAAAACATATGATAGCCTATGCGAAGGTAATAACCCAAAAGATACGATATATTACCTACTATCAGACGTATGATAGCCTAAACAAAGGTAATAACCTAAAACATACGGTATATTACCTAATATCAGACGTATGATAGCCTAAGCAAAGGTGATAACCCAAAAAATACGGTATATTACCTACTATCAAACGTATGATAGGCTAAGCAAAGGTAATAATAAAAAAAGATACAGTATATTACCTACTATCAAACGCATGATAGCCTAAGCAAATGTAATAACCCAAAAGATACGGTATATTACCTACTATCAAACGCATGATAGCCTAAGCAAAGGTAATAACCCAAAAGATACAGTATATTACCTACTATCAAACGCATGATAGCCTAAGCAAAGATTATAAACCACAAGATACGGTATATTACCTACTATCAAACGTATGATAGCCTAAGTAAAAGGTAATAATCCACAAGAGACGGTATATTACCTACTATTAAACGTATGATACCCTAAGCAAAGGTAATAACCCAAAAGAGACGATATATTACCTACAATCAAACGTATGATACCCTAAGAAAAGGTAATAACCCAAAAGAGACGATATATTACCTACAATCAAACGTATGATACCCTAAGAAAAGGTAATAAACAAAAGATACGGTATATTACCTACTCTCAAACGTATGATAGCCTAAGCAAAGGTAATAACCCAAAAAGATACGGTATATTACCTACTGTCAGACGTATGATAGCTTAGGCGAAGGTAATAACCCAAAACATACGGTATATTACCTACTATTAGACGTATGATAGCCTAAGCAAAGGTAATAACCCAAAAAATATGGTATATTACCTACTATCAGGCGTATGATAGCCTAAGCAAAGGTAATAACCAAAAAAGATACGGTATATTACCTACTATCAAACGCATGATAGCCTAAGCAAAGGTAATAACCCAAAAGATACGGTATATTACCTACTATCAAACGCATGATAGCCTAAGCAAAGATAATAACCCACAAGATACGGTATATTACCTACTATCAAACGTATGATACCCTAAGCAAAGGTAATAATCCACAAGAGACGGTATATTACCTACTATCAAACGTATGATACCCTAAACAAAGGTAATAACCCAAAATAGATGGTATATTACCTACTATCAAACGTACGATACCCTAAGAAAAGGTAATAACACAAAAGATACGGTATATTACCTACTATCAAATGTATGATAGCCTAAGCAAATGTAATAACCCAAAAAGATATGGTATATTACCTACTATCAGACGTATGATAGCCCAAGCAAAGGTAATAACCCAAAACATACGGTATATTACCTACTATAAGACGGATGATAGCTTAAGCAAAGGTAATAACCCAAAACATACGGTATATTACCTACTATCAGACGTATGATAGCCTAAGCAAAGGTAATAACCCAAAAAATACGGTATATTACCTACTATCAGGCGTATTATAGCCTAAGCAAAGGTAATAACCAAAAAAGATACGGTATATTACCTACTATGAAACGCATGATAGCCTAAGCAAAGGTAATAACCCAAAAGATACGGTACATTACCTACTATCAAACGCATGATAGCATAAGCAAAGGTAATAACCCAAAAAGATATAGTATATTACCTACTATCAAACCCATGATAGCCTAAGCAAAGATAATAACCCACAAGATACGGTATATTACCTACTATCAAACGCATGATAGCCTAAGTAAAGATAATAACCCACAAGACACGGTATATTACCTACTATCAAACGTATGATACCCTAAGCATAGGTAATAATCCACAAGAGACGGTATATTACCTCCTATCAAACGTATGATACCCTAAACAAAGGTAATAACCCAAAAGAGACGGTATATTACCTACTATCAAACGTATGATACCCTAAGAAAAGGTAATAACACAAAAGATACGGTATATAACCTACTATCAAATGTATGATAGCCTAAGCAAAGGTAATAACCCAAAAAGATACGGTATATTACCTACTATCAAACGCATGATAGCATAAGCAAAGGTAATAACCCAAAAGATACAGTATATTACCTACTATCAAACGCATGATAGCATAAGCAAAGATAATAACCCACAAGATACGGTATATTACCTAATATCAAACGCATGATAGCCTAAGCAAAGATAATAACCCACAAGATAAGGTATATTACCTACTATCAAACGTATGATACCCTAAGCAAAGGTAATAATCCACAAGATACGGTATATTACCTACTATCAAATGTATGATACCCTAAACAAAGGTAATAACCCAAAAGAGACGGTATATTACCTACTATCAAACGTACGATACCCTAAGAAAAGGTAATAACACAAAAGATACGGTATATTACCTACTATCAAATGTATGATAGCCTAAGCAAATGTAATAACCCAAAAAGATACGGTATATTACCTACTATCAGACGTATGATAGCCCAAGCAAAGGTAATAACCAAAAACATACGGTATATTACCTACTATCAGACGGATGATAGCTTAAGCAAAGGTAATAACCCAAATCATACGGTATATTACCTACTATCCGACGTATGATAGCCTAAGCAAAGGTAATAACCCAAAAAATACGGTATATTACCTACTATTAGGCGTATGATAGCCTAAGCAAAGGTAATAACCAAAAAAGATACGGTATATTACCTACTATGAAATGCATGATAGCCTAAGCAAAGGTAATAACCCAAAAGATACGGTATATTACCTACTATCAAACGCATGATAGCATAAGCAAAGGTAATAACCCAAAAAGATATAGTATATTACCTACTATCAAACCCATGATAGCCTAAGCAAAGATAATAACCCACAAGATACGGTATATTACCTACTATCAAACGCATGATAGCCTAAGTAAAGATAATAACCCACAAGACACGGTATATTACCTACTATCAAACGTATGATACCCTAAGCAAAGGTAATAATCCACATGAGACGGTATATTACCTCCTATCAAACGTATGATACCCTAAACAAAGGTAATAACCCAAAGGAGACGGTATATTACCTACTATCAAACGTATGATACCCTAAGAAAAGGTAATAACACAAAAGATAAGGTATATTACCTACTATCAAATGTATGATAGCCTAAGCAAAGGTAATAACCCAAAAAGATACGGTATATTACCTACTATCAAACGCATGATAGCATAAGCAAAGGTAATAACCCAAAAAGATATTGTATATTACCTACTATCAAACCCATGATAGCCTAAGCAAAGATAATAACCCACAAGATACGGTATATTACCTACTATCAAACGCATGATAGCCTAAGTAAAGATAATAACCCACAAGACACGGTATATTACCTACTATCAAACGTATGATACCCTAAGCAAAGGTAATAATCCACATGAGACGGTATATTACCTCCTATCAAACGTATGATACCCTAAACAAAGGTAATAACCCAAAGGAGACGGTATATTACCTACTATCAAACGTATGATACCCTAAGAAAAGGTAATAACACAAAAGATAAGGTATATTACCTACTATCAAATGTATGATAGCCTAAGCAAAGGTAATAACCCAAAAAGATACGGTATATTACTTACTATCAAACGCATGATAGCATAAGCAAAGGTAATAACCCAAAAGATACAGTATATTACCTACTATCAAACGCATGACAGCCTAAGCAAATGTAATAACCCAAAAGATACGGTATATTACCTACTATCAAACGCATGATAGCCTAAGCAAAGATAATAACCCACAAGATACGGTATATTACCTAATATCAAACGCATGATAGCCTAAGCAAAGATAATAACCCACAAGATAAGGTATATTACCTACTATCAAACGTATGATACCCTAAGCAAAGGTAATAATCCACAAGATACGGTATATTACCTACTATCAAATGTATGATACCCTAAACAAAGGTAATAACCCAAAAGAGACGGTATATTACCTACTATCAAACGTACGATACCCTAAGAAAAGGTAATAACACAAAAGATACGGTATATTACCTACTATCAAATGTATGATAGCCTAAGCAAATGTAATAACCCAAAAAGATACGGTATATTACCTACTATCAGACGTATGATAGCCCAAGCAAAGGTAATAACCAAAAACATACGGTATATTACCTACTATCAGACGGATGATAGCTTAAGCAAAGGTAATAACCCAAATCATACGGTATATTACCTACTATCCGACGTATGATAGCCTAAGCAAAGGTAATAACCCAAAAAATACGGTATATTACCTACTATTAGGCGTATGATAGCCTAAGCAAAGGTAATAACCAAAAAAGATACGGTATATTACCTACTATGAAATGCATGATAGCCTAAGCAAAGGTAATAACCCAAAAGATACGGTATATTACCTACTATCAAACGCATGATAGCATAAGCAAAGGTAATAACCCAAAAAGATATAGTATATTACCTACTATCAAACCCATGATAGCCTAAGCAAAGATAATAACCCACAAGATACGGTATATTACCTACTATCAAACGCATGATAGCCTAAGTAAAGATAATAACCCACAAGACACGGTATATTACCTACTATCAAACGTATGATACCCTAAGCAAAGGTAATAATCCACATGAGACGGTATATTACCTCCTATCAAACGTATGATACCCTAAACAAAGGTAATAACCCAAAGGAGACGGTATATTACCTACTATCAAACGTATGATACCCTAAGAAAAGGTAATAACACAAAAGATAAGGTATATTACCTACTATCAAATGTATGATAGCCTAAGCAAAGGTAATAACCCAAAAAGATACGGTATATTACCTACTATCAAACGCATGATAGCATAAGCAAAGGTAATAACCCAAAAAGATATTGTATATTACCTACTATCAAACCCATGATAGCCTAAGCAAAGATAATAACCCACAAGATACGGTATATTACCTACTATCAAACGCATGATAGCCTAAGTAAAGATAATAACCCACAAGACACGGTATATTACCTACTATCAAACGTATGATACCCTAAGCAAAGGTAATAATCCACATGAGACGGTATATTACCTCCTATCAAACGTATGATACCCTAAACAAAGGTAATAACCCAAAGGAGACGGTATATTACCTACTATCAAACGTATGATACCCTAAGAAAAGGTAATAACACAAAAGATAAGGTATATTACCTACTATCAAATGTATGATAGCCTAAGCAAAGGTAATAACCCAAAAAGATACGGTATATTACTTACTATCAAACGCATGATAGCATAAGCAAAGGTAATAACCCAAAAGATACAGTATATTACCTACTATCAAACGCATGACAGCCTAAGCAAATGTAATAACCCAAAAGATACGGTATATTACCTACTATCAAACGCATGATAGCCTAAGCAAAGGTAATAACCCAAAAGATACAGTATATTACCTACTATCAAACGCATGATAGCCTAAGCAAAGATTATAAACCACAAGATACGGTATATTACCTACTATCAAACGTATTATAGCCTAAGTAAAAGGTAATAATCCACAAGAGACGGTATATTACCTACTATTAAACGTATGATACCCTAAGCAAAGGTAATAACCCAAAAGAGACGATATATTACCTACAATCAAACGTATGATACCCTAAGAAAAGGTAATAACCCAAAAGAGACGATATATTACCTACAATCAAACGTATGATACCCTAAGAAAAGGTAATAAACAAAAGATACGGTATATTACCTACTCTCAAACGTATGATAGCCTAAGCAAAGGTAATAACCCAAAAAGATACGGTATATTACCTACTGTCAGACGTATGATAGCTTAGGCGAAGGTAATAACCCAAAACATACGGTATATTACCTACTATTAGACGTATGATAGCCTAAGCAAAGGTAATAACCCAAAAAATATGGTATATTACCTAATATCAGGTGTATGATAGCCTAAGCAAAGGTAATAACCAAAAAAGATACGGTATATTACCTACTATCAAACGCATGATAGCCTAAGCAAAGGTAATAACCCAAAAGATACGGTATATTACCTACTATCAAACGCATGATAGCCTAAGCAAAGATAATAACACACAAGATACAGTATATTACCTACTCTCAAACGTATGATACCCTAAGCAAAGGTAATAATCCATAAGAGACGGTATATTACCTACTATCAAACGTATGATACCCTAAACAAATGTAATAACCCAAAATAGACGGTATATTACCTACTATCAAACGTACGATACCCTAAGAAAAGGTAATAACACAAAAGATACGGTATATTACCTACTATCAAATGTATGATAGCCTAAGCAAATGTAATAACCCAAAAAGATACGGTATATTACCTACTATCAGACGTATGATAGCCCAAGAAAAGGTAATAACCCAAAACATACGGTATATTACCTACTATCAGACGGATGATAGCTTAAGCAAAGGTAATAACCCAAAACATACGGTATATTACCTACTATCAGACGTATGATAGCCTAAGCAAAGGTAATAACCCAAAAAATACGGTATATTACCTACTATCAGACGTATTATAGCCTAAGCAAAGGTAATAACCAAAAAAGATACGGTATATTACCAACTATGAAATGCATGATAGCCTAAGCAAAGGTAATAACCCAAAAGATACGGTACATTACCTACTATCAAACGCATGATAGCATAAGCAAAGGTAATAACCCAAAAAGATATAGTATATTACCTACTATCAAACCCACGATAGCCTAAGCAAAGATAATAACCCACAAGATACGGTATATTACCTACTATCAAACGCATGATAGCCTAAGTAAAGATAATAACCCACAAGACACGGTAAATTACCTACTATCAAACGTATGATACCCTAAGCATAGGTAATAATCCACAAGAGACGGTATATTACCTCCTATCAAACGTATGATATCCTAAACAAAGGTAATAACCCAAAGGAGACGGTATATTACCTACTATCAAACGTATGATACCCTAAGAAAAGGTAATAACACAAAAGATACGGTATATAACCTACTATCAAATGTATGATAGCCTAAGCAAAGGTAATAACCCAAAAAGATACGGTATATTACCTACTATCAAACGCATGATAGCATAAGCAAAGGTAATAACCCAAAAGATACAGTATATTACCTACTATCAAACGCATGATAGCATAAGCAAAGATAATAACCCACAAGATACGCTATATTACCTAATATCAAACGCATGATAGCCTAAGCAAAGATAATAACCCACAAGATACGGTATATTACCTACTATCAAACGTATGATACCCTAAGCAAAGGTAATAATCCACAAGATACGGTATATTACCTACTATCAAATGTATGATACCCTAAACAAAGGTAATAACCCAAAAGAGACGGTATATTACCTACTATCAAACGTACGATACCCTAAGAAAAGGTAATAACACAAAAGATACGGTATATTACCTACTATCAAATGTATGATAGCCTAAGCAAATGTAATAACCCAAAAAGATACGGTATATTACCTACTATCAGACGTATGATAGCCCAAGCAAAGGTAATAACCAAAAACATACGGTATATTACCTACTATCAGACGGATGATAGCTTAAGCAAAGGTAATAACCCAAAACATACGGTATATTACCTACTATCAGACGTATGATAGCCTAAGCAAAGGTAATAACCCAAAAAATACGGTATATTACCTACTATCAGGCGTATGATAGCCTAAGCAAAGGTAATAACCAAAAAAGATACGGTATATTACCTACTATGAAATGCATGATAGCCTAAGCAAAGGTAATAACCCAAAAGATACGGTATATTACCTACTATCAAACGCATGATAGCATAAGCAAAGGTAATAACCCAAAAAGATATAGTATATTACCTACTATCAAACCCATGATAGCCTAAGCAAAGATAATAACCCACAAGATACGGTATATTACCTACTATCAAACGCATGATAGCCTAAGTAAAGATAATAACCCACAAGACACGGTATATTACCTACTATCAAACGTATGATACTCTAAGCAAAGGTAATAATCCACACGAGACGGTATATTACCTCCTATCAAACGTATGATACCCTAAACAAAGGTAATAACCCAAAGGAGACGGTATATTACCTACTATCAAACGTATGATACCCTAAGAAAAGGTAATAACACAAAAGATAAGGTATATTACCTACTATCAAATGTATGATAGCCTAAGCAAAGGTAATAACCTAAAAAGATACGGTATATTACCTACTATCAAACGCATGATAGCATAAGCAAAGGTAATAACCCAAAAAGATATAGTATATTACCTACTATCAAACCCATGATAGCCTAAGCAAAGATAATAACCCACAAGATACGGTATATTACCTACTATCAAACGCATGATAGCCTAAGTAAAGATAATAACCCACAAGACACGGTATATTACCTACTATCAAACATATGATACCCTAAGCAAAGGTAATAATCCACATGAGACGGTATATTACCTCCTATCAAACGTATGATACCCTAAACAAAGGTAATAACCCAAAGGAGACGGTATATTACCTACTATCAAATGTATGATACCCTAAGAAAAGGTAATAACATAAAAGATAAGGTATATTACCTACTATCAAATGTATGATAGCCTAAGCAAAGGTAATAACCCAAAAAGATACGGTATATTACCTACTATCAAACGCATGATAGCATAAGCAAAGGTAATAACCCAAAAGATACAGTATATTACCTACTATCAAACGCATGATAGCCTAAGCAAATGTAATAACCCAAAAGATACGGTATATTACCTACTATCAAACGCATGATAGCCTAAGCAAAGGTAATAACCCAAAAGATACAGTATATTACCTACTATCAAACGCATGATAGCCTAAGCAAAGATTATAAACCACAAGATACGGTATATTACCTACTATCAAACGTATGATAGCCTAAGTAAAAGGTAATAATCCACAAGAGACGGTATATTACCTACTATTAAACGTATGATACCCTAAGCAAAGGTAATAACCCAAAAGAGACGATATATTACCTACAATCAAACGTATGATACCCTAAGAAAAGGTAATAACCCAAAAGAGACGATATATTACCTACAATCAAACGTATGATACCCTAAGAAAAGGTAATAAACAAAAGATACGGTATATTACCTACTCTCAAACGTATGATAGCCTAAGCAAAGGTAATAACCCAAAAAGATACGGTATATTACCTACTGTCAGACGTATGATAGCTTAGGCGAAGGTAATAACCCAAAACATACGGTATATTACCTACTATTAGACGTATGATAGCCTAAGCAAAGGTAATAACCCAAAAAATATGGTATATTACCTACTATCAGGCGTATGATAGCCTAAGCAAAGGTAATAACCAAAAAAGATACGGTATATTACCTACTATCAAACGCATGATAGCCTAAGCAAAGGTAATAACCCAAAAGATACGGTATATTACCTACTATCAAACGCATGATAGCCTAAGCAAAGATAATAACCCACAAGATACGGTATATTACCTACTATCAAACGTATGATACCCTAAGCAAAGGTAATAATCCACAAGAGACGGTATATTACCTACTATCAAACGTATGATACCCTAAACAAAGGTAATAACCCAAAATAGACGGTATATTACCTACTATCAAACGTACGATACCCTAAGAAAAGGTAATAACACAAAAGATACGGTATATTACCTACTATCAAATGTATGATAGCCTAAGCAAATGTAATAACCCAAAAAGATACGGTATATTACCTACTATCAGACGTATGATAGCCCAAGCAAAGGTAATAACCCAAAACATACGGTATATTACCTACTATCAGACGGATGATAGCTTAAGCAAAGGTAATAACCCAAAACATACGGTATATTACCTACTATCAGACGTATGATAGCCTAAGCAAAGGTAATAACCCAAAAAATACGGTATATTACCTACTATCAGGCGTATTATAGCCTAAGCAAAGGTAATAACCAAAAAAGATACGGTATATTACCTACTATGAAACGCATGATAGCCTAAGCAAAGGTAATAACCCAAAAGATACGGTACATTACCTACTATCAAACACATGATAGCATAAGCAAAGGTAATAACCCAAAAAGATATAGTATATTACCTACTATCAAACCCATGATAGCCTAAGCAAAGATAATAACCCACAAGATACGGTATATTACCTACTATCAAACGCATGATAGCCTAAGTAAAGATAATAACCCACAAGACACGGTATATTAGCTACTATCAAACGTATGATACCCTAAGCATAGGTAATAATCCACAAGAGACGGTATATTACCTCCTATCAAACGTATGATACCCTAAACAAAGGTAATAACCCAAAGGAGACGGTATATTACCTACTATCAAACGTATGATACCCTAAGAAAAGGTAATAACACAAAAGATACGGTATATAACCTACTATCAAATGTATGATAGCCTAAGCAAAGGTAATAACCCAAAAAGATATGGTATATTACCTACTATCAAACGCATGATAGCATAAGCAAAGGTAATAACCCAAAAGATACAGTATATTACCTATTATCAGACGTATGATTGTTTAAGCAAAGGTAATAACCCAATAAGATACGGTATATTACCTCCTATCACACGTATGATAGCCTAAGCAAAGGTAATAATCCACAAGAGACGGTATATTACCTACTATCAAACGTATGATACCCTAAGAAAAGGTAATAACACAAAAGATACGGTATATTACCTACTATCAAATGTATGATAGCCTAAGCAAAGGTAATAACCCAAAAAGATACGGTATATTACCTACTATCAGACGTATGATAGCCCAAGCAAAGGTAATAACCCAAAACATACGGTATAATACCTACTATCAGATGTATGATAGCTTAAGCAAAGGTAATAACCCAAAACATACGGTATATTACCTACTATCAGAAGTATGATAGCCTAAGCAAAGGTAATAACCCAAAAAAGACGGCATATTACCTACTATCAGGCGTATGATATCCTAAGCAAAGGTAATAACCAAAAAAGATACGGTATATTACCTACTATGAAACGCATGATAGCCTAAGAAAAGGTAATAACCCAAAAGATACAGTATATTACCTACTTTCAAACGCATGATAGCATAAGCAAAGGTAATAACCTAAAAGATACAGTATATTACCTGCTATCAAACGCATGATAGCCTAAGCAAAGATAATAACCCACAAGATACAATATATTACCTACTATCAAACGCATGATAGCCTAAGCAAAGATAATAACCCACAAGACACTTTATATTACCTACTATCAAACGTATGATACCCTAAGCAAAGGTAAAATCCATAAGAGACGGTATATTACATACTATCAAATGTATGATACCCTAACCAAAGGTAATAACCCAAAAGAGACGGTATATTACCTACTATCAAACGTATGATACCCTAAGAAAAGGTAATAACAAAAAAGATACGGTATATTACCTACTATCAAATGTTATATAGCCTAAGCAAAGGTAATAACCCAAAAAGATATGGTATATTACCTACTATCAGATGTATGATAGCCTAAGCCAAGGTAATAACCCAAAACATACGGTATAATACCTACTATCAGACGTATGATAGCTTAAGCAAAGGTAATAACCCAAAACGTACGGTATATTACCTACTATCAGACGTATGATAGCCTAAGCAAAGGTAATAACCCAAAAAATACGGTTATTACCTACTATCAGGCGTATGATAGCCTAAGCAAAGGTAATAACAAAAAAAGATACGGTATATTACCTACTATCAAACGCATGATAGCCTAGGCAAAGTTAATAACCCAAAAGATACGGTATATTACCTAGTATCTAACGCATGATAGCATAAGCAAAGGTAATAACCCAAAAGATACAGTATATTACCTACTATCAAACGCATGATAGCCTAAGCAAAGATGATAACCCACAAGATACGGTATATTACCTACTATCAAACGCATGATAGCCTAAGCAAAGATAATAACCCACAAGGTACTTTATATTACCTACTATCAAACGTATGATACCCTAAGCAAAGGTAAAATCCATAAGAGACGGTATATTACATACTATCAAATGTATGATACCCTAACCAAAGGTAATAACCCAAAAGAGACGGTATATTACCTACTATCAAACGTATGATACCCTAAGAAAAGATAATAACACAAAAGATACGGTATATTACCTACTATCAAATGTTATATAGCCTAAGCAAAGGTAATAACCCAAAAAGATATGGTATATTACCTACTATCAGATGTATGATAGCCTAAGCCAAGGTAATAACCCAAAACATATGGTATAATACCTACTATCAGACGTATGATAGCTTAAGCAAAGGTAATAACCCAAAACGTACGGTATATTACCTACTATCAGACGTATGATAGCCTAAGCAAAGGTAATAACCCAAAAAATACGGTTATTACCTACTATCAGGCGTATGATAGCCTAAGCAAAGGTAATAACAAAAAAAGATACGGTATATTACCTACTATCAAACGCATGATAGCCTAGGCAAAGTTAATAACCCAAAAGATACGGTATATTACCTAGTATCTAACGCATGATAGCATAAGCAAAGGTAATAACCCAAAAGATACAGTATATTACCTACTATCAAACGCATGATAGCCTAAGCAAAGATGATAACCCACAAGATACGGTATATTACCTACTATCAAACGCATGATAGCCTAAGCAAAGATAATAACCCACAAGGTACGGTATATTACCTACTATCAAACGTATGATACCCTAAGCAAAGGTAATAATCCACAAGAGACGGTATATTACCTACTATCAAACGTATGATACCCTAAACAAAGGTAATAACCCAAAAGAGACGGTATATTACCTACTATCAAATGTATGATACCCTAAGAAAAGGTAATAACACAAAAGATACGGTATATTACCTACTATCAAATGTATGATAGCCTAAGCAAAGGTAATAACCCAAAAAGATACGGTATATTACCTACTATCAGACATATGATAGCCTAAGCAAAGGTAATAACCCAAAACATACGGTATAATACCTACTATCAGACGTATGATAGCTTAAGCAAAGGTAATAACCCAAAACGTACGGTATATTACCTACTATCAGACGTATGATAGCCTAAGCAAAGGTAATAACCCAAAAAATACGGTTATTACCTACTATCAGGCGTATGATAGCCTAAGCAAAGGTAATAACCAAAAAAGATACGGTATATTACCTACTATCAAACGCATGATAGCCTAAGCAAAGGTAATAACCCAAAAGATACAGTATATTACCTACTATCAAACGCATGATAGCATAAGCAAAGGTAATAACCCAAAAGATACAGTATATTACCTACTATCAAATGCATGATAGCCTAAGCAAAGATGATAACCCACAAGATACAGTATATTACCTACTATCAAACGCATGATAGCCTAAGCAAAGATAATAACCCACAAGATACGGTATATTACCTACTATCAAACGTATGATACCCTAAGCAAAGGTAATAATCCACAAGAGACGGTATATTACCTACTATCAAACGTATGATACCCTAAAAAAAGGTAATAACCCAAAAGAGACGGTATATTACCTACTATCAAATGTATGATACCCTAAGAAAAGGTAATAACACAAAAGATACGATATATTACCTACTATCAAATGTATGATAGCCTAAGCCAATGTAATAACCCAAAAAGATACGGTATGTTACCTACTATCAAACATATGATATCCCAAGCAAAGGTAATAACCCAAAACATACGGTATATTACCTACTATCAGACGGATGATAGCTTAAGCAAAGGTAATAACCCACAACATACGGTATATTACCTACTATCAGACGTAGGATAGCCTAAGCAAAGGTAATAACCCAAAAAATACGGTATATTACCTACTATCAGGCGTATTGTAGCCTAAGCAAAGGTAATAACCAAAAAAGATACGGTATATTACCTACTATGAAACGCATGATAGCCTAAGCAAAGGTAATAACCCAAAAGATACGGTATATTACCTACTATCAAACGCATGATAGCCTAAGCAAAGATAATAACCCACAAGATACAGTATATTACCTACTATCAAACGCATGATACCCTAAGCAAAGGTAATAATCCACAAGAGACGGTATATTACCTACTATCAAACGTATGATACCCTAAACAAAGGTAATAACCCAAAAGAGACGGTATATTACCTACTATCAAATGTATGATACACTAAGAAAAGGTAATAACACAAAAGATACGGTATATTACCTACTATCAAATGTATGATAGCCTAAGCAAAGGTAATAACCCAAAAAGATACGGTATATTACCTACTATCAGACGTATGATAGCCTAAGCAAAGGTAATAACCCAAAACATACGGTATAATACCTACTATCAGACGTATGATAGCTTAAGCAAAGGTAATAATCCAAAGCGTACAGTATATTACCTACTATCAGACGTATGATAGCCTAAGCAAAGGTAATAACCCAAAAAATACGGGTATTACCTACTATCAGGCGTATGATAGCCTAAGCAAAGGTAATAACCAAAAAAGATACGGTATATTACCTACTATCAAACGCATGATAGCCTAAGCAAAGGTAATAACCCAAAAGATACAGTATATTACCTACTATCAAACGCATGATAGCATAAGCAAAGGTAATAACCCAAAAGATACAGTATATTACCTACTATCAAACGCATGATAGCCTAAGCAAAGATGATAACCCACAAGATACGGTATATTACCTACTATCAAACGCATGATAGCCTAAGCAAAGATAATAACCCACAAGATACGGTATATTACCTACTATCAAAAGTATGATACCCTAAGCAAAGGTAATAATCCACAAGAGACGGTATATTACCTACTATCAAACGTATGATACCCTAAAAAAAGGTAATAACCCAAAAGAGACGGTATATTACCTACTATCAAATGTATGATACCCTAAGAAAAGGTAATAACACAAAAGATACGATATATTACCTACTATCAAATGTATGATAGCCTAAGCCAATGTAATAACCCAAAAAGATACGGTATGTTACCTACTATCAAACCTATGATAGCCCAAACAAAGGTAATAACCCAAAACATACGGTATATTACCTACTATCAGACGGATGATAGCTTAAGCAAAGGTAATAACCCACAACATACGGTATATTACCTACTATCAGACGTAGGATAGCCTAAGCAAAGGTAATAACCCAAAAAATACGGTATATTACCTACTATCAGGCGTATTGTAGCCTAAGCAAAGGTAATAACCAAAAAAGATACGGTATATTACCTACTATGAAACGCATGATAGCCTAAGCAAAGGTAATAACCCAAAAGATACGGTATATTACCTACTATCAAACGCATGATAGCATAAGCAAAGGTAATAACCCAAAAAGATATAGTATATTACCTACTATCAAACCCATGATAGCCTAAGCAAAGATAATAACCCACAAGATATGGTATATTACCTACTATCAAACGCATGATAGCCTAAGTAAAGATAATAACCCACAAGACACGGTATATTACCTACTATCAAACGTATGATACCCTAAGCAAAGGTAATAATCCACAAGAGACGGTATATTACCTACTATCAAACGTATGATACCCTAAACAAAGGTAATATCCCAAAAGAGACGGTATATTACCTACTATCTAACGTATGATACCCTAAGAAAAGGTAATAACACAAAAGATACGGTATATTACCTACTATCAAATGTATGATAGCCTAAGCAAAGGTAATAACCCAAAAAGATACGGTATATTACCTACTATCAAACGCATTATAGCATAAGCAAAGATAATAACCCAAAAAATACGGTATATTACCTACTATCAGGCGTATGATAGCCTAAGCAAAGGTAATAACCAAAAAAGATACGGTATATTACCTACTATGAAACGCATGATAGCCTAAGCAAAGGTAATAACCCAAAAGATACGGTATATTACCTACTATCGAACGCATGATAGCATAAGCAAAGGTAATAACCCAAAAGATATAGTATATTACCTACTATCAAACGCATGATAGCCTAAGCAAAGATAATAACCCACAAGATACGGTATATTACCTACTATCAAACACATGATAGCCTAAGCAAAGATAATAACCCACAAGATACGGTATATTACCTACTATCAAATGTATGATACCCTAAGCAAAGGTAATAATCCACAAGAGACGGTATATTACCTACTATCAAACGTATGATACCCTAAACAAAGGTAATAACCCAAAAGAGACGGTATATTACCTACTATCAAACGTATGATACCCTAAGAAAAGGTAATAACACAAAAGATACGGTATATTACCTACTATCAAATGTATGATAGCCTAAGCAAAGGTAATAACCCAAAAAGATACGGTATATTACCTACTATTAGACGTATGATAGCCTAAGCAAAGGTAATAACCCAAAACATACGGTATAATACCTACTATCAGACGTATGATAGCTTAAGCAAAGGTAATAACCCAAAACGTACGGTATATTACCTACTATCAGACGTATGATAGCCTAAGCAAAGGTAATAACCCAAAAAATACGGTTATTACCTACTATCAGGCGTATGATAGCCTAAGCAAAGGTAATAACCAAAAAAGATACGGTATATTACCTACTATCAAACGAATGATAGCCTAAGCAAAGGTAATAACCCAAAAGATACGGTATATTACCTACTATCAAACGCATGATAGCATAATCAAAGGTAATAACCCAAAAAGATATAGTATATTACCTACTATCAAACCCATGATAGCCTAAGCAAAGATAATAACCCACAAGATATGGTATATTACCTACTATCAAACGCATGATAGCCTAAGTAAAGATAATAACCCACAAGACACGGTATATTACCTACTATCAAACGTATGATACCATAAGCAAAGGTAATAATCCACAAGAGACGGTATATTACCTACTATCAAACGTATGATACCCTAAACAAAGGTAATAACCCAAAAGAGACGGTATATTACCTACTATCAAACGTATGATACCCTAAGAAAAGGTAATAACACAAAAGATACGGTATATTACCTACTATCAAATGTATGATAGTCTAAGCAAAGGTAATAACCCAAAAAGATACGGTATATTACCTACTATAAGACGTATGATAGCCTAAGCAAAGGTAATAACCCAAAACATACGGTATAATACCTACTATCAGACCTATGATAGCTTAAGCAAAGGTAATAACCCAAAACATACGGTATATTACCTACTATCAGACGTATGACAGCCTAAGCAAAGGTAATAACCAAAAAAATATGGTATATTACCTACTATCAGGCGTATGATAGCCTATGCAAAGGTAATAACCAAAAAAGATATGGTATATTACCTACTATCAAACGCATGATAGCCTAAGCAAAGGTAATAACCCAAATGGTACGGTATATTACCTACTATCAAACGCATGATAGCATAAGCAATGGTAATAACCCAAAAGATACAGTATATTACCTACTATCAAACGCATGATAGCCTAAGCAAAGATAATAACCCACAAGATACGGTATATTACCTACTATCAAACGAATGGTAGCCTAAGCAAAGATAATAACCCTCAAGATACGGTATATTACCTACTATCAAACGTATGATACCCTAAGCAAAGGTAATAATCCATAAGAGACGGTATATTACCTACTATCAAAAATATGATACCCTAAACAAAGGTAATAACCCAAAAGAGACGGTATAATACCTACTATCAAACGTATGATACCCTAAGAAAAGGTAATAACACAAAAGATACGGTATATTACCTACTATCAAATGTATGATAACCTAAGCAAAGGTAATAACCTAAAAAGATACGGTATATTACCTACTATCAGACGTATGATAGCCTAAGCAAAGGTAATAACCCAAAACATACAGTATATTACCTACTATCAGCCGTATGATAGCTTAAGCAAAGGTAATAACCCAAAACATACGGTATATTACCTACTATCAGACGTATGATAGCCTAAGCAAAGGTAATAACCCAAAAAATACGGTATATTACCTACTATCAGGCGTATGATAGCCTAAGCAAAGGTAATAACCAAAAAAGATACGGTATATTACCTACTATGAAACGCATGATAGCCTAAGCAAAGGTAATAACCCAAAAGAGACGATATATTACCTACTCTCAAACGTATGATACCCTAAGAAAAGGTAATAAACAAAAGATACGGTATATTACCTACTATCAAACGTATGATAGCCTATGCAAAGGTAATAACCCAAAAAGATACGGTATATTACCTACTGTCAGACGTATGATAGCTTAACCAAAGGTAATAACCCAAAACATACGGTATATTACCTACTATTAGACGTATGATAGCCTAAGCAAATGTAATAACCCAAAAAATACGGAATATTACCTACTATCAGGCGTATAATAGCCTAAGCAAAGGTATTAACCAAAAAAGATACGGTATATTACCTACTATGAAACGCATGATAGCCTAAGCAAAGGTAATAACCAAAAAGATACGTTATATTACCTACTATCGAACGCATGATAGCATAAGAAAAGGTAATAACCTAAAAGATACAGTATATTACCTACTATCAAACGCATGATAGCCTAAGCAAAGATAATAACCCACAAGATACAGTATATTACCTACTATCAAACGCATGATAGCCTAAGCAAAGATAATAGCCCACAAGATACAGTATATTACCTACTATCAAACGCATGATAGCCTAAGCAAAGATAATAACCCACAAGATACAGTATATTACCTACTATCAAACGTATGATACCCTAAGCAAAGGTAATAATCCACAAGAGATGGTATATTACCTACTATCAAACGTATGATACCCTAAACAAAGGTAATAACCCAAAAGAGACGGTATATTACCTACTATCAAACGTATGATACCCTTAGAAAAGGTAATAATACAAAAGATACGGTATATTACCTACTATCAAACGTATGATAGCCTATGCAAAGGTAATAACCCAAAAAGATACGTTATATTACCTACTGTCAGATGTATGATAGCTTAAGCAAAGGTAATAACCCAAAACATACGGTATATTACCTACTATTAGACGTATGATAGCCTAAGCAAAAGTAATAACCCAAAAAATACGATATATTACCTACTATCAGGCGTATGATAGCCTAAGCAAAGGTAATAACCAAAAAAGATACGGTATATTACCTACTATGAAACGCATGATAGCCTAAGCAAAGGTAATAACCCAAAAGATACGGTATATTACCTACTATCGAGCGCATGATAGCATAAGCAAAGGTAATAACCCAAAAGATACAGTATATTACCTACTATCAAACGCATGATAGCCTAAGCAAAGATAATAACCCACAAGATACGGTATATTACCTACTATCAAACGTATGATACCCTAAGCAAAGGTAACAATCCACAAGAGACGGTATATTACCTACTATCAAACGTATGATACCCTAAACAAAGGTAATAACCCAAAAGAGACGGTATATTAACTACTATCAAACGTATGATACCCTTAGAAAAGGTAATAACACAAAAGATACGTTATATTACCTACTATCAAATGTATGATAGCCTAAGCAAAGGTAATAACCCAAAAAGATACGGTATATTACCTACTATAAGACGTATGATAGCCTAAGCAAAGGTAATAACCCAAAACATACGGTATAATACCTACTATCAGACGTATGATAGCTTAAGCAAAGGTAATAACCAAAAACATACGGTATATTACCTACTATCAGACGTATGATAGCCTAAGCAAAGGTAATAACCCAAAAAATACGGTATATTACCTACTATCAGGCGTATGATAGCCTAAGCTACGGTAAGAACCAAAAAAGATATGGTATATTACCTACTATAAAACACATGATAGCCTAAGCAAAGGTAATAACCCAAAAGATACGGTAAATTATCTACTATCAAACGCATGATAGCATAAGAAAAGGTAATAACCCAAAAGACACAGTATATTACCTACTATCAAACGCATGATAGCCTAAGCAAAGATAATAACCCACAAGATACGGTATATTACCTACTATCAAACGTATGATACCCTAAGCAAAGGTAACAATCCACAAGAGACGGTATATTACCTACTATCAAACGTATGATACCCTAAACAAAGGTAATAACCCAAAAGAGACGGTATATTACCTACTATCAAACGTATGATACCCTAAGAAAAGGTAATAACACAAAAGATACGGTATATTACCTAATATCAAATGTATGATAGCCTAAGCAAAGGTAATAACCCAAAAACATATGGTATAATACCTACTATAAGACGTATGATAGCTTAAGCAAAGGTAATAACCCAAAACATACGGTATATTACCTACTATCAGGCGTATGATAGCCTAAGCAAAGGTAATAACCAAAAAAGATACGGTATATTACCTACTATGAAACGCATGATAGCCTAAGCAAAGGTAATAACCCAAAAGAGACGATATATCACCTACTATCAAACGTATGATACCCTAAGAAAAGGTAATAAAAAAAAGATACGGTATATTACCTACTATCAAACGTATGATAGCCTATGCAAAGGTAATAACCCAAAAAGTTACGGTATATTACCTACTATTAGACGTATGATAGCCTAAGCAAAGGTAATAACCCAAAACATACGGTATAATACCTACTATCAGACGTATGATAGCTTAAGCAAAGGTAATAACCCAAAACGTACAGTATATTACCTACTATCAGACGTATGATAGCCTAAGCAAAGGTAATAACCCAAAAAATCCGATTATTACCTACTATCAGGCGTATGATAGCCTATGCAAAGGTAATAACCAAAAAAGATATGGTATATTACCTACTATCAAACGCATGATAGCCTAAGCAAAGGTAATAACCCAAATGATACGGTATATTACCTACTATCAAACGCATGATAGCATAAGCAATGGTAATAACCCAAAAGATACAGTATATTACCTACTATTAAACGCATGATAGCCTAAGCAAAGATAATAACCCACAAGATACGGTATATTACCTACTATCAAACGAATGGTAGCCTAAGCAAAGATAATAACCCTCAAGATACAGTATATTACCTACAATCAAACGTATGATACCCTAAGCAAACGTAATAATCCATAAGAGACGGTATAGTACCTACTATCAAAAATATGATACCCTAAACAAAGGTAATAACCCAAAAGAGACGGTATAATACCTACTATCAAACGTATGATACCCTAAGAAAAGGTAATAACACAAAAGATACGGTATATTACCTACTATCAAATGTATGATAACCTAAGCAAAGGTAATAACCTAAAAAGATACGGTATATTACCTACTATCAGACGTATGATAGCCTAAGCAAAGGTAATAACCCAAAACATACAGTATATTACCTACTATCAGCCGTATGATAGCTTAAGCAAAGGTAATAACCCAAAACATACGGTATATTACCTACTATCAGACGTATGATAGCCTAAGCAAAGGTAATAACCCAAAAAATACGGTATATTACCTACTATCAGGCGTATGATAGCCTAAGCAAAGGTAATAACCAAAAAAGATACGGTATATTACCTACTATGAAACGCATGATAGCCTAAGCAAAGGTAATAACCCAAAAGAGACGATATATTACCTACTCTCAAACGTATGATACCCTAAGAAAAGGTAATAAACAAAAGATACGGTATATTACCTACTATCAAACGTATGATAGCCTATGCAAAGGTAATAACCCAAAAAGATACGGTATATTACCTACTATCAAACGTATGATAGCCTATGCAAAGGTAATAACCCAAAAAGATACGGTATATTACCTACTGTCAGACGTATGATAGCTTAAGCAAAGGTAATAACCCAAAACATACGGTATATTACCTACTATTAGACGTATGATAGCCTAAGCAAATGTAATAACCCAAAAAATACGGTATATTACCTACTATCAGGCGTATAATAGCCTAAGCAAAGGTATTAACCAAAAAAGATACGGTATATTACCTACTATGAAACGCATGATAGCCTAAGCAAAGGTAATAACCAAAAAGATACGTTATATTACCTACTATCGAACGCATGATAGCATAAGCAAAGGTAATAACCTAAAAGTTACAGTATATTACCTACTATCAAACGCATGATAGCCTAAGCAAAGATAATAACCCACAAGATACAGTATATTACCTACTATCAAACGCATGATAGCCTAAGCAAAGATAATAACCCACAAGATACGGTATATTACCTACTATCAAACGTATGATACCCTAAGCAAAGGTAATAATCCACAAGAGATGGTATATTACCTACTATCAAACGTATGATACCCTAAACAAAGGTAATAACCCAAAAGAGACGGTATATTACCTACTATCAAACGTATGATATCCTTAGAAAAGGTAATAATAGAAAAGATACGGTATATTACCTACTATCAAACGTATGATAGCCTATGCAAAGGTAATAACCCAAAAAGATACGTTATATTACCTACTGTCAGATGTATGATAGCTTAAGCAAAGGTAATAACCCAAAACATACGGTATATTACCTACTATTAGACGTATGATAGCCTAAGCAAAAGTAATAACCCAAAAAATACGGTATATTACCTACTATCAGGCGTATGATAGCCTAAGAAAAGGTAATAACCAAAAAAGATACGGTATATTACCTACTATGAAACGCATGATAGCCTAAGCAAAGGTAATAACCCAAAAGATACGGTATATTACCTACTATCGAACGCATGATAGCATAAGCAAAGGTAATAACCCAAAAGATACAGTATATTACCTACTATCAAACGAATGATAGCCTAAGCAAAGATAATAACCCACAAGATACGGTATATTACCTACTATCAAACGTATGATACCCTAAGCAAAAGTAACAATCCACAAGAGACGGTATATTACCTACTATCAAACGTATGATACCCTAAACAAAGGTAATAACCCAAAAGAGACGGTATATTACCTACTATCAAACGTATGATACCCTAAGAAAAGGTAATAACACAAAAGATACGGTATATTACCTACTATCAAATGTATGATAGCCTAAGCAAAGGTAATAACCCAAAAAGATACGGTATATTACCTACTATAAGACGTATGATAGCCTAAGCAAAGGTAATAACCCAAAACATACGGTATAATACCTACTATCAGACGTATGATAGCTTAAGCAAAGGTAATAACCAAAAACATACGGTATATTACCTACTATCAGACGTATGATAGCCTAAGGAAAGGTAATAACCCAAAAAATACGGTATATTACCTACTATCAGGCGTATGATAGCCTAAGCTACGGTAAGAACCAAAAAAGATATGGTATATTACCTACTATAAAACGCATGATAGCCTAAGCAAAGGTAATAACCCAAAAGATACGGTAAATTACCTACTATCAAACGCATGATAGCATAAGAAAAGGTAATAACCCAAAAGATATAGTATATTACCTACTATCAAACGCATGATAGCCTAAGCAAAGATAATAACCCACAAGATACGGTATATTACCTACTATCAAACGTATGATACCCTAAGCAAAGGTAACAATCCACAAGAGACGGTATATTACCTACTATCAAACGTATGATACCCTAAACAAAGGTAATAACCCAAAAGAGACGGTATATTGCCTACTATCAAACGTATGATACCCTAAGAAAAGGTAATAACACAAAAGATACGGTATATTACCTACTATCAAATGTATGATAGCCTAAGCAAAGGTAATAACCCAAAAAGATACGGTATATTACCTACTATAAGACGTATGATAGCCTAAGCAAAGGTAATAACCCAAAACATACGGTATAATACCTACTATCAGACGTATGATAGCTTAAGCAAAGGTAATAACCCAAAACATACGGTATATTACCTACTATCAGGCGTATGATAGCCTAAGCAAAGGTAATAACCAAAAAAGATACGGTATATTACCTACTATGAAACGCATGATAGCCTAAGCAAAGGTAATAACCCAAAAGAGACGATATATCACCTACTATCAAACGTATGATACCCTAAGAAAAGGTAATAAACAAAAGATACGGTATATTACCTACTATCAAACGTATGATAGCCTGTGCAAAGGTAATAACCCAAAAAGATACGGTATATTACCTACTGTCAGATGTATGATAGCTTAAGCAAAGGTAATAACCTAAAACATACGGTATATTACCTACTATTAGACGTATGATAGCCTAAGCAAAGTTAATAACCCAAAAAATACGGTATATTACCTACTATCAGGCGTATGATAGCTAAGCAAAGGTAATAACCAAAAAAAATATGGTATATTACCTACTATGAAACGCATGATAGCCTAAGCAAAGGTAATAACCCACAAGATACGGTATATTACCTATTATCGAACGCATGGTAGCCTAAGCAAAGATAATAACCCTCAAGATACAGTATATTACCTACTATTAAATGTATGATACCATAAGTAAAGGTAATAACCCACAAGATACTGTATATTACTTACTATCAAACGTATGATACCCTAAGCAAAGGTAACAATCCACAAGAGACGGTATATTACCTACTATCAAACGTATGATACCCTAAACAATGGTAATAACCCAAAAGAGACGGTATATTACCTACTATCAAACGTATGATACCCTAAGAAAAGGTAATAACACAAAAGATACGGTATATTACCTACTATCAAATGTATGATAGCCTAAGCAAAGGTAATAACCCAAAAAGATCTGGTATATTACCTACTATAAGACGTATGATAGCCTAAGCAAAGGTAATAACCCAAAACATACGGTATAATACCTACTATCAGACGTATGATAGCTTAATCAAACGTAATAACCCAAAACATACGGTATATTACCTACTATCAGACGTATGATAGCCTAAGCAAAGGTAATAACCAAAAAATACGGTATATTACTTACTATCAGGCGTATGATAGCCTAAGCTAAGGTAATAACCAAAAAAGATATGGTATATTACCTACTATCAAACGCATGATAGCCTAAGCAAAGGTAATAACCCAAAAGATACGGTATATTACCTACAATCAAACGCATGATAGCATAAGAAAAGGTAATAACCCAAAAGATACAGTATATTACCTACTATCAAACGCATGATAGCCTAAGCAAAGATAATAACCCACAAGATACGGTATATTACCTACTATCAAACGCATGGTAGCCTAAGCAAAGATAATAACCCTCAAGATACAGTATATTACCTACTATCAAACGTATGATACCCTAAGTAAAGGTAATAAGCCACAAGAGACGGTTTATTAACTACTATCAAACGTATGATACCCTAAGCAAAGGTAAGAATCCACAAGAGATGGTATATTACCTACTATCAAACGTACGATACCCTAAACAAAGGTAATAACCCAAAAGAGACGGTATATTACCTACTATCAAACGTATGATACCCTTAGAAAAGGTAATAATACAAAAGATACGGTATATTACCTACTCTCAAACGTATGATAGCCTATGCAAAGGTAATAACCCAAAAAGATACGTTATATTACCTACTGTCAGATGTATGATAGCTTAAGCAAAGGTAATAACCCAAAACATACGGTATATTACCTACTATTTGACGTATGATAGCCTAAGCAAAAGTAATAACCCAAAAAATACGGTATATTACCTACTATCAGGCGTATGATAGCCTAAGCAAAGGTAATAACCAAAAAAGATACGGTATATTACATACTATGAAACGCATGATAGTCTAAGCAAGGGTAATAACCCAAAAGATACGGTATATTACCTACTATCGAACGCAAGATAGCATAAGCAAAGGTAATAACCCAAAAGATACAGTATATTACCTACTATCAAACGCATGATAGCCTAAGCAAAGATAATAACCCACAAGATACGGTATATTACCTACTATCAAACGTATGATACCCTAAGCAAAGGTAACAATCCACAAGAGACGGTATATTACCTACTATCAAACGTATGATACCCTAAACAAAGGTAATAACCCAAAAGAGACGGTATATTACCTACTATCAAACGTATGATACCCTAAGAAAAGGTAATAACACAAAAGATACGGTATATTACCTACTATCAAATGTATGATAGCCTAAGCAAAGGTAATAACCCAAAAAGATACGGTATATTACCTACTATAAGACGTATGATAGCCTAAGCAAAGGTAATAACCCAAAACATACGGTATAATACCTACTATCAGACGTATGGTAGCTTAAGCAAAGGTAATAACCAAAAACATACGGTATATTACCTACTATCAGACGTATGATAGCCTAAGCAAAGGTAATAACCCAAAAAATACGGTATATTACCTACTATCAGGCGTATGATAGCCTAAGCTACGGTAATAACCAAAAAAGATATGGTATATTACCTACTATAAAACGCATGATAGCCTAAGCAAAGGTAATAACCCAAAAGATACGGTAAATTACCTACTATCAAACGCATGATAGCATAAGAAAAGGTAATAACCCAAAAGATACAGTATATTACCTACTATCAAACGCATGATAGCCTAAGCAAAGATAATAACCCACAAGATACGGTATATTACCTACTATCAAACGTATGATACCCTAAGCAAAGGTAACAATCCACAAGAGACGGTATATTACCTACTATCAAACGTATGATACCCTAAACAAAGGTAATAACCCAAAAGAGACGGTATATTACCTACTATCAAACGTATGATACCCTAAGAGAAGGTAATAACACAAAAGATACGGTATATTACCTACTATCAAATGTATGATAGCCTAAGCAAAGGTAATAACCCAAAAAGATACGGTATATTACCTACTATAAGACGTATGATAGCCTAAGCAAAGGTAATAACCCAAAACATACGGTATAATACCTACTATCAGACGTATGATAGCTTAAGCAAAGGTAATAACCAAAAACATACGGTATATTACCTACTATCAGACGTATGATAGCCTAAGCAAAGGTAATAACCCAAAAAATACGGTATATTACCTACTATCAGGCGTATGATAGCCTAAGCTACGGTAATAACCAAAAAAGATATGGTATATTACCTACTATAAAACGCATGATAGCCTAAGCAAAGGTAATAACCCAAAAGATACGGTAAATTACCTACTATCAAACGCATGATAGCATAAGAAAAGGTAATAACCCAAAAGATACAGTATATTACCTACTATCAAACGCATGATAGCCTAAGCAAAGATAATAACCCACAAGATACGGTATATTACCTACTATCAAACGTATGATACCCTAAGCAAAGGTAACAATCCACAAGAGACGGTATATTACCTACTATCAAACGTATGATACCCTAAACAAAGGTAATAACCCAAAAGAGACGGTATATTACCTACTATCAAACGTATGATACCCTAAGAGAAGGTAATAACACAAAATATACGGTATATTACCTACTATCAAATGTATGATAGCCTAAGCAAAGGTAATAACCCAAAAAGATACGGTATATTACCTACTATAAGACGTATGATAGCCTAAGCAAAGGTAATAACCCAAAACATACGGTATAATACCTAATATCAGACGTATGATAGCTTAAGCAAAGGTAATAACCCAAAACATACGGTATATTACCTACTATCAGGCGTATGATAGCCTAAGCAAAGGTAATAACCAAAAAAGATACGATATATTACCTACTATGAAACGCATGATAGCCTAAGCAAAGGTAATAACCCAAAAGAGACGATATATCACCTACTATCAAACGTATGATACCCTAAGAAAAGGTAATACACAAAAGATACGGTATATTACCTACTATCAAACGTATGATAGCCTATGCAAAGGTAATAACCCAAAAAGATACGGTATATTACCCACTGTCAGATGTATGATAGCTTAAGCAAAGGTAATAACCCAAAACATACGGTATATTACCTACTATTAGACGTATGATAGCCTAAGCAAAGGTAATAACCCAAAAAATACGGTATATTACCTACTATCAGGCGTATGATAGCCTAAGCAAAGGTAATAACCAAAAAAGATACGGTATATTACCTACTATGAAACGCATGATAGCCTAAGCAAAGGTAATAACCCACAAGATACGGTATATTACCTACTATCAAACGCATGGTAGCCTAAGCAAAGATAATAACCCTCAAGATACAGTATATTACCTACTATTAAACGTATGATACCCTAAGTAAAGGTAATAACCCCTAAGATATTGTATATTACCTACTATCAAACGTATGATACCCTAAGCAAAGGTAACAATCCACAAGAGACGGTATATTACCTACTATCAAACGTATGATACCCTAAACAAAGGTAATAACCCAAAAGAGACGGTATATTACCTACTATCAAACGTATGATACCCTAAGAAAAGGTAATAACACAAAAGATACGGTATATTACCTACTATCAAATGTATGATAGCCTAAGCAAAGGTAATAACCCAAAAAGATCTGGTATATTACCTACTATAAGACGTATGATAGCCTAAGCAAAGGTAATAACCCAAAACATACGGTATATTACCTACTATCAGACGTATGATAGCCTAAGCAAAGGTAATAACCCAAAAAATACGGTATATTACTTACTATCAGGCGTATGATAGCCTAAGCTAAGGTAATAACCAAAAAAGATATGGTATATTACCTACTATCAAACGCATGATAGCCTAAGCAAAGGTAATAACCCAAAAGATACGGTATATTACCTACTATCAAACGCATGATAGCATAAGAAAAGGTAATAACCCAAAAGATACAGTATATTACCTACTATCAAACGCATGATAGCCTACGCAAAGATAATAACCCACAAGATACGGTATATTACCTACTATCAAACGCATGGTAGCCTAAGCAAAGATAATAACCCTCAAGATACAGTATATTACCTACTATCAAACGTATGATACCCTAAGTAAAGGTAATAAGCCACAAGAGACGGTTTATTACCTACTATCAAACGTATGATACCCTAAGCAAAGGTAATAATCCACAAGAGACGGTATATTACCTACTATTAAACGTATGATACCCTAAACAAAGGTAATAACCCAAAAGAGACGGTATATTACCTACTATCAAACGTATGATACCCTAAGAAAAGGTAATAACACAAAAGATACGGTATATTACCTACTATCAGACGTATGATAGCCTATGAAAAGGTAATAACTTAAAAAGATACGGTATATTACCTACTGTCAAACGTATGATAGCTTAAGCAAAGGTAATAACCCAAAACATACGGTATATTACCTACTATAAGACGTATGATAGCCTAAGCAAAGGTAATAACCCAAAACATACGGTATAATACCTACTATCAGACGTATGATAGCTTAAGCAAAGGTAATAACCAATAACATACGGTATATTACCTACTATCAGACGTATGATAGCCTAAGCAAAGGTAATAACCCAAAAAATACGGTATATTACCTACTATCAGGCGTATGATAGCCTAAGCTACGGTAATAACCAAAAAAGATATGGTATATTACCTACTATAAAACGCATGATAGCCTAAGCAAAGGTAATAACCCAAAAGATACGGTAAATTACCTACTATCAAACGCATGATAGCATAAGAAAAGGTAATAACCCAAAAGATACAGTATATTACCTACTATCAAACGCATGATAGCCTAAGCAAAGATAATAACCCAAAAGATACGGTATATTACCTACTATCAAACGTATGATACCCTAAGCAAAGGTAACAATCCACAAGAGACGGTATATTACCTACTATCAAACGTATGATACCCTAAACAAAGGTAATAACCCAAAAGAGACGGTATATTACCTACTATCAAACGTATGATACCCTAAGAGAAGGTAATAACACAAAAGATACGGTATATTACCTACTATCAAATGTATGATAGCCTAAGCAAAGGTAATAACCCAAAAAGATATGGTATATTACCTACTATAAGACGTATGATAGCCTAAGCAAAGGTAATAACCCAAAACATACGGTATAATACCTACTATCAGACGTTTGATAGCTTGAGCAAAGGTAATAACCCAAAACATACGGTATATTACCTACTATCAGGCGTATGATAGCCTAAGCAAAGGTAATAACCAAAAAAGATACGATATATTACCTACTATGAAACGCATGATAGCCTAAGCAAAGGTAATAACCCAAAAGAGACGATATATCACCTACTATCAAACGTATGATACCCTAAGAAAAGGTAATAAACAAAAGATACGGTATATTACCTACTATCAAACGTATGATAGCCTATGCAAAGGTAATAACCCAAAAAGATACGGTATATTACCCACTGTCAGATGTATGATAAGTTAAGCAAAGGTAATAACCCAAAACATACGGTATATTACCTACTATTAGACGTATGATAGCCTAAGCAAAGGTAATAACCCAAAAAATACGGTATATTACCTACTATCAGGCGTATGATAGCCTAAGCAAAGGTAATAACCAAAAAAGATACGGTATATTACCTACTATGAAACGCATGATAGCCTAAGCAAAGGTAATAACCCACAAGATACGGTATATTACCTACTATCAAACGCATGGTAGCCTAAGCAAAGATAATAACCCTCAAGATACAGTATATTACCTACTATTAAACGTATGATACCCTAAGTAAAGGTAATAACCCCTAAGATACTGTATATTACCTACTATCAAACGTATGATACCCTAAGCAAAGGTAACAATCCACAAGAGACGGTATATTACCTACTATCAAACGTATGATACCCTAAACAAAGGTAATAACCCAAAAGAGACGGTATATTACCTACTATCAAACGTATGATACCCTAAGAAAAGGTAATAACACAAAAGATACGGTATATTACCTACTATCAAATGTATGATAGCCTAAGCAAAGGTAATAACCCAAAAAGATCTGGTATATTACCTACTATAAGACGTATGATAGCCTAAGCAAAGGTAATAACCCAAAACATACGGTATATTACCTACTATCAGACGTATGATAGCCTAAGCAAAGGTAATAACCCAAAAAATACGGTATATTACTTACTATCAGGCGTATGATAGCCTAAGCTAAGGTAATAACCAAAAAAGATATGGTATATTACCTACTATCAAACGCATGATAGCCTAAGCAAAGGTAATAACCCAAAAGATACGGTATATTACCTACTATCAAACGCATGATAGCATAAGAAAAGGTAATAACCCAAAAGATACAGTATATTACCTACTATCAAACGCATGATAGCCTACGCAAAGATAATAACCCACAAGATACGGTATATTACCTACTATCAAACGCATGGTAGCCTAAGCAAAGATAATAACCCTCAAGATACAGTATATTACCTACTATCAAACGTATGATACCCTAAGTAAAGGTAATAAGCCACAAGAGACGGTTTATTACCTACTATCAAACGTATGATACCCTAAGCAAAGGTAATAATCCACAAGAGACGGTATATTACCTACTATTAAACGTATGATACCCTAAACAAAGGTAATAACCCAAAAGAGACGGTATATTACCTACTATCAAACGTATGATACCCTAAGAAAAGGTAATAACACAAAAGATACGGTATATTACCTACTATCAGACGTATGATAGCCTATGAAAAGGTAATAACTTAAAAAGATACGGTATATTACCTACTGTCAAACGTATGATAGCTTAAGCAAAGGTAATAACCCAAAACACACGGTATATTACCTACTATAAGACGTATGATAGCCTAAGCAAAGGTAATAACCCAAAACATACGGTATAATACCTACTATCAGACGTATGATAGCTTAAGCAAAGGTAATAACCAATAACATACGGTATATTACCTACTATCAGACGTATGATAGCCTAAGCAAAGGTAATAACCCAAAAAATACGGTATATTACCTACTATCAGGCGTATGATAGCCTAAGCTACGGTAATAACCAAAAAAGATATGGTATATTACCTACTATAAAACGCATGATAGCCTAAGCAAAGGTAATAACCCAAAAGATACGGTAAATTACCTACTATCAAACGCATGATAGCATAAGAAAAGGTAATAACCCAAAAGATACAGTATATTACCTACTATCAAACGCATGATAGCCTAAGCAAAGATAATAACCCACAAGATACGGTATATTACCTACTATCAAACGTATGATACCCTAAGCAAAGGTAACAATCCACAAGAGACGGTATATTACCTACTATCAAACGTATGATACCCTAAACAAAGGTAATAACCCAAAAGAGACGGTATATTACCTACTATCAAACGTATGATACCCTAAGAGAAGGTAATAACACAAAAGATACGGTATATTACCTACTATCAAATGTATGATAGCCTAAGCAAAGGTAATAACCCAAAAAGATATGGTATATTACCTACTATAAGACGTATGATAGCCTAAGCAAAGGTAATAACCCAAAACATACGGTATAATACCTACTATCAGACGTTTGATAGCTTGAGCAAAGGTAATAACCCAAAACATACGGTATATTACCTACTATCAGGCGTATGATAGCCTAAGCAAAGGTAATAACCAAAAAAGATACGATATATTACCTACTATGAAACGCATGATAGCCTAAGCAAAAGTAATAACCCAAAAGAGACGATATATCACCTACTATCAAACGTATGATACCCTAAGAAAAGGTAATAAACAAAAGATACGGTATATTACCTACTATCAAACGTATGATAGCCTATGCAAAGGTAATAACCCAAAAAGATACGGTATATTACCCACTGTCAGATGTATGATAACTTAAGCAAAGGTAATAACCCAAAACATACGGTATATTACCTACTATTAGACGTATGATAGCCTAAGCAAAGGTAATAACCCAAAAAATACGGTATATTACCTACTATCAGGCGTATGATAGCCTAAGCAATGGTAATAACCAAAAAAGATACGGTATATTACCTACTATGAAACGCATGATAGCCTAAGCAAAGGTAATAACCCACAAGATACGGTATATTACCTACTATCAAACGCATGGTAGCCTAAGCAAAGATAATAACCCTCAAGATACAGTATATTACCTACTATTAAACGTATGATACCCTAAGTAAAGGTAATAACCCACAAGATACTGTATATTACCTACTATCAAACGTATGATACCCTAAGCAAAGGTAACAATCCACAAGAGACGGTATATTAACTACTATCAAACGTATGATACCCTAAACAAAGGTAATAACCCAAAAGAGACGGTATATTACCTACTATCAAACGTATGATACCCTAAGAAAAGGTAATAACACAAAAGATACGGTATATTACCTACTATCAAATGTATGATAGCCTAAGCAAAGGTAATAACCCAAAAAGATCTGGTATATTACCTACTATAAGACGTATGATAGCCTAAGCAAAGGTAATAACCCAAAACATACGGTATATTACCTACTATCAGACGTATGATAGCCTAAGCAAAGGTAATAACCCAAAAAATACGGTATATTACTTACTATCAGGCGTATGATAGCCTAAGCTAAGGTAATAACCAAAAAAGATATGGTATATTACCTACTATCAAACGCATGATAGCCTAAGCAAAGGTAATAACCCAAAAGATACGGTATATTACCTACTATCAAACGCATGATAGCATAAGAAAAGGTAATAACCCAAAAGATACAGTATATTACCTACTATCAAACGCATGATAGCCTACGCAAAGATAATAACCCACAAGATACGGTATATTACCTACTATCAAACGCATGGTAGCCTAAGCAAAGATAATAACCCTCAAGATACAGTATATTACCTACTATCAAACGTATGATACCCTAAGTAAAGGTAATAAGCCACAAGAGACGGTTTATTACCTACTATCAAACGTATGATACCCTAAGCAAAGGTAATAATCCACAAGAGACGGTATATTACCTACTATTAAACGTATGATACCCTAAACAAAGGTAATAACCCAAAAGAGACAGTATATTACCTACTATCAAACGTATGATACCCTAAGAAAAGGTAATAACACAAAAGATACGGTATATTACCTACTATCAGACGTATGATAGCCTATGCAAAGGTAATAAGTTAAAAAGATACGGTATATTACCTACTGTCAGACGTATGATAGCTTAAGCAAAGGTAATAACCTAAAACATACGGTATATTTCCTACTGTTAGACGTATGGTAGCCTAAGCAAAGGTAATAACCCAAAAAATACGGTATATTACCTACTATCAGGCGTATGATAGCCTAAGCAATGGTAATAACCAAAAAAGATACGGTATATTACCTACTATGAAGCGCATGATAGCCTAAGCAAAGGTAATAAGCCACAAGATACGGTATATTACCTACTATCAAACGCATGGTAGCCTAAGCAAAGATAATAACCCTCAAGATACAGTATATTACCTACTATTAAACGTATGATACCCTAAGTAAAGGTAATAACCCACAAGATACTGTATATTACCTACTATCAAACGTATGATACCCTAAGCAAAGGTAACAATCCACAAGAGACGGTATATTACCTACTATCAAACGTATGATACCCTAAACAAAGGTAATAACCCAAAAGAGACGGTATATTACCTACTATCAAACGTATGATACCCTAAGAAAAGGTAATAACACAAAAGATACGGTATATTACCTACTATCAAATGTATGATAGCCTAAGCAAAGGTAATAACCCAAAAAGATCTGGTATATTACCTACTATAAGACGTATGATAGCCTAAGCAAAGGTAATAACCCAAAACATACGATATATTACCTACTATCAGACGTATGATAGTCTAAGCAAAGGTAATAACCCAAAAAATACGGTATATTACTTACTATCAGGCGTATGATAGCCTAAGCTAAGGTAATAACCAAAAAAGATATGGTATATTACCTACTATCAAACGCATGATAGCCTAAGCAAAGGTAATAACCCAAAAGATACGGTATATTACCTACTATCAAACGCATGATAGCATAAGAAAAGGTAATAACCCAAAAGATACAGTATATTACCTACTATCAAACGCATGATAGCCTACGCAAAGATAATAACCCACAAGATACGGTATATTACCTACTATCAAACGCATGGTAGCCTAAGCAAAGATAATAACCCTCAAGATACAGTATATTACCTACTATCAAACGTATGATACCCTAAGTAAAGGTAATAAGCCACAAGAGACGGTTTATTACCTACTATCAAACGTATGATACCCTAAGCAAAGGTAATAATCCACAAGAGACGGTATATTACCTACTATTAAACGTATGATACCCTAAACAAAGGTAATAACCCAAAAGAGACAGTATATTACCTACTATCAAACGTATGATACCCTAAGAAAAGGTAATAACACAAAATATACGGTATATTACCTACTATCAGACGTATGATAGCCTATGCAAAGGTAATAAGTTAAAAAGATACGGTATATTACCTACTGTCAGACGTATGATAGCTTAAGCAAAGGTAATAACCTAAAACATACGGTATATTTCCTACTGTTAGACGTATGATAGCCTAAGCAAAGGTAATAACCCAAAAAATACGGTATATTACCTACTATCAGGCGTATGATAGCCTAAGCAATGGTAATAACCAAAAAAGATACGGTATATTACCTACTATGAAACGCATGATAGCCTAAGCAAAGGTAATAACCCACAAGATACGGTATATTACCTACTATCAAACGCATGGTAGCCTAAGCAAAGATAATAACCCTCAAGATACAGTATATTACCTACTATTAAACGTATGATACCCTAAGTAAAGGTAATAACCCACAAGATACTGTATATTACCTACTATCAAACGTATGATACCCTAAGCAAAGGTAACAATCCACAAGAGACGGTATATTACCTACTATCAAACGTATGATACCCTAAACAAAGGTAATAACCCAAAAGAGACGGTATATTACCTACTATCAAACGTATGATACCCTAAGAAAAGGTAATAACACAAAAGATACGGTATATTACCTACTATCAAATGTATGATAGCCTAAGCAAAGGTAATAACCCAAAAAGATCTGGTATATTACCTACTATAAGACGTATGATAGCCTAAGCAAAGGTAATAACCCAAAACATACGGTATAATACCTACTATCAGACGTATGATAGCCTAAGCAAAGGTAATAACCCAAAAAATACGGTATATTACTTACTATCAGGCGTATGATAGCCTAAGCTAAGGTAATAACCAAAAAAGATATGGTATATTACCTACTATCAAACGCATGATAGCCTAAGCAAAGGTAATAACCCAAAAGATACAGTATATTACCTACTATCAAACGTATGATACCCTAAGTAAAGGTAATAAGCCACAAGAGACGGTTTATTACCTACTATCAAACGTATGATACCCTAAGCAAAGGTAATAATCCACAAGAGACGGTATATTACCTACTATTAAACGTATGATACCCTAAACAAAGGTAATAACCCAAAAGAGACGGTATATTACCTACTATCAAACGTATGATACCCTAAGAAAAGGTAATAACACAAAAGACACGGTATATTACCTACTATCAGACGTATGATAGCCTATGCAAAGGTAATAAGTTAAAAGATACGGTATATTACCTACTGTCAGACGTATGATAGCTTAAGCAAAGGTAATAACCTAAAACATACGGTATATTTCCTACTGTTAGACGTATGATAGCCTAAGCAAAGGTAATAACCCAAAACATACGGTATAATACCTACTATCAGACGTATGATAGCTTAAGCAAAGGTAATAACCAAAAACATACCGTATATTACCTACTATCAGACGTATGATAGCCTAAGCAAAGGTAATAACCCAAAAAATACGGTATATTACCTACTATCAGGCGTATGATAGCCTAAGCTACGGTAATAACCAAAAAAGATATGGTATATTACCTACTATAAAACGCATGATAGCCTAAGCAAAGGTAATAACCCAAAAGATACGGTAAATTACCTACTATCAAACGCATGATAGCATAAGAAAAGGTAATAACCCAAAAGATACAGTATATTACCTACTATCAAACGCATGATAGCCTAAGCAAAGATAATAACCCACAAGATACGGTATATTACCTACTATCAAACGTATGATACCCTAAGCAAAGGTAACAATCTACAAGAGACGATATATTACCTACTATCAAACGTATGATACCCTAAACAAAGGTAATAACCCAAAAGAGACGGTATATTACCTATTATCAAACGTATGATACCCTAAGAAAAGGTAATAACACAAAAGATACAGTATATTACCTACTATCAAATGTATGATAGCCTAAGCAAAGGTAATAACCCAAAAAGATACGGTATATTACCTATTATAAGACGTATGATAGCCTAAGCAAAGGTAATAACCCAAAACATACGGTATAATAGCTACTATTAGACGTATGATAGCCTAAGCAAAGGTAATAACCCAAAAAATACGGTATATTACCTACTATCAGGCGTATGATAGCCTAAGCAAAGGTAATAACCAAAAAAGATACGGTATATTACCTACTATGAAACACATGATAGCCTAAGCAAAGGTAATAACCCACAAGATACGGTATATTACCTACTATCAAAGGCATGGTAGCCAAAGCAAAGATAATAACCCTCTAGATACAGTATATTACCTACTATTAAACGTATGATACCCTAAGTAAAGGTAATAACCCACAAGATACTGTATATTACCTACTATCAAACGTATGATACCCTAAGCAAAGGTAACAATCCACAAGAGACGGTATATTACCTACTATTAAACGTATGATACCCTAAACAAAGGTAATAACCCAAAAGAGACAGTATATTACCTACTATCAAACGTATGATACCCTAAGAAAAGGTAATAACACAAAAGATACGGTATATTACCTACTATCAGACATATGATAGCCTATGCAAAGGTAATAAGTTAAAAAGATACGGTATATTACCTACTGTCAGACGTATGATAGCTTAAGCAAAGGTAATAACCTAAAACATACGGTATATTTCCTACTGTTAGACGTGTGATAGCCTAAGCAAAGGTAATAACCCAAAAAATACGGTATATTACCTACTATCAGGCGTATGATAGCCTAAGCAATGGTAATAACCAAAAAAGATACGGTATATTACCTACTATGAAACGCATGATAGCCTAAGCAAAGGTAATAACCCACAAGATACGGTATATTACCTACTATCAAACGCATGGTAGCCTAAGCAAAGATAATAACCCTCAAGATACAGTATATTACCTACTATTAAACGTATGATACCCTAAGTAAAGGTAATAACCCACAAGATACTCTATATTACCTACTATCAAACGTATGATACCCTAAGCAAAGGTAACAATCCACAAGAGACGGTATATTACCTACTATCAAACGTATGATACCCTAAACAAAGGTAATAACCCAAAAGAGACGGTATATTACCTACTATCAAACGTATGATACCCTAAGAAAAGGTAATAACACAAAAGATACAGTATATTACCTACTATCAAATGTATGATAGCCTAAGCAAAGGTAATAACCCAAAAAGATCTGGTATATTACCTACTATAAGACGTATGATAGCCTAAGCAAAGGTAATAACCCAAAACATACGGTATATTACCTACTATCAGACGTATGATAGCCTAAGCAAAGGTAATAACCCAAAAAATACGGTATATTACTTACTATCAGGCGTATGATAGCCTAAGCTAAGGTAATAACCAAAAAAGATATGGTATATTACCTACTATCAAACGCATGATAGCCTAAGCAAAGGTAATAACCCAAAAGATACAGTATATTACCTACTATCAAACGTATGATACCCTAAGTAAAGGTAATAAGCCACAAGAGACGGTTTATTACCTACTATCAAACGTATGATACCCTAAGCAAAGGTAATAATCCACAAGAGACGGTATATTACCTACTATTAAACGTATGATACCCTAAACAAAGGTAATAACCCAAAAGAGACGGTATATTACCTACTATCAAACGTATGATACCCTAAGAAAAGGTAATAACACAAAAGATACGGTATATTACCTACTATCAGACGTATGATAGCCTATGCAAAGGTAATAAGTTAAAAAGATACGGTATATTACCTACTGTCAGACGTATGATAGCTTAAGCAAAGGTAATAACCTAAAACATACGGTATATTTCCTACTGTTAGACGTATGATAGCCTAAGCAAAGGTAATAACCCAAAACATACGGTATAATACCTACTATCAGACGTATGATAGCTTAAGCAAAGGTAATAACCAAAAACATACCGTATATTACCTACTATCAGACGTATGATAGCCTAAGCAAAGGTAATAACCCAAAAAATACGGTATATTACCTACTATCAGGCGTATGATAGCCTAAGCTACGGTAATAACCAAAAAAGATATGGTATATTACCTACTATAAAACGCATGATAGCCTAAGCAAAGGTAATAACCCAAAAGATACGGTAAATTACCTACTATCAAACGCATGATAGCATAAGAAAAGGTAATAACCCAAAAGATACAGTATATTACCTACTATCAAACGCATGATAGCCTAAGCAAAGATAATAACCCACAAGATACGGTATATTACCTACTATCAAACGTATGATACCCTAAGCAAAGGTAACAATCTACAAGAGACGATATATTACCTACAATCAAACGTATGATACCCTAAACAAAGGTAATAACCCAAAAGAGACGGTATATTACCTATTATCAAACGTATGATACCCTAAGAAAAGGTAATAACACAAAAGATACGGTATATTACCTACTATCAAATGTATGATAGCCTAAGCAAAGGTAATAACCCAAAAAGATACGGTATATTACCTATTATAAGACGTATGATAGCCTAAGCAAAGGTAATAACCCAAAACATACGGTATAATACCTACTATTAGACGTATGATAGCCTAAGCAAAGGTAATAACCCAAAAAATACGGTATATTACCTACTATCAGGCGTATGATAGCCTAAGCAAAGGTAATAACCAAAAAAGATACGGTATATTACCTACTACGAAACACATGATAGCCTAAGCAAAGGTAATAACCCACAAGATACGGTATATTACCTACTATCAAAGGCATGGTAGCCAAAGCAAAGATAATAACCCTCTAGATACAGTATATTACCTACTATTAAACGTATGATACCCTAAGTAAAGGTAATAACCCACAAGATACTGTATATTACCTACTATCAAACGTATGATACCCTAAGCAAAGGTAACAATCCACAAGAGACGGTATATTACCTACTATCAAACGTATGATACCCTAAACAAAGGTAATAACCCAAAAGAGACGGTATATTACCTACTATCAAACGTCTGATACCCTAAGAAAAGGTAATAACACAAAAGATACGGTATATTACCTACTATCAAATGTATGATAGCCTAAGCAAAGGTAATAACCCAAAAAGATCTGGTATATTACCTACTATAAGACGTATGATAGCCTAAGCAAAGGTAATAACCCAAAACATACGGTATATTACCTACTATCAGACGTATGATAGCCTAAGCAAAGGTAATAACCCAAAAAATACGGTATATTACTTACTATCAGGCGTATGATAGCCTAAGCTAAGGTAATAACCAAAAAAGATATGGTATATTACCTACTATCAAACGCATGATAGCCTAAGCAAAGGTAATAACCCAAAAGATACGGTATATTACCTACTATCAAACGCATGATAGCATAAGAAAAGGTAATAACCCAAAAGATACAGTATATTACCTACTATCAAACGCATGATAGCCTACGCAAAGATAATAACCCACAAGATACGGTATATTACCTACTATCAAACGCATGGTAGCCTAAGCAAAGATAATAACCCTCAAGATACAGTATATTACCTACTATCAAACGTATGATACCCTAAGTAAAGGTAATAAGCCACAAGAGACGGTTTATTACCTACTATCAAACGTATGATACCCTAAGCAAAGGTAATAATCCACAAGAGACGGTATATTACCTACTATTAAACGTATGATACCCTAAACAAAGGTAATAACCTAAAAGAGACAGTATATTACCTACTATCAAACGTATGATACCCTAAGAAAAGGTAATAACACAAAAGATACGGTATATTACCTACTATCAGACGTATGATAGCCTATGCAAAGGTAATAAGTTAAAAAGATACGGTATATTACCTACTGTCAGACGTATGATAGCTTAAGCAAAGGTAATAACCTAAAACATACGATATATTTCCTACTGTTAGACGTATGATAGCCTAAGCAAAGGTAATAACCCAAAAAATACGGTATATTACCTACTATCAGGCGTATGATAGCCTAAGCAATGGTAATAACCAAAAAAGATACGGTATATTACCTACTATGAAATGCATGATAGCCTAAGCAAAGGTAATAACCCACAAGATACGGTATATTACCTACTATCAAACGCATGGTAGCCTAAGCAAAGATAATAACCCTCAAGATACAGTATATTACCTACTATTAAACGTATGATACCCTAAGTAAAGGTAATAACCCACAAGATACTGTATATTACCTACTATCAAATGTATGATACCCTAAGCAAAGGTAACAATCCACAAGAGACGGTATATTACCTACTATCAAACGTATGATACCCTAAACAAAGGTAATAACCCAAAAGAGACGGTATATTACCTACTATCAAACGTATGATACCCTAAGAAAAGGTAATAACACAAAAGATACGGTATATTACCTACTATCAAATGTATGATAGCCTAAGCAAAGGTAATAACCCAAAAAGATCTGGTATATTACCTACTATAAGACGTATGATAGCCTAAGCAAAGGTAATAACCCAAAACATACGGTATATTACCTACTATCAGACGTATGATAGCCTAAGCAAAGGTAATAACCCAAAAAATACGGTATATTACTTACTATCAGGCGTATGATAGCCTAAGCTAAGGTAATAACCAAAAAAGATATGGTATATTACCTACTATCAAACGCATGATAGCCTAAGCAAAGGTAATAACCCAAAAGATACGGTATATTACCTACTATCAAACGCATGATAGCATAAGAAAAGGTAATAACCCAAAAGATACAGTATATTACCTACTATCAAACGCATGATAGCCTACGCAAAGATAATAACCCACAAGATACGGTATATTACCTACTATCAAACGCATGGTAGCCTAAGCAAAGATAATAACCCTCAAGATACAGTATATTACCTACTATCAAACGTATGATACCCTAAGTAAAGGTAATAAGCCACAAGAGACGGTTTATTACCTACTATCAAACGTATGATACCCTAAGCAAAGGTAATAATCCACAAGAGACGGTATATTACCTACTATTAAACGTATGATACCCTAAACAAAGGTAATAACCCAAAAGAGACGGTATATTACCTACTATCAAACGTATGATACCCTAAGAAAAGGTAATAACACAAAAGATACGGTATATTACCTACTATCAGACGTATGATAGCCTATGCAAAGGTAATAAGTTAAAAAGATACGGTATATTACCTACTGTCAGACGTATGATAGCTTAAGCAAAGGTAATAACCTAAAACATACGGTATATTTCCTACTGTTAGACGTATGATAGCCTAAGCAAAGGTAATAACCCAAAACATACGGTATAATACCTACTATCAGACGTATGATAGCTTAAGCAAAGGTAATAACCAAAAACATACCGTATATTACCTACTATCAGACGTATGATAGCCTAAGCAAAGGTAATAACCCAAAAAATACGGTATATTACCTACTATCAGGCGTATGATAGCCTAAGCTACGGTAATAACCAAAAAAGATATGGTATATTACCTACTATAAAACGCATGATAGCCTAAGCAAAGGTAATAACCCAAAAGATACGGTAAATTACCTACTATCAAACGCATGATAGCATAAGAAAAGGTAATAACCCAAAAGATACAGTATATTACCTACTATCAAACGCATGATAGCCTAAGCAAAGATAATAACCCACAAGATACGGTATATTACCTACTATCAAACGTATGATACCCTAAGCAAAGGTAACAATCCACAAGAGACGATATATTACCTACTATCAAACGTATGATACCCTAAACAAAGGTAATAACCCAAAAGAGACGGCATATTACCTATTATCAAACGTATGATACCCTAAGAAAAGGTAATAACACAAAAGATACGGTATATTACCTACTATCAAATGTATGATAGCCTAAGCAAAGGTAATAACCCAAAAAGATACGGTATATTACCTATTATAAGACGTATGATAGCCTAAGCAAAGGTAATAACCCAAAACATACAGTATAATACTTACTATCAGACGTATGATAGCTTAAGCAAAGGTAATAAACCAAAACATACGGTATATTACCTACTATCAGGTTTATGATAGCCTAAGCAAAGGTAATAACCAAAAAAGATACGGCATATTACCTACTATGAAACGCATGATAGCCTAAGCAAAGGTAATAACCCAAAAGAGACGATATATCACCTACTATCAAACGTATGATACCCTAAGAAAAGGTAATAAACAAAAGATACGGTATATTACCTACTATCAAACGTATGATAGCCTATGCAAAGGTAATAACCCAAAAAGATACGGTATATTACCTACTGTCAGATGTATGATAGCTTAAGCAAAGGTAATAACCCAAAACATATGGTATATTACCTACTATTAGACGTATGATAGCCTAAGCAAAGGTAATAACCCAAAAAATACGGTATATTACCTACTATCAGGCGTATGATAGCCTAAGCAAAGGTAATAACCAAAAAAGATACGGTATATTACCTACTATGAAACACATGATAGCCTAAGCAAAGGTAATAACCCACAAGATACGGTATATTACCTACTATCAAAGGCATGGTAGCCAAAGCAAAGATAATAACCCTCTAGATACAGTATATTACCTACTATTAAACGTATGATACCCTAAGTAAAGGTAATAACCCACAAGATACTGTATATTACCTACTATCAAACGTATGATACCCTAAGCAAAGGTAACAATCCACAAGAGACGGTATATTACCTACTATCAAACGTATGATACCCTAAACAAAGGTAATAACCCAAAAGAGACGGTATATTACCTACTATCAAACGTATGATACCCTAAGAAAAGGTAATAACACAAAAGATACGGTATATTACCTACTATCAAATGTATGATAGCCTAAGCAAAGGTAATAACCCAAAACATACGGTATAATACCTACTATCAGACGTATGATAGCTTAATCAAACGTAATAACCCAAAACATACGGTATATTACCTACTATCAGACGTATGATAGCCTAAGCAAAGGTAATAACCCAAAAAATACGGTATATTACTTACTATCAGGCGTATGATAGCCTAAGCTAAGGTAATTACCAAAAAAGATATGGTATATTACCTACTATCAAACGCATGATAGCCTAAGCAAAGGTAATAACCCAAAAGATTCGGTATATTACCTACTATCAAACGCATGATAGCATAAGAAAAGGTAATAACCCAAAAGATACAGTATATTACCTACTATCAAACACATGATAGCCTAAGCAAAGGTAATAACACAAAAGATACGGTATATTACCTACTATCAGACGTATGATAGCCTATGAAAAGGTAATAACTTAAAAAGATACGGTATATTACCTACTGTCAAACGTATGATAGCTTAAGCAAAGGTAATAACCCAAAACATACGGTATATTACCTACTATAAGACGTATGATAGCCTAAGCAAAGGTAATAACCCAAAACATACGGTATAATACCTACTATCAGACGTATGATAGCTTAAGCAAAGGTAATAACCAATAACATACGGTATATTACCTACTATCAGACGTATGATAGCCTAAGCAAAGGTAATAACCCAAAAAATACGGTATATTACCTACTATCAGGCGTATGATAGCCTAAGCTACGGTAATAACCAAAAAAGATATGGTATATTACCTACTATAAAACACATGATAGCCTAAGCAAAGGTAATAACCCAAAAGATACGGTAAATTACCTACTATCAAACGCATGATAGCATAAGAAAAGGTAATAACCCAAAAGATACAGTATAGTACCTACTATCAAACGCATGATAGCCTAAGCAAAGATAATAACCCACAAGATACGGTATATTACCTACTATCAAACGTATGATACCCTAAGCAAAGGTAACAATCCACAAGAGACGGTATATTACCTACTATCAAACGTATGATACCCTAAACAAAGGTAATAACCCAAAAGAGACGGTATATTACCTACTATCAAACGTATGATACCCTAAGAAAAGGTAATAACACAAAAGATACGGTATATTACCTACTATCAAATGTATGATAGCCTAAGCAAAGGTAATAACCCAAAAAGATACGGTATATTACCTAATATAAGACGTATGATAGCCTAAGCAAAGGTAATAACCCAAAACATACGATATAATACCTACTATCAGACGTATGATAGCTTAAGCAAAGGTAATAACCCAAAACATACGGTATATTACCTACTATCAGGCGTATGATAGCCTAAGTAAAGGTAATAACCAAAAAAGATACGGTATATTACCTACTATGAAACGCATGATAGCCTAAGCAAAGGTAATAACCCAAAAGAGACGATATATCACCTACTATCAAACGTATGTTACCCTAAGAAAAGGTAATAAACAAAAGATACGGTATATTACCTACTATCAAACGTATGATAGCCTATGCAAAGGTAATAACCCAAAAAGATACGGTATATTACCTACTGTCAGATGTATGATAGCTTAAGCAAAGGTAATAACCTAAAAAATACGGTATATTACCTACTATCAGGCGTATGATAGCCTAAGCAAAGGTAATAACCAAAAAAGATACGGTATATTACCTACTATGAAACGCATGATAGCCTAAGCAAAGGTAATAACCCACAAGATACGGTATATTACCTACTATCAAACGCATGGTAGCCTAAGCAAAGATAATAACCCTCAAGATACAGTATATTACCTACTATTAAACATATGATACCCTAAGTAAAGGTAATAACCCACAAGATACTGTATATTACCTACTATCAAACGTATGATACCCTAAGCAAAGGTAACAATCCACAAGAGACGGTATATTACCTACTATCAAACGTATGATACCCTAAACAAAGGTAATAACCTAAAAGAGACGGTATATTACCTACTATCAAACGTATGATACTCTGAGAAAAGGTAATAACACAAAAGATACGGTATATTACCTACTATCAAATGTATGATAGCCTAAGCAAAGGTAATAACCCAAAAAGATCTGGTATATTACCTACTATAAGACGTATGATAGCCTAAGCAAAGGTAATAACCCAAAACATACGGTATAATACCTACTATCAGACGTATGATAGCTTAAGCAAAGGTAATAACGCAAAACATACGGTATATTACCTACTATCAGACGTATGATAGCCAAAGCAAAGGTAATAACCCAAAAAATACGGTATATTACCTACTATCAGGCGTATGATAGCCTAAGCTAAGGTAATAACCAAAAAAGATACGGTATATTACCTACTATGAAACGCATGATAGCCTAAGCAAAGGTAATAACCCAAAAGAGATGATATATTACTTACTATCAAACGTATGATACCCTAAGAAAAGGTAATAAACAAAAGATACAGTATATTACCTACTATCAAACGTATGATAGCCTATGCAAAGGTAATAACCCCAAAAGATACGGTATATTACCTACTGTCAGACATATGATAGCTTAAGCAAAGTTATTACTATTAGACGTATGATAGCCTAAGAAAAGGTAATAACACAAAAGATACGGTATATTACCTACTATCAAATGTATGATAGCCTAAGCAAAGGTAATAACCCAAAAAGATCTGGTATATTACCTACTATAAGACGTATGATAGCCTAAGCAAAGGTAATAACCCAAAACATACGGTATATTTCTTACTATTAGACGTATGATAGCCTAAGAAAAGGTAATAACCCAAAAAATACGCTATATTACCTACTATTAGGCGTATGATAGCCTAAGAAAAGGTAATAACCAAAAAAGATACGGTATATTACCTACTATGACACGCATGATAGCCTAAGAAAAGGTAATAACCCAAAAGATATGGTATATTACCTACTATCGAACGCATGATAGCATAAGCAAAGGTAATAACCCAAAAGATACAGTATATTACCTACTATTAAACGCATGATAGCCTAAGCAAAGATAATAACCCACAAGATACGGTATATTACCTACTATCAAACGCATGATAGCCTAAGCAAAGATAATAACCCACAAGATACGGTATATTACCTACTATCAAACGTATGATACCCTAAGCAAAGGTAACAATCCATAAGAGACGGTATATTACCTACTATCAAATGTATGATACCATAAACAAAGGTAATAACCCAAAAGAGACGGTATATTACCTAATATCAAACGTATGATACCCTAAGAAAAGGTAATAACACAAAAGATACGGTATATTACCTACTATCAAATGTATGATAGCCTAAGCAAAGGTAATAACCCAAAAAGTTACGTTATATTACCTACTATCAGACGTATGATAGCCTAAGCAAAAGTAATAACCCAAAACATACAGTATATTACCTACTACCAGACGTATGATAGCCTAAGCAAAGGTAATAACCCAAAAAATACGGTATATTACCTACTATCAGGCGTATGATAGCTTAAGCAAAGGTAATAACCAAAAAAGATACGGTATATTACCTACTATGAAACGCATGATAGCCTAAGCAAAGGTAATAACCCAAAAGAGACGATATATTACCTACTATCAAACGTATGATACCCTAAGAAAAGGTAATAAACAAAAGATACGGTATATTACCTACTATCAAACGTATGATAGCCTATGCAAAGGTAATAATCCAAAAAGATATGGTATATTACCTACTGTCAGACGTATGATAGCTTAAGCAAAGGTAATAACCCAAAACATACGGTATATTACCTACTATTAGACGTATGATATCCTAAGCAAAGGTAATAACCCAAAAAATACGGTATATTACCTACTATCAGGCGTATGATAGCCTAAGCAAAGGCAATAACCAAAAAAGATACGGTATACTACCTACTATCAAACACATGATAGCCTAAGCAAAGGTAATAACCCAAAAGATACGGTATATTACCTACTATCAAACGCATGATAGCATAAGCAAAGGTAATAACCTAAAAGATACAGTATATTACCTACTATCAAACACATGATAGCCTAAGCAAAGATAATAACCCACAAGATACGGTATATTACCTACTATCAAATGCAAGATAGCCTAAACAAAGATAATAACCCACAAGAGACGGTATATTACCTACTATCAAACGTATGATACCCTAAGCAAAGGTAATAATCCACAAGAGATGGTATATTACCTACTATCAAACGTATGATACCCTAACCAAAGGTAATAACCCAAAAGAGACGGTATATTACCTACTATCAAACGTATGATACCCTAAGAAAAGATAATAACACAAAAGATACGGTATATTACCTACTATCAAATGTATGATAACCTAAGAAAATGTAATAATCCAAAAAGATACGGTATATTACCTACTATCACACGTATGATAGCCTAAGCAAAGGTAATAACCCAAAACATACGGTATATTACCTACTATCAGACGTATGATAGCTTAAGCAAAGGTAATAACCCAAAACATACGGTATATTACCTACTATCAGACGTTCGATAGCCTAAGCAAAGGGAATAACCCAAAAAATACGGTATATTACCTACTATCAGGCGTATGATAGCCTAAGCAAAGGTAATAACCAAAAAAGATACGGTATATTACCTACTATGAAATGCATGATAGCCTAAGCAAAGGTAATAACCCAAAAGATATGGCATATTACCTACTATCAAATGCATGATAGCATAAGCAAAGGTAATAACCCAAAAGATACAGTATATTGCCTACTATCGAACGCGTGATAGCCTAAGCAAAGATAATAACCCAAAAGATACGGTATATTACCTACTATCAAACGCAGGATAGCCTAAGCAAAGATAATAACCCACAAGACACAGTATATTACCTACTATCAAACGTATGATACCTTAAGCAAAGGTAATAATCCACAAGAGACGGTATATTACCTACTATCAAACGTATGATACCCTAAACAAAGGTAATAACCCAAAAGAGACGGTATATTACCTACTATCAAACGTATGATACCCTAAGAAAAGGTAATAACACAAAAGATACGGTATATTACCTACTATCAAATGTATGATAGCCTAAGCAAATGTAATAACCCAAAAAGATACAGTATATTCCCTACTATCAGACGTATGATAGCCTAAGCAAAGGTAATAACCCAAAAAATACGGTATATTACCTACTATCAGGCGTATGATAGCCTAAGCAAAGGTAATAACCAAAAAAGATACGGTATATTACCTACTATGAAACGCATGATAGCCTAAGCAAAGGTAATAACCCAAAAGAGACGATATATTACCTACTATCAAACGTATGATACCCTAAGAAAAGGTAATAAACAAAAGATACGGTATATTACCTACTATCAAACGTATGATAGCCTATGCAAAGGTAATATCCCAAAAACATACGGTATATTACCTACTGTCAGACGTATGATAGCTTAAGCAAAGGTAATAACCCAAAATATACGGTATATTACCTACTATTAGACGTATGATAGCCTAAGCAAAGGTAATAACCCAAAAAATACGGTATATTACCTACTATCAGGCGTATGATAGCCTAAGCAAAGGTAATAACCAAAAAAGATACGATATATTACCTACTATCAAACGTATGATACCCTAAGAAAAGGTAATAATCCACAAGAGATGGTATATTACCTACTATCAAACGTATGATACCCTAACCAAAGGTAATAACCCAAAAGAGACGGTATATTACCTACTATCAAACGTATGATAGCCTCAGCAAAGGTAATAACCCAAAACATACGGTATATTACCTACTATCAGACGTATGATAGCTTAAGCAAAGGTAATAACCCAAAACATACGGTATATAACCTACTATCAGACGTACGATAGCCTAAGCAAAGGTAATAACCCAAAAAATACGATATATTACCTACTATCAGGCGTATGATAGCCTAAGCAAAGGTAATAGCCAAAAAAGATACGGTATATTACCTACTATGAAACGCATGATAGCCTAAGCAAAGGTAATAACCCAAAAGATACGGTATATTACCTACTATCAAACGCATGATAGCATAGTAAAAGGTAATAACCTAAAACATACAGTATATTACCTAATATCAGACGTATGATAGCTTAAGCAACGGTAATAACCCAAAACATACGGTATATTACCTACTATGAAACGCATGATAGCCTAAGCAAAGGTAATAACCCAAAAGATACGATATGTTACCTACTATCAAATGCATGATAGCGTAAGCAAAGGTAATAACCCAAAACATATGGTATATTACCTACTATCAGACGTATGATAGCTTAAGCAAAGGTAATAACCCAAAACATACGGTATATTACCTACTATCAGACGTATGATAGCCTAAGCAAAGGTAATAACCCAAAAAATACGGTATATTACCTACTATCAGGCGTATGATAGCCTAAGCAAAGGTAATAACCAAAAAAGATACGGTATAATACCTACTATGAAACGCATGATAGCTTAAGCAAAGGTAATAACCCAAAAGATACGGTATATTACCTACTATCAAACGCATGATAGCATAAGCAAAGGTAATAACCTAAAACATACAGTATATTACCTACTATCAGACGTAAGATAGCTTAAGCAAAGATAATAACCCAAAACATACGGAAAATACCTACTATCAGACGTATGATAGCCTAAGCAAAGGTAATAACCCAAAAAATATGGTATATTACCTACTATAAGGCGTATGATAGCCTAAGCAAAGGTAATAACCAAAAAAGATACGGTATATTACCTACTATGAAACACATGATAGCCTAAGCAAAGGTAATAACCCAAAAGAGACGATATATTACCTACTATCAAACGTATGATACCCTAAGAAAAGGTAATAAACAAAAGATACGGTATATTACCTACTATCAAACGTATGATAGCCTATGCAAAGGTAATAACCCAAAAAGATATGGTATATTACCTACTGTCAGACGTATGATAGCTTAAGCAAAGGTAATAACCCAAAACATACGGTATATTACCTACTATTAGACGTATGATATCCTAAGCAAAGGTAATAACCCAAAAAATACGGTATATTACCTACTATCAGGCGTATGATAGCCTAAGCAAAGGTAATAACCAAAAAAGATACGGTATACTACCTACTATCAAACACATGATAGCCTAAGCAAAGGTAATAACCCAAAAGATACGGTATATTACCTACTATCAAACGCATGATAGCATAAGCAAAGGTAATAACCTAAAAGATACAGTATATTACCTACTATCAAACACATGATAGCCTAAGCAAAGATAATAACCCACAAGATACGGTATATTACCTACTATCAAATGCAAGATAGCCTAAACAAAGATAATAACCCACAAGAGACGGTATATTACCTACTATCAAACGTATGATACCCTAAGCAAAGGTAATAATCCACAAGAGACGGTATATTACCTACTATCAAACGTATGATACCCTAACCAAAGGTAATAACCCAAAAGAGACGGTATATTACCTACTATCAAACGTATGATACCCTAAGAAAAGATAATAACACAAAAGATACGGTATATTACTTACTATCAAATGTATGATAACCTAAGAAAATGTAATAATCCAAAAAGATACGGTATATTACCTACTATCACACGTATGATAGCCTAAGCAAAGGTAATAACCCAAAACATACGGTATATTACCTACTATCAGACGTATGATAGCTTAAGCAAAGGTAATAACCCAAAACATACGGTATATTACCTACTATCAGACGTACGATAGCCTAAGCAAAGGTAATAACCCAAAAAATACGATATATTACCTACTATCAGGCGTATGATAGCCTAAGCAAAGGTAATAACCAAAAAAGATACGGTATATTACCTACTATGAAATGCATGATAGCCTAAGCAAAGGTAATAACCCAAAAGATATGGCATATTACCTACTATCAAATGCATGATAGCATAAGCAAAGGTAATAACCCACAAGACACAGTATATTACCTACTATCAAACGTATGATACCTTAAGCAAAGGTAATAATCCACAAGAGACGGTATATTACCTACTATCAAACGTATGATACCCTGAACAAAGGTAATAACCCAAAAGAGACGGTATATTACCTACTATCAAACGTATGATACCCTAAGAAAAGGTAATAACACAAAAGATACGGTATATTACCTACTATCAAATGTATGATAGCCTAAGCAAATGTAATAACCCAAAAAGATACAGTATATTCCCTACTATCAGACGTATGATAGCCTAAGCAAAGGTAATAACCCAAAAAATACGGTATATTACCTACTATCAGGCGTATGATAGCCTAAGCAAAGGTAATAACCAAAAAAGATACGGTATATTACCTCCTATGAAACGCATGATAGCCTAAGCAAAGGTAATAACCCAAAAGATACGATATGTTACCTACTATCAAATGCATGATAGCGTAAGCAAAGGTAATAACCCAAAACATATGGTATATTACCTACTATCAGACGTATGATAGCTTAAGCAAAGGTAATAACCCAAAACATACGGTATATTACCTACTATCAGACGTATGATAGCCTAAGCAAAGGTAATAACCCAAAAAATACGGTATATTACCTACTATCAGGCGTATGATAGCCTAAGCAAAGGTAATAACCAAAAAAGATACGGTATAATACCTACTATGAAACGCATGATAGCTTAAGCAAAGGTAATAACCCAAAAGATACGGTATATTACCTACTATCAAACGCATGATAGCATAAGCAAAGGTAATAACCTAAAACATACAGTATATTACCTACTATCAGACGTAAGATAGCTTAAGCAAAGATAATAACCCAAAACATACGGAAAATACCTACTATCAGACGTATGATAGCCTAAGCAAAGGTAATAACCCAAAAAATATGGTATATTACCTACTATAAGGCGTATGATAGCCTAAGCAAAGGTAATAACCAAAAAAGATACGGTATATTACCTACTATGAAACACATGATAGCCTAAGCAAAGGTAATAACCCAAAAGAGACGATATATTACCTACTATCAAACGTATGATACCCTAAGAAAAGGTAATAAACAAAAGATACGGTATATTACCTACTATCAAACGTATGATAGCCTATGCAAAGGTAATAACCCAAAAAGATATGGTATATTACCTACTGTCAGACGTATGATAGCTTAAGCAAAGGTAATAACCCAAAACATACGGTATATTACCTACTATTAGACGTATGATATCCTAAGCAAAGGTAATAACCCAAAAAATACGGTATATTACCTACTATCAGGCGTATGATAGCCTAAGCAAAGGTAATAACCAAAAAAGATACGGTATACTACCTACTATCAAACACATGATAGCCTAAGCAAAGGTAATAACCCAAAAGATACGGTATATTACCTACTATCAAACGCATGATAGCATAAGCAAAGGTAATAACCTAAAAGATACAGTATATTACCTACTATCAAACACATGATAGCCTAAGCAAAGATAATAACCCACAAGATACGGTATATTACCTACTATCAAATGCAAGATAGCCTAAACAAAGATAATAACCCACAAGAGACGGTATATTACCTACTATCAAACGTATGATACCCTAAGCAAAGGTAATAATCCACAAGAGACGGTATATTACCTACTATCAAACGTATGATACCCTAACCAAAGGTAATAACCCAAAAGAGACGGTATATTACCTACTATCAAACGTATGATACCCTAAGAAAAGATAATAACACAAAAGATACGGTATATTACTTACTATCAAATGTATGATAACCTAAGAAAATGTAATAATCCAAAAAGATACGGTATATTACCTACTATCACACGTATGATAGCCTAAGCAAAGGTAATAACCCAAAACATACGGTATATTACCTACTATCAGACGTATGATAGCTTAAGCAAAGGTAATAACCCAAAACATACGGTATATTACCTACTATCAGACGTACGATAGCCTAAGCAAAGGTAATAACCCAAAAAATACGATATATTACCTACTATCAGGCGTATGATAGCCTAAGCAAAGGTAATAACCAAAAAAGATACGGTATATTACCTACTATGAAATGCATGATAGCCTAAGCAAAGGTAATAACCCAAAAGATATGGCATATTACCTACTATCAAATGCATGATAGCATAAGCAAAGGTAATAACCCACAAGACACAGTATATTACCTACTATCAAACGTATGATACCTTAAGCAAAGGTAATAATCCACAAGAGACGGTATATTACCTACTATCAAACGTATGATACCCTGAACAAAGGTAATAACCCAAAAGAGACGGTATATTACCTACTATCAAACGTATGATACCCTAAGAAAAGGTAATAACACAAAAGATACGGTATATTACCTACTATCAAATGTATGATAGCCTAAGCAAATGTAATAACCCAAAAAGATACAGTATATTCCCTACTATCAGACGTATGATAGCCTAAGCAAAGGTAATAACCCAAAAAATACGGTATATTACCTACTATCAGGCGTATGATAGCCTAAGCAAAGGTAATAACCAAAAAAGATACGGTATATTACCTCCTATGAAACGCATGATAGCCTAAGCAAAGGTAATAACCCAAAAGAGACGATATATTACCTACTATCAAACGTATGATACCCTAAGAAAAGGTAATAAACAAAAGATACGGTATATTACCTACTATCAAACGTATGATAGCTTATGCAAAGGTAATATCCCAAAAACATACGGTATATTACCTACTGTCAGACGTATGATAGCTTAAGCAAAGGTAATAACCCAAAATATACGGTATATTACCTACTATTAGACGTATGATAGCCTAAGCAAAGGTAATAACCCAAAAAATACGGTATATTACCTACTATCAGGCGTATGATAGCCTAAGTAAAGGTAATAACCAAAAAAGATACGATATATTACCTACTATCAAACGTATGATACCCTAAGAAAAGGTAATAATCCACAAGAGATGGTATATTACCTACTATCAAAAGTATGATACCCTAACCAAAGGTAATAACCCAAAAGAGACGGTATATTACCTACTATCAAACGTATGATAGCCTCAGCAAAGGTAATAACCCAAAACATACGGTATATTACCTACTATCAGACGTATGATAGCTTAAGCAAAGGTAATAACCCAAAACATACGGTATATAACCTACTATCAGACGTACGATAGCCTAAGCAAAGGTAATAACCCAAAAAATACGATATATTACCTACTATCAGGCGTATGATAGCCTAAGCAAAGGTAATAGCCAAAAAAGATACGGTATATTACCTACTATGAAACGCATGATAGCCTAAGCAAAGGTAATAACCCAAAAGATACGGTATATTACCTACTATCAAACGCATGATAGCATAGTAAAAGGTAATAACCTAAAACATACAGTATATTACCTAATATCAGACGTATGATAGCTTAAGCAAAGGTAATAACCCAAAACATACGGTATATTACCTACTATGAAACGCATGATAGCCTAAGCAAAGGTAATAACCCAAAAGATACGATATGTTACCTACTATCAAATGCATGATAGCGTAAGCAAAGGTAATAACCCAAAACATATGGTATATTACCTACTATCAGACGTATGATAGCTTAAGCAAAGGTAATAACCCAAAACATACGGTATATTACCTACTATCAGACGTATGATAGCCTAAGCAAAGGTAATAACCCAAAAAATACGGTATATTACCTACTATCAGGCGTATGATAGCCTAAGCAAAGGTAATAACCAAAAAAGATACGGTATAATACCTACTATGAAACGCATGATAGCTTAAGCAAAGGTAATAATCCAAAAGATACGGTATATTACCTACTATCAAACGCATGATAGCATAAGCAAAGGTAATAACCTAAAACATACAGTATATTACCTACTATCAGATGTAAGATAGCTTAAGCAAAGATAATAACCCAAAACATACGGAAAATACCTACTATCAGACGTATGATAGCCTAAGCAAAGGTAATAACCCAAAAAATATGGTATATTACCTACTATAAGGCGTATGATAGCCTAAGCAAAGGTAATAACCAAAAAAGATACGGTATATTACCTACTATGAAACACATGATAGCCTAAGCAAAGGTAATAACCCAAAAGAGACGATATATTACCTACTATCAAACGTATGATACCCTAAGAAAAGGTAATAAACAAAAGATATGGTATATTACCTACTATAAAACGTATGATAACCTATGCAAAGGTAATAACCCAAAAAGATACGGTATATTACCTACTGTCAGACGTATGATAGCTTAAGCAAAGGTAATAACCCAAAACATACGGTATATTACCTACTATCAGACGTACGATAGCCTAAGCAAAGGTAATAACCCAAAAAATACGGTATATTACCTACTATAAGGCGTATGATAGCCTAAGCAAAGGTAATAACCAAAAAAGATACGGTATATTACCTACTATGAAACGCATGATAGCCTAAGCAAAGGTAATAACCCAAAAGATACGGTATATTACCTACTATCAAATGCATGATAGCATAAGCAAAGGTAATAACCCAAAAGATACAGTATATTGCCTACTATCAAACGCATGATAGCCTAAGCAAAGATAATAACCCACAAGATACGGTATATTACCTACTATCAAACGCATGATAGCCTAAGCAAAGATAATAACATACAAGACACGGTATATTAGCTACTATCAAACGTATCATACCCTAAGCAAAGGTAATAATCCACAAGAGACGGTGTATTACCTCCTATCAAACGTATGATACCCTAAACAAAGGTAATAACCCAAAAGAGACGGTATATTACCTACTATCAAACGTATGATACCCTAAGAAAAGGTAATAACACAAAAGATATGGTATATTACCTACTATCAAATGTATGATAGCCTAAGTAAATGTAATAACCCAAAAAGATACGGTATATTACCTACTATCAGACGTATGATAGCCTAAGCAAAGGTAATAACCCAAAACATACGGTATAATACCTACTATCAGACATATGATAGCTTAAGCAAAGGTAATAACCCAAAACATACGGTATATTACCTACTCTTAGACGTATGATAGCCTAAGCAAAGGTAATAACCCAAAAAATATGGTATATTACCTACTATCAGGCGTATGATAGCTTAAGCAAAGGTAATAACCAAAAAAGATACGGTATATTACCTACTATGAAACGCATGATAGCCTAAGCAAAGGTAATAACCCAAAAGAGACGATATATTACCTACTATCAAACGTATGATACCCTAAGAAAAGGTAATAAACAAAAGATACGGTATATTACCTACTATCAAACGTATGATAGCCTATGCAAAGGTAATAACCCAAAAAGATACGGTATATTACCTACTGTCAGACGTATGATACCCTAAGCAAAGGTAATAATCCACAAGAGACGGCGTATTACCTACTATCAAACATATGATACCCAAACCAAAGGTAATAACCCAAAAGAGACGGTATATTACGTACTATCAAACGTATGATACCCTAAGAAAAGGTAATAACACAAAAGATACGGTATATTACCTACTATCAAATGTATGATAGCCTAAGCAAATGTAATAACCCAAAAAGATATGGTATATTACCTACTATCAGACGTATGATAGCCTAAGCAAAGGTAATAACCCAAAACATACGGTATATTACCTACTATCAGACGTATGATAGCTTAAGCAAAGGTAATAACCCAAAACATACGGTATATTACATACTATCAGACGTACGATAGCCTAAGCAAAGGTAATAACCCAAAAAATACGGTATATTACCTACTATAAGGCGTATGATAGCCTAAGCAAAGGTAATAACCAAAAAAGATACGGTATATTACCTACTATGAAACGCATGATAGCCTAAGCAAAGGTAATAACCCAAAAGATACAGTATATTACCTACTATCAAATGCATGATAGCATAAGCAAAGGTAATAACCCAAAAGATACAGTATATTGCCTACTATCAAACGCATGATAGCCTAAGCAAAGATAATAACCCACAAGATACGGTATATTACCTACTATCAAACGCATGATAGCCTAAGCAAAGATAATAACATACAAGACACGGTATATTAGCTACTATCAAACGTATCATACCCTAAGCAAAGGTAATAATCCACAAGAGACGGTGTATTACCTCCTATCAAACGTATGATACCCTAAACAAAGGTAATAACCCAAAAGAGACGGTATATTACCTACTATCAAACGTATGATACCCTAAGAAAAGGTAATAACGCAAAAGATATGGTATATTACCTACTATCAAATGTATGATAGCCTAAGTAAATGTAATAACCCAAAAAGATACGGTATATTACCTACTATCAGACGTATGATAGCCTAAGCAAAGGTAATAACCCAAAACATACGGTATATTACCTACTATCAGACATATGATAGCTTAAGCAAAGGTAATAACCCAAAACATACGGTATATTACCTACTCTTAGACGTATGATAGCCTAAGCAAAGGTAATAACCCAAAAAATATGGTATATTACCTACTATCAGGCGTATGATAGCTTAAGCAAAGGTAATAACCAAAAAAGATACGGTATATTACCTACTATGAAACGCATGATAGCCTAAGCAAAGGTAATAACCCAAAAGAGACGATATATTACCTACTATCAAACGTATGATACCCTAAGAAAAGGTAATAAACAAAAGATACGGTATATTACCTACTATCAAACGTATGATAGCCTATGCAAAGGTAATAACCCAAAAAGATATGGTATATTACCTACTGTCAGACGTATGATACCCTAAGCAAAGGTAATAATCCACAAGAGACGGTGTATTACCTACTATCAAACATATGATACCCAAACCAAAGGTAATAACCCAAAAGAGACGGTATATTACGTACTATCAAACGTATGATACCCTAAGAAATGGTAATAACACAAAAGATACGGTATATTACCTACTATCAAATGTATGATAGCCTAAGCAAATGTAATAACCCAAAAAGATATGGTATATTACCTACTATCAGACGTATGATAGCCTAAGCAAAGGTAATAACCCAAAACATACGGTATATTACCTACTATCAGACGTATGATAGCTTAAGCAAAGGTAATAACCCAAAACATACGGTATATTACATACTATCAGATGTACGATAGCCTAAGCAAAGGTAATAACCCAAAAAATACGGTATATTACCTTCTATCAGGCGTATGATAGCCTAAGCAAAGGTAATAACCAAAAAAGATACGGTATATTACCTACTATGAAACGCATGATAGCCTAAGCAAAGGTAATAACCCAAAAGATACGGTATATTACCTACTATCAAATGCATGATAGCATAAGCAAAGGTAATAACCCAAAAGATACAGTATATTGCCTACTATCAAACGCATGATAGCCTAAGCAAAGATAATAACCCACAAAATACGGTATATTACCTGCTATCAAACGCATGATAGCCTAAGCAAAGATAATAACCCACAAGACACAATATATTACCTACTATCAAACGTATGATACCTTAAGCAAAGGTAATAATCCACAAGAGACGGTATATTACCTACTATCAAACGTATGATACCCTAAACAAAGGTAATAACCCAAAAGAGACGGTATATTACCTACTATCAAACGTATGATACCTTAAGAAAAGGTAATAACACAAAAGATACGGTATATTACCTATTATCAAATGTATGATAGGCTAAGCAAATGTAATAACCCAAAAAGACACGGTATATTACCTACTATCAGACGTATGATAGCCTAAGCAAAGGTAATAACCCAAAACATTAGGTATATTACCTACTATCAGACGTATGATAGCTTAAGCAAAGGTAATAACCCAAAACATACGGTATATTACCTACTATCAGACGTATGATAGCCTAAGCAAAGGTAATAACCCAAAAAAACGGTATATTACCTACTATCAGGCTATTGATAGCCTAAGCAAAGGTAATAACCAAAAAAGATACGGTATATTACCTACTATGAAACGCATGATAGACTAAGCAAAGGTAATAACCCAAAAGATACGGCATATTACCTACTATCAAACGCATGATACCATAAGCAAAGGTAATAACCTAAAACATACAGTATATTACCTACTATCAGACATATGATAGCGTAAGCAAAGGTAATAACCCAAAAAATACGGTATATTACCTACTATGAAACGCATGATAGCCTAAGCAAAGGTAATAACCCAAAAGAGACGATATATTACCTACTATCAAACGTATGATACCCTAAGAAAAGGTAACAAACAAAAGATACGGTATATTACCTACTATCAAACGTATGATAGCCTATGCAAAGGTAATAACCCAAAAAGATACGGTATATTACCTACTGTCAGACGTATGATAGCTTAAGCAAAGGTAATAACCCAAAACATACGGTATATTACCTACTATCAGACGTACGTTAGCCTAAGCAAAGGTAATAACCCAAAAAATACGGTATATTACCTACTATCAGGCGTATGATAGCCTAAGCAAAGGTAATAACCAAAAAAGGTACGGTATAGTACCTACTATCAAACGCATGATAGCATAAGCAAAGGTAATAACCCAAAAGATACGGTATATTACCTACTATCAAACGCATGATAGCATAAGCAAAGGTAATAACCCAAAAGATACAGTACATTACCTACTATCAAACGCATGATAGCCTAAGCAAAGATAATAACCCACAAGATACGGTATATTACCTACTATCAAACGCATGATAGCCTAAACAAAGTTAATAACCCACAAGATACGGTATATTACCTACTATCAAACGTATGATACCCTAAGCAAAGGTAATAATCCACAAGAGACGGTATATTACCTACTATCAAACGTATGATACCCTAACCAAAGGTAATAACCTCAAAGAGACGGTATATTACCTACTATCAAACGTATGATTACCCAAAAAGATACGTTATATTACCTACTATCAGACGTATGATAGCCTAAGCAAAGGTATTAACCTAAAACATATGGTATATTACCTACTATCAGACGTATGATAGCTTAAGCAAAGGTAATAACCCAAGACATACGGTATATTACCTACTATCAGACGTACGATAGCCTAAGCAAAGGTAATAACCCAAAAAATACGGTATATTACCTACTATCAGGCGTATGATAGCCTAAGCAAAGGTAATAACCAAAAAGATACAGTATATTACCTACTATCAAATGCATGATAGCATAAGCAAAGGTAATAACCCAAAAGATACGGTATATTACCTACTATCAAATGCATGATAGCATAAGCAAAGGTAATAACCCAAAAGATACAGTATATTGCCTACTATCAAACGCATGATAGCCTAAGCAAAGATAATAACCCACAAGATACGGTATATTACCTACTATCAAACGCATGATAGCCTAAGCAAAGATAATAACATACAAGACACGGTATATTACCTACTATCAAACGTATCATACCCTAAGCAAAGGTAATAATCCACAAGAGACGGTATATTACCTACTATCAAACGTATGATACCCTAAACAAAGGTAATAACCCAAAAGAGACGGTATATTACCTACTATCAAACGTATGATACCCTAAGAAAAGGTAATAACACAAAAGATATGGTATATTACCTACTATCAAATGTATGATATCCTAAGTAAATGTAATAACCCAAAAAGATACGGTATATTACCTACTATCAGACGTATGATAGCCTAAGCTAAGGTAATAACCCAAAACATACGGTATATTACCTACTATCAGGCGTATGATAGCTTAAGCAAAGGTAATAACCCAAAACATACGGTATATTACCTACTCTCAGACGTACGATAGCCTAAGCAAAGGTAATAACCCAAAAAATACAGTATATTACCTACTATCAGGCGTATGATAGCCTAAGCAAAGGTATTAACCAAAAAAGATACGGTATATTACCTACTATGAAACGCATGATAGCCTAAGCAAAGGTAATAACCCAAAAGAGACGATATATTACCTACTATCAAACGTATGATAGCATAAGCAAAGGTAATAAACCAAAAGATACAGTATATTGCCTACTATCAAACACATGATAGCCTATGCAAAGGTAATAACCCAAAAAGATACGGTATATTACCTACTGTCAGACGTATGATAGCTTAAGCAAAGGTAATAACCCAAAACATACGGTATATTACCTATTATTAGACGTATGATAGCCTAAGCAAAGGTAATAACCCAAAAAATACGGTATATTACCTACTATCAGGCGTATGATAGCCTAAGCAAAGGTAATAACCAAAAAAGATACGGTATATTACCTACTATCAAACGCATGATAGCCTAAGCAAAGGTAATAACCCAAAAGATACGGTATATTACCTACTATCAAACGCATGATAGCATAAGCAAAGGTAATAACCCAAAAGATACAGTATATTACCTACTATCAAACGCATGATAGCCAAAGCAAAGATAATAACCCACAAGATACAATATATTACCTACTATCAAACGCTTGATAGCCTAAACAAAGATACTAACCCACAAGATACGGTATATTCCCTACTATCAAACGCATGATACCCTAAGCAAAGGCAATAATCCACAAGAGACGGTATATTACCTACTATCAAACGTATGATACCCTAAACAAAGGTAATAACCCAAAAGAGACGGTATATTACCTACTATCAAACGTATGATACCTTAAGAAAAGGTAATAACACAAAAGATACGGTATATTACCTACTATCAAATGTATGATAGGCTAAGCAAATGTAATAACCCAAAAACATACGGTATATTACCTACTATCAGACGTATGATAGCCTAAGCAAAGGTAATAACCCAAAACATACGGTATATTACCTACTATCTGACGTATGATAGCTTAAGCAAAGGTAATAACCCAAAACATACGGTATATTACCTACTATCAGACGTATGATAGCCTAAGCAAAGGTAATAACCCAAAAAATACGGTATATTACCTACTATCAGGCGTATGATAGCCTAAGCAAAGGTAATAACCAAAAAAGATACGGTATATTACCTACTATGAAACGCACGATAGCCTAAGCAAAGGTAATAACCCAAAAGATACAGTATATTACCTACTATCAAACGCATGATAGCATAAGCAAAGGTAATAACCTAAAACATACAGTATATTACCTACTATCAGACATATGATAGCGTAAGCCAAGGTAATAACCCAAAAAATACGGTATATTACCTACTATCAGGCGTATGATAGCCTAAGCAAAGGTAATAACCAAAAAAGATACGGTATATTACCTACTATGAAACGCATGATAGCCTAAGCAAAGGTAATAACCCAAAAGAGACGATAGATTACCTACTATCAAACGTATGATACCCTAAGAAAAGGTAATAAACAAAAGATACGGTATATTACGTACTATCAAACATATGATAGCCTATGCAAAGGTTATAACCCAAAAAGATAAGGTATATTACCTACTGTCAGACGTATGATAGCTTAAGCAAAGGTAATAACCCAAAAGATACGGTATATTACCTACTATTAGACGTATGATAGCCTAAGCAAAGGTAATAACCCAAAAAATACGGTATATTACCTACTATCTGGCGTATGATAGCCTAAGCAAAGGTAATAACCAAAAAAGATACGGTATATTACCTACTATCAAACGCATGATAGCATAAGCAAAGGTAATAACCCAAAAGATACGGTATATTACCTACTATCAAACGCATGATAGCATAAGCAAAGGTAATAACCCAAAAGATACAGTATATTACCTACTATCAAACGCATGATAGCCAAAGCAAAGATAATAACCCACAAGATACAATATATTACCTACTATCAAACGCTTGATAGCCTAAACAAAGATACTAACCCACAAGATACGGTATATTCCCTACTATCAAACGCATGATACCCTAAGCAAAGGCAATAATCCACAAGAGACGGTATATTACCTACTATCAAACGTATGATACCCTAAACAAAGGTAATAACCCAAAAGAGACGGTATATTACCTACTATCAAACGTATGATACCTTAAGAAAAGGTAATAACACAAAAGATACGGTATATTACCTACTATCAAATGTATGATAGGCTAAGCAAATGTAATAACCCAAAAACATACGGTATATTACCTACTATCAGACGTATGATAGCCTAAGCAAAGGTAATAACCCAAAACATACGGTATATTACCTACTATCTGACGTATGATAGCTTAAGCAAAGGTAATAACCCAAAACATACGGTATATTACCTACTATCAGACGTATGATAGCCTAAGCAAAGGTAATAACCCAAAAAATACGGTATATTACCTACTATCAGGCGTATGATAGCCTAAGCAAAGGTAATAACCAAAAAAGATACGGTATATTACCTACTATGAAACGCACGATAGCCTAAGCAAAGGTAATAACCCAAAAGATACAGTATATTACCTACTATCAAACGCATGATAGCATAAGCAAAGGTAATAACCTAAAACATACAGTATATTACCTACTATCAGACATATGATAGCGTAAGCCAAGGTAATAACCCAAAAAATACGGTATATTACCTACTATCAGGCGTATGATAGCCTAAGCAAAGGTAATAACCAAAAAAGATACGGTATATTACCTACTATGAAACGCATGATAGCCTAAGCAAAGGTAATAACCCAAAAGAGACGATAGATTACCTACTATCAAACGTATGATACCCTAAGAAAAGGTAATAAACAAAAGATACGGTATATTACGTACTATCAAACATATGATAGCCTATGCAAAGGTTATAACCCAAAAAGATAAGGTATATTACCTACTGTCAGACGTATGATAGCTTAAGCAAAGGTAATAACCCAAAAGATACGGTATATTACCTACTATTAGACGTATGATAGCCTAAGCAAAGGTAATAACCCAAAAAATACGGTATATTACCTACTATCTGGCGTATGATAGCCTAAGCAAAGGTAATAACCAAAAAAGATACGGTATATTACCTACTATCAAACGCATGATAGCATAAGCAAAGGTAATAACCCAAAAGATACAGTATATTACCTACTATCAAACGCATGATAGCATAAGCAAAGATGATAACCCACAAGATACGGTATATTACCTACTATCAAACGCATGATAGCCTTAGCAAAGATAATAACCCACAAGACACGGTATAATACCTACTATCAAACGTATGATACCCTAAGCAAAGATAATAATCCATAAGAGACGGTATATTACCTACTATCAAACGTATGATACCCTAACCAAAGGTAATAACCCAAAAGGGACGGTATATTACCTACTATCAAACGTATGATACCCTAAGAAAAGGTAATAACACAAAAGATACGGTATATTACCTACTATCAAATGTATGATAGCCTAAGCAAATGTAATAACCCAAAAAGATACGGTATATTACCTACTATCAGACGTATGATAGCCTAAGCAAAGGTAATAACCCAAAACATACGGTATATTACCTACTATCAGACGTATGATAGCTTAAGCAAAGGTAATAACCCAAAACATACGGTATATTACCTACTATCAGACGTACGATTGCCTAAGCAAAGGTATCAACCCAAAAAATACGGTATATTACCTACTATCAGGCGTATGATAGCCTAATCAAAGGTAATAACCAAAAAAGATACGGTATATTACCTACTATGAAACGCATGATAGCCTAAGCAAAGGTAATAACCCAAAAGATACAGTATATTACCTACTATCAAACGCATGATAGCATAAGCAACGGTAATAACCCAAAAGATACAGTATATTGCCTACTATCAAACGCATGATAGCCTAAGCAAAGATAATAACCCACAAGATACGGTATATTACTTACTATCAAACGCATGATAGCCTAAACAAAGATAATAACCCACAAGATACGGTATATTACCTACTATCAAACGTATGATACCCTAAGCAAAGGTAATAATCCACAAGAGACGGTATATTACCTACTATCAAACGTATGATACCCTAACGAAAGGTAATAACCCAAAAGAGACGGTATATTACCTACTATCAAACGTATGATACCCTAAGAAAAGGTAATAACACAAAAGATACGGTATATTACCTACTATCAAATGTATTATAGCCTAAGCAAATGTAATAACCCAAAAAGATATGTTATATTACCTACTATCAGACGTAGGATAGCCTAAGCAAAGGTAATAACCCAAAACATACGGTATATTACCTACTATCAGACGTATGATAGCTTAAGCAAAGGTAATAACCCCAAACATACGGTATATTTCCTACTATCAGACGTATGATAGCTAAGCAAAGGTAATAACCCAAAAAATACGGTATATTACCTACTATCAGGCGTATGATAGCCTAAGCAAAGGTAATAACCAAAAAAGATACGGTATATTACCTACTATGAAACGCATGATAGCCTAAGCAAAGGTAATAACCCAAAAGATACGGTATATTACCTACTATCAAACGCATGATAGTATAAGCAAAGGTAATAACCCAAAAGATACAGTATATTGCCTACTATAAAACGCATGATAGCCTAAGCAAAGATAATAACCCACAAGATACGGTATATTACCTACTATCAAACGCATGATAGCCTAAACAAAGATAATAACCCACAAGATACGGTATATTACCTACTATCAAACGTATGATACCCTAAGCAAAGGTAATAATCCACAAGAGACGGTATATTACCTACTATCAAACGTATGATACCCTAACCAAAGGTAATAACCCAAAAGAGACGGTATATTACCTACTATCAAACGTATGATACCCTAAGAAAAGGTAATAACACAAAAGATACGGTATATTACCTACTATCAAATGTATGATAGCCTAAGCAAATGTAATAACCCAAAAAGATATGGTATATTACCTACTATCAGACGTATGATAGCCTAAGCAAAGGTAATAACCCAAAACATACGGTATATTACCTACTATCAGACGTATGATAGCTTAAGCAAAGGTAATAACCCCAAATATACGGTATATTTCCTACTATCAGACATATGATAGCCTAAGCAAAGGTAATAACCCAAAAAATACGGTATATTACCCACTATCAGGCGTATGATAGCCTAAGCAAAGGTAATAACTGTTGCACCCTAAAATTTGCTCAACCTATTTCACTTGGTGTATGTTTCAATTGCATTAGCATTTGCATATAGAGTCATGTACATAGTCTAATCATCTGCATAGCATAGCATAGTCAGTCATCCAACAAGGGGCCAAGTACTATTCTTATCTCTATGAGCCTATCAAGAGGTTATTATTCAAATCCAAGCATATCCAAGTCATCAGAAAGAAATTGAAGTCTAAGAAGCCAGTGGATCAAGCAGTGGATCTCTCTTCTATCTTGAGTGTATTTGAAGATCATCAAAGAAGCTGTGAATTGAAGGCATGGAGGTATCTAGACATCATGGGAGACCTAGAGGGTCATTTTGAAAGAGAGGCAAGTCATTGATGTGATCACAAGAGTTGCAGTTGAAGACAGTCAACTAGGGTTTCATCTGGGTCAACCCTGGGTCAACCCTAGGTCAAATGATTGAGTGAAAGGCATCAAGGTCTATTTGAGAGATGTGGGGTTCATCATTTGACATGTATAGATGGATTTGGTGTTGTGCCAAGAAGAAATCAAGAGAAATCAAGAAGAAGAGGAGTTTCTAAATTAGGGTTTCTGTGTAAAATCCCCTAATTTAGTTCAAATTTCCAAGCAAGATAAGTCAAAAGGCAAGCTTCAAATGGATCCTTGGCCAACATGAAACTTGTAGAGGATCTCAATACCTTTAATTTGAGTGGTGGAAGACATCAAGGATATTTATAGAACTCAAGTTATGGTCATTGCAAGTTACAGGTCATCTGGGGCCTCTGAAATTTTGTCTGTGAAAGTTACTTGTCTTCCAAGCAACTTTTACCCCTCAAGGAGATTTCAAATGAATTTCTGGTCAACATAAGAGTTGTTCCTAATTGTCTTAGCTTTTTATAAAGGTATGGTATGCCTTCATATTATTTGTGGAACTCTACTTATGGTCTTGGAAAGCAAAGGGTATTTTGGTCATTTGAGAATTACAGGTCATTTCAAGCCTATGCCCAAAACTCATACAAGGAAGCTTCAAATGAAAAACTTCACAACATCAAACTTGCTCCAAATGACATTTTGAGTCTAGAAAAGTGATCATGAAAGTTTGGAAAGGCTCATAGCTCAAGGTTTCAAAATTGGTCATTTAAAAGTGAATTTAATGAATAAAAGTGACCTAAAATTGAGATTTTTCATACCATGGCCAAATGAGATGAAATTATAGGTCATTTTGATTGGAAAAAATGTTTTAAGAACATTGGCAAAAGTATATTTTTTAGTTTAGGGCAAAGTTTGAGAGATACCATTGGTTACTTATGCATGAAGCTAACATATCCAAAATCCAAGGGAATTGTGCACAAGAAAGTTCTACCAAGTTCTAGAAAGGTCCATGAGTGTGTATATATTGAGTAGAGTGGCTTCATTCAAGGGTTGGTGATTCATTTTGATCAAAATACCAAGTTTCTTCTCATTCTTCCCTTTTGCAAATCCACTTCAAACTCCATCAAATCTTCATCATTTTCCACACTTCTTGATCCTATCATCATCTATATCATTCAAGGATCCAATTTCCATCAAAATCTGTTTGAATTGAGGAAGAAATCGTGTGCTACCAACTTCACCATCCAAAGTGCAAGAATATTGTGATTGCAAGATCCAAGAGGTGTGAGCAAGATCTACTGCATACAAAACCAAGAATCAAGTTTGTGGAGCAAGTCCAATGCATTGCAAACCTTAGATCTAAAGAATTCTGCATCTGTTTTCATCATCAAACCAGGTTGGTTTTCCTTTCGAATTGGTTAGATTAGTTAGAATATTAGAGAATTTTAGGGTTAGAATTGTTAGGTTAGGTTAGATGATTGAATTCAGAGAGTTTGAGAGGATTCCATGAGGTTTGATAACATGATGTTGAATCTTTGATGATCAAGAAAATGTTATATAGTGAGTTTTAATCAACATCCATTAGCATGCTGAGACCAGTGCAACATGAAGAGCATCTTAGTACCATTAGAATCTAGAATTGGCATGGTTGATAGCAGTGTAAAATGGTGGAACCTTTGTTTTCTACCTATCGGGTTTGATGCTGGGGTAAGTTTTGGAGGTAGCTGGAGCTATGGTTGTGTAGAGGGAGAGATGCAGAGCATTTTTGGTTTTGGAATGATGGAATTTCATTGAGAATCGAGGGAGAACAGAGGGATGGAAGATTCATGCATGGAGAGGTTTTTCTGAAACCCAGGGTTTCCAAGGAGGACGATGATGGATGACCGTGGGATCATATGGTAGACTTTGACTTGCAATCCAATCCAAGGGCTCAGATTTAAACAGAATTTGGAGGGAGATATGAAGAGCAGCGAAACGCTGCGTTCCATTTAAATGGAACTCTGGGCCTGAGTCCAAACCTGCTAATCCCACCCCCGTTCGCCAAGGCCCAATGAGAATGAAATGAAATTTCTGCTTTTTGCACCGTTTCCCCTTTTTTTTTATTTTATTTTGTGTCTCTGATCAACTGGGCCCAGACGCGCTTTACTATGCGTGCCCCCCAGTCTGGGCCCATCATTCTTTTTCAGCTTAAACAACCACTAACTGCACCCCATAACCAATTTAGTTCATATTAATTTCTTTCAATTTTTTTAATTCTTTAAAAAATTATAACAAATGGAAAATTGCATATTTTTAATTGGTTGTTTTTGCATCCTTTTCATATTTTTGTTAAGAAAATTTTCACATAATAAAATTAGCATTTCATTTTATTTTTGTATTTTTAGTATATTTTTCTTTTAAATAGGTTTTGAATAATGTTTAGTTTAATGCATGATTTTGTTGATTTTAGTTCAATTAGCTCCCCTTAGATTTAGGGTCCATTCTTTTTAGGGTGATTAACTTAGAACTTTAGCTTGTATATAAAATCTAATTCATGATTTTAGGACTTAATTTTAGGTGATTTGTTTAGGTGTGATTAGGAGAATCAAAACTAGGGTTTAGAGATAATATAGGTGTAGTATATCATTTCTTTTAGGAGTTGTAGCTTGAATTTTGGGGTATGGGACTATAGGGGTATTATGGTTAGATAATAGATCCCTTAGAAATTACTAGGTTTCCCCTATTCTACTATTACTATTAGTATATTGCTTGTATTTGCTTGACTGTGTGGTGTGCCCTCTCTAGGGTTATTATTTGACTGTGTGGGGTATTGGGGCTTGTTTGGGGCTTGGGTTTTGAGCTGAAGACTGTGTTGATGAAGCCCATTGGAGATCAAAGAGAATGAAGACCAACTTCCAGAGTTGATGAGGAGTATCCCTTGCTGGCAGCTGTTGAAGGCTATAGGGTTTAGGAGCTAGGCAGAGCTCTAGAGTAGAAAACTTGATTCACAAACATGGAAGGTCTTGTTTGCCTCCATCCTTTCTCTATGATTCAAAGTCTCTTTTAAATATCCACCTCCTTCCTTTGGAACGATTAGTGAATGTATTTGAAAGATAGAACTTTTGAGGGAAAACTGTCAGTATCATGTTAACAGTCAGTGAGCTACCCTTGGTAGGCAATTGACTGTTTAACATCCATTTCATCTTGTTGACTGATATTCATCTTGGAGATTGAGACTTGAAGAAAAGCCATTGCAGACAGATGATAAAGACCTTGCTGGAAGGCTGTGAAGATAAAGACTGAGGCTTGCTTGAATCTTGCAGATGTCTGGAGATGACTTGAAGATGGATGTTGATGAAGACTGTTGTTGGCTGTTTATTTTTGTTGTTTTTGATGTATTGTTTGAATTTTCCTGACTGTATTGCTTGCTAATTAACCTGTTAGGTTGAAAGCGAATATTGTTCGCTTTTGCCTGTTGTTTTCTAGGTTCGAGGTTGAGTGGGACTCCCTTGCCTCGCTTGTATTGCTGCATCCATGCATTTTACTGCTTTATTGTATATATGCTATTGTTTCTGTTTCCGTTTATCCCTTAGGATCTCTGTTTCTCTCTGTGCAAGAGAGGAGCATGATAGACATTAGGTCTTAACCCATGCATGATAACATTAGGTTAGTGTGATTCCCTTTGCAACCATAGGTTAGAGTTTTGTCTCTTCTTTCTCAAAACAAACAGAAAAACACAATAAAATTTCAAACACAATAAAAGACACTTCTTCCGTAAAAGAATGTGAACTCATCAAAACGTCAATTTTGTCCGCTTGGACTGCTAATCAGGAAAACCCTTTTTTAGAAGGAGATAAAAGAAATCAAAACAGACTTGTGTCGTACGTGGCCCGAACTACGTTTGCTCTGATCTTTCATGCTGTATGAAAGTACGTAGGCATAGGATGCGACGTCCTAGCGAGCAACCTTCCCCTCCTTTCCCGTAGGTAGGCGAACTACGTTGACTCTGATTTCTCGTTCCAGACGGGAATACGTAGGCATAAAGTGCGATACTTTGCCGAGTCATTTTCTTTTCTTTTAACCCCAGACCTGTAGAGTAGATAGAATAACAATCTTTTCGACCGAAAACAAGGGTGGATCCCGTCGAGTACGACGGACGTGAGGGGTGCTAATACCTTCCCCTTGCGTAACCAACTCCCGAATCCAGGATTTGGTTGCGATGACCATTCCTTTCCCGTCTTTGCGGTAGGTTTACTTCGAGCATTTCCTTTCCCTCCGTTGGGATAAATAACGCACGGTGGCGACTCTTCTGTTCAGCCGACGCCGATTTTCGCAGTAGCGACAACTGGCGACTCTGCTGGAGATCCAACGTCCCCTGACTGCTAAGGACTGCGATAGTTCCTTATGCATTTGGGATCCAACGTCCCTTAAGAGAGTCAATCCTAGCGCTTGTTTTCCCGTCGAGGATTTTGTATGGGTTTATATTTCTGTCATTTACTTTCAGCATTATATTATTATTATTATTGCTGTATTGGGGTTGTGACGGGTGATTCTATGATTGAGAGATAAGTCGGACCTGGGCTTGAGTGCACTTAGAATTAGAGTAGAAAGTAGTGGGCGCGTGCCGGCTTTGCTTGCATTAGTGTCCCACGAAATCTACACTCGGACGAGGTTCTTCTGGTTGACTTCTTTTTCTACCCTTTGGGTCGAAGGGGTTGTTGGTTAGCTGAATTGTCGACTCCGGGAACCAATCATTTGGAAGTTGGCTAAGTGAGGCCTCTTCAGGATTTGATGATGCCACTCCTTCTGGGAATCGTATCATCAACCCTGAAAGTCTGTGACGCCGACGACCGCATAGGATGCCATACATTTGTCAGTTACTAGGACACCTACCTGTGAGAGGGTTTGGGGTTATGCAGGTAACTAGACCTTCAGATACCGGTTTGTTTCTTGATATGAGATTCTGGGTATTTATGGACAGTTGAAAGGTCTATCAGAGACCAGTTGGAGTTATGATATGGGGTCTATCAGAGACCAGTCAGAGTTTTGATATGAGGTCTATTAGAGACCAGTGTTGGAGCTTTGTATGGGGTCTATCTGAGACCAGGGTTTGAGGAATTCTGGAGAGTCTATCTGAGACTTTTGATATGGTTCAGGCTTCTCAGCCACGGCATTTGGTCCTTGTTGCATGTTATTTGCATTGCATTGTTTGCATAACCATTATCATTGCATCCCATTAACGTGTGTCTGTGTTGCAGGTGCATTTGCATATTCCCTGGTTCTAGTGCCCGGACTTCTGCTTATTGATCATGGCTGGTTTGAGAAAGACAGTTGCGTACAAGTTACCTACACCTGACATTACTCCCTTACTTGGTCTGATGTCCCTTGCTGATGTGGAGGTTAGGAGAAGTTTCAGGATGAGTCATGGAAGATTGTTGAGACTGGTCTGCAAGCCAACTGCTGTTGAGATGAATGGGCTGTACACCTTGATGCAATTCTATGACCCTGTATTGAGATGTTTCACGTTTGCTGACTTTATTTTGGGGCCTACCATTGAAGAGTATGTGGAGTTTACTGAGCTACCATTACAAAATAAGGTTCCCTTTATTCATTCTGCCGCTGAGCCCAAGTTGGAGGACTTAGCTAAGGCCTTGCACATGAACGCTGCTAAACTATTAATGACTTCTTGGCTTGGGGTTCCAGGTTTTTCCCTTGATTTTCTGGTTGGCAAAGCTCAAGAGTATGCCAAGAGCGGGTGCTGGATAGTCTTTAATGCTATCTTGGCTCTATGCATCTACGGAATAGTGCTGTTTCCCAACTTACCCAATTTTGTGGACTTGGACGCTTTCCATCTGTTTGCTGCTGGCAACCCGGTACCTACTTTGATTGGAGATCTCTATCATTCATTGCACTACAAAAATGAAAACAGAAGGGGAAAGGCTGTTTACTGTTGTGCGCCGCTGTTGAACATGTGGTTTAAGAGCCATCTTCCCCTGAAGGGACCTTTTGTGGATAGTGCAACTACAGCTGACTGGCCAGAGCGCCTGATGAGGCTATCTTCCGAAGACATTGAGTGGTTTGACCGAGACTTGCTGGGGTCTGAGCTTATTTTCAGTTGTTCTGGGTATCCTAATGTTCCTTTGATAGGAAGGAAAGGGTGTATCAATTACAACCCATCTTTGTTTATTCTCCAGTTCGGATATGCGTTGAAGAACCCACCTCATGAGGGAGAAGTATAGGAATCTCTGTACTTCACCGGTGATTTGAATGGAGAGTTACTAGCCAAGCTTCAGCATGCCTGGATGCGTATTAACAGAAAAGGGAAACCACTGTTGGGGAAGAATGATTGTCAGGCCTATGCACCCTACAAAGTTTGGATCCAAGAGAGAGCAAGACGGTTGCTGATACCATTTCCGGCTGCACCAGCCCCTGTTCATATTCTAGTGGAAGAACCAACTACTGTTACTAGGGAGGCCTACGAGCGAGTTGTAAAAGAAAAAGAAGCCTTGATGAAGATTAATGAAGGGTTAGAAAAGGAGCTGGCTCAGATGCGTAGTGAGAAGAACAAGGCTGTACATTCTTTCCAACAGCAGATCGAACTAGTAAACAGGCTAGGTGCTGAATTGACTGAGGAGAAAAAGAAGCGTGAACGTCTGGGGAGAGAATTCAGAAGCTTCCATGACATGTTGGAATCCAAAAAGAAAGCACTCGATGTCGCTCACCGAGAAATCTCTTCTTGTAACAAGACGTGGAATGCTACGCTAACCAACAACAAAAAGAGGGAAGACAAATTGAAGCAGCAAATTTCTGAACTCGAAGAGCAGTTGAAGGCTAGCATTAAGAAGTATGAAGAAGAGGTGATGACCAGATATAGTCTCCAGAATGCATTGAACAAGGCCATCGAAGGTAGGAACGAAGCTGTGTCTCAGAAGCGGAAGCTCGAGGATCGCTTCGGAGAAGGGGCATGGGAGGAAACCGCTGGTGACGTGCGACGTGTTCTCAAGCGAAGAAATCAGCTTGTTGAGGGTCTGCTTACCCGACCAAGTCACCCAGAGACTAAGAAGTTACTAGAAGAGTACCAGGCTTATGAGTGTACTTGACTATTTCATGTATTGATGCTTTATTTGCATAGCGCTGACCATCACCAGGATTGTTGGTTGAGGTCATGCCTTCTTGTTGTACACTCAGTGATATTGTATTCTTGGCTTAATGGATTTCTCTGCAATATATGAGGCGCTTTCTATGATTCGGCTCCAATATTTGTATTGTTAGCACTGTCACCGCACTGACACATTTGCACTAGAATCGGGGAATGATATTCCCTAATGCACAGAAACATATTGCATTGCATTCCCATTCATATTGCATTACAGGTGATTATTGAACGGTACCTCATTTCTTGCACTGTACCAGGTCTTTTCAGGATTGAAGATCAGCTCCCGCACCGATACTCCACTCGTACCAACTGCCGAAGAATTATGGATCAAATGCAGAACGAAATGCAAGACATGCGTGAGAAGCTGGCGCTCTTCATGCAGATAATGGAGACCATTGCGAAAGGGCAGGAGAATTTGCAAGCTTTGGTGCAGCCTCTGTTGGTCAGGAATGCTGGGCACGGAAATGAGGATCATCAGTCTGTGCTAGTCGACACCATTCGTGGGGATGGTACTCCCACACCAGTGGCTCCACCTGTAGTCAACATGCCTGCTGTCAATGTGAGCAACGGCGCTGCCGCCGAAAATGGTAACGTTGGAATTGGGAACGAGACTGTTGTCAACAACATTGGGCTCGGAGATGTCAACCTGGGTGATAACATGGGAGGTAATGGCTTCGGCAATAATGGATTTGGCTTCAATGACCAGGGATTCGATAATGCTGGGAAATGCGGTTTCAACACTCAAGCCTTTGGACAGGACGGGTTTGGTATGAATAATCAGGGTTATGGCGGATTCGGAAATGGAAATGGCGCTGGGTTAATGGCTTTTAGACCTGCTGGAGTTGCTCCGGGATACGGTAACAGGGGGCGAGGCCCGGTAATGAATCAGACCAGAGTTGGCCGTAACAACGGATACGATGGGTATGGAGCTGGGAATGGTATGTGGCAAGAAGATCAGCAAGAGGATGCTTTCTCCGGTGGAGGTTTCGAAGGGCCTATGGATGACTCTCAGAGAATCCGAATGCTCGAGGAGCAGATGAAGGGGGTCGTAAATCAAAGTGCTGTCTGCTTGGATATGACAACAATGGGTCTGGTGCCTGGCCTGAGGGTGCCAATCAAATTCAAAGCTCCCACGTTCGACAAGTATAAGGGGGACACCTGTCCAAAGGAGCACGTACGGTCATATTACAGGAGGATGTCGGTGTATTCTAACGATGAGAGGATGCTAATGCATTTCTTTCAAGATAGTTTGTCTGGTCCTTCCCTCAAGTGGTATATGGGATTGGAACCAACTCAGATTAAGACGTGGAAGCAGCTGGCTGAAGCATTTGTAGCTCACTATAAGTATAACAGCGACTTGGCACCCAACCGGGTCCAATTGCAGGGGTTGTCCCAGAAGAAGGGTGAGAGCTTCAAAGAGTATGCGCAGAGATGGCGCGACATGGCTGCTAGAGTCCATCCTCCTCTAGAGGACAAGGAAATGAATGATATGTTCATAGGAACATTCACTGGCATGTTTTATGACAAGTTGTTTCACACTTCTTTGGGCAGTTTCTCAGACTTAATCCTGATGGGAGAGAAGATTGAAAGTAACATTAAACAGGGAAGATTCCAAGCTGAGGAGTCCACCTCAGCTGGCAGTAACAGAAGGGATTTTGGTGGGCGCCGTCAGGGCGATGCAAGCGCGGTGTTTGGGGGCCGAGGCCGAGGCCGAGGCAGAGGTCGAAACCAGTACAATCAGCCGCAGCAGGTGGCAAGCGTTACTATTCTGTTTCAGCAACAACCATTTCAACAACAACAACAGCAACAGCAGCCACAACATGGGGCACAGCCGGCCCAGCGCAGATTCTAGGGGGGCAAACCAAGGAGGGTGTTTGAAAAGCCTCCTTCAACGTATGCAGATTTGCTACAGACGCTACTAGGTTTGAACTTGGTGGAGAAGAGAACTCTGGCGCCAATAACAGGCACTCCTCCGTATGGTTATGATGCAAGCAGGCACTGCGAATTCCACTCTGGGGCTCCTGGCCACGATGTAGAGGGTTGCCACGCGTTTAAGCATGTGGTGCAGGATCTATTGGACAGTAAGGCTATCAATTTTGGAACGGCGGGTCCGAACATAGTGCAAAAGCCCATGCCCAACCATGGGGCAAACACCATTTTAACAGAGGAGGGTTTGAACTTGATTATGCATGTTGATGACCTCAAGACACCGTTGTGTGAGATAAAGATCAGATTATTGCAAGGTGGTGTATATCCAGGTTGCGACGAGTATTGCTTAGAGTGTTGGACCCAAGCTGGGGGGTGTGCTGACTTAAAGAAAGGTATCCAGGCTTTAATAGATGGAGGTACACTGCAATTTGACTGAGCAGCAATTGAAGAACCTGCAGGGGTATCAGCAGACAAGCAAAGTGATGTAGCTACTGTGACGATTCCTCGAAAAACGATAACCATAACGGCACCGGCCAAGCGACCGCCGATCACCATCACCAAGGCAGGGCCAATCCCTTACGAAAACACTAAGGCAGTCCCCTGGTCCTATGGGTTGGAAGTGTATTGTGATGGGGTAAAAATTGATGTTAATAAGCAGCCAGCTGAGACTGTAGACAACGTTGTCGGTACCGGAGGTATGACAAGAAGTGGGAGAATCTTCATATCGCCTGAGGTAGAGGCTGAACAACTGGCAAAGGGAAAAGGAAAGATGAATGAAACTGTCCCTGTGCAAGGAAAAGAAAAAGAAACGGCATCGAAAGATGTGGAAGAGTTCATGCGCTTGATTCGTAAAAGTGATTATAATATTGTTGAGCATCTGCAACAGACGCCGTCAAAGATATCCATACTGTCGTTGCTATTGTGCTCTGAAGCTCACAGAAATGCATTGTTGAAAGTTCTGGATACTTCCTTCGTACCCCAAGATGTTTCCGTGAATCAGCTGAAGGGAGTGTTGGCGCATGTGAATGCAGGCCATAGCTTGGGCTTTACCGATTTTGATTTGACCCCTAAGGGGAGAGAGCATAATATGGAGTTGCACGTATCTGTGGAGTGTAGAGGAGCAGTCATGTCTCACGTGCTGGTCGATACCGGATCTTCCTTAAACGTGCTGCCCAAGAAAGCGATGATGAAACTGGATGTCAGAGGAATCCTGTGTATGTAACACCCATTTTAATTATTTAGTCATTTTATTATTATTTTAAATATTATATGTTGATGTGCCCTTTGGTAGGGTGTATTTGATGATGTTTGGTGGGTGTCCCTGAGATGGGAGATCATTGGTGGTAATTTGGTGAGTTTATAATAATATAAGAAATAATAGTAATATTGGTGGTGGTATTAATATTATTATTATTATTATTATTATTATTATTATATTTATGATTATTATTAATATTTGTAGTAATATTATTAATATGGAGAATATAATATTATTATTAATATAGTTATTATATTATTATGATTTTTGGTGTGAATATGATAATATAATGAATAATAGTAATATTGGTGGGGGTATTATTATTATATATTATTATATTTATTAGTATTATTAATATTATTATTATTTTGGTGAGATAATAATATTATTACTATTATTATTATTATTATTATTATTATTTTGGTGAGATAATAATACTAATAATAATATTATTATTAATAGTATTATTATGATTAGTATTATTAATATTAGTAATATTATATTAGTATTATTAATATTAAGATTATTATTATTCATATTATTTTATTATTAGTATTAATATAATTGTTATTATTATCATTAGTATTATTATTATTATAATTATAATTATTGTTGGGTGTATTACTATTATTATTATTATGTTGAATATTACTATAATATTATAATAGTATTATATTATATTATTATTATTATTATTATGATTATTATAATTATTATATTAGAATTATTATTGGGAATATTAGTGGTTGAAATAAGTAAAATAAGAGGTGGAAGGGTTATTGGGAAGTTAGAATGGAAATATGAAAAGTCATGATAGAAACCGTGAGGAAGGAAATATGAAGGGGTAGCAAGGAGATATTAGAAAAGTTGGAATAGAGATAAAAGGGATTACCATAGATCGTGGGAAATTGGTGTGATAATAATAATAATAATAATATTATTATTATTATTATTATTATTATTATTATTATTATTATTATTATGTTATTTTTATTAGTTATTATTATTATTATTATTATATTATTTTTATTAGTTATTATTATTATTGGGATAGGAAATAAAAAGGAAAATAATATATGAAGGGATGGGGGAAGTATTAGAGAAAATAACACGATAGAAAGATGGAAGAGAGAAAGAGCGATAGAAAGAGAGAAGAGGAAAGAACGAGAGAAGTGAGAAGAACGAAGGAAAAAGGGAACGAAGAACGGAAAGAAAAGAGGAGGCCAAGAGACCAAATCCAGGAAGAATTTCATCGATCAACCGATTAACAAGGTAAGGGGGGAGAAACTTGATTGGGAATGGTATATACATGTATAGGGTAGTGGGGATTCCTTAACCCCGTAGGAATGTATCGTTGATGAAGTTTTATATTGACATGCTATTGATTGTTGAGTTATGTTGATGTTGATGGATTGAAATATGTTGAGTGTTGGTGAATTGTTGTTTTTGGTTAATTTGGCATATAGGTTGGGTTTACGGTTTTAGGGAAGTTCTGTGTGACCTTTTTGATGTGTCGATAGATTGTTTAAGTGATGACTTTGGAATAATATGTATATGATGATGTACGGATGTTTGATGTTGCCATTGTTGATTGACTGTTGGTGTTGGTTTGGTTTGAGTAAGGTTCAGAGTAACTCTAAAGTGTCGGTAGTGTACCGTAATGTTGATCTGGAGTAGAATTATAGGAAGATTGATAAGCCTAATATGCATTGGTCGTAATACGGATAGTATAGGAAGTGGATGTTATAGAATAGGCTTGAATCAGAGAAGAGTGAGAATTCTGAACTGTGAGAACTTGAGAAGTCGCAGGCAACTCGCTAGCACTTCGCTTAGCGAGAAGGCAGCGAGCGTTCGCTAGGTGCTCGCCTAGCGAGTGAGGTAGTGAGTGAGTCTAGTAGGTTCTGTTTGCCTTCGCGAGGAGGTTCGCTAAGCGAACAGGTAGCGAGCATTCGCTGGGAGCTCGCCTAGCGAGGGTGTAGCGAGCGTAGCAGAATGGGGTTTTTCTATGTTGTTATACTGTGTGCGCTAAGAGTGTAGTGCCCTTGGACTTTGTTGATTATAGGGGAGATGATTGAGTGTTATAGAGTGAGTACTCGGTGATAGTATGTGATTTCCGTTACTAATTATTTAAATGGATAATTAGTTGGTGTATGAATCATGCGGAGCATGGTGTAGTGATCAGTAGGATCGTGTATTCCCGAGTGGTGGGACGTGTTTATATCTTGGTGATAAAGTATGAACTTGTTTACTTGGTGATGGTACTCGTTTTCCTTGATATTGTTGGTGAACAATTGGTTAACGTATATGTATGTAGTGATCAGTAGGATCGTGTGTTCCCGGGTGTTGGGATGTGGTTATATATGGTGTTATAGTATGAATTTATTTACTATCTGATTGATTTATATGGTGTTGGTGTAATATATCTACACATATATGCATTGATGTATGATGATATGATCAGGAGGATCGTGTGCACTTAGTGTGCCTAAATATGATAGTTATGCATTGGTGTGTGCATATCATGGTGTTTTGGTGGGATGAATCATGTCTCAGGAGGAGCGTAAGTGATTCATCCGTACTCCTTGGTGGAGAATGGTGGGGGATAGATCATGTCTCAGGAGGAGCGTAAGTGATCTATCCAGGTTCGATTGAATGAACCAATGAGTCGGTACCGCATGCATGGTGTTGAGTTGCATATTTGCATTATAATATGTTATATTGTAATTTGAACAGTAGGTTCGTTATATGGAGTTGTTGGGGTGAATATTGGTGTGTTGGTGTGTTTTACTACCTTGTTTACATGTATTACATTACCAATATATTTTTGATCATGTTTTCTCACCCCTTGGTTGTTGTTGTGTCTGTGCTTCTCCGGAAGTACAGATAATCCAGGTACTTAGATAGCTTGGATGGTGGTGTGCCAGTCGAGTCTAGGATGCTCTGATACGTAACACGGGATATGGGTGTTTTAATTGTTTTATGTCAAACTTGTTGTAATCCTGTGACGTATCACTTTTTTTTATGAATTATAATAATAAAGATTTTACGAAATTTGGCGGATGGCCGAGAATGTTGGAATAATGTTTCCCGCTGTATTATTTTTGAGAATAATTAATAAAGTATTTTTATAAAAATTTGGTGATGTGATATCCCACTATTTTGGGGAAAACTCTGATGTTTATTTATAATGTTTATATTTTATTTAATTTGGGAAGTGGGGTGTTACAATTGGTATCAGAGCAGGTCGGTCCGTCCAGCCAATGTTGTCTAGTGTTATTGTTTCCTGGTATGCGACATGTGTGTAAAAACACTGTCGGTACATGTTGTTGGTTAACTTCATTGGTAGAAGTGGAATGATTCCAGTGGGGGAGAAGTTGTATTTCTCCGAAAAGCTACAGTGTGGTGGCTTAGTGTGTTGAGGTGTGATATTATAGTTTGGTAAAGATGGTTTGTACCCCATCATGATTTCGGCTGTCTATTAACAAATTGAGGAACTGATCACCCTTAATCTCTTGTTAATAGTGGACGGGATTGTGTTGGATGGGATAGACGTATCTTGCAAGCTTGGGTGGCGTGAGCAGTGTATAGTCTTGAGTTAAGCTAAGTGCTTAAGGGATTATTTTGAGGAATTTGGCGTAAGACGGTGTTGAAGTGTCTATTTTGACTGAAACTTGGAATGAGAAGGAAAGTGAGAAAAATTGGGATTTGTCAATTAATTGCGATTGCCGGAGGTTTCCGGATGAGGTAGGTGATTTACTATCGGAGTGTGAAGTAAAGCTCACACGTTGACTTTGTTGTTGGAACGAGTCCGATATTAGTGACTCCATATGGTGTGTTTTCGTTGGGATTGGAGAAGTTGAAGAGTCAACTTGAAGACCTTCTAGGAGAGAGGTTCTTTTGTTTGAGTGTGTTACCGTAATGTGCACCAATTTTGTTGGTTAGACAGATAGAAGGTTTTGTGAAGCTTTGGGTGAACTATAGATAAGTGAACAGGGTGACTATCAAGGATAGGTGTTCGCTTCCAAGAGTTAATGATTTGATGGAACAATTGATCGAGGGATGTGAGTCCCTTGGTCATGTGATCTCGAGTAGAGTTCTTGTGGTGGATGGGACGAAGGTCAAAAGTTCTATCGTATTAGGAGGCTCAAAGATCTGCTGTTGAGATTGGAAGTAATTGAGTTTTAAATTATTCATAGATTTAAAATGTGTTGGATGGCTTCCTAAGTATAAAATTGTTGTTGTACGTTAAATTCCGAGATCGCAGCTTTTTACAGAATCGAAATCGGACACTCGGAAGTCGGGTAACGGTCGAAAAGAGGATTTTGGGACTGTCATGTTCGCCTGGCGAGCATACTGGCGAACGTCCATATTCGCTGCGGTGTTCGCCTGGCGAAGGGGTCCTGGGCAGAAAATGTTATTCTGGTGTTTTTGCCGTAACGGGAGAACCGTAACTCGGAATGACGCGCGGTTCGAAACGTTGGAAAGCTATTCAAATTATCTATGAGATGGTGAAGTATTGACATAGATTTAAGCTATTTATTGATGAAGTGTGTTTGAATTTTGTGGTAAGGACGGGCGGTACGGTATGTGTTCCCGCTATAACTCACAACTTGTTTGTCCACTTGGCATGGGATCTTCTTTAATTATTTATATAAGGCAATGGTTGTGTTAATAAATGATATTTTAAGGTATTCGAAGCGTATAGAGGATTATGTTGAGCATAAGGAACTGGAGTTATCAGTGTTGGAAAAAGAGCGGTGATATACTTCCGTAAGGAAAGTTCTGCCGAATCCGATAGAACTAATTGTGGTGTTTGTGATGCTTGTTGATATAATTAGGGGATTTGCTAAAGACAACTTCAGCGAGTTTCAATTATGTAAAAGGCAACTTGAAGTTTATAAGAGAAATCATCCGACCAGTGATTTAGAGTTGGTTACTATTGTGATTGTACTGGAGTCGGAGTCTTCAAAAGTTCAGACTGAGATCGGAGATGTTTGGTGATCTTAAGAGTTTAAGGTGTTTGTTTAATTTGAATAAGACAAATATGAGGCATAGGAAATAATTGGGACTTCGAAAAGAGTACGACTTCGAGTTGAATTACCATTCGAGTAAAGCGGACATGGTAGATGATGCAGTGAGTTAGAAATATTTGCATATACCGAAGATGATGGTGAAAAGAGTTAGAACTGATTGAGAAATTTCATAATATGCGTTTTGTGAGTAAGGATACTTCTTATGGAGTTAAGCTTTTATTATTAAGATTTGACTAGTGATATCCTTGAGAAGAATCGAGAAAGTCAGAAATCTGGGTTGAATAGTGAATTAGTTGAAATTGATAAATTAGAGTCGAAGAGTGGATTGTCGGGTTTGTGGAAATAATACCACGAGGTGTTATGATAGAGTATGTATATCAGATGTTGTTGAAGGGAGTAGGAGTACTCGTGAAGAAATACATTAAGGTAGATGGAGTATCCATCTCGGTGCTATGAAGAAGTAACCGAACTTGAGTAGATTGTTTTTGAGACCATGGATAAGGAGAGGTGGAATATGCTAGTTAGAATTGTCGGAATTCGAAGAGTGAACATCAGAGACTGTTGAGTCTGATGTAGTCGTTAAATATTCTAGAGTGGAAATCAGGTAGTATTTTCACGAAATTGGTGTTGAGATTTCCAAAGAATTTGTAAAGACATAATTTTAATTTGAATTGTTAGGAGTGGATTAACTATTCCGTGTTGAGGATATACGAGATGCATATTGAGAAAGTGGTGAAGTTGGATGAGATACTGACGAATATTGTGTCAGATGGAAATTTGAGGTTTATATTGAGATTTTGGAGGGGCTTACAGGAAGCTTCGGGTACTAAGTTGAAGCTGAGTTCGACCTATCATCTGCAAACTGATGGTCAGTCAGAGAGGACTATTGAGTCTGTAGAGAATTGGTGAGAGCTTGGGTGTCGGATCAAGGTGGAGCGTGGGATGATTAATTATCGTTGATTGAGTTACCTATAATAACGGTTACCATCCTAGTGTCGGAATGGCACTATATGTGGCTTGGTGAGATAGGGAGTGTAGGACTCTCCTGTGTTGAAATAAATCGAGTGAGAGTGTTGTACTCAGACTTGAAGATTATGCTTGAGATGGCTGAGAAGATCGAGAGGATCCGAGGCAATATGTATTTTGAGGGTCACGCCGGTGACTGGTGTTGGTCGAGCTTCGAAATCTCAGAAGTTCGCACGTGTTCTGTAGTTGTATCTGAGTGGCGCAGCGGACGCATGGGAGGAGTAACATGTTAGACTATTTTTTTGTTGTCGCTGTGAATTGGCATGATATGTTTCATGTGTCTTAGTCGAGAAAGTACATTGAACCAGGTGGATGATGTACAAGTGAAAAATATTCTGATTGTTGAGGCATTGCTAGTTTGTTTTGGCGAGCGAGGAACAACTCCGAAGGGAGGAGATATCTTTGGTGAAAGTAGTATGGGGAGGTGCTGCAGAAGGCAGTGTGACCTGAGAATTGGAATAAAAGATGCGGGGAGCGTATCCGGAATTATTTCCATCAGATAATTTTCGAGGACGAAAATAATTAAAGTGGGGGAGAGTTGTAACACCCATTTTAATTATTTAGTCATTTTATTATTATTTTAAATATTATATGTTGATGTGCCCTTTGGTAGGGTGTATTTGATGATGTTTGGTGGGTGTCCCTGAGATGGGAGATCATTGGTGGTAATTTGGTGAGTTTATAATAATATAAGAAATAATAGTAATATTGGTGGTGGTATTAATATTATTATTATTATTATTATTATTATTATTATTATATTTATGATTATTATTAATATTTGTAGTAATATTATTAATATGGAGAATATAATATTATTATTAATATAGTTATTATATTATTATGATTTTTGGTGTGAATATGATAATATAATGAATAATAGTAATATTGGTGGGGGTATTATTATTATATATTATTATATTTATTAGTATTATTAATATTATTATTATTTTGGTGAGATAATAATATTATTACTATTATTATTATTATTATTATTATTATTTTGGTGAGATAATAATAATAATAATATTATTATTATTAATAGTATTATTATGATTAGTATTATTAATATTAGTAATATTATATTAGTATTATTAATATTAAGATTATTATTATTCATATTATTTTATTATTAGTATTAATATAATTGTTATTATTATCATTAGTATTATTATTATTATAATTATAATTATTGTTGGGTGTATTACTATTATTATTATTATGTTGAATATTACTATAATATTATAATAGTATTATATTATATTATTATTATTATTATTATGATTATTATAATTATTATATTAGAATTATTATTGGGAATATTAGTGGTTGAAATAAGTAAAATAAGAGGTGGAAGGGTTATTGGGAAGTTAGAATGGAAATATGAAAAGTCATGATAGAAACCGTGAGGAAGGAAATATGAAGGGGTAGCAAGGAGATATTAGAAAAGTTGGAATAGAGATAAAAGGGATTACCATAGATCGTGGGAAATTGGTGTGATAATAATAATAATAATAATATTATTATTATTATTATTATTATTATTATTATTATTATTATTATTATTATTATTATGTTATTTTTATTAGTTATTATTATTATTATTATTATATTATTTTTATTAGTTATTATTATTATTGGGATAGGAAATAAAAAGGAAAATAATATATGAAGGGATGGGGGAAGTATTAGAGAAAATAACACGATAGAAAGATGGAAGAGAGAAAGAGCGATAGAAAGAGAGAAGAGGAAAGAACGAGAGAAGTGAGAAGAACGAAGGAAAAAGGGAACGAAGAACGGAAAGAAAAGAGGAGGCCAAGAGACCAAATCCAGGAAGAATTTCATCGATCAACCGATTAACAAGGTAAGGGGGGAGAAACTTGATTGGGAATGGTATATACATGTATAGGGTAGTGGGGATTCCTTAACCCCGTAGGAATGTATCGTTGATGAAGTTTTATATTGACATGCTATTGATTGTTGAGTTATGTTGATGTTGATGGATTGAAATATGTTGAGTGTTGGTGAATTGTTGTTTTTGGTTAATTTGGCATATAGGTTGGGTTTACGGTTTTAGGGAAGTTCTGTGTGACCTTTTTGATGTGTCGATAGATTGTTTAAGTGATGACTTTGGAATAATATGTATATGATGATGTACGGATGTTTGATGTTGCCATTGTTGATTGACTGTTGGTGTTGGTTTGGTTTGAGTAAGGTTCAGAGTAACTCTAAAGTGTCGGTAGTGTACCGTAATGTTGATCTGGAGTAGAATTATAGGAAGATTGATAAGCCTAATATGCATTGGTCGTAATACGGATAGTATAGGAAGTGGATGTTATAGAATAGGCTTGAATCAGAGAAGAGTGAGAATTCTGAACTGTGAGAACTTGAGAAGTCGCAGGCAACTCGCTAGCACTTCGCTTAGCGAGAAGGCAGCGAGCGTTCGCTAGGTGCTCGCCTAGCGAGTGAGGTAGTGAGTGAGTCTAGTAGGTTCTGTTTGCCTTCGCGAGGAGGTTCGCTAAGCGAACAGGTAGCGAGCATTCGCTGGGAGCTCGCCTAGCGAGGGTGTAGCGAGCGTAGCAGAATGGGGTTTTTCTATGTTGTTATACTGTGTGCGCTAAGAGTGTAGTGCCCTTGGACTTTGTTGATTATAGGGGAGATGATTGAGTGTTATAGAGTGAGTACTCGGTGATAGTATGTGATTTCCGTTACTAATTATTTAAATGGATAATTAGTTGGTGTATGAATCATGCGGAGCATGGTGTAGTGATCAGTAGGATCGTGTATTCCCGAGTGGTGGGACGTGTTTATATCTTGGTGATAAAGTATGAACTTGTTTACTTGGTGATGGTACTCGTTTTCCTTGATATTGTTGGTGAACAATTGGTTAACGTATATGTATGTAGTGATCAGTAGGATCGTGTGTTCTCGGGTGTTGGGATGTGGTTATATATGGTGTTATAGTATGAATTTATTTACTATCTGATTGATTTATATGGTGTTGGTGTAATATATCTACACATATATGCATTGATGTATGATGATATGATCAGGAGGATCGTGTGCACTTAGTGTGCCTAAATATGATAGTTATGCATTGGTGTGTGCATATCATGGTGTTTTGGTGGGATGAATCATGTCTCAGGAGGAGCGTAAGTGATTCATCCGTACTCCTTGGTGGAGAATGGTGGGGGATAGATCATGTCTCAGGAGGAGCGTAAGTGATCTATCCAGGTTCGATTGAATGAACCAATGAGTCGGTACCGCATGCATGGTGTTGAGTTGCATATTTGCATTATAATATGTTATATTGTAATTTGAACAGTAGGTTCGTTATATGGAGTTGTTGGGGTGAATATTGGTGTGTTGGTGTGTTTTACTACCTTGTTTACATGTATTACATTACCAATATATTTTTGATCATGTTTTCTCACCCCTTGGTTGTTGTTGTGTCTGTGCTTCTCCGGAAGTACAGATAATCCAGGTACTTAGATAGATTGGATGGTGGTGTGCCAGTCGAGTCTAGGATGCTCTGATACGTAACACGGGATATGGGTGTTTTAATTGTTTTATGTCAAACTTGTTGTAATCCTGTGACGTATCACTTTTTTTTATGAATTATAATAATAAAGATTTTACGAAATTTGGCGGATGGCCGAGAATGTTGGAATAATGTTTCCCGCTGTATTATTTTTGAGAATAATTAATAAAGTATTTTTATAAAAATTTGGTGATGTGATATCCCACTATTTTGGGGAAAACTCTGATGTTTATTTATAATGTTTATATTTTATTTTATTTGGGAAGTGGGGTGTTACAGTGTACGCCCAGCGACTTGGTGGTCAGGGCATTTGATGGCACACGAAGAACGGTTTTTGGATCCATAACATTACCTCTACAGGTGGGGCCGGAGGTTTTTGCGACTGAATTTTATATCATGGACATCCAGCCAGCATACAGCTGCCTTCTCGGAAGACCCTGGATTCATGGTGCTGGGGCAGTCACGTCTACCTTGCATCAAAAGCTGAAATACATGGTAGGGGACAGTGTGGTCACTGTATGTGGAGAAGAAGATATATTGGTTAGCCATCTGTCATCATTCAAATATGTAGAAGTCGACGGCGAGATTCATGAAACACCCTGTCAGGCATTTGAAGGATTGCGCATCAAAGACAAAGGTCCCGGGCCGAGCAAAGCGTCAGAGGTAGCCGTCTCGTCATATAAGGAAGCTCAAGCTCTAGTAGAGACCGGTGAGACAAAGGGCTGGGGCAAAGTGCTGGATATTCCCGTGAAGATGGACCGGTTTGGGCTGGGATATCAACCGTCGTCATCAACACCTGCTGTGGGGGAACCCCGTTTCAGAGGACCGATAACTATCACCGCTAGGGGAGTGTGTCACGAGACCATCAACGCTGCTTCAGAGTCTGACGAAGGAGATAGCGACTGCGATATGGACGCCTGGATTCAGCCGAGCGTGCCAGGACAAGGATTATGCAATTGGTCTATTCAGGAGATTGTTCCTGTGACTCTTAAACAGTAATGCTTTGTTTTTTTAATTGTTGAACAATCTGGTGTCTTGCCCGGGGCATCATGATTTGCTTAGGGCCGTGCTGTTATGAACATTGCGTGTTTACTCATTAAATAAAAGGCGTTTTTTCATGTGCAAATATTGCGATCTCTGTTTTTCCTGTTTTGTGTTTTACAATAAAATGGCAACGTGGTTATTCGCTTTATACGCATTTTGAAGCATTTAACCATTCCTTTTGCAGGATAACATTTTCAGATGACATCATTGAACCACCTATGACTCGTCTCGACTTTGAGCACCCGGTATTTCAGGCCGAAGAAGAGATTGTTGAAGATGGTGATGTTCCCGAAGAATTGTCTTGGTTGGTGAAGCAAGAAGAACGTGTCATTCTGCCTCATGAGGAGGTCATCGAAATTATTAACCTAGGGTCGGAAGGGGTTGAAAAGAACATCCGTATAGGAGCCGCGCTGCAGAACGACGTCAAGCGAAGACTGGTTGAAATGCTCAGAGAGTATAGTGATGTGTTCGCTTGGTCGTATGAAGACATGCCTGGGCTTGATACAGATATGGTTGTGCACCGTCTGCCGTTGAAAGAAGAATGCCCGCCGGTCAAGCAGAAGCTTCGCAGAACTAGACCTGATATGGCAGTGAAAATTAAGGAGGAGGTTCAAAAACAGTGGGACGCTGGTTTCCTAGCTGTTACAAAATATCCCTCATGGGTCGCTAATATTGTACCAGTGCCAAAGAAAGACGGTAAAGTGAGAATGTGCGTAGACTACCGTGATTTGAACAAAGCGAGCCCGAAAGATGATTTTCCGCTTCCTCATATCGATGTGCTAGTTGACAACACTGCTCAATTCTCCGTATTCTCCTTCATGGATGGCTTCTCGGGCTATAATCAAATTAAAATGGCGCCAGAGGACATGGAGAAGACTACTTTCATAACTCCTTGGGGAACATTTTGTTACAAAGTGATGCCCTTCGGATTAAAGAATGCTGGGGCAACGTATCAGCGTGCAATGACGACCCTTTTCCATGATATGATGCATAAAGAGATCGAAGTTTATGTTGATGATATGACTGCCAAATCCCAGACGGAGGAAGAGCATTTGGTGAATCTGCTGAAGTTATTCAAAAGGCTTAGGAAGTTCAGGCTGAGACTGAACCCTAACAAGTGCACCTTCGGGGTGAGATCGGGTAAACTGCTGGGGTTTATCGTGAGCGAAAGAGGAATAGAGGTCAATCCTGCAAAAATAAAAGCAATACAAGAGATGCCGACGCCTAGAACAGAGAAAGAGATGCGCGGGTTTTTAGGGAGGTGGAACTACATCGCCCGGTTCATATCTCACCTAACAGCTACGTGTGAACCATTATTCAAGCTGTTAAAGAAAGACCAGGCTGTAACGTGGAACGAAAATTGTCAAAAGGCGTTCGATAAAATAAAGCAGTATTTGCAGGAGCCTCCGATTTTGATACCCCCAGTGGCAGGAAGACCCTTGATTATGTATTTGACAGTTCTTGAGGGAAGCATGGGTTGTGTTCTCGGTCAACACGACGAGACAGGAAGAAAAGAGCATGCAATCTATTACTTGAGTAAGAAGTTTACTGAATGTGAATCTCGATATTCAATGCTTGAAAAAACTTGTTGCGCGCTAGCCTGGGCCGCCAAGCGTTTGAGGCAATACATGCTGAATCATACAACCATGCTCATCTCGAAGATGGATCCTATCAAATATGTATTCGAAAAGCAGGCATTATCGGGGAGAATTGCCCGTTGGCAGATGGTCTTGACTGAATATGACATCCAGTATGTCTCACAAAAGGCTATAAAGGGGAGTGTACTGTCTGAGTACTTGGCAGAGCAGCCTATTGAAGATTACCAATCGATGAGGTTTGATTTTCCTGACGAGGATATCATGTACCTAAGGATGAAAGATTGCGAAGAGCCGTTGCCAGACGAAGGACCAGAATTGGGTTCCAAGTGGAAGTTAATCTTTGACGGAGCTGTAAACGCTTATGGTAGCGGAATAGGGGCAATCATCACTACTCCACACGGGTCACACATCCCGTTTACTGCTCGATTGACCTTTCCAGTTACCAATAATGAAGCCGAATACGAAGCTTGTATCATGGGGCTCGAAGAGGCCATTGATTTGCGAATCAAAAATCTGGACGTATACGGAGACTCAGCTCTGGTGGTGAATCAAATCAAAGGGGAATGGGAGACACGTCAGCCTAATTTGATACCTTACATGAACTACGCAAGGAGATTGTTGCCTTTCTTTGACAAGGTTGAATTACATCATGTACCGCGAGCGAAGAATCAGATGGCTGACGCCCTGGCTACTTTGTCTTCCATGTACAAAGTCAACTTCTGGAATGAGGCTCCCAGAATTGTTATCTCTCGGCTTGACAGAACCGCCTTCGTCTTTGCTATTGACGAAGCATCCGACGATAAACCATGGTATTTTGATATCCTTAATTTCCTGAAGAATAAAGAGTATCCGGCTGGGGCATCCAGTCAAGATCAGAAGACTCTCAGGAGATTGGCAGGTAATTTTTATTTGAATCCGGATGGTGTCTTATACAGAAGAAATCACGACTTGGTGTTGCTGCGTTGCGTAGACGAAAAAGAGGCAAAGCTGCTCATGGAGGAAATACATGAGGGTACCTTTGGTACGCATGCTGGTGGGCATGCTATGACGAGGAAGCTGCTGCAGGCAGGTTATTTTTGGCTAACTATGGAAACTGACTGTTTCAAGTTTGCGAGGAAGTGCCACAAGTGTCAAATCTATGCTGATAAGATCCATGTGCCGCCTAGTCCTTTGAATGTGATGTCATCTCCATGGCCATTCTCGATGTGGGGAATCGATATGATTGGAAAGATCGAGCCGACAGCTTCTAACGGGCACCGGTTCATTCTAGTAGCAATCGATTATTTCACCAAGTGGGTGGAAGCGGCGTCTTATGCAAATGTGACTAAGCAGGTGGTAGCCAGATTCATCAAGAGAGATATCATTTGCAGATATGGGATCCCCGAGCAGATAATCACTGACAATGGTTCAAACCTGAATAATAAAATGATGAAGGAGCTCTGTCACAATTTCAAGATCGAGCATCACAACTCCTCCCCTTACCGACCCAAGATGAATGGCGCTGTTGAAGCGGCCAATAAGAATATAAAGAAGATTGTCCAGAAGATGGTGGTGACTTATAAGGATTGGCGTGAGATGCTACCTTTCGCTTTGCACGGTTATCGTACGACGGTACGCACATCAACCGGGGCAACCCCGTTCTCACTGGTATACGGAATGGAAGCAGTACTACCACTGGAAGTTGAGATTCCTTCCCTGAGAGTGCTACGAGATGTCCAACTAGATGAGGCAGAATGGGTGAAGGATAGGTTGAACCAGCTGAGTTTAATGGATGAGAAGAGGCTAGCTTCTCTAGCATACGGTCGTTTGTACCAGAGCCGAATGAATAAAGCGTATGATAAGAAGATAAATCCTCAGAGCTTTCAGACGGGCGACCTTGTGCTGAAAAGGATTCTCCCGCCGCAGGCAGATCAAAGGGGCAAGTGGACCCCCAACTACGAAGGGCCATACGTTGTCAAAAAAGTCTTTTCAGGAGGAGCTTTATTGTTGTCCACCATGGACGGTGAAGACTTTACGTCGCCTGTGAATTCGGACGCAGTTAAAAAAATACTTTGCTTGAAATTGACCCGCTGGACAGAAAAAAGAGAGTCCAGGCAAAAATGGGGCATCCTGGCGAACCAAAAACAGAATGAAAGGTTCGGGCAAAAATTAGGGATAAAATTGAAAAAATGTACACCCGCGAATTTGAAAACCTACACTGGGCGGCTTCGGCAAAAAAGGGTATCCCGGTGAACTGAAAACCCGTAAAGGGCGGTTCACGCAAAAGTTAGGGATTTGAAAAGCAAATGACTGCGGCCCGAATTTGATACTGCAGTGAGCATTGGTGCGGGAGAATATACCTGAGGAGTCGATTATCAGATACAATCTCTTCGGAAGTGTGGATACCAGGAAAGCATTAGAGTCGGGCGAGTCATAGGAGGATCAGCTCGTGGTGTTCGTCTGCATCCCGTTGCCGACATGTGTACAAATTTGATTTGTCAATATATTTATGCTTCTTGTGCATACTTGTATATTTGTTGTGCGTAGCTTCCTCTTTTCAGGAGTTACATCCCGTGTACAAAACTCCGCCCATTCAGGGGCCCAATCAATAAAACATGTTATTCAGTACTGGATGCTGGTTCTTTACTGTTTTGTACATGATAAACGCCTAGGTTTAATGAGACTAGCAAGTGTATAACATCGCTGGCCCTTGCCAATAATTACTAAAACATTGAATTAACTGAAAATAATGTCACTAACGCTAACCTGAATAGATTTGGTTGCGTAGACTTGTCTTGTCTTGTTTGTGTTGTTGCAGGATTCGTAGCCGTATGAAGTGGATGATCAGAAGGTTGCAGTCTTGACCAGAAGCTCGTAACGAAGAAACTTGATCGCTATGTGAAGTGAATCCCCACGCGGGTCGTGCTTCTGAGATAGCAGTGTTCCTCACTGAAGGAGGATCGAATTCCCCAGCTAGTCGTGGCTTATCCAAAGGATATTCTCAAGCAAAGTCGTTTATCCTCAGCAGAGTTTGGCGATTCCAAGATTGTAGACTGTATTCAGACAGTGCGGTGTCCCCCAGAAGGATTCCCCCATCTCAAGCAGAGTTGTTTAGCCTCCAAAAACTAGTAAGTCCAAGTTTGTAGACTGTGTTCAGACAGTGTATATCCCTCCCGGAGGATCTATTATCTTCAGTAGAATCGGCTACTCTTCCCAGCAGAGTTTACCCTTCCCAGTAGGGTCATTTACTCTCCCCTAGCGGAGTCAGTTGATTTTCCCCAAGAGAATTGTTTCGTCCTCAGCGGAGTTCTCTTTTCAGCAAGTGTTTTCGTTCCTCCCAGTGGAACTCGAAGATTAAGACGCTCCCCGGCAGAGTTGGTTGTATGTCCTAGCATTTATTTTGTCAGGAATACCGTGTGATACCCGTTCACTCCCCAGCAGAAGTCCAATCCTGATTGGCGCATTTAGTTATTCCTCAGCGAGGCGGGCTTCACTCTTCCAGCATTTATTTTGCTGGAATAATTCTGTAGCACCTGGCTACCCCCAGCAAAGTTGGCGTTGTCTTCAGCATTTATTTTGCTGAAGCGGTTTTCTGTATCCCAGCAGTTCAAGCCTGCATTTGCATCAGCATATAGTGTCATACTTGCATCCACCAAATAAAAAAAGCGCGTAGCATTTCCATGTCGAACGGAGCATTACGCCATTTTCAAACATATGCATTTTTGAAACATAAACCAGGTTGGCTAACCGTTTGTTTCAAGTATTGTTCTCTTGCAGGCGGAGAGAGCTCTTGCTCGAATGAATTGCCAAGCACTCAAGATCTCGGCGTGAAACATTCAACGATAATGTCAGTTTTGGGCATTATTCCCCACAGATTTATCAGGTTAAGTTTCTCTTTGTCCCCGAGCAGAGTTATTTGTGTAAATGTCTCTTGTGTTCCCCGCCAGAGTTGCTTGTTTCTCTAGTCCGACCAGCGGATTATCTTCTTCAAAATTGTTGTTACGTCAGCATCAAAGGGTTTCGTGAATAAGAATTTCAGAGGCCGCCGCCGGTTATCAGAACAGGCGTCCGGTAGTTTGGTTTCCAAATATCCCCAGTAGAGTCCGCCTCAAAGCCGCTGTCACGACAGTGCTAAGAAGTTTGTGGGTTGGGATCAATGGAGAAATGAGTCCTGACGTGGACAATTTATTCCTATATTAACGGGATTTCTTCGTGCTAGAGAAGTGGGTGTCCTGACGTGGACAGATTTATTTCCCCGGATTGATAAGAGGTGCTAGTCCTAACGTGGACAGATTCGATTTCTCGGTATTGGTGGAATGTGAAGTCATGACGTTGACAAAATTGATTACTCTTTGTGTTGGTGTCCTGACGTGGACCCTTTATTCCCAACAAATATCTTCCTTCATAATGGTGGAATGCGCGTTCTGACGTGGACAAATTTATAGTTCTTCGTGTTGTCAAGATGCGCCAGTCCTGACGTGGACAAGTTTATCTCTCTTCGTGTTAGCGAAGCGTGAGTCCTGACGTGGACAAGTTTTGTTTCCTCAGCGGGTCGAAGATGTGAGTCCTGACGTGGACAAATCAAGACGAGATGTGAGTCCTGACGTGGACAAAATCAAGATGAGATGTATTCCTAACGTGGAAAGATGATTCCTTACGTGGAAAGATGTGATTCCTTACGTGGAAAGATGTATTCCTTACGTGGAAAGATGTGATTCCTTACGTGGAAAGATGTATTCCTTACGTGGAAAGATGTGATTCCTTATGTGGAAAGATGTATTCCTTACGTGGAAAGAAGATGTATTCCTTACGTGGAAAGAAGATGTATTCCTTACGTGGAAAGAAGATATATTCCTTACGTGGAAAGAAGTTTATTCCTAACGTGGAAAGGTGAGTCCTAACGTGGACAAGTGTATTCCTAACGTGGAAGAGTTTATTCCTAACGTGGAAGAGTTTATTCCTGATGTGGACAATTCATTCCTATCTTGATAAGATCCCCTCATGTTGATGAAATGCAGACGAGTCATCCCCAGCGAAGTCGCCGAGATTTATCCGTGTCGACGGCAGGTGGAGTCCTAACGTGGACAAGTTTTAGTTGAGATTTCTTCGTGTTGTCGAAACAGGCGTCCTAACGTGGACAAAGTTCTATCCCTGCGATGATAGAATCTTTTTCAAGATGATGTAAATAATCCCCAGCACGGTCGCTAATGGATCAGTTGGTTTGCGTAACAACCAGATTCAGTTGGTGGATGTCGTTCCTCAAGCAGTATTGCAGTTTATTTCTGCAGTTGGAAAATTTCCGGGTTCTTAGTATTCAACCGTCTCGTACCTCGAATGTTTGAAGGCCGTTCGCTCTTCACCCAATCGGGTCCAAGTCGCTTGAATAGGGGCAGCTGTTGCACCTTAAAATTTGCTCAACCTATTTCACTTGGTTTATGTTTCAATTGCATTAGCATTTGCATATAGAGTCATGTACATAGTTTAATCATCTGTATAACATAGCATAGTCAGTCATCCAACAAAGGGCCAAGTACTATTCTTATCTCTATGAGCCTATCAAGAGGTTATTATTCAAATCCAAGCATATCCAAGTCATCAAAAAGAAATTGAAGTCTAAGAAGCCAGTGGATCAAGCAGTGGATCTCCCTTCTATCTTGAGTGTATTTGAAGATCATCAAAGAAGCTGTGAATTGAAGGCATGGAGGTATCTAGACATCATGGGAGACCTAGAGGGTCATTTTGAAAGAGAGGCAAGTCATTGATGTGATCACAAGAGTTGCAGTTGAAGACAGTCAACTAGGGTTTCATCTGGGTCAACCCTAGGTCAAATGATTGAGTGAAAGGCATCAAAGTCTATTTGAGAGATGTGGGGTTCATCATTTGACATGTATACATGGATGTGGTGTTGTGCCAAGAAGAAATCAAGAGAAATCAAGAAGAAGAGGAGTTTCTAAATTAGGGTTTCTGTGTAAAATCCCCTAATTTAGTTCAAACTTCCAAGCAAGATAAGTCAAAAGGCAAGCTTCAAATGGATCCTTGACCAACATGAAACTTGTAGAGGATCTCAAGACCTTTAATTTGAGTTGTGGAAGACATCAAGGAGATTTATAGAACTCAAGTTATGGTCATTGCAAGTTACATGTCATTTGGGGCCTCTGAAATTTTGTCTGTGAAAGTTACTTGTCTTCCAAGCAACTTTTACCCCTCAAGGAAATTTCAAATGAATTTCTGGTCAACATAAGAATTGTTTCTCATTGTCTTAGCTTTCTAGAAAGGTATGGTATGCCTTCATATGATTTGTGGAACTCTACTTATGGTCTTGGCAAGCAAAGGGTATTTTGGTCATTTGAGAATTACAGGTCATTTCAAGCCTATGCCCAAAACTCATACAAGGAAGCTTCAAATGAATAACTTCACAACATCAAACTTTCTCCAAATGACATTTTGAGTCTAGAAAAGTGATCATGAAAGTTTGGAAAGGCTCATAGCTCAAGGTTTCAAAATTGGTCATTTAAAAGTGAATTTAATGAATAAAAGTGACCTAAAATTGAGATTTTTCATACCATGGCCAAATGAGATGAAATTATAGGTCATTTTGATTGGAAAAAATGTTTTAAGAACATTGGAAAAAGTATATTTTTGAGTTTAGGGCAAAGTTTGAGAGATACCATTGGTTACTTATGCATGAAGCTAACATATCCAAAATCCAAGGGAATTGTGCACAAGAAAGTTCTACCAAGTTCTAGAAAGGTCCATGAGTGTCTATATATTGAGTAGAGTGGCTTCATTCAAGGGTTGGTGATTCATTTTGATCAAAATACCAAGTTTCATCTCATTCTCCCCTTTTGCAAATCCACTTCAAACTCCATCAAATCTTCATCATTTTCCACACTTCTTGATCCTATCATCATCTATATCATTCAAGGATCAAATTTCCATCAAAATCTATTTGAATTGAGGAAGAAATCGTGTGCTACCAACTTCACCATCCAAAGTGCAAGAATATTGTGATTGCAAGATCCAAGAGGTGTGAGCAAGATCTACTGCATACAGAACCAAGAATCAAGTTTGTGGAGCAAGTCCAAAGCATTGCAAACCTTGGATCTAAAGAATTCTGCATCTGTTTTCATCATCAAACCAGGTTGGTTTTCCTTTCGAATTGGTTAGATTAGTTAGAATATTAGAGAATTTTAGGGTTAGAACTGTTAGGTTAGGTTAGATGATTGAATTCAGAGAGTTTGAGAGGATTCCATGAGGTTTGATAACATGATGTTGAATCTTTGATGATCAAGAAAATGTTATATAGTGAGTTTTAATCAAAATCCATTAGCATGCTGAGACCAGTGCAACATGAAGAGCATCTTAGTACCATTAGAATCGGGTTTGATGCTGGGGTAAGTATTGGAGGTAGCTGGAGCTATGGTTGTGTAGAGGGAGAGATGCAGAGCATTTTTGGTTTTGGAATGATGGAGTTTCATTGAGAATCGAGGGAGAACAGAGGGATGGAAGATTCATGCATGGAGAGGTTTTTCTGAAACCTAGGGTTTCCAAGGAGGACGATGATGGATGACCGTGGGATCATATGGTAGACTTTGACTTGCAATCCAATCCAAGGGCTCAGATTTAAACAAAATTTGGAGGGAGATATGAAGAGCAGCGAAACGCTGCGTTCCATTTAAATGGAACTCTGGGCCTGAGTCCAAACCTGCTAATCCCACCCCCGTTCGCCAAGGCCCAATGAGAATGAAATGAAATTTCTGCTTTTTGCACCGTTTCCCCTTTTTTTATTTTATTTTGTGTTTCTGATCAACTGGGCCCAGACGCGCTTTGCTATGCGTGCCCCCCAGTCTGGGCCCATCATTCTTTTTCAGCTTAAACAACCACTAACTGCACCCCATAACCAATTTAGTTCATATTAATTTCTTTCAATTTTTTTAATTCTTTAAAAAATTATAACAAATGGAAAATTGCATATTTTTAATTGGTTGTTTTTGCATCCTTTTCATATTTTTGTTAAGAAAAATTTCACATAATAAAATTAGCATTTCATTTTATTTTTGTATTTTTAGTATATTTTTCTTTTAAATAGGTTTTGAATAATGTTTAGTTTAATGCATGATTTTGTTGATTTTAGTTCAATTAGCTCCCCTTAGATTTAGGGTCCATTCTTTTTAGGGTGATTAACTTAGAACTTTAGCTTGTATATAAAATCTAATTCATGATTTTAGGACTTAATTTTAGGTGATTTGTTTAGGTGTGATTAGGAGAATCAAAACTAGGGTTTAGAGATAATATAGGTGTAGTATATCATTTCTTTTAGGAGTTGTAGCTTGAATTTTGGGGTATGGGACTATAGGGGTATTATGGTTAGATAATAGATCCCTTAGAAATTACTAGGTTTCCCCTATTCTACTATTACTATTAGTATATTGCTTGTATTTGCTTGACTGTGTGGTGTGCCCTCTCTAGGGTTATTATTTGACTGTGTGGGGTATTGGGGCTTGTTTGGGGCTTGGGTTTTGAGCTGAAGACTGTGTTGATGAAGCCCATTGGAGATCAAAGAGAATGAAGACCAACTTCCAGAGTTGATGAGGAGTATCCCTTGCTGGCAGCTGTTGAAGGCTATAGGGTTTAGGAGCTAGGCAGAGCTCTAGAGTAGAAAACTTGATTCACAAACATGGAAGGTCTTGTTTGCCTCCATCCTTTCTCTATGATTCAAAGTCTCTTTTAAATATCCACCTCCTTCCTTTGGAAGGATTAGTGAATGTATTTGAAAGATAGAACTTTTGAGGGAAAACTGTCAGTATCATGTTAACAGTCAGTGAGCTACCCTTGGTAGGCAATTGACTGTTTAACATCCATTTCATCTTGTTGACTGATATTCATCTTGGAGATTGAGACTTGAAGAAAAGCCATTGCAGACAGATGATAAAGACCTTGCTGGAAGGCTGTGAAGATAAAGACTGAGGCTTGCTTGAATCTTGCAGATGTCTGGAGATGACTTGAAGACGGATGTTGATGAAGACTGCTGTTGGCTATTTATTTTTGTTGTTTTTGATGTATTGTTTGAATTTCCCTGACTGTATTGCTTGCTAATTAACCTGTTAGGTTGAAAGCGAATATTGTTCGCTTTTGCCTGTTGTTTTCTAGGTTCGAGGTTGAGTGGGACTCCCTTGCCTCGCTTGTATTGCTGCATCCATGCATTTTACTGCTTTATTGTATATATGCTATTGTTTCTGTTTCCGTTTATCCCTTAGGATCTCTGTTTCTCTCTGTGCAAGAGAGGAGCATGATAGACATTAGGTCTTAACCCATGCATGATAACATTAGGTTAGTGTGATTCCCTTTGCAACCATAGGTTAGAGTTCTGTCTCTTCTTTCTCAAAACAAACAGAAAAACACAATAAAATTTCAAACACAATAAAAGACACTTCTTCCGTAAAAGAATGTGAACTCATCAAAACGTCAATTTTGTCCGCTTGGACTGCTTATCAAGAAAACCCTTTTTCAGAAGGAGATAAAAGCAATCAAAACAGACTTGTGTCGTACGTGGCCCGAACTACGTTTGCTCTGATCTTTCATGCTGTATGAAAGTACGTAGGCATAGGATGCGACGTCCTAGCGAGCAACCTTCCCCTCTTTTCCCGTAGGTAGGCGAACTACGTTGACTCTAATTTCTCGTTCTAGACGGGAATACGTAGGGATAAAGTGCGATACTTTGCCGAGTCATTTTCTTTTCTTTTAACCCCAGACCTGTAGAGTAGATAGAATAACAATCTTTTCGACCAAAAACAAGCGTGGATCCCGTCGAGTACGACGGACGTGAGGGGTGCTAATACCTTCCCCTTGCGTAACCGACTCCCGAATCCAGGATTTGGTTGCGATGACCATTCCTTTCCCGTCTTCGCGGTAGGTTTACTTCGGCGTTTCCTTTCCCTCCGTTGGGATAAATAACGCACGGTGGCGACTCTTCTTTTCAGCCGGCGCCGATTTTCGCAGTAGCGACAATAACAAAAAAAGATATGGTATATTACCTACTATGAAACGCATGATAGCCTAAGCAAAGGTAATAACCCAAAAGATACGGTATATTACCTACTATCAAACGCATGATAGCATAAGCAAAGGTAATAACCCAAAAGATACAGTATATTGCCTACTATTAAACGCATGATAGCCTAAGCAAAGATAATAACCCACAAGATACGGTACATTACCTACTATCAAACGCATGATAGCCTAAACAAAGATAATAACCCACAAGATACGGTATATTACCTACTATCAAACGTATGATACCCTAAGCAAAGGTAATAATCCACAAGAGACGGTATATTACCTACTATCAAACGTATGATACCCTAACCAAAGGTAATAACCCAAAAGAGACGGTATATTACCTACTATCAAACGTATGATACCCTAAGAAAAGGTAATAACACAAAAGATACTGTATATTACCTACTATCAAATGTATGATAGCCTAAGCAAATGTAATAACCCAAAAAGATATGGTATATTACCTACTATCAGACGTATGATAGCCTAAGCAAAGGTAATAACCCAAAACATACGGTATATTACCTACTTTCAGACGTATGATAGCTTAAGCAAAGGTAATAACTCCAAACATACGGTATATTTCCTACTATCAGACGTATGATAGCCTAAGCAAAGGTAATAACCCAAAAAATACGGTATATTACCTACTATCAGGCGTATGATAGCCTAAGCAAAGGTAATAACCAAAAAAGATACGGTATATTACCTACTATGAAACGCATGATAGCCTAAGCAAAGGTAATAACCCAAAAGATACGGTATATTACCTACTATCAAACGCATGATAGCATAAGCAAAGGTAATAACCCAAAAGATACAGTATATTGCCTACTATCAAACGCATGATAGCCTAAGCAAAGATAATAACCCACAAGATACGGTATATTACCTACTATCAAACGCATGATAGCCTAAACAAAGATAATAACCCACAAGATACGGTATATTACCTACTATCAAACATATGATACCCTAAGCAAAGGTAATAATCCACAAGAGACGGTATATTACCTACTATCAAACATATGATACCCTAACCAAAGGTAATAACCCAAAAGAGACGGTATATTACCTACTATCAAACGTATGATACCCTAAGAAAAGGTAATAACACAAAAGATACGGTATATTACCTACTATCAAATGTATGATAGCCTAAGCAAATGTAATAACCCAAAAAGATATGGTATATTACCTACTATCAGACGTATGATAGCCTAAGCAAAGGTAATAACCCAAATTATACGGTATATTACCTACTATCAGACGTATGATAGCTTAAGCAAAGGTAATAACCCCAAACATACGGTATATTTCCTACTATCAGACGTATGATAGCCTAAGCAAAGGTAATAACCCAAAAAATACGGTATATTACCTACTATCAGGCGTATGATAGCCTAAGCAAAGGTAATAACCAAAAAAGATACGGTATATTACCTACTATGAAACGCATGATAGCCTAAGCAAAGGTAATAACCCAAAAGATACGGTATATTACCTACTATCAAACGCATGATAGCATAAGCAAAGGTAATAACCCAAAAGATACAGTATATTGCCTACTATCAAACGCATGATAGCCTAAGCAAAGATAATAACCCACAAGATACGGTATATTACCTACTATCAAACGCATGATAGCCTAAACAAAGATAATAACCCACAAGATACGGTATATTACCTACTATCAAACATATGATACCCTAAGCAAAGGTAATAATCCATAAGAGACGGTATATTACCTACTATCAAACGTATGATACCCTAACCAAAGGTAATAACCCAAAAGAGACGGTATATTACCTACTATCAAACGTATGATACCCTAAGAAAAGGTAATAACACAAAAGATACGGTATATTACCTACTATCAAATGTATGATAGCCTAAGCAAATGTAATAACCCAAAATGATATGGTATATTACCTACTATCAGACGTATGATAGCCTAAGCAAAGGTAATAACCCAAAATATACGGTATATTACCTACTATCAGACGTATGATAGCTTAAGCAAAGGTAATAACCCCAAACATACGGTATATTTCCTACTATCAGACGTATGATAGCCTAAGCAAAGGTAATAACCCAAAAAATACGGTATATTACCTACTATCAGGCGTATGATAGCCTAAGCAAAGGTAATAACAAAAAAAAGATATGGTATATTACCTACTATGAAACGCATGATAGCCTAAGCAAAGGTAATAACCTAAAAGATACAGTATATTACCTACTATCAAATGCATGATAGCATAAGCAAAGGTAATAACCCAAACGATACAGTATATTGCCTACTATCAAACGCATGATAGCCTAAGCAAAGATAATAACCCACAAGATACGGTATATTACCTACTATCAAACGCATGATAGCCTAAACAAAGATAATAACACATAAGATACGGTATATTACTTACTATCAAACGTATGATACCTTAAGCAAAGGTAATAATCCACAAGAGACGGTATATTACCTACTATCAAACATATGATACCCTACCCAAAGGTAAGAACCCAAAAGAGACGGTATATTACCTACTATCAAACGTATGATACCCTAAGAAAAGGTAATAACACAAAAGATACGGTATATTACCTACTATCAAATGTATGATAGCCTAAGCAAATGTAATAACCCAAAAAGATATGGTATATTACCTACTATCAGACGTATGATAGCCTAAGCAAAGGTAATAACCCAAAACATACGGTATATTACCTACTATCAGACGTATGATAACTTAAGCAAAGGTAATAACCGCAAACATACGGTATATTTCCTACTATCAGACGTATGATAGCCTAAGCAAAGGTAATAACCTAAAAAATACGGTATATTACCTACTATCAGGCGTATGATAGCCTAAGCAAAGGTAATAACCAAAAAAGATACGGTATATTACCTACTATGAAACGCATGATAGCCTAAGCAAAGGTAATAACCAAAAAAGATACGGTATATTACCTACTATGAAACGCATGATAGCCTAAGAAAAGGTAATAACCCAAAAGATACGGTATATTACCTACTATCAAACGCATGATAGCATAAGCAAAGGTAATAACCCAAAAGATACAGTATATTGCCTACTATCAAACGCATGATAACCTAAGCAAAGATAATAACCCACAAGATACGGTATATTACCTACTATCAAACGCATGATATCCTAAACAAAGATAATAACCCACAAGATATGGTATATTACCTACTATCAAACGTATGATATCCTAAGCAAAGGTAATAATCCACAAGAGACGGTATATTACCTACTATCAAACGTATGATACCCTAACCAAAGGTAATAACCCAAAAGAGACGGTATATTACCTACTATCAAACGTATGATACCCTAAGAAAAGGTAATAACACAAAAGATACGGTATATTACCTATTATCAAATGTATGATAGCCTAAGCAAATGTAATAACCCAAAAAGATATGGTATATTACCTACTATCAGACGTATGATAGCCTAAGCAAAGGTAATAACCCAAAACATACGGTATATTACCTACTATCAGACGTATGATAGCTTAAGCAAAGGTAATAACCCCAAACATACGGCATATTTCCTACTATCAGACGTATGATAGCCTAAGCAAAGGTAATAACCCAAAAAATATGGTATATTACCTACTATCAGGCGTATGATAGCCTAAGCAAAGGTAATAACCAAAAAAGATACGGTATATTACCTACTATGAAACGCATGATAGCCTAAGCAAAGGTAATAACCCAAAAGATACGGTATATTACCTACTATCAAACGCATGATAGCATAAGCAAAGGTAATAAACCCAAAAGATACAGTATATTGCCTACTATCAAACGCATGATAGCCTAAGCAAAGATAATAACCCACAAGATACGGTATATTACCTACTATCAAACGCATGATAGCCTAAGCAAAGATAATAACCCACAAGACACGTATATTACCTACTTTCAAATGTATGATACCCTAAGCAAAGGTAATAATCCACAAGAGACGGTATATTACCTACTATCAAACGTATGATACCCTAGACAAAGGTAATAACCCAAAAGAGACGGTATATTACCTACTATCAAACGTATGATACCCTAAGAAATGGTAATAACACAAAAGATACGGTATATTACCTACTATCAAATGTATGATAGCCTAAGCGAAGGTAATAAGCCAAAAAGATACGATATATTACCTACTATCATACGCATGATATCCTAAACAAAGATAATAACCCACAAGATATGGTATATTACCTACTATCAAACGTATGATATCCTAAGCAAAGGTAATAATCCACAAGAGACGGTATATTACCTACTATCAAACGTATGATACCCTAACCAAAGGTAATAACCCAAAAGAGACGGTATATTACCTACTATCAAACGTATGATACCCTAAGAAAAGGTAATAACACAAAAGATACGGTATATTACCTATTATCAAATGTATGATAGCCTAAGCAAATGTAATAACCCAAAAAGATATGGTATATTACCTACTATCAGACGTATGATAGCCTAAGCAAAGGTGATAACCGAAAACATACGGTATAATACCTACTATCAGACGTATGATAGCTTAAGCAAAGGTAATAACCCCAAACATACGATATATTACCTACTATCAGACGTACGATAGCGTAAGCAAAGGTAATAACCCAAAAAATACGGTGTATTACCTACTATCAGGCGTATGATAGCCTAAGCAAAGGTAATAACCAAAAAAGATACGGTATATTACCTACTATGAAACGCATGATAACCTAAGCAAAGGTAATAACCCAAAAGATACGGTATATTACCTACTATCAAATAAATGATAGCATAAGCAAAGGTAATAACCCAAAAGATACAGTATATTGCCTACTATCAAACGCATGATAGCCTAAGCAAAGATAATAACCCACAAGATACGGTATATTACCTACTATCAAACGCATGATAGCCTAAGCAAAGATAATAACCCACAAGACACGGTATATTACCTACTATCTAACGTATGATACCCTAAGCAAAGGTAATAATCCACAAGAGACGGTATATTACATACTATCAAACGTATGATACCCTAACCAAAGGTAATAACCCAAAAGAGACGGTATATTACCTACTATCAAACGTATGATACCCTAAGAAAAGCTAATAACACAAAAGATACGGTATATTACCTACTATCAAATGTATGATAGCCTAAGCAAATGGAATAACCCAAAAAGATATGGTATATTACCTACTATCAGACGTATGATAGCCTAAGCAAAGGTAATAACCCAAAACATACGGTATATTACCTACTATCAGACGTATAATAGCTTATGCAAAGCTAATAACCCAATATATACGGTATATTACCTACTATCAGTTGTACGATAGCCTAAGCAAAGGTAATAACCCAAAAAATACGTTATATTACCTACTATCAGGCGTATGATAGCCTAAGCAAAGGTAATAACCGAAAAAGATATGGTATATTACCTACTATGAAACGCATGATAGCCTAAGCAAAGGTAATAACCCAAAAGATACGGTATATTACCTACTATCAAATGTATGATAGCCTAAGCAAAGGTAATAAGCCAAAAAGATACGATATATTACCTACTATCATACGTATGATAGCCTAAGCAAAGGTGATAACCGAAAACATACGGTATAATACCTACTATCAGACGTATGATAGCTTAAGCAAAGGTAATAACCCCAAACATACGATATATTACCTACTATCAGACGTACGATAGCCTAAGCAAAGGTAATAACCCATAAAATACGGTATATTACCTACTATCAGGCGTATGATAGCCTAAGCAAAGGTAATAACCAAAAAAGATACGGTATATTACCTACTATGAAACGCATGATAACCTAAGCAAAGGTAATAACCCAAAAGATACGGTATATTACCTACTATCAAATGAATGATAGCATAAGCAAAGGTAATAACCCAAAAGATACAGTATATTACCTACTATCAAACGAATGATAGCCTAAGAAAAGATAATAACCCACAAGATACGACATATTACCTACTATCAAACGCATGATAGCCTAAGCAAAGATAATAACCCACAAGACACGGTATATTACCTACTATAAAACGTATGATACCCTAAGCAAAGGTAATAATCCACAAGAGACGGTATATTACCTACTATCAGGCGTATGATAGCCTAAGCAAAGGTAATAACCAAAAAAGATACGGTGTATTACCTACTATGAAACGCATGATCGCCTAAGCAAAGGTAATAACCCAAAAGATACAGTATATTACCTACTATCAAACGCATGATAGCACAAGAAAACGTAAAAACTTAAAAGATACAGTATATTACCTACTATCAAACGCATGATAGCCTAAGCAAAGATAATATCCCACAAGATACGGTATATTACCTACTATCAAATGCATGATAGCCTAAGCAAAGATAATAACCCACAAGACACGTATATTACCTACTATCAAATGTATGATACCCTAAGCAAAGGTAATAATCCACAAGATACGATATATTACCTACTATCAAACGTATGATACCCTAAACAAAGGTAATAACCCAAAAGAGACGGAATATTACCTACTATCAAACGTATGATACCCTAAGAAAAGGTAATAACACAAAAGATATGATATATTACCTACTATCAGACGTATGATAGCCTAAGCAAAGGTAATAACCCCAAACATACGGTATAATACCTACTATCAGACGTATGTTAGCTTAAGCAAAGGTAATAACCCCAAACATACGGTATATTACCTACTATCAGACGTACGATAGCCTAAGCAAAGGTAATAACCCAAAAAATACGGTATATTACCTACTATCAGGCGTATGATAGCCTAAGCAAAGGTAATAACCAAAAAAGATACGGTATATTACCTACTATGAAACGCATGATAGCCTAAGCAAAGGTAATAACCCAAAAGATACGGTATATTACCTACTATCAAATGCATGATAGCATAAGCAAAGGTAATAACCCAAAAGATACAGTATATTGCCTACTATCAAACGCATGATAGCCTAAGCAAAGATAATAACCCACAAGATACGGTATATTACCTACTATCAAACGCATGATAGCCTAAGCAAAGATAATAACCCACAAGACACGGTATATTACCTACTATCAAACGTATGATACCCTAAGCAAAGGTATTAATCCACAAGAGACGGTATATTACCTACTATCAAACTTATGATACCCTAACCAAAGGTAATAACCCAAAAAAGACGGTATATTACCTACTATCAAACGTATGATACCCTAAGAAAAGGTAATAACACAGAAGATACGGTATATTACCTACTATCAAATGTATGATAGCCTAAGCAAATGGAATAACCCAAAAAGATATGGTATATTACCTACTATCAGACGTATGATAGCCTAAGCAAAGGTAATAACCCAAAACATACGGTATATTACCTACTATCAGACGTATAATAGCTTAAGCAAAGGTAATAACCCAATATATACGGTATATTACCTACTATCAGCCGTACGATAGCCTAAGCAAAGGTAATAACCCAAAAAATACGGTATATTACCTACTATCAGGCGTATGATAGCCTAAGCAAAGGTAATAACCGAAAAAGATACGGTATATTACCTACTATGAAACGCATGATAGCCTAAGCAAAGGTAATAACCCAAAAGATACGGTATATTACCTACTATCAAATGCATGATAGCATAAGCAAAGGTAATAACCCAAAATATATAGTATATTACCTACTATCAAACGAATGATAGCCTAAGAAAAGATAATAACCCACAAGATATGGTATATTACCTACTATCAAACGCATGATAGCCTAAGCAAAGATAATAACCCACAAGACACGGTATATTACCTACTATCAAACGTATGATACCCGAAGCAAAAATAATAATCCACAAGAGACGGTATATTACCTACTATCAAACGTATGATACCCTAAACAAAGGTAATAACCCAAAAGAGACGGTATATTACCTACTATCAAACGTATGATACCCTAAGAAAAGGTAATAACGCAAAAGATACGGTATATTACCTACTATCAAATGTATGATAGCCTAAGCAAATGGAATAACCCAAAAAGATATGGTATATTACCTACTATCAGACGTATGATAGCCTAAGCAAAGGTAATAACTCAAAACATACGGTATATTACCTACTATCAGACGTATAATAGCTTAAGCAAAGTTAATAACCCAATATATATGGTATATTACCTACTATAAGACGTACGATAGCCTAAGCAAAGGTAATAACCCAAAAAATACGGTATATTACCTACTATCAGGCGTATGATAGCATAAGCAAAGGTAATAACCAAAAAAGATACGGTATATTACCTACTATGAAATGCATGATAGCCTAAGCAAAGGTAATAACCCAAAAGATACGGTATATTACCTACTATCAAATGCATGATAGCATAAGCAAAGGTAATAACCCAAAAGATACAGTATATTACCTACTATCAAACGAATGATAGCCTAAGAAAAGATAATAACCCACAAGATACGGTATATTACCTACTATCAAACGCATGATAGCCTAAGCAAAGATAATAACCCACAAGACACGGTATATTACCTACTATAAAACGTATGATACCCTAAGCAAAGGTAATAATCCACAAGAGACGGTATATTACCTACTATCAGGCGTATGATAGCCTAATCAAAGGTAATAACCAAAAAAGATACGGTGTATTACCTACTATGAAACGCATGATAGCCTAAGCAAAGGTAATAACCCAAAAGATACAGTATATTACCTACTATCAAACGCATGATAGCATAAGAAAAGGTAAAAACTTAAAAGATACAGTATATTACCTACTATCAAACGCACGATAGCCTAAGCAAAGATAATATCCCACAAGATACGGTATATTATCTACTATCAAATGCATGATAGCCTAAGCAAAGATAATAACCCACAAGACACGTATATTACCTACTATCAAATGTATGATACCCTAAGCAAAGGTAATAATCCACAAGAGACGATATATTACCTACTATCAAACGTATGATACCCTTAACAAAGGTAATAACCCAAAAGAGAAGGTATATTACCTACTATCAAACGTATGATACCCTAAGAAAAGGTAATAACACAAAAGATACGGTATATTACCTACTATCAAATGTATGATAGCCTAAGCAAAGTTAATAAGCCAAAAAGATACGATATATTACCTACTATCAGACGTATGATAGCCTAAGCAAAGGTGATAACCGAAAACATACGGTATAATACCTACTATCAGACATATGATAGCTTAAGCAAAGGTAATAACCCAAAACATACGGTATATTACCTACTATCAGACGTATGATAGCCTAAGCAAAGGTAATAACCCAAAAGATACGGTATATTACCTACTATCGAACGCATGATAGCATAAGCAAAGGTAATAATCCAAAAGATACAGTATATTACTTACTATCAAACGCATGATAGCCTAAGCAAAGGTAATAATCCACAAGATACGATATATTACCTACTATCAAACGTATGATACCCTAAACAAAGGTAATAACCCAAAAGAGACGGAATATTACCTACTATCAAACGTATGATACCCTAAGAAAAGGTAATAACACAAAAGATATGATATATTACCTACTATCAGACGTATGATAGCCTAAGCAAAGGTAATAACCCCAAACATACGGTATAATACCTACTATCAGACGTATGTTAGCTTAAGCAAAGGTAATAACCCCAAACATACGGTATATTACCTACTATCAGACGTACGATAGCCTAAGCAAAGGTAATAACCCAAAAAATACGGTATATTACCTACTATCAGGCGTATGATAGCCTAAGCAAAGGTAATAACCAAAAAAGATACGGTATATTACCTACTATGAAACGCATGATAGCCTAAGCAAAGGTAATAACCCAAAAGATACGGTATATTACCTACTATCAAATGCATGATAGCATAAGCAAAGGTAATAACCCAAAAGATACAGTATATTGCCTACTATCAAACGCATGATAGCCTAAGCAAAGATAATAACCCACAAGATACGGTATATTACCTACTATCAAACGTATGATACCCTAAGCAAAGGTGATAATCCACAAGAGACGGTATATTACCTACTATCAAACGTATGATACCCTAAACAAAGTTAATAACCCAAAAGAGACGGTATATTACCTACTATCAAACGTATGATACCCTAAACAAAGGTAATAAGCCAAAAGAGACGGTATATTACCTACTATCAAACGTATGATACCCTAAGAAAAGGTAATAACACAAAAGATACGGTATATTACCTACTATCAAATGTATGATAGCCTAAGCAAAGGTAATAACCCAAAAAGATACGGTATATTACCTATTATCAGACGTATGATAGCCTAAGCAAAGGTAATAACCCAAAACATACGGTATATTACCTACTATCAGACGTATGATAGCTTAAGCAAAGGTAATAACCCAAAACATACGGTATATTACCTACTATCAGACGTATGATAGCCTAAGCAAAGGTAATAACCAAAAAAGGCACGGTATATTACCTACTACGAAAGGCATGATAGCCTAAGCAAACGTAATAACCCAAAAGATACGGTATATTACCTACTATCAAACGTATGATACCCTAAGAAAAGGTAATAACACAAAAGATACGGTATATTACCTACTATCAAACGCATGATAGCCTAAGCAAAGATAATAACCCACAAGATACGGTATATTACCTACTATCAAACGCATGATAGCCTAAGCAAAGATAATAGCCCACACGATATGGTACATTACCTACTATCAAACGTATGATACCCTAAGCAAAGGTAATAATCCACAAGATACGGTATATTACCTACTATCAAACGTATGATACCCTAAACAAAGGTAATAACCCAAAAGAGACGGTATATTACCTACTATCAAACGTATGATACCCTAAGAAAAGGTAATAACACCAAAGATACGGTATATTACCTACTATCAAATGTATGATAGCCTAAGCAAAGGTAATAAGCCAAAAAGATACGATATATTACCTACTATCAGACGTATGATAGCCTAAGCAAAGGTGATAACCAAAAACATACGGTATAATACCTACTATCAGACGTATGATAGCTTAAGCAAAGGTAATAACCCAAAACATATGGTATATTACCTACTATCAGACGTATGATAGCCTAAGAAAAAGTAATAACCCAAAAAATACGGCATATTACCTACTATCAGGCGTATGATAGCCTAAGCAAAGGTAATAACCCAAAAGATACGGTATATTACCTACTATCGAACGCATGATAGCATAAGCAAAGGTAATAATCCAAAAGATACAGTATATTACCTACTATCGAACGCATGATAGCATAAGCAAAGGTAATAATCCAAAAGATACAGTATATTACCTACTATCAAACGCATGATAGCCTAAGCAAAGATAATAACCCACAAAGATACGGTATATTACCTACTATCAAACGCATGATAGCCTAAGCAAAGATAATAACCCACAAGATACGGTATATTACCTACTATCAAACGTATGATACCCTAAGCAAAGGTGATAATCCACAAGAGACGGTATATTACCTACTATCAAACGTATGATACCCTAAACAAAGGTAATAACCAAAAAGAGATGGTATATTACCTACTATCAAACGTATGATACCCTAAACAAAGGTAATAAGCCAAAAGAGACAGTATATTACCTACTATCAAACGTATGATACCCTAAGAAAAGGTAATAACACAAAAGATACGGTATATTACCTACTATCAAATGTATGATAGCCTAAGCAAAGGTAATAACCCAAAAAGATACGGTATATTACCTATTATCAGACGTATGATAGCCTAAGCAAAGGTAATAACCCAAAACATACGGTATATTACCTACTATCAGACGTATGATAGCTTAAGCAAAGGTAATAACCCAAAACATACGGTATATTACCTACTATCAGACGTATGATAGCCTAAGCAAAGGTAATAACCAAAAAAGGCACGGTATATTACCTACTACGAAAGGCATGATAGCCTAAGCAAACGTAATAACCCAAAAGATACGGTATATTACCTACTATCAAACGTATGATACCCTAAGAAAAGGTAATAACACAAAAGATACGGTATATTACCTACTATCAAACGCATGATAGCCTAAGCAAAGATAATAACCCACAAGATACGGTATATTACCTACTATCAAACGCATGATAGCCTAAGCAAAGATAATAGCCCACATGATATGGTACATTACCTACTATCAAACGTATGATACCCTAAGCAAAGGTAATAATCCACAAGATACGGTATATTACCTACTATCAAACGTATGATACCCTAAACAAAGGTAATAACCCAAAAGAGACGGTATATTACCTACTATCAAACGTATGATACCCTAAGAAAAGGTAATAACACCAAAGATACGGTATATTACCTACTATCAAATGTATGATAGCCTAAGCAAAGGTAATAAGCCAAAAAGATACGATATATTACCTACTATCAGACGTATGATAGCCTAAGCAAAGGTGATAACCAAAAACATACGGTATAATACCTACTATCAGACGTATGATAGCTTAAGCAAAGGTAATAACCCAAAACATATGGTATATTACCTACTATCAGACGTATGATAGCCTAAGAAAAAGTAATAACCCAAAAAATACGGTATATTACCTACTATCAGGCGTATGATAGCCTAAGCAAAGGTAATAACCCAAAAGATACGGTATATTACCTACTATCGAACGCATGATAGCATAAGCAAAGGTAATAATCCAAAAGATACAGTATATTACCTACTATCGAACGCATGATAGCATAAGCAAAGGTAATAATCCAAAAGATACAGTATATTACCTACTATCAAACACATGATAGCCTAAGCAAAGATAATAACCCACAAAGATACGGTATATTACCTACTATCAAACGCATGATAGCCTAAGCAAAGATAATAACCCACAAGATACGGTATATTACCTACTATCAAACGTATGATACCCTAAGCAAAGGTGATAATCCACAAGAGACGGTATATTACCTACTATCAAACGTATGATACCCTAAACAAAGGTAATAACCAAAAAGAGACGGTATATTACCTACTATCAAACGTATGATACCCTAAACAAAGGTAATAAGCCAAAAGAGACAGTATATTACCTACTATCAAACGTATGATACCCTAAGAAAAGGTAATAACACAAAAGATACGGTATATTACCTACTATCAAATGTATGATAGCCTAAGCAAAGGTAATAACCCAAAAAGATACGGTATATTACCTATTATCAGACGTATGATAGCCTAAGCAAAGGTAATAACCCAAAACATACGGTATATTACCTACTATCAGACGTATGATAGCTTAAGCAAAGGTAATAACCCAAAACATACGGTATATTAGCTACTATCAGATGTATGATAGCCTAAGCAAATGTAATAACCCAAAAAATACGGTATATTACCTACTATCAGGCGTATGATAGCCTAAGCAAAGGTAATAACCAAAAAAGGCACGGTATATTACCTACTACGAAAGGCATGATAGCCTAAGCAAACGTAATAACCCAAAAGACACGGTATATTACCTACTATCAAACGCATGATAGCATATGCAAAGGTAATAACCCAAAAGATACAGTATATTACATACTATCAAACGCATGATAGCGTAAGCAAAGATAATAACCCACAAGATACGGTATATTACCTACTATCAAACGCATGATAGCCTAAGCAAAGATAATAACCCACATGATATGGTACATTACGTACTATCAAACGTATGATACCCTAAGCAAAGGTAATAATCCACAAGATACGGTATATTACCTACTATCAAACGTATGATACGCTAAACAAAGGTAATAACCCAAAAGAGACGGTATATTACCTACTATCAAACGTATGATACCCTAAGAAAAGGTAATAACACCAAAGATACGGTATACTACCTACTATCAAATGTATGATAGCGTAAGCAAAGGTAATAAGCCAAAAAGATACGATATATTACCTACTATCAGACGTATGATAGCCTAAGCAAAGGTGATAACCGAAAACATACGGTATAATACCTACTATCAGACGTATGATAGCTTAAGCAAAGGTAATAACCCAAAACATACGGTATATTACCTACTATCAGACGTATGATAGCCTAAGCAAAAGTAATAACCCAAAAAATACGGTATATTACCTACTATCAGGCGTATGATAGCCTAAGCAAAGGTAATAACCCAAAAGATACGGTATATTACCTACTATCGAACGCATGATAGCATAAGCAAAGGTAATAATCCAAAAGATACAGTATATTACCTACTATCAAACGCATGATAGCCTAAGAAAAGATAATAACCCACAAGATACGGTATATTACCTACTATCAAACGCATGATAGCCTGAGCAAAGATAATAACCCACAAGATACAGTATATTACCTACTATCAAACGTATGATACCCTAAGCAAAGGTGATAATCCACAAGAGACAGTATATTACCTACTATCAAACGTATGATACCCTAAACAAAGGTAATAACCCAAAAGAGACGGTATATTACCTACTATCAAACGTATGATACCCTAAACAAAGGTAATAAGCCAAAAGAGACGGTATATTACCTACTATCAAACGTATGATACCCTAAGAAAAGGTAATAACACAAAAGATACGGTATATTACCTACTATCAAATGTATGATAGCCTAAGCAAAGGTAATAACCCAAAAAGATACGGTATATTACCTACTATCAGACGTATGATAGCCTAAGAAAAGGTAATAACCCAAAACATACGGAATATTACCTACTATCAGACGTATGATAGCTTAAGCAAAGGTTATAACCCAAAACATACGGTATATTACCTTCTATCAGACGTATGATAGCCTAAGCAAATGTAATAACCCAAAAAATACGGTATATTACCTACTATCAGGCGTATGATAGCCTAAGCAAAGGTAATAACCAAAAAAGGCACGGTATATTACCTACTACGAAAGGCATGATAGCCTAAGCAAAGGTAATAACCCAAAAAATATGGTATATTACCTACTATCAAACGCATGATAGCATACGCAAAGGTAATAACCCAAAAGATACAGTATATTACATACTATCAAATGCATGATAGCCTAAGCAAAGATAATAACCCACAAGATACGGTATATTACCTACTATAAAACGCATGATAGCCTAAGCAAAGATAATAACCCACATGATATGGTACATTACCTACTATCAAACGTATGATACCCGAAGCAAAAAATACGGTATATTACCTACTATCAGGCGTATGATAGCCTAAGCAAAGGTAATAACAAAAAAAGATACGGTATATTACCTACTATGAAATGCATGATAACCTAAGCAAAGGTAATAACCCAGAAGATACGGTATATTACCTACTATCAAATGCATGATAGCATAAGCAAAGGTAATAACCCAAAAGATACAGTATATTACCTACTATCAAACGCATGATAGCCTAAGAAAAGATAATAACCCACAAGATACGGTATATTACCTACTATTAAACGTATGATACCCTAAGCAAAGGTAATAATCCACAAGAGACGGTATATTACCTACTATCAGGCGTATGATAGCCTAAGCAAAGGTAATAACCAACAAAGATACAGTATATTACCTACTATGAAACGCATGATAGCCTAAGAAAAGGTAATAACCCAAAAGATACGGTATATTACCTACTATCAAATGCATGATAGCATAAGCAAAGGTAATAACCCAAAAGATACAGTATATTGCCTACTATCAAACGCATGATAGCCTAAGCAAAGAAAATAACCCACAAGATACGGTATATTACCTACTATCAAACACATGATAGCCTAAGCAAAGATAATAACCCACAAGACATGGTATATTACCTACCATCAAACGTATGATACCCTAAGCAAAGGTAATAATCCACAAGAGACAGTATATTACCTACTATCAAACGTATGATACCCTAAACAAAGGTAATAACCCAAAAGAGACGGTATATTACCTACTATCAAACGTATGATACCCTAAACAAAGGTAATAAGCCAAAAGAGACGGTATATTACTTACTATCAAACGTATGATACCCTAAGAAAAGGTAATAACACAAAAGATACGGTATATTACCTACTATCAAACGTATGATACCCTAAACAAAGGTAATAACCCAAAAGAGACGGTATATTACCTACTATCAAACGTATGATACCCTAAGAAAAGGTAATAACACCAAAGATACGGTATACTACCTACTATCAAATGTATGATAGCCTAAGCAAAGGTAATAAGCCAAAAAGATACGATATATTACCTACTATCAGACGTATGATAGCCTAAGCAAAGGTGATAACCGAAAACATACGGTATAATACCTACTATCAGACGTATGATAGCTTAAGCAAAGGTAATAACCCAAAACATACGGTATATTACCTACTATCAGACGTATGATAGCCTAAGCAAAAGTAATAACCCAAAAAATACGGTATATTACCTACTATCAGGCGTATGATAGCCTAAGCAAAGGTAATAACCCAAAAGATACGGTATATTACCTACTATCGAACGCATGATAGCATAAGCAAAGGTAATAATCCAAAAGATACAGTATATTACCTACTATCAAACGCATGATAGCCTAAGAAAAGATAATAACCCACAAGATACGGTATATTACCTACTATCAAACGCATGATAGCCTGAGCAAAGATAATAACCCACAAGATACAGTATATTACCTACTATCAAACGTATGATACCCTAAGCAAAGGTGATAATCCACAAGAGACAGTATATTACCTACTATCAAACGTATGATACCCTAAACAAAGGTAATAACCCAAAAGAGACGGTATATTACCTACTATCAAACGTATGATACCCTAAACAAAGGTAATAAGCCAAAAGAGACGGTATATTACCTACTATCAAACGTATGATACCCTAAGAAAAGGTAATAACACAAAAGATACGGTATATTACCTACTATCAAATGTATGATAGCCTAAGCAAAGGTAATAACCCAAAAAGATACGGTATATTACCTACTATCAGACGTATGATAGCCTAAGCAAAGGTAATAACCCAAAACATACGGTATATTACCTACTATCAGACGTATGATAGCTTAAGCAAAGGTTATAACCCAAAATATTTGGTATATTACCTTCTATCAGACGTATGATAGCCTAAGCAAATGTAATAACCCAAAAAATACGGTATATTACCTACTATCAGGCGTATGATAGCCTAAGCAAAGGTAATAACCAAAAAAGGCACGGTATATTACCTACTACGAAAGGCATGATAGCCTAAGCAAAGGTAATAACCCAAAAAATACGGTATATTACCTACTATCAAACGCATGATAGCATACGCAAAGGTAGTAACCCAAAAGATACAGTATTCTACATACTATCAAATGCATGATAGCCTAAGCAAAGATAATAACCCACAAGATACGGTATATTACCTACTATAAAACGCATGATAGCCTAAGCAAAGATAATAACCCACATGATATGGTACATTACCTACTATCAAACGTATGATACCCGAAGCAAAAAATACGGTATATTACCTACTATCAGGCGTATGATAGCCTAAGCAAAGGTAATAACAAAAAAAGATACGGTATATTACCTACTATGAAATGCATGATAGCCTAAGCAAAGGTAATAACCCAAAAGATACGGTATATTACCTACTATCAAATGCATGATAGCATAAGCAAAGGTAATAACCCAAAAGATACAGTATATTACCTACTATCAAACGCATGATAGCCTAAGAAAAGATAATAACCCACAAGATACGGTATATTACCTACTATTAAACGTATGATACCCTAAGCAAAGGTAATAATCCACAAGAGACGGTATATTACCTACTATCAGGCGTATGATAGCCTAAGCAAAGGTAATAACCAACAAAGATACAGTATATTACCTACTATGAAACGCATGATAGCCTAAGCAAAGGTAATAACCCAAAAGATACGGTATATTACCTACTATCAAATGCATGATAGCATAAGCAAAGGTAATAACCCAAAAGATACAGTATATTGCCTACTATCAAACGCATGATAGCCTAAGCAAAGATAATAACCCACAAGATACGGTATATTACCTACTATCAAACGCATGATAGCCTAAGCAAAGATAATAACCCACAAGACATGGTATATTACCTACCATCAAACGTATGATACCCTAAGCAAAGGTAATAATCCACAAGAGACGGTATATTACCTACTATCAAATGTATGATACCCTAACCAAAGGTAATAACCCAAAAGAGACGGTATATTACCTAATATCAAACGTATGATACCCTTAGAAAAGGTAATAACACAAAAGATACGGTATATTACCTACTATCAAATGTATGATAGCCTAAGCAAATGGAATAACCCAAAAAGATATGGTATATTACCTACTATCTGACGTATGATAGCCTAAGCAAAGGTAATAACCCAAAACATACGGTATATTACCTACTATCAGACGTATAATAGCTTAAGCAAAGGTAATAACCCAATATATACGGTATATTACCTACTATCAGACGTACGATAGCCTAAGCAAAGGTAATAACCCAAAAAATACGGTATATTACCTACTATCAGGCGTATGATAGCCTAAGCAAAGGTAATAACGGAAAAAGATACGGTATAGTACCTACTATGAAACACATGATAGCCTAAGCAAAGGTAATAACCCACCAGATACGGTATATTACCTACTATCAAATGCATGATAGCATAAGCAAAGGTAATAACCCAAAAGATACAGTATATTACCTACTATCAAACGAATGATAGCCTAAGAAAAGATAATAACCCACAAGATACGGTATATTACCTACTATCAAACGCATGATAGCCTAAGCAAAGATAATAACCCACAAGACACGGTATATTACCTACTATAAAACGTATGATACCCTAAGCAAAGGTTATAATCCACAAGAGACGGTATATTACCTACTATCAGGCGTATGATAGCCTAAGCAAAGGTAATAAACCAAAAAAGATACGGTGTATTACCTACTATGAAACGCATGATAGCCTAAGCAAAGGTAATAACCCAAAAGATACGGTATATTACCTACTATCAAACGCATGATAGCATAAGAAAAGGTAAAAACTTAAAAGATACAGTATATTACCTACTATCAAACGCATGATAGCCTAAGCAAAGATAATATCCCACAAGATACTGTATATTACCTACTATCAAATGCATGATAGCCTAAGCAAAGATAATAACCCACAAGACACGTATATTACCTACTATCAAATGTATGATACCATAAGCAAAGGTAATAATCCATAAGAGACGATATATTACCTACTATCAAACGTATGATACCCTAAACAAAGGTAATAACCCAAAAGAGACGGTATATTACCTACTATCAAACGTATGATACCCTAAGAAAAGGTAATAAAACAAAAGATACGGTATATTACCTACTATCAAATGTATGATAGCCTAAGCAAATGGAATAACCCAAAAAGATATGGTATATTACCTAGTATCAGACGTATGATAGCCTAAGCAAAGGTAATAACCCAAAACATACGGTATATTACCTACTATCAGACGTATAATAACTTAAGCAAAGGTAATAACCCAATATATACGGTATATTACCTACTATCAGACGTATGATAGCCTAAGCAAAGGTAATAACCCAAAAAATACGGTATATTACCTACTATCAGGCGTATGATAGCCTAAGCAAAGGTAATAACCGAAAACGATACGGTATATTACCTACTATGAAACGCATGATAGCCTAAGCAAAGGTAATAACCCAAAAGATACGGTATATTACCTACTATCAAATGCATGATAGCATAAGCAAAGGTAATAACCCAAAAGATACAGTATCTTACCTACTATCAAACGAATGATAGCCTAAGCAAAGATAATAACCCACAAGATACGGTATATTACCTACTATCAAACGCATGATAGCCTAAGCAAAGATAATAACCCACAAGACACGGTATATTACCTACTATAAAATGTATGATACCCTAAGCAAAGGTTATAATCCACAAGAGACGGTATATTACCTACTATCTGGCGTATGATAGCCTAAGCAAAGGTAATAACCAAAAAAGATACGGTGTATTACCTACTATGAAACGCATGATAGCCTAAGCAAAGGTAATAACCCAAAAGATACAGTATATTACCTACTATCAAACGCATGATAGCATAAGAAAAGGTAAAAACTTAAAAGATACAGTATATTACCTACTATCAAACGCATGATAGCCTAAGCAAAGATAATATCCCACAAGATACTGTATATTATCTACTATCAAATGCATGATAGCCTAAGCAAAGATAATAACCCACAAGACACGTATATTACCTACTATCAAATGTATGATACCATAAGCAAAGGTAATAATCCACAAGAGACGATATATTACCTACTATCAAACGTATGATACCCTAAACAAAGGTAATAACCCAAAAGAGACGGTATATTACCTACTATCAAACGTATGATACCCTAAGAAAAGGTAATAACACAAAAGATACGGTATATTAAATACTATCAAATGTATGATAGCCTAAGCAAATGGAATAACCCAAAAAGATATGGTATATTACCTAGTATCAGACGTATGATAGCCTAAGCAAAGGTAATAACCCAAAACATACGGTATATTACCTACTATCAGACGTATAATAACTTAATCAAAGGTAATAACCCAATATATACGGTATATTACCTACTATCAGACGTACGATAGCCTAAGCAAAGGTAATAACCCAAAAAATACGGTATATTACCTACTATCAGGCGTATGATAGCCTAAGCAAAGGTAATAACCGAAAAAGATACGGTATATTACCTACTATGAAATGCATGATAGCCTAAGCAAAGGTAATAACCCAAAAGATACGGTATATTACCTACTATCAAATGCATGATAGCATAAGCAAAGGTAATAACCCAAAAGATACAGTATATTACCTACTATCAAACGCATGATAGCCTAAGAAAAGATAATAACCCACAAGATACGGTATATTACCTACTATTAAACGTATGATACCCTAAGCAAAGGTAATAATCCACAAGAGAAGGTATATTACCTACTATCAGGCGTATGATAGCCTAAGCAAAGGTAATAACCAAAAAAGATACAGTATATTACCTACTATGAAACGCATGATAGCCTAAGCAAAGGTAATAACCCAAAAGATACGGTATATTACCTACTATCAAATGCATGATAGCATAAGCAAAGGTAATAACCCAAAAGATACAGTATATTGCTTACTATCAAACGCATGATAGCCTAAGCAAAGATAATAACCCACAAGATACGGTATATTACCTACTATCAAACGCATGATAGCCTAAGCAAAGATAATAACCCACAAGACACGGTATATTACCTACTATCAAACGTATGATACCCGAAGCAAAAATAATAATCCACAAGAGACGGTATATTACCTACTATCAAACGTATGATACCCTAAACAAAGGTAATAACCCAAAAGAGACGGTATATTACCTACTATCAAACTTATGATACCCTAAGAAAAGGTAATAACACAAAAGATACGGTATATTACCTACTATCAAATGTATGATAGCCTAAGCAAATGGAATAACCCAAAAAGATATGGTATATTACCTACTATCAGACGTATGATAGCCTAAGCAAAGGTAATAACCCAAAACATACGGTATATTACCTACTATCAGACGTATAATAGCTTAAGCAAAGGTAATAACCCAATATATACGGTATATTACCTACTATCAGACGTACGATAGCCTAAGCAAAGGTAATAACCCAAAAAATATGGTATATTACCTACTATCAGGCGTATGATAGCCTAAGCAAAGGTAATAACCAAAAAAGATACGGTATATTACCTACTATGAAATGCATGATAGCCTAAGCAAAGGTAATAACCCAAAAGATACGGTATATTACGTACTATCAAATGCATGATAGCATAAGCAAAGGTAATAACCCAAAAGATACAGTATATTACCTACTATCAAACGCATGATAGCCTAAGAAAAGATAATAACCCACAAGATACGGTATATTACCTACTATTAAATGTATGATACCCTAAGCAAAGGTAATAATCCACAAGAGACGGTATATTACCTACTATCAGGCGTATGATAGCCTAAGCAAAGGTAATAACCAAAAAAGATACAGTATATTACCTACTATGAAACGCATGATAGCCTAAGCAAAGGTAATAACCCAAAAGATACGGTATATTACCTACTATCAAATGCATGATAGCATAAGCAAAGGTAATAACCCAAAACATACAGTATATTGCTTACTATCAAACGCATGATAGCCTAAGCAAAGATAATAACCCTCAAGATACGGTATATTACCTACTATCAAACGCATGATAGCCTAAGCAAAGATAATAACCCACAAGACACGGTATATTACCTACTATCAAACGTATGATACCCTAAGCAAAGGTAATAATCCACAAGAGACGGTATATTACCTACTATCAAATGTATGATACCCTAACCAAAGGTAATAACCCAAAAGAGACGGTATATTACCTAATATCAAACGTATGATACCCTAAGAAAAGGTAATAACACAAAAGATACGGTATATTACCTACTATCAAATGTATGATAGCCTAAGCAAATGGAATAACCCAAAAAGATATGGTATATTACCTACTATCAGACGTATGATAGCCTAAGCAAAGGTAATAACCCAAAACATACGGTATATTACCTACTATCAGACGTATAATAGCTTAAGCAAAGGTAATAACCCAATATATACGGTATATTACCTACTATCAGACGTACGATAGCCTAAGCAAAGGTAATAACCCAAAAAATACGGTATATTGGCTACTATCAGGCGTATGATAGCCTAAGCAAAGGTAATAACCGAAAATGATACGGTATATTACCTACTATGAAACGCATGATAGCCTAAGCAAAGGTAATAACCCAAAAGATACGGTATATTACCTACTATCAAATGCATGATAGCATAAGCAAAGGTAATAACCCAAAAGATACAGTATATTACCTACTATCAAACGAATGATAGCCTAAGAAAAGATAATAACCCACAAGATACGGTATATTACCTACTATCAAACGCATGATAGCCTAAGCAAAGATAATAACCCACAAGACACGGTATATTACCTACTATAAAACGTATGATACCCTAAGCAAAGGTAATAATCCACAAGAGACGGTATATTACCTACTATCAGGCGTATGATAGCCTAAGCAAAGGTAATAACCAAAAAAGATACGGTGTATTACCTACTATGAAACGCATGATAGCCTAAGCAAAGGTAATAACCCAAAAGATACAGTATATTACCTACTATCAAACGCATGATAGCATAAGAAAAGGTAAAAACTTAAAAGATACAGTATATTACCTACTATCAAACGCATGATAGCCTAAGCAAAGATAATATCCCACAAGATACGGTATATTACCTACTATCAAATGCATGATAGCCTAAGCAAAGATAATAACCCACAAGACACGTATATTACCTACTATCAAATGTATGATACCCTAAGCAAAGGTAATAATCCACAAGAGACGATATATTACCTACTATCAAACGTATGATACCCTAAACAAAGGTAATAACCCAAAAGAGACGGTATATTACCTACTATCAAACGTATGATACCCTAAGAAAAGGTAATAACACAAAAGATACGGTATATTACCTACTATCAAATGTATGATAGCCTAAGCAAAGGTAATAAGCCAAAAAGATACGATATATTACCTACTATCATACGTATGATAGCCTAAGCAAAGGTGATAACCGAAAACATACGGTATAATACCTACTATCAGACGTATGATAGCTTAAGCAAAGGTAATAACCCCAAACATACGATATATTACCTACTATCAGACGTACGATAGCCTAAGCAAAGGTAATAACCCAAAAAATACGGTATATTACCTACTATCAGGCGTATGATAGCCTAAGCAAAGGTAATAACCAAAAAAGATACGGTATATTACCTACTATGAAACGCATGATAACCTAAGCAAAGGTAATAACCCAAAAGATACGATATATTACCTACTATCAAATAAATGATAGCATAAGCAAAGGTAATAACCCAAAAGATACAGTATATTACCTACTATCAAACCAACGATAGCCTAAGAAAAGATAATAACCCACAAGTTTCGGTATATTACCTACTATCAAACGCATGATAGCCTAAGCAAAGATAATAGCCCACAAGACACGGTATATTACCTACTATAAAACGTATGATACCCTAAGCAAAGGTAATAATCCACAAGAGACGGTATATTACCTACTATCAGGCGTATGATAGCCTAAGCAAAGGTAATAACCAAAAAAGATACGGTATATTACCTACTATGAAATGCATGATAGCCTAAGCAAAGGTAATAACCCAAAAGATACGGTATATTACCTACTATCAAATGCATGATATCATAAGCAAAGGTAATAACCCAAAAGATACAGTATCTTACCTACTATCAAACGAATGATAGCCTAAGCAAAGATAATAACCCACAAGATACGGTATATTACCTACTATCAAACGCATGATAGCCTAAGCAAAGATAATAACCCACAAGACACGGTATATTACCTACTATCAAACGTATGATACCCTAAGCAAAGGTAATAATCCACAAGAGACGGTATATTACATACTATCAAACGTATGATACCCTAACCAAAGGTAATAACCCAAAAAAGACGGTATATTACCTACTATCAAACGTATGATACCCTAAGAAAAGCTAATAACACAAAAGATACGGTATATTACCTACTATCAAATGTATGATAGCCTAAGCAAATGGAATAACCCAAAAAGATATGGTATATTACCTACTATCAGACGTATGATAGCCTAAGCAAAGGTAATAACCCAAAACATACGGTATATTACCTACTATCAGACGTATAATAGCTTAAGCAAAGCTAATAACCCAATATATACGGTATATTACCTACTATCAGTTGTACGATAGCCTAAGCAAAGGTAATAACCCAAAAAATACGGTATATTACCTACTATCAGGCGTATGATAGCCTAAGCAAAGGTAATAACCGAAAAAGATATGGTATATTACCTACTATGAAACGCATGATAGCCTAAGCAAAGGTAATAACCCAAAAGATATGGTATATTACCTACTATCAAATGTATGATAGCCTAAGCAAAGGTAATAAGCCAAAAAGATACGATATATTACCTACTATCATACGTATGATAGCCTAAGCAAAGGTGATAACCAAAAACATACGGTATAATACCTACTATCAGACGTATGATAGCTTAAGCAAAGGTAATAACCCCAAACATACGATATATTACCTACTATCAGACGTACGATAGCCTAAGCAAAGGTAATAACCCAAAAAATACGGTATATTACCTACTATCAGGCGTATGATAGCCTAAGCAAAGGTAATAACCAAAAAAGATACGGTATATTACCTACTATGAAACGCATGATAACCTAAGCAAAGGTAATAACCCAAAAGATACGGTATATTACCTACTATCAAATGAATGATAGCATAAGCAAAGGTAATAACCCAAAAGATACAGTATATTGCCTACTATCAAACGCATGATAGCCTAAGCAAAGATAATAACCTACAAGATACGATATATTACCTACTATCAAACGCATGATAGCCTAAGCAAAGATAATAACCCACAAGACACGGTATATTACCTACTATCAAACGTATGATACCCTAAGCAAAGGTAATAATCCACAAGAGACGGTATATTACATACTATCAAATGTATGATACCCTAACCAAAGGTAATAACCCAAAAAAGACGGTATATTACCTACTATCAAACGTATGATACCCTAAGAAAAGCTAATAACACAAAAGATACGGTATATTACCTACTATCAAATGTATGATAGCCTAAGCAAATGGAATAACCCAAAAAGATATGGTATATTACCTACTATCAGACGTATGATAGCCTATGCAAAGGTAATAACCCAAAACATACGGTATATTACCTACTATCAGACGTATAATAGCTTAAGCAAAGCTAATAACCCAATATATACGGTATATTACCTACTATCAGTTGTACGATAGCCTAAGCAAAGGTAATAACCCAAAAAATACGGTATATTACCTACTATCAGGCGTATGATAGCCTAAGCAAAGGTAATAACCGAAAAAGATATGGTATATTACCTACTATGAAACGCATGATAGCCTAAGCAAAGGTAATAACCCAAAAGATAAGGTATATTACCTACTATCAAATGCATGATAGCATAAGCAAAGGTAATAACCCAAAAGATACAGTATATTACCTACTATCAAACGAATGATAGCCTAAGCAAAGATAATAACCCACAAGATACGGTATATTACCTACTATCAAACGCATGATAGCCTAAGCAAAGATAATAACCCACAAGACACGGTATATTACCTACTATCAAACGTATGATACCCGAAGCAAAAATAATAATCCACAAGAGACGGTATATTACCTACTATCAAACGTATGATACCCTAAACAAAGGTAATAACCTAAAAGAGACGGTATATTACCTACTATCAAACGTATGATACCCTAAGAAAAGGTAATAACACAAAAGATACGGTATATTACCTACTATCAAATGTATGATAGCCTAAGCAAATGGAATAACCCAAAAAGATATGGTATATTACCTACTATCGGACGTATGATAGCCTAAGCAAAGGTAATAACCCAAAACATACGGTATATTACCTACTATCAGACGTATAATAGCTTAAGCAAAGGTAATAACCCAATATATACGGTATATTACCTAATATCAGACGTACGATAGCCTAAGCAAAGGTAATAACCCAAAAAATACGGTATATTACCTACTATCAGGCGTATGATAGCCTAAGCAAAGGTAATAACCAAAAAAGATACGGTATATTACCTACTATGAAATGCATGATAGCCTAAGCAAAGGTAATAACCCAAAAGATACGGTATATTACCTACTATCAAATGCATGATAGCATAAGCAAAGGTAATAACCCAAAAGATACAGTATATTACCTACTATCAAACGAATGATAGCCTAAGAAAAGATAATAACCCACAAGATACGGTATATTACCTACTATCAAACGCATGATAGCCTAAGCAAAGATAATAACCCACAAGACACGTATATTACCTACTATCAAATGTATGATACCCTAAGCAAAGGTAATAATCCACAAGATACGATATATTACCTACTATCAAACGTATGATACCCTAAACAAAGGTAATAACCCAAAAGAGACGGAATATTACCTACTATCAAACGTATGATACCCTAAGAAAAGGTAATAACACAAAAGATACGATATATTACCTACTATCAGACGTATGATAGCCTAAGCAAAGGTGATAAACGAAAACATACGGTATAATACCTACTATCAGACGTATGATAGCTTAAGCAAAGGTAATAACCCCAAACATACGGTATATTACCTACTATCAGACGTACGATAGCCTAAGCAAAGGTAATAACCCAAAAAATACGGTATATTACCTACTATCAGGCGTATGATAGCCTAAGCAAAGGTAATAACCAAAAAAGATACGGTATATTACCTACTATGAAACGCATGATAGCCTAAGCAAAGGTAATAACCCAAAAGATACGGTATATTACCTACTATCAAATGCATGATAGCATAAGCAAAGGTAATAACCCAAAAGATACAGTATATTGCCTACTATCAAACGCATGATAGCCTAAGCAAAGATAATAACCCACAAGATACGGTATATTACCTACTATCAAACGCATGATAGCCTAAGCAAAGATAATAACCCACAAGACACGGTATATTACCTACTATCAAACGTATGATACCCTAAGCAAAGGTAATAATCCACAAGAGACGGTATATTACCTACTATCAAACGTATGATACCCTAACCAAAGGTAATAACCCAAAAAAGACGGTATATTACCTACTATCAAACGTATGATACCCTAAGAAAAGGTAATAACACAAAAGATACAGTATATTACCTACTATCAAATGTATGATAGCCTAAGCAAATGGAATAACCCAAAAAGATATGGTATATTACCTACTATCAGACGTATGATAGCCTAAGCAAAGGTAATAACCCAAAACATACGGTATATTACCTACTATCAGACGTATAATAGCTTAAGCAAAGGTAATAACCCAATATATACGGTATATTACCTACTATCAGCCGTACGATAGCCTAAGCAAAGGTAATAACCCAAAAAATACGGTATATTACCTACTATCAGGCGTATGATAGCCTAAGCAAAGGTAATAACCAAAAAAGATACGGTATATTACCTACTATGAAATGCATGATAGCCTAAGCAAAGGTAATAACCCAAAAGATACGGTATATTACCTACTATCAAATGCATGATAGCATAAGCAAAGGTAATAACCCAAAAGATACAGTATATTACCTACTATCAAACGAATGATAGCCTAAGAAAAGATAATAACCCACAAGATACGGTATATTACCTACTATCAAACGCATGATAGCCTAAGCAAAGATAATAACCCACAAGACACGGTATATTACCTACTATAAAACGTATGATACCCTAAGCAAAGGTAATAATCCACAAGAGACGGTATATTACCTACTATCAGGCGTATGATAGCCTAATCAAAGGTAATAACCAAAAAAGATACGGTGTATTACCTACTATGAAACGCATGATAGCCTAAGCAAAGGTAATAACCCAAAAGATACAGTATATTACATACTATCAAACGCATGATAGCATAAGAAAAGGTAAAAACTTAAAAGATACAGTATATTACCTACTATCAAACGCACGATAGCCTAAGCAAAGATAATATCCCACAAGATACGGTATATTACCTACTATCAAATGCATGATAGCCTAAGCAAAGATAATAACCCACAAGACACGTATATTACCTACTATCAAATGTATGATACCCTAAGCAAAGGTAATAATCCACAAGAGACGATATATTACCTACTATCAAACGTATGATACCCTAAACAAAGGTAATAACCCAAAAGAGACGGTATATTACCTACTATCAAACGTATGATACCCTAAGAAAAGGTAATAACACAAAAGATACGGTATATTACCTACTATCAAATGTATGATAGCCTAAGCAAAGGTAATAAGCCAAAAAGATACGATATATTACCTACTATCAGACGTATGATAGCCTAAGCAAAGGTGATAACCGAAAACATACGGTATAATACCTACTATCAGACATATGATAGCTTAAGCAAAGGTAATAACCCAAAACATACGGTATATTACCTACTATCAGACGTATGATAGCCTAAGCAAAGGTAATAACCCAAAAGATACGGTATATTACCTACTATCGAACGCATGATAGCATAAGCAAAGGTAATAATCCAAAAGATACAGTATATTACTTACTATCAAACGCATGATAGCCTAAGCAAAGATAATAACCCACAAGATACGGTATATTACCTACTATCAAACGCATGATAGCCTAAGCAAAGATAATAACCCACAAGACACGGTATATTACCTACTATAAAACATATGATACCCTAAGCAAAGGTAATAATCCACAAGAGACGGTATATTACCTACTATCAGGCGTATGATAGCCTAAGAAAAGGTAATAACCAAAAAAGATACGGTGTATTACCTACTATGAAACGCATGATTGCCTAAGCAAAGGTAATAACCTAAAAGATACAGTATATTACCTACTATCAAACGCATGATAGCACAAGAAAAGGTAAAAACTTAAAAGATACAGTATATTACCTACTATCAAACGCATGATAGCCTAAGCAAAGATAATATCCCACAAGATACGGTATATTACCTACTATCAAACGCACGATAGCCTAAGCAAAGATAATATCCCACAAGATACGGTATATTACCTACTATCAAATGTATGATACCCTAAGCAAAGATAATAACCCACAAGATACGATATATTACCTACTATCAAACGTATGATACCCTAAACAAAGGTAATAACCCAAAAGAGACGGAATATTACCTACTATCAAACATATGATACCCTAAGAAAAGGTAATAACACAAAAGATACGATATATTACCTACTATCAGACGTATGATAGCCTAAGCAAAGGTGATAACTGAAAACATACGGTATAATACCTACTATCAGACGTATGATAGCTTAAGCAAAGGTAATAACCCCAAACATACGGTATATTACCTACTATCAGACGTACGATAGCCTAAGCAAAGGTAATAACCCAAAAAATACGGTATATTACCTACTATCAGGCGTATGATAGCCTAAGCAAAGGTAATAACCAAAAAAGATACGGTATATTACCTACTATGAAACGCATGATAGCCTAAGCAAAGGTAATAACCCAAAAGATACGGTATATTACCTACTATCAAATGCATGATAGCATAAGCAAAGGTAATAACCCAAAAGATACAGTATATTGCCTACTATCAAACGCATGATAGCCTAAGCAAAGATAATAACCCACAAGATACGGTATATTACCTACTATCAAACGCATGATAGCCTAAGCAAAGATAATAACCCACAAGACACGGTATATTACCTACTATCAAACGTATGATACCCTAAGCAAAGGTAATAATCCACAAGAGACGGTATATTACCTACTATCAAACGTATGATACCCTAACCAAAGGTAATAACCCAAAAAAGACGGTATATTACCTACTATCAAACGTATGATACCCTAAGAAAAGGTAATAACACAAAAGATACAGTATATTACCTACTATCAAATGTATGATAGCCTAAGCAAAGGTAATAACCCAAAACATACGGTATATTACCTACTATCAGACGTATAATAGCTTAAGAAAAGGTAATAACCCAATATATACGGTATATTACCTACTATCAGCCGTACGATAGCCTAAGCAAAGGTAATAACCCAAAAAATACGGTATATTACCTACTATCAGGCGTATGATAGCCTAAGCAAAGGTAATAACCAAAAAAGATACGGTATATTACCTACTATGAAATGCATGATAGCATAAGCAAAGGTAATAACCCAAAAGATACGGTATATTACCTACTATCAAATGCATGATAGCATAAGCAAAGGTAATAACCCAAAAGATACAGTATATTACCTACTATCAAATGAATGATAGCCTAAGAAAAGATAATAACCCACAAGATACGGTATATTACCTACTATCAAACGCATGATAGCCTAAGCAAAGATAATAACCCACAAGACACGGTATATTACCTACTATAAAACGTATGATACCCTAAGCAAAGGTAATAATCCACAAGAGACGGTATATTACCTACTATCAGGCGTATGATAGCCTAATCAAAGGTAATAACCAAAAAAGATACGGTGTATTACCTACTATGAAACGCATGATAGCCTAAGCAAAGGTAATAACCCAAAAGATACAGTATATTACCTACTATCAAACGCATGATAGCATAAGAAAAGGTAAAAACTTAAAAGATACAGTATATTACCTACTATCAAACGCACGATAGCCTAAGCAAAGATAATATCCCACAAGATACGGTATATTACCTACTATCAAATGCATGATAGCCTAAGCAAAGATAATAACCCACAAGACACGTATATTACCTACTATCAAATGTATGATACCCTAAGCAAAGGTAATAATCCACAAGAGATGATATATTACCTACTATCAAACGTATGATACCCTAAACAAAGGTAATAACCCAAAAGAGACGGTATATTACCTACTATCAAACGTATGATACCCTAAGAAAAGGTAATAACACAAAAGATACGGTATATTACCTACTATCAAATGTATGATAGCCTAAGCAAAGGTAATAAGCCAAAAAGATACGATATATTACCTACTATCAGACGTATGATAGCCTAAGCAAAGGTGATAACCGAAAACATACGGTATAATACCTACTATCAGACATATGATAGCTTAAGCAAAGGTAATAACCCAAAACATACGGTATATTACCTACTATCAGACGTATGATAGCCTAAGAAAAGGTAATAACCCAAAAGATACGGTATATTACCTACTATCGAACGCATGATAGCATAAGCAAAGGTAATAATCCAAAAGATACAGTATATTACTTACTATCAAACGCATGATAGCCTAAGCAAATATAATAACCCACAAGATACGGTATATTACCTACTATCAAACGCATGATAGCCTAAGCAAAGATAATAACCCACAAGATACGGTATATTACCTACTATCAAACGTATGATACCCTAAGCAAAGGTGATAATCCACAAGAGACGGTATATTACCTACTATCAAACGTATGATACCCTAAACAAAGGTAATAACCCAAAAGAGACGGTATATTACCTACTATCAAACGTATGATACCCTAAACAAAGGTAATAAGCCAAAAGAGACGGTATATTACCTACTATCAAACGTATGATACCCTAAGAAAAGGTAATAACACAAAAGATACGGTATATTACCTACTATCAAATGTATGATAGCCTAAGCAAAGGTAATAACCCAAAAAGATACGGTATATTACCTATTATCAGACGTATGATAGCCTAAGCAAAGGTAATAACCCAAAACATACGGTATATTACCTACTATCAGACGTATGATAGCTTAAGCAAAGGTAATAACCCAAAACATACGGTATATTACCTACTATCAGACGTATGATAGCCTAAGCAAATGTAATAACCCAAAAAATACGGTATATTACCTACTATCAGGCGTATGATAGCCTAAGCAAAGGTAATAACCAAAAAAGGCACGGTATATTACCTACTACGAAAGGCATGATAGCCTAAGCAAACGTAATAACCCAAAAGATACGGTATATTACCTACTATCAAACGCATGATAGCATATGCAAAGGTAATAACCCAAAAGATACAGTATATTACATACTATCGAACGCATGATAGCCTAAGCAAAGATAATAACCCACAAGATACGGTATATTACCTACTATCAAACGCATGATAGCCTAAGCAAAGATAATAACCCACATGATATGGTACATTACCTACTATCAAATGTATGATACCCTAAGCAAAGGTAATAATCCACAAGATACGGTATATTACCTACTATCAAACGTATGATACCCTAAACAAAGGTAATAACCCAAAAGAGACGGTATATTACCTACTATCAAACGTATGATACCCTAAGAAAAGGTAATAACACCAAAGATACGGTATATTACCTACTATCAAATGAATGATAGCCTAAGCAAAGGTAATAAGCCAAAAAGATACGATATATTACCTACTATCAGACGTATGATAGCCTAAGCAAAGGTGATAACCGAAAACATACGGTATAATACCTACTATCAGACGTATGATAGCTTAAGCAAAGGTAATAACCCAAAACATACGGTATATTACCTACTATCAGGCGTATGATAGCCTAAGCAAAGGTAATAACCCAAAAGATACGGTATATTACCTACTATCGAACGCATGATAGCATAAGCAAAGGTAATAATCCAAAAGATACAGTATATTACCTACTATCGAACGCATGATAGCATAAGCAAAGGTAATAATCCAAAAGATACAGTATATTACCTACTATCAAACACATGATAGCCTAAGCAAAGATAATAACCCACAAGATACGGTATATTACCTACTATCAAACGCATGATAGCCTAAGCAAAGATAATAACCCACAAGATATGGTATATTACCTACTATCAAACGTATGATACCCTAAGCAAAGGTGATAATCCACAAGAGACGGTATATTACCTACTATCAAACGTATGATACCCTAAACAAAGGTAATAACCCAAAAGAGACGGTATATTACCTACTATCAAATGTATGATACCCTAAACAAAGGTAATAAGCCAAAAGAGACGGTATATTACCTACTATCAAACGTATGATACCCTAAGAAAAGGTAATAACACAAAAGATACGGTATATTACCTACTATCAAATGTATGATAGCCTAAGCAAAGGTAATAACCCAAAAAGATACGGTATATTACCTATTATCAGACGTATGATAGCCTAAGCAAAGGTAATAACCCAAAACATACGGTATATTACCTACTATCAGACGTATGATAGCTTAAGCAAAGGTAATAACCCAAAACATACGGTATATTACCTACTATCAGACGTATGATAGCCTAAGCAAATGTAATAACCCAAAAAATACGGTATATTACCTACTATCAGGCGTATGATAGCCTAAGCAAAGGTAATAAACAAAAAAGGCACGGTATATTACCTACTACGAAAGGCATGATAGCCTAAGCAAAGGTAATAACCCAAAAGATACGGTATATTACCTACTATCAAACGCATGATAGCATATGCAAAGGTAATAACCCAAAAGATACAGTATATTACATACTATCAAACGCATGATAGCCTAAGCAAAGATAATAACCCACAAGATACGGTATATTACCTACTATCAAACGCATGATAGCCTAAGCAAAGATAATAACCCACATGATATGGTACATTACGTACTATCAAACGTATGATACCCTAAGCAAAGGTAATAATCCACAAGATACGGTATATTACCTACTATCAAACGTATGATACCCTAAACAAAGGTAATAACCCAAAAGAGACGGTATATTACCTACTATCAAACTTATGATACCCTAAGAAAAGGTAATAACACCAAAGATACGGTATATTACCTACTATCAAATGTATGATAGCCTAAGCAAAGGTAATAAGCCAAAAAGATACGATATATTACCTACTATCAGACGTATGATAGCCTAAGCAAAGGTGATAACCGAAAACATACGGTATAATACCTACTATCAGACGTATGATAGCTTAAGCAAAGGTAATAACCCAAAACATACGGTATATTACCTACTATCAGACGTATGATAGCCTAAGCAAAAGTAATAACCCAAAAAATACGGTATATTACCTACTATCAGGCGTATGATAGCCTAAGCAAAGGTAATAACCCAAAAGATACGGTATATTACCTACTATCGAACACATGATAGCATAAGCAAAGGTAATAATCCAAAAGATACAGTATATTACCTACTATCAAACGCATGATAGCCTAAGAAAAGATAATAACCCACAAGATACGGTATATTACCTACTATCAAACGCATGATAGCCTGAGCAAAGTTAATAACCCACAAGATACGGTATATTACCTACTATCAAACGTATGATACCCTAAGCAAAGGTGATAATCCACAAGAGACAGTATATTACCTACTATCAAACTTATGATACCCTAAACAAAGGTAATAACCCAAAAGAGACGGTATATTACCTACTATCAAACGTATGATACCCTAAACAAAGGTAATAAGCCAAAAGAGACGGTATATTATCTACTATCAAACGTATGATACCCTAAGAAAAGGTAATAACACAAAAGATACGGTATATTACCTACTATCAAATGTATGATAGCCTAAGCAAAGGTAATAACCCAAAAAGATACGATATATTACCTACTATCAGACGTATGATAGCCTAAGGAAAGGTAATAACCCAAAACATACGGTATATTACCTACTATCAGACGTATGATAGCTTAAGCAAAGGTTATAACCCAAAACATACGGTGTATTACCTTCTATCAGTCGTATGATAGCCTAAGCAAAGGTAATAACCCAAAAAATACGGTATATTACCTACTATCAAACGCATGATAGCATATGCAAAGGTAATAACCCAAAAGATACAGTATATTACATACTATCAAATGCATGATAGCCTAAGCAAAGATAATAATCCACAAGATACGGTATATTACCTACTATCAAACGCATGATAGCCTAAGCAAAGATAATAACCCACATGATATGGTACATTACCTACTATCAAACGTATGATACCCGAAGCAAAAATAATAATCCACAAGAGACGGTATATTACCTACTATCAACGTATGATACCCTAAACAAAGGTAATAACCCAAAAGAGACGGTGTATTACCTACTATCAAACGTATGATACCCTAAGAAAAGGTAATAACGCAAAAGATACGGTATATTACCTACTATCAAATGTATGATAGCCTAAGCAAATGGAATAACCCAAAAAGATATGGTATATTACCTACTATCAGACGTATGATAGCCTAAGCAAAGGTAATAACCCAAAACATACGGTATATTACCTACTATCAGACGTATAATAGCTTAAGCAAAGGTAATAACCCAATATATACGGTATATTACCTACTATCAGACGTACGATAGCCTAGGCAAAGGTAATAACCCAAAAAATACGGTATATTACCTACTATCAGGCGTATGATAGCCTAAGCAAAGGTAATAACCAAAAAAGATACGGTATATTACCTACTATGAAATGCATGATAGCCTAAGCAAAGGTAATAACCCAAAAGATACAGTATATTACCTACTATCAAATGCATGATAGCATAAGCAAAGGTAATAACCCAAAAGATACAGTATATTACCTACTATCAAACGAATGATAGCCTAAGAAAAGATAATAACCCACAAGATACGGTATATTACCTACTATCAAACGCATGATAGCCTAAGCAAAGATAATAACCCACAAGATACGGTATATTACCTCCTATCAAACGTATGATACCCTAAGCAAAGGTGATAATCCACAAGAGACAGTATATTACCTACTATCAAACGTATGATACCCTAAACAAAGGTAATAACCCAAAATAGACGGTATATTACCTACTATCAAACGTATGATACCCTAAACAAAGGTAATAAGCCAAAAGAGACGGTATATTACCTACTATCAAACGTATGATACCCTAAGAAAAGGTAATAACACAAAAGATACGGTATATTACCTACTATCAAATGTATGATAGCCTAAGCAAAGGTAATAACCCAAAAAGATACGGTATGTTACCTACTATCAGACGTATGATAGCCTAAGCAAAGGTAATAACCCAAAACATACGGTATATTACCTTCTATCAGACGTATGATAGCCTAAGCAAATGTAATAACCCAAAAAATACGGTATATTACCTACTATCAGGCGTATGATAGCCTAAGCAAAGGTAATAACCAAAAAAGGCACGGTATATTACCTACTACGAAAGGCATGATAGCCTAAGCAAAGGTAATAACCCAAAAGATACGGTATATTACCTACTATCAAACGCATGATAGCATATGCAAAGGTAATAACCCAAAAGATACAGTATATTACATACTATCAAACGCATGATAGCCTAAGCAAAGATAATAACCCACAAGATACGGTATATTACCTACTATCAAACGCATGATAGCCTAAGCAAAGATAATAACCCACATGATATGGTACATTACCTACTATCAAACGTATGATACCCTAAGCAAAGGTAATAATCCACAAGAGACGGTATATTACCTACTATCAAACGTATGATACCCTAAACAAAGGTAATAACCCAAAAGAGACGGTATATTACCTACTATCAAACGTATGATACCCTAAGAAAAGGTAATAACACAAAAGATACGGTATATTACCTACTATCAAATGTATGATAGCCTAAGCAAAGGCAATAACCCAAAAAGATACGGTATATTACCTATTATCAGACGTATGATAGCCTAAGCAAAGTTAATAACCCAAAACATATGGTATATTACCTATTATCAGACGTATGATAGCTTAAGCAAAGGTAATAAACCAAAACATATGGTATATTACCTACTATCAGACGTATGATAGCCTAAGCAAAGGTAATAACCCAAAAAATATGGTAAATTACCTACTATCAGGCGTATGATAGCCTAAGCAAAGGTAATAACCAAAAAAGATACGGTATATTACCTACTATCACACGCATGATAGCCTAAGCAAAGGTAATAACCCAAAATATACGGTATATTACCTACTATCAAACGCATGATAGAATAAGCAAAGTTAATAACCCAAAAGATACAGTATATTACCTACTATCAAACGCATGATAGCCTAAGCAAAGATAATAACCCACAAGATACGGTATATTACCTACTATCAAAGGCATGATAGCCTAAGCAAAGAGAATGACCCACGAGATACGGTATATTACCTACTATCAAATGTATGATAACCTAAGCAAAGGTAATAATCCACAAGAGACGGTATATTACCTACTATCAAACGTATGATACCCTAAACAAAGCTAATAACCCAAAAGAGACGGTATATTACCTACTATCAAACGTATGAACCCTAAGAAAAGGTAATAACACAAAAGATACGGTATATTACCTAATGTAAAATGTATGATAGCCTAAGCAAAGGTAATAACCTAAAAAGATACGGTATATTACCTACTATCAGACGTATGATAGCCTAAGCAAAGGTAATAACCCAAAACATATGGTATATTACCTACTATCAGACGTATGATAGCTTAAGCAAAGGTAATAACCCAACACATACGGTATACTACGTACTATCAGACGTATGATAGCCTAAGCAAAGGTAATAACCCAAAAATTACGGTATATTACCTACTATCAGGCTTATGATAGCCTAAGCAAAGGTAATAACCAAAAAAGATACGGTATATAACCTACTATCAAATGCATGATAGCCTAAGCAAAGGTAATAACCCAAAAGATATGGTATATTACCTACTATCAGACGTATGATAACTTAACCAAAGGTAATAACCCAACACATACGGTATAATATCAACTATCAGACGTATGATAGCTTAAGCAATGGTAATAACCCAAAACATACGGTATATTACCTACTATCAGACGTATGATAGCCTAAGCAAAAGTAATATCCCAAAAAATACGGTATATTACCTACTATCAGGCGTATGATAGCCTAAGCAAAGGTAATAACCCAAAAGATACAGTATATTACCTACTATCGAATGCATGATAGCATAAGCAAAGGTAATAATCCAAAAGATACAGTATATTACCTACTATCAAACGCATGATAGCCTAAGCAAAGATAATAACCCACAAGATACGGTATATTACCTACTATCAAACGCATGATAGCCTAAGCAAAGATAATAACCCACAAGATACGGTATATTACCTACTATCAAACGTATGATACCTTAAGCAAAGGTGATAATCCACAAGAGACGGTATATTACCTACTATCAAACGTATGATACCCTAAACAAAGGTAATAACCCAAAAGAGACGGTATATTGCCTACTATCAAACGTATGATACCCTAAACAAAGGTAATAAGCCAAAAGAGATGGTATATTATCTACTATCAAACGTATGATACCCTAAGAAAAGGTAATAACACAAAAGATACGGTATATTACCTACTATCAAATGTATGATAGCCTAAGCAAAGGTAATAACCCAAAAAGATACGGTATATTACCTACTATCAGACGTATGATAGCCTAAGCAAAGGTAATAACCCAAAACATACGGTATATTACCTACTATCAGACGTATGATAGCTTAAGCAAAGGTAATAACCCAAAATATACGGTATATTACCTTCTATCAGACGTATGATAGCCTAAGCAAATGTAATAACCCAAAAAATACGGTATATTACCTACTATCAGGCGTATGATAGCCTAAGCAAAGGTAATAACCAAAAAAGGCACGGTATATTACCTACTACGAAAGGCATGATATTCTAAGCAAAGGTAATAACCCAAAAGATACGGTATATTACCTACTATCAAACGCATGATAGCATATGCAAAGGTAATAACCCAAAAGATACAGTATATTACATACTATCAAACGCATGATAGCCTAAGCAAAGATAATAACCCACAAGATACGGTATATTACCTACTATCAAACGCATGATAGCCTAAGCAAAGATAATAACCCACAAGATACGGTATATTACCTACTATCAAACGCATGATAGCCTAAGCAAAGATAATAACCCACTTGATATAGTACATTACCTACTATCAAACGTATGATACCCTAAGCAAAGGTAATAATCCACAAGAGATGGTATATTACCTACTATCAAACGTATGATACCCTAAACAAAGGTAATAACCCAAAAGAGACGGTATATTACCTACTACCAAACGTATCATACCCTAAGAAAAGGTAATAACACAAAAGATACGGTATATTACCTACTATCAAATGTATGATAGCCTAAGCAAAGGCAATAACCCAAAAAGATACGGTATATTACCTATTATCAGACGTATGATAGCCTAAGCAAAGGTAATAACCCAAAACATATGTTATATTACCTACTATCAAACGTATGATACCCTAAACAAAGGTAATAACCCAAAAGAGACGGTATATTACCTACTATCAAACGTATCATACCCTAAGAAAAGGTAATAACACAAAAGATACGGTATATTACCTACTATCAAATGTATGATAGCCTAAGCAAAGGCAATAACCCAAAAAGATACGGTATATTACCTATTATCAGACGTATGATAGCCTAAGCAAAGGTAATAACCCAAAACATATGGTATATTACCTACTATCAGACGTATGATAGCTTAAGCAAAGGTAATAAACCAAAACATATGGTATATTACCTACTATCAGACGTATGATAGCCTAAGCAAAGGTAATAACCCAAAAAATATGGTAAATTACCTACTATCAGGCGTATGATAGCCTAAGCAAAGGTAATAACCAAAAAAGATATGGTATATTACCTACTATCAAACGCATGATAGCCTAAGCAAAGGTAATAACCCAAAAGATACGGTATATTACCTACTATCAAACGCATGATAGCATAAGCAAAGGTAATAACCCAAAAGATACAGTATATTACCTACTATCAAACGCATGATAGCCTAAGCAAAGATAATAACCCACAAGATACGGTATATTACCTACTATCAAAGGCATGATAGCCTAAGCAAAGATAATGACCCACAAGATACGATATGTTACATACTATCAAATGTATGATACCCTAAGCAAAGGTAATAATCCACAAGAGACGGTATATTACCTACTATCAAACGTATGATACCCTAAACAAAGGTAATAATCCAAAAGAGACGGTATATTACCTACTATCAAACGTATGAACCCTAAGAAAAGGTAATAACACAAAAGATACGGTATATTACCTACTGTAAAATGTACGATAGCCTAAGCAAAGGTAATAACCTAAAAAGATACGGTATATTACCTACTATCAGACGTATGATAGCCTAAGCAAAGGTAATAACCCAAAACATATGGTATATTACCTACTATCAGACGTATGATAGCTTAAGCAAAGGTAATAACCTAACACATACGGTATATTACGTACTATCAAACGTATGATAGCCTAAGCAAAGGTAATAACCCAAAAATTACGGTATATTACCTACTATCAGGCTTATGATAGCCTAAGCAAAGGTAATAACCAAAAAAGATACGGTATATAACCTACTATCAAATGCATGATAGCCTAAGCAAAGGTAATAACCCAAAAGATATGGTATATTACCTACTATCAGACGTATGATAACTTAACCAAAGGTAATAACCCAACACATACGGTATAATATCAACTATCAGACGTATGATAGCTTAAGCAATGGTAATAACCCAAAACATACGGTATATTACCTACTATCAGACGTATGATAGCCTAAGCAAAAGTAATAACCCAAAAAATACGGTATATTACCTACTATCAGGCGTATGATAGCCTAAGCAAAGGTAATAACCCAAAAGATACAGTATATTACCTACTATCGAATGCATGATAGCATAAGCAAAGGTAATAATCCAAAAGATACAGTATATTACCTACTATCAAACGCATGATAGCCTAAGCAAAGATAATAACCCACAAGATACGGTATATTACCTACTATCAAACGCATGATAGCCTAAGCAAAGATAATAACCCACAAGATACGGTATATTACCTACTATCAAACGTATGATACCTTAAGCAAAGGTGATAATCCACAAGAGACGGTATATTACCTACTATCAAACGTATGATACCCTAAACAAAGGTAATAACCCAAAAGAGACGGTATATTGCCTACTATCAAACGTATGATACCCTAAACAAAGGTAATAAGCCAAAAGAGATGGTATATTATCTACTATCAAACGTATGATACCCTAAGAAAAGGTAATAACACAAAAGATACGGTATATTACCTACTATCAAATGTATGATAGCCTAAGAAAAGGTAATAACCCAAAAAGATACGGTATATTACCTACTATCAGACGTATGATAGCCTAAGCAAAGGTAATAACCCAAAACATACGGTATATTACCTACTATCAGACGTATGATAGCTTAAGCAAAGGTAATAACCCAAAACATACGGTATATTACCTTCTATCAGACGTATGATAGCCTAAGCAAATGTAATAACCCAAAAAATACGGTATATTACCTACTATCAGGCGTATGATAGCCTAAGCAAAGGTAATAACCAAAAAAGGCACGGTACATTACCTACTACGAAAGGCATGATAGTCTAAGCAAAGGTAATAACCCAAAAGATACGGTATATCACCTACTATCAAACGCATGATAGCATATGCAAAGGTAATAACCCAAAAGATACAGTATATTACATACTATCAAACGCATGATAGCCTAAGCAAAGATAATAACCCACAAGATACGGTATATTACCTACTATCAAACGCATGATAGCCTAAGCAAAGATAATAACCCACATGATATAGTACATTACCTACTATCAAACGTATGATACCCTAAGCAAAGGTAATAATCCACAAGAGACGGTATATTACCTACTATCAAACGTATGATACCCTAAACAAAGGTAATAACCCAAAAGAGACGGTATATTACCTACTATCAAACGTATCATACCCTAAGAAAAGGTAATAACACAAAAGATACGGTATATTACCTACTATCAAATGTATGATAGCCTAAGCAAAGGCAATAACCCAAAAAGATACGGTATATTACCTATTATCAGACGTATGATAGCCTAAGCAAAGGTAATAACCCAAAACATATGGTATATTACCTACTATCAAACGTATGATACCCTAAACAAAGGTAATAACCCAAAAGAGACGGTATATTACCTACTATCAAACGTATCATACCCTAAGAAAAGGTAATAACACAAAAGATACGGTATATTACCTACTATCAAATGTATGATAGCCTAAGCAAAGGCAATAACCCAAAAAGATACGGTATATTACCTATTATCAGACGTATGATAGCCTAAGCAAAGGTAATAACCCAAAACATATGGTATATTACCTACTATCAGACGTATGATAGCCTAAGCAAAGGTAATAACCCAAAAAATATGGTAAATTACCTACTATCAGGCGTATGATAGCCTAAGCAAAGGTAATAACCAAAAAAGATATGGTATATTACCTACTATCAAACGCATGATAGCCTAAGCAAAGGTAATAACCCAAAAGATACGGTATATTACCTACTATCAAACGCATGATAGCATAAGCAAAGGTAATAACCCAAAAGATACAGTATATTACCTACTATCAAACGCATGATAGCCTAAGCAAAGATAATAACCCACAAGATACGGTATATTACCTACTATCAAAGGCATGATAGCCTAAGCAAAGATAATGACCCACAAGATACGATATGTTACATACTATCAAATGTATGATACCCTAAGCAAAGGTAATAATCCACAAGAGACGGTATATTACCTACTATCAAACGTATGATACCCTAAACAAAGGTAATAACCCAAAAGAGACGGTATATTACCTACTATCAAACGTATGAACCCTAAGAAAAGGTAATAACACAAAAGATACGGTATATTACCTACTGTAAAATGTATTATAGCCTAAGCAAAGGTAATAACCTAAAAAGATACGGTATATTACCTACTATCAGACGTATGATAGCCTAAGCAAAGGTAATAACCCAAAACATATGGTATATTACCTACTATCAGACGTATGATAGCTTAAGCAAAGGTAATAACCTAACACATACGGTATATTACGTACTATCAAACGTATGATAGCCTAAGCAAAGGTAATAACCCAAAAATTACAGTATATTACCTACGATCAGGCTTATGATAGCCTAAGCAAAGGTAATAACCAAAAAAGATACGGTATATAACCTACTATCAAATGCATGATAGCCTAAGCAGAGGTAATAACCCAAAAGATATGGTATATTACCTACTATCAGACGTATGATAGCTTAACCAAAGGTAATAACCCAACACATACGGTATATTACATACTATCAGACGTATGATAGCCTAAGCAAAGGTAATAACCCAAAAAATACGGTAAATTACCTACTATCAGGCGTATGATAGCCTAAGCAAAGGTAATAACCAAAAAAGATACGGTATATTACCTACTATCAAACGCATGATAGCCTAAGCAAAGGTAATAACCCAAAAGATACGGTATATTACCTACTATCAAACGCATGATAGCATAAGCAAAGGTAATAACCCAAAAGATACAGTATATTACCTACTATCAAACGCATGATAGCCTAAGCAAAGATAATAACCCACAAGATACGGTATATTACCTACTATCAAAGGCATGATAGCCTAAGCAAAGATAATGACCCACAAGATACGGTATATTACCTACTATCAAACGTATGATACCCTAAGCAAAGGTAATAATCCACAAGAGACGGTATATTACCTACTATCAAACGTATGATACCCTAAACAAAGGTAATAACCCAAAAGAGACGGTATATTACCTACTATCAAACGTATGAACCCTAAGAAAAGGTTATAACACAAAAGATACGGTATATTACCTACTGTAAAATGTATGATAGCCTAAGCAAAGGTAATAACCTAAAAAGATACGGTATATTACCTACTATCAGACGTATGATAGCCTAAGCAAAGGTAATAACCCAAAAAATATGGTATATTACCTACTATCAGACGTATGATAGCTTAAGCAAAGGTAATAACCCAACACATACAATATATTACGTACTATCAGACGTATGATAGCCTAAGCAAAGGTAATAACCCAAAAATTACGGTATATTACCTACTATCAGGCTTATGATAGCCTAAGCAAAGGTAATAACCAAAAAAGATACGGTATATTACCTACTATGAAACGCATGATAGCCTAAGCAAAGGTAATAACCCAAAAGATATGGTATATTACCTACTATCAAACGCATGATAGCCTAAGCAAAGATAATAACCCACAAGATACGGTATATTACCTACTATCAAACGCATGATAACCTAAGAAAAGATAATAACCCACAAGATACGGTATATTACCTACTATCAAACGTATGATACCCTAAGCAAAGGTAATAATCCACAAGAGACGGTATATTACCTACTATCAAACGTATGATACCCTAACCAAAGGTAATAACCTAAAAAGATACGGTATATTACCTACTATCAGACGTATGATAGCCTAAGCAAAGGTAATAACCCAAAACATATGGTATATTACCTACTATCAGACGTATGATAGCTTAAGCAAAGGTAATAACCCAACACATACGGTATATTACGTACTATCAGACGTATGATAGCCTAAGCAAAGGTAATAACCCAAAAAATACGGTATATTACCTACTATCAAGCGTATGATAGCCTAAGCAAAGGTAATAACCAAAAAAGATACGGTATATTACCTACTATGAAACGCATGATAGCCTAAGCAAAGGTAATAACCCAAAAGATACGGTATATTACCTACTATCAAATGCATGATAGCATAAGCAAAGGTAATAACCCAAAAGATACATTATATTGCCTACTATCAAACGCATGATAGCCTAAGCAAAGATAATAACCCACAAGATACGGTATATTACCTACTATCAAATGCATGATAGCCTAAGCAAAGATAATAACCCACAAGACACGGTATATTACCTACTATCAAACGTATGATACCCTAAGCAAAGGTAATAATCCACAAGAGACGGTATATTACCTACTATCAAACGTATGATACCCTAACCAAAGGTAATAACCCAAAAGAGACGGTATATTACCTACTATCAAACGTATGATACCCTAAGAAAAGGTAATAACACAAAAGATACGGTATATTACCTACTATCAAATGTATGATAGCCTCAGCAAATGGAATAACCCAAAAAGATATGGTATATTACCTACTATCAGACGTATGATAGCCTAAGCAAAGGTAATAACCCAAAACATATGGTATATTACCTACTATCAGACGTATAATAGCATAAGCAAAGCTAATAACCCAATATATACGGTATATTACCTACTATCAGACGTACGATAGCCTAAGCAAAGGTAATAACCCAAAAAATACGGTATATTACCTACTATCAGGCGTATGATAGCCTAAGCAAAGGTAATAACCAAAAAAGATACGGTATATTACCTACTATGAAACGCATGATAGCCTAAGCAAAGGTAATAACCCAAAAGATACGGTATATTACCTACTATCAAATGCATGATAGCATAAGCAAAGGTAATAACCCAAAAGATACAGTATATTACCTACTATCAAACGAATGATAGCCTAAGCAAAGATAATAACCCACAAGATACGGTATATTACCTACTATCAAACGCATGATAGCCTAAGCAAAGATAATAACCCACAAGATACGGTATATTACCTACTATAAAACGTATGATACCCGAAGCAAAAATAATAATCCACAAGAGACGGTATATTACCTACTATCAAACGTATGATACCCTAAACAAAGGTAATAACCCAAAAGATACGGTATATTACCTACTATCAAAAGTATGATACCCTAAGAAAAGGTAATAACACAAAAGATACGGTATATTACCTACTATCAAATGTATGATAGCCTAAGCAAATGGAATAACCCAAAAAGATATGGTATATTACCTAATATCTGACGTATGATAGCCTAAGCAAAGGTAATAACCCAAAACATACGGTATATTACCTACTATCAGACGTATAATAGCTTAAGCAAAGGTAATAACCCAATATATACGGTATATTACCTACTATCAGACGTACGATAGCCTAAGCAAAGGTAATAACCCAAAAAATACGGTATATTACCTACTATAAGGCGTATGATAGCGTAAGCAAAGGTAATAACCAAAAAAGATACGGTATATTCCCTACTATGAAATGCATGATAGCATAAGAAAAGGTAATAACCCAAAAGATACGGTATATTACCTACTATCAAACGCATGATAGCATAAGCAAAGGTAATAACCCAAAAGATACAGTATATTACCTACTATCAAACGCATGATAGCCTAAGCAAAGATAATAACCCACAAGATACGGTATATTACCTACTATCAAAGGCATGATAGCCTAAGCAAAGATAATGACCCACAAGATACGGTATATTACCTACTATCAAACGTATGATACCCTAAGCAAAGGTAATAATCCACAAAAGACGGTATATTACCTACTATCAAACGTATAATACCCTAAAAAAAGGTAATAACCCAAAAGAGACGGTATATTACCTACTATAAAACGTATGAACCCTAAGAAAAGGTAATAACACAAAAGATACGGTATATTACCTACTGTAAAATGTATGATAGCCTAAGCAAAGGTAATAACCTAAAAAGATACGGTATATTACCTACTATCAAACGTATGATAGCCTAAGCAAAGGTAATAACCCAAAACATATGGTATATTACCTACTATCAGACGTATGATAGCTTAAGCAAAGGTAATAACCCAACACATACGATATATTACGTACTATCAGACGTATGATAGCCTAAGCAAAGGTAATAACCCAAAAATTACGGTATATTACCTACTATCAGGCTTATGATAGCCTAAGCAAAGGTAATAACCAAAAAAGATACGGTATATAACCTACTATCAAACGCATGATAGCCTAAGCAAAGGTAATAACCCAAAAGATATGGTATATTACCTACTATCAAACGCATGATAGCTTAAGCAAAGGTAATAACCCAAAAGATACAGTATAGTACCTACTATCAAACGCATGATAGCCTAAGCAAAGATAATAACCCACAAGATACGGTATATTACCTACTATCAAACGCATGATAGCCTAAGCAAAGATAATAACCCCACAAGATACGGTATATTACCTACTATCAAACGTATGATACCCTAAGCAAAGGTAATAATCCACAAGAGACGGTATATTACCTACTATCAAACGTATGATACCCTAACCAAAGGTAATAACCTAAAAAGATACGGTATATTACCTACTATCAGACGTATGATAGCCTAAGCAAAGGTAATAACCCAAAACATATGGTATATTACCTACTATCAGACGTATGATAGCTTAAGCAAAGGTAATAACCCAACACATACGGTATATTACGTACTATCAGACGTATGATAGCCTAAGCAAAGGTAATAACCCAAAAAATACGGTATATTACCTACTATCTGGCGTATGATAGCCTAAGCAAAGATAATAACCAAAAAAGATACGGTATATTACCTACTATGAAACGCATGATAGCCTAAGCAAAGGTAATAACCCAAAAGATACGGTATATTACCTACTATCAAATGCATGATAGCATAAGCAAAGGTAATAACCCAAAAGATACAGTATATTACCTACTATCAAACGAATGATAGCCTAAGCAAAGATAGTAACCCATAAGATACGGTATATTACCTACTATCAAACGCATGATAGCCTAAGCAAAGATAATAACCCACAAAACACGGTATATTACCTACTATCAAACGTATGATACCCGAAGCAAAAATAATAATCCACAAGAGACGGTATATTACCTACTATCAAACGTATGATACCCTAAACAAAGGTAATAACCCAAAAGAGACGGTATATTACCTACTATCAAACGTATGATACCCTAAGAAATAGTAATAACACAAAAGATACGGTATATTACCTACTATCAAATGTATGATAGCCTAAGCAAATGGAATAACCCAAAAAGATATGGTATATTACCTACTATCAGACGTATGATAGCCTAAGCAAAGGTAATAACCCAAAACATACGGTATATTACCTACTATCAGACGTATAATAGCTTAAGCAAAGGTAATAACCCAATATATACGGTATATTACCTACTATCAGACGTACGATAGCCTAAACAAAGGTAATAACCAAAAAAGATACGGTATATTACCTACTATGAAATGCATGATAGCCTAAGCAAAGGTAATAACCCAAAAGATATGGTATATTACCTACTATCAAATGCATGATAGCATAAGCAAAAGGTAATAACCCAAAAGATATAGTATATTACCTACTTTCAAACGAATGATAGCCTAAGAAAAGATAATAACCCACAAGATACGGTATATTACCTACTATCAAACGCATGATAGCCTAAGCAAAGATAATAACCCACAAGACACGGTATATTACCTACTATAAAACGTATGATACCCTAAGCAAAGGTAATAATCCACAAGAGACGGTATATTACCTACTATCAGGCGTATGATAGCCTAAGCAAAGTTAATAACCAAAAAAGATACGGTGTATTACCTACTATGAAACGCATGATAGCCTAAGCAAAGGTAATAACCCAAAAGATACAATATATTACCTACTATCAAACGCATGATAGCATAAGAAAAGGTAAAAACTTAAAATATACAGTATATTACCTACTATCAAACGCATGATAGCCTAAGGAAAGATAATATCCCACAAGATACGGTATATTACCTACTATCAAATGCATGATAGCCTAAGCAAAGATAATAACCCACAAGACACGTATATTACCTACTATCAAATGTATGATACCCTAAGTAAAGGTAATAATCCACAAGAGACGATATATTACCTACTATCAAACGTATGATACCCTAAACAAAGGTAATAACCCAAAAGAGACGGTATATTACCTACTATCCAACGTATGATACCCTAAGAAAAGGTAATAACACAAAAGATACGGTATATTACCTACTATCAAATGTATGATAGCCTAAGCAAAGGTAATAAGCCAAAAAGATACGATATATTACCTACTATCAGACGTATGATAGCCTAAGCAAAGGTGATAACCGAAAACATACGTTATAATACCTACTATCAGACGTATGATAGCTTAAGCAAACGTAATAACCCAAAACATACGGTATATTACCTACTATCAGACGTATGATAGCCTAAGCAAAAGTAATAACCCAAAAAACACGGTATATTACCTACTATCAGGCGTATGATAGCCTAAGCAAAGGTAATAACCAAAAAAGATACGGTATATTACCCTCTATGAAACGCATGATAGCCTAAGCAAAGATAATAACCCAAAAGATACGGTATATTACCTAATATCGAACGCATGATAGCATAAGCAAAGGTAATAATCCAAAAGATACAGTATATTACCTACTATAAAACGCATGATAGCCTAAGCAAAGATAATAACCCACAAGATACGGTATATTACCTCCTATCAAACGCATGATAGCCTAAGCAAAGATAAAAACCCACAAGATACGGTATATTACCTACTATCAAACGTATGATACCCTAAGCAAAGGTGATAATCCACAAGAGACGGTATATTACCTACTATCAAACGTATGATACCCTAAACAAAGGTAATAAGCCAAAAGACACGGTATATTACCTACTATCAAACGTATGATACCCTAAACAAAGGTAATAAGCCAAAAGAGACGGTATATTACCTACTATCAAACGTATGATACCCTAAGAAAAGGTAATAACACAAAAGATACGGTATATTACCTACTATCAAATGTATGATAGCCTAAGAAAAGGTAATAACCCAAAAAGATACGGTATATTACCTACTATCAGACGTATGATAGCCTAAGCAAAGGTAATAACCCAAAATATACGGTATATTACCTACTATCAGACGTATGATAGCTTAAGCAAAGGTAATAACCCAAAACATACGGTATATTACCTACTATCAGACGTATGATAGCCTAAGCAAATGTAATAACCCAAAAAATATGGTATATTACCTACTATCAGGCGTATGATAGCCTAAGCAAAGGCAATAACCAAAAAAGGCACGGTATATTACCTACTACGAAAGGCATGATAGCCTAAGCAAAGGTAATAACCCAAAAGATACGGTATATTACCTACTATCAAACGCATGATAGCATATGCAAAGGTAATAACCCAAAAGATACAGTATATTACATACTATCAAACGCATGATAGCCTAAGCAAAGATAATAACCCACAAGACACGGTATATTACCTACTATCAAACGTATGATACCCGAAGCAAAAATAATAATCCACAAGAGACGGTATATTACCTACTATCAAACGTATGATACCCTAAACAAAGGTAATAACCCAAAAGAGACGGTATATTACCTACTATCAAACGTATGATACCCTAAGAAATAGTAATAACACAAAAGATACGGTATATTACCTACTATCAAATGTATGATAGCCTAAGCAAATGGAATAACCCAAAAAGATATGGTATATTACCTACTATCAGACGTATGATAGCCTAAGCAAAGGTAATAAACCAAAACATACGGTATATTACCTACTATCAGACGTATAATAGCTTAAGCAAAGGTAATAACCCAATATATACGGTATATTACCTACTATCAGACGTACGATAGCCTAAGCAAAGGTAATAACCAAAAAAGATACGGTATATTACCTACTATGAAATGCATGATAGCCTAAGCAAAGGTAATAACCCAAAAGATACGGTATATTACCTACTATCAAATGCATGATAGCATAAGCAAAGGTAATAACCCAAAAGATACAGTATATTACCTACTTTCAAACGAATGATAGCCTAAGAAAAGATAATAACCCACAAGATACGGTATATTACCTACTATCAAACGCATGATAGCCTAAGCAAAGATAATAACCCACAAGACACGGTATATTACCTACTATAAAACGTATGATACCCTAAGCAAAGGTAATAATCCACAAGAGACGGTATATTACCTACTATCAGTCGTATGATAGCCTAAGAAAAGTTAATAACCTAAAAAGATATGGTGTATTACCTACTATGAAACGCATGATAGCCTAAGCAAAGGTAATAACCCAAAAGATACAATATATTACCTACTATCAAACGCATGATAGCATAAGAAAAGGTAAAAACTTAAAAGATACAGTATATTACCTACTATCAAACGCATGATAGCCTAAGGAAAGATAATATCCCACAAGATACGGTATATTACCTACTATCAAATGCATGATAGCCTAAGCAAAGATAATAACCCACAAGACACGTATATTACCTACTATCAAATGTATGATACCCTAAGCAAAGGTAATAATCCACAAGAGACGATATATTACCTACTATCAAACGTATGATACCCTAAACAAAGGTAATAACCCAAAAGAGACGGTATATTACCTACTATCCAACGTATGATACCCTAAGAAAAGGTAATAACACAAAAGATACGGTATATTACCTACTATCAAATGTATGATAGCCTAAGCAAAGGTAATAAGCCAAAAAGATACGATATATTACCTACTATCAGACGTATGATAGCCTAAGCAAAGGTGATAACCGAAAACATACGTTATAATACCTACTATCAGACGTATGATAGCTTAAGCAAACGTAATAACCCAAAACATACGGTATATTACCTACTATCAGACGTATGATAGCCTAAGCAAAAGTAATAACCCAAAAAACACGGTATATTACCTACTATCAGGCGTATGATAGACTAAGAAAAGGTAATAACCAAAAAAGATACGGTATATTACCCTCTATGAAACGCATGATAGCCTAAGCAAAGGTAATAACCCAAAAGATACGGTATATTACCTACTATCGAACGCATGATAGCATAAGCAAAGGTAATAATCCAAAAGATACAGTATATTACCTACTATAAAACGCATGATAGCCTAAGCAAAGATAATAACCCACAAGATACGGTATATTACCTCCTATCAAACGCATGATAGCCTAAGCAAAGATAAAAACCCACAAGATACGGTATATTACCTACTATCAAACGTATGATACCCTAAGCAAAGGTGATAATCCACAAGAGACGGTATATTACCTACTATCAAACATATGATACCCTAAACAAAGGTAATAAGCCAAAAGACACGGTATATTACCTACTATCAAACGTATGATACCCTAAACAAAGGTAATAAGCCAAAAGAGACGGTATATTACCTACTATCAAACGTATGATACCCTAAGAAAAGGTAATAACACAAAAGATACGGTATATTACCTACTATCAAATGTATGATAGCCTAAGAAAAGGTAATAACCCAAAAAGATACGGTATATTACCTACTATCAGACGTATGATAGCCTAAGCAAAGGTAATAACCCAAAACATACGGTATATTACCTACTATCAGACGTATGATAGCTTAAGCAAAGGTAATAACGCAAAACATACGGTATATTACCTACTATCAGACGTATGATAGCCTAAGCAAATGTAATAACCCAAAAAATATGGTATATTACCTACTATCAGGCGTATGATAGCCTACGCAAAGGCAATAACCAAAAAAGGCACGGTATATTACCTACTACGAAAGGCATGATAGCCTAAGCAAAGGTAATAACCCAAAAGATACGGTATATTACCTACTATCAAACGCATGATAGCATATGAAAAGGTAATAACCCAAAAGATACAGTATATTACATACTATCAAACGCATGATAGCCTAAGCAAAGATAATAACCCACAAGATACGGTATATTACCTACTATCAAACGCATGATAGCCTAAGCAAAGATAATAACCCACAAGATATGGTACATTACCTACTATCAAACGTATGATACCCTAAGCAAAGGTAATAATCCACAAGAGACGGTATATTACCTACTATCAGGCGTATGATACCCTAAACAAAGGTAATAACCCAAAAGAGACGGTGTATTACCTACTATCAAACGTATGATACCCTAAGAAAAGGTAATAACACAAAAGATACGGTATATTACCTACTATCAAATGTATGATAGCCTAAGCAAAGGCAATAACCCTAAAAGATAAAGTATATTACCTATTATCAGACGTATGATAGCCTAAGCTAAGGTAATAACCCAAAACATATGGTATATTACCTACTATCAGACGTATGATAGCTTAAGCAAAGGTAATAAACCAAGACATACGGTATATTACCTACTATCAGACGTATGATAGCCTAAGCAAAGGTAATAACCCAAAAAATACGGTAAATTACCTACTATCAGGCGTATGATAGCCTAAGCAAAGGTAATAACCAAAAAAGATACGGTATATTACCTACTATCAAACGCATGATAGCCTAAGCAAAGGTAATAACCCAAAAGATACGGTATATTACCTACTATCAAACGCATGATAGCATAAGCAAAGGTAATAACCCAAAAGATACAGTATATTACCTACTATCAAACGCATGATAGCCTAAGCAAAGATAATAACCCACAAGATACGACATATTACCTACTATCAAAGGCATGATAGCCTAAGCAAAGATAATGACCCACAAGATACGATATATTACCTACTATCAAACGTATGATACCCTCATCAAAGGTAATAATCCACAAGAGACGGTATATTACCTACTATCAAACGTATGATACCCTAAACAAAGGTAATAACCCAAAAGAGACGGTATATTACCTACTATCAAACGTATGAACCCTAAGGAAAGGTAATAACACAAAAGATACGGTATATTACCTACTGTAAAATGTATGATAGCCTAAGCAAAGGTAATAACCTAAAAAGATACGGTATATTACCTACTATCAGACGTATGATAGCCTAAGCAAAGGTAATAACCCAAAACATATGGTATATTACCTACTATCAGACGTATGATAGCTTAAGCAAAGGTAATAACCCAACACATACGGTATATTACGTACTATCAGACGTATGATAGCCTAAGCAAAGGTAATAACCCAAAAATTACGGTATATTACCTACTATCCGGCTTATGATAGCCTAAGCAAAGGTAATAACCAAAAAAGATACGGTATATAACCTACTATCAAACGCATGATAGCCTAAGCAAAGATAATAACCCAAAAGATATGGTATATTACCTACTATCAAACGCATGACAGCTTAAGCAAAGGTAATAACCCAAAAGATACAGTATAGTACCTACTATCAAACGCATGATAGCCTAAGCAAAGATAATAACCCACAAGATACGGTATAATACCTACTATCAAACGCATGATAGCCTAAGCAAAGATAATAACCCACAAGATACGGTATATTACCTACTATCAAACGTATGATACCCTAAGCAAAGGTAATAATCCACAAGAGACGGTATATTACCTACTATCAAACGTATGATACCCTAAACAAATGTAATAAGCCAAAAGAGACGGTATATTACCTACTATCAAACGTATGATACCCTAAGAAAAGGTAATAACACAAAAGATACGGTATATTACCTACTATCAAATGTATGATAGCCTAACTAAAGGTAATAACCCAAAAAGATACGGTATATTACCTACTATCAGACGTATGATAGCCTAAGCAAAGGTAATAACCCAAAAGATACGGTATATTACCTACTATCAGACGTATGATAGCCTAAGCAAAGGTAATAACCCAAAAGATACGGTATATTACCTACTATCAAACAAATGATAGCCTAAGCAAAGTTAATAACCCAAAACATACTGTATATTACCTACTATCAAACCCCTGATAGCCTAAGCAAAGATAATAATCCACAAGAGACGGTATATTACCTACTATCAAACGTATGATACCCTAAGCAAAGGTAATAACCCAAAAGAGATGGTATATTACCTACTATCAAACGTATGATACCCTAAGAAAAGGTAATAACACAAATGATACGGTATATTACCTACCATCAAACGTATGATTGTCTAAGCAAAGGTAATAACCTATAAGATACAATATGTTACCTACTATCAAACGTATGATAGCCTAAGCGAAGGTAATAACCCAAAAGAGATGGTATGTTACCTACTATCAAACTTATAATAGCCTAAGCAAATGTAATAACCCAAAAAGATACGGTATATTACCTACTATCAGACGCATGATTGTCTAAGCAAAGGTAATAACCCAAAAGATACAATATGTTACCTACTATCAGACGTATGATAGCTGAAGCAAAGGTAATAACCCAAAAGATACGGTATGTTACCTACTATCAGACGCATGATAGCCTAAGCATAGGTAATAACCCACAAGATAAGGTATATTACCTACTATGAAACGTATGATAGCCTAAGCAAAGGTAATAACCCACAAGAGACGGTATATTACCTACTATCAAACGTATGATACCCTAAGAAAAGGTAATAACCCAAAAGAGACGGTAAATTACCTACTATCAAACGTATGATACTCTAAGAAAAGGTAATAACACAAAAGATACGGTATATTACCTATTATCAATTGTATGATTGTCTAAGCAAAGGTAAAAACCCAAAAGATATAGTATGTTACCTACTATAAAACGTAAGGTAATAACCCAAAAGATACGGTATGTTACCTATTATCAAACGTAGGATGGTGTAATACCCCAAATTTTACCCTCATATTTAGTCGGTCATTTCGCATATCGTCTCATAGGTGCATTCGCTAACCACTAACCAGTCATAAAGTGCGTTTTGTTTTGCAGAAAATACCCCAGGGGCGTTTTGGTCATTTTGAAGCATAACTCATAATTTTGGGTCTAATGAGGTTTTATTCCTGAGGCGTTTATTTACGTGGGTTGATATCAGTTTGGTTTGGAAAATCTGATCTGAGGAGCAGGGTTTAGCAAGAAATCATTCTTCTTTCTTCCAGAAGGAAAACGGTGAAAACTTCGACTGATTAATGGAACTTATTCATGCAAGGGTGGGATCAAATTAATTCCAGGATATTTGACTAGCAAGGTTTAATCGGATGTTGAGGTGTTTGCAAAGTAAAGCATGGAGAAGCAATTGGGAAATGATTTTAATAGAATATGTGAATTTTATTCATAATATTTTATTATCATTATTACAAGTTCGCAAAGTGAATTACAAAGAAGAAATGATTTGGATAAAAAACGTTATTGAATTTATTCATAATATTTTTTTGTTACAAGTTACAAGGAATGGCATTAAAGTTCTAAATCCTAAGTCCTAGAACTTCTAAGTGTCTTCACGCTGTCTTTAAGGTTCTCCGCAAAATCTTCGGCTAACCTGCACATCAAAAAGAAAACAAACAGTGTAGAAAAAATGTTAGAAGTTTTTTGACACTCTCAGAACAATGTCATCATCGAGTGCCGGGAGTGGCACAACCGAAGCTGCGACCTACCCCGTTACCAATCCGCACCGTTGGTGTCAGATCAGGTAATACATGTTCTTATCGTTACGGGACATCCGAGAGATAGAAGTAATAAAAGAAGCGGGATTGATTCGTTTTGCCGCAATGGGATTTCCGAACTGATACGAGAATAAGGCAACATAGGCAAATTCTGACTCAGACCCGGATGCCGGCAGGTCTGAGCCCCCTTGGTTTCAAATTTCCCAACACCTGAAAAGCCACAAGCATCATCAGAACCCAAAACATAAACAATTCATGAGCAGTATTAATCCTGAACCAGTAGGTGAGGTCATGAAAACCAAACAGAGGATTGAAATGCAAGCCAAAATTGCAAACAGAACGCCAGATGCAGACTGAACTGCATCAAAACAATGCATCAGGAGGCAGATTTATGCGCAAGAAGACATAAGAAAAGGTCCTACAAATCTGTCATGACAGAAAAGTATTCAGCAGTATCCAAAGAAACAAATCTGCATCTGCAAATATCCAAGAAAAGCCAATCAAACCAAATCAGAGCTAAGCTGCATCAAGCAACTGGTGTCTCAACACAAACTATCGATCATCAGGGAAGTACACCAGCAACATCAATATCTGCAAAGCAATATCAAGAGGTTTCAATATCAAGCATCACGAAAAACATAAGAACAGGACTGCTGCTAAAATGTCACAGAAAGATCCAATTGCTGGAAATCTAAACTAAGCCATCAAGACGGGTCACAAACATCATAGAAAAACAGACATTTGCAAGCTACGTCAAAGAGGCCAAGAATCATCAGCAGCGGGACAGGAATGACCACACTAAACTGAACATCGAAATGAATCCACAAGTTTAATCACAATACAAAAGCAGGGATTCACGCCACAATCACGCATGAGATACCAGGCCAGCCAATCGGTTCAAACTGCATAAAAACAATGGAAACAACGAAGAAATTCGAAGTTACATCAGCCCTCAGCTAATCATCATCGGGCATAAGCGTTCGAGTGGCTGGGAGAGCCACGGCCGGAGCCGCTACTAATTCCCTACCAAACATCGAACTACGGGACATACGGTAATTGTTGTTCACGCCGAAGGTCGTTACCACTAAGGCATCCAAATCAATTGACTCAGACCCTAAGGTCATCATCACCAATAACCTTCACTCGGCCGCTCTAACTTAAGTCGAAGCATCAGCATCCATTCTCTGAAAGAAGAAGAGGAAAAGCTAAATGCATCAAAAATTGCCAAATCGAAAACGCATCAGTACAGTCCAGATTGAATTCAAACAGGACAAACAAATTAATCCCGATATCGAACAGATCAAGTAAATTCAAAGGCAACTCAATCTACATCAGATAATGATCAAACACAAATTGAATCTGGAAAGGGAAAATTTCGAGTCAGATCCAAATGCATCAGGAAACATCTCCATTGGAGCCAATCTGAACCGATATGAACCAATCTGAATCAATTTGAATCAATCTGAACCAATAAAAAAAAAACGAATCAGTTCGAGATCAAAACATCAAACAGAGATACGAATCCATTAAGGAATCCTGGGAATTAAAATCAAACATCAATCAAATCTGAAGGCAAACCATATCAGGAAAATAGAGAGATTTTGATTTGATAATTAATCCCAAAGTAGATCAAAGCAAATCAGTTCAGACTAATAAAAGTGAATCGAATTAGGAAATCATATCAGCTCAATCAGGTTCTAAAAGAGGAAATAGAATATGATTCGATCTCACCAAAACCTCAATCAGGATTCCAAGAGCAGAAACGAGATCCCAATCGTATCAGAAAGCCCCTATTGGAACTCAATCTGGAAAAACCAAAGGAAATCAAAATCAAATAATATCAACACAAAATCAAATCAGATCAAGTGCATATCTCAGAAAAAACGCAAGTCCAAGGCCCAGAAGTTAGTTATAAAAAGGAAGGTACAACCTGATGAAAGGAGGGAGCCGTAAGAGGAGTTGAAACCCTAGACGGAGAGTACCAGAAACGGCGAAGAATCCACATGCGAAAACCCTAAACGGCGCGAACTCAGACGAAGAACGATCGTCATCATCGTTCAAAACATCATCGCGCATCAATATCATCTGAACAATCAATATCATCTGAACAATCAATATCATCTGAACAATCAATATCATCCGCGAAGCACCGACGAGAAGATCGCCTTCGCCGTTGGCGGGCAATCAACGCCAAGCCTCAGATCACCTCATCATCGGCTGTTTCGTCATAAATGTGAGCTGTGAGACATTTTCCTCACCATATTCATGTTTTATTTCAGGAATGAAGAAAATCGGAAGAGGATCGCGAGAGAGAACGGAGAATCGAAGAAGAAAGACGAGAGGAAGAAGAACGGCGCCGCAAATGGTGTTAGGGTTATGAAACCCTAAAAAGAATCCTTTTGTCATTTTCGTTTCCACCGGGTTGGGTCCGGGTGTGATGACCGGCCCAACCCCTTTATGTTTTATTTTTTTATTTTGTTTTTTGATTATTTGTTTTAATTGTTTTTAAATTGTTTTTAATAATTTAAGAAAACTGTTTTAAAAAACCTTTTTTGTGAAAATATAATAAAAATCTTAAAAACCTTTTTATAGTAAAATAAAAAACCTCTTTTTTTTAAAAAATAAAAATTAAACTTTTTTATAAAATTAAAACTTTTAAAAATGAAAAAACTTTTTTAAATAAAATAAGAAAAACCTTTTTTTAAAAAATACAAAAATAAAACTTTTTTAATTAAATTTCTTTTGCAAGCTAACATTTAATTATTAATATTTTTCAAATAAGACAACAATAAAATCTCAAATTTGCATCTTTTTCTTAACTCATTCGATCACCGCCTAACTCTGCCTACTAATGCCATTTGTTCATTTTGCAGCTCATTACCTTTACCGTTACTTATCGCATTTTATTACTATATTGTAACTTCTTCTCATATGTAACTACGCGAACCAATAATCGCACTTTAAATTTCTGCCTTTTAATTTCTGTTTGTATGGCTTTAACCGCCGTCTTTATTTTCTGCTTGCATAACTCAATCATCTCACATCTTCATTAACATTCCAGTCACACTACACACCTCCGAAGGAATTAGGTCTAGCCGTTTGACCGCCGCGTCAATAGTCCTCAACTTCAAACCCTTACAACCTCACAAACCCTAATTTTCACAAATGCCTCGCCGCAGGCAAGATTACAATTTTACCCCTAGTATTAGGTCAAAGAGCCGCCGCACTCATTTTAGGGTTTCCCGCCGCGGAATCCCTAACCTAATTTAACCCTAATTACAACTTAACAATTCAACGTAGAGATTTGGAGTTTCTACACTCCGCGTAAGCGTGTCCTTAAGACATGTTTATTCCCCGTGAGACCTTGACCACAGTCAAGAAGTCTCTAACCTCCCTTTTGAGGGGAACTACGATTACTCTGATTCCACTCCCGTAAGGATACGTAGGCACAAGATGCGATGTCTTGCCGAGTAAACTTAGAATTAACCCCTTAGGTCCTTTAAACCCTTAATCCTTTGTACATATACCTTAAGCAAATAAATAAAGCAAATAGTAAACATCTGAACAAAAGGTTCCTGTAGAGTACTACAGAAGTTTAGGGTGTTAATACCTTCCCTAATCTTAACCAACCCCCGAACCCTAGATCTTTCCCCGCATTGTGTTTACGATGCAAAAATAGGTTTTCCCTCTTTTGACCTTTTCCTTCGGATAAATCAAAGAGCGGTTGTGAATTGAATTGCGATTCAAATTAATTAATAATTTGATATCCTATTTCCACCGCAACAGATGGCATAAGCAAAGGTAATAACCCAAAAGACACGGTATGTTACCTACTATCAAACGTATGATAGCCTAGGAAAACATAATAACCTAAAAAGATACGGTATATTACCTACTATCAAACGTATAATAGCCTAAGCAAAGGTAATAACCCAAAAGATACGGTATATTACCCACTATCAGACGTGTGATTGTCTAAGCAAGGGTAATTACCCAAAAGATACGGTATGTTACCTACTATCAAAAGTATGATAGCCTAAGCAAAGGTAATAACCCTATAAGATACGGTATATTGCCTACTATCAAACGTATGATAGCCTAAGCAAAGGTAATAACCCAAAAGATACGGTACGTTACCTAGTATCAAACGCATGGTAGCCTAAGCAAAGGTAATAGCCTAATAAGATACGGTATGTTACCTAATATCAAACATATGATAGCCTAAGCAAAGGTAATAACCCAAAAAGATACGGTATATTACCTACTATCAAACGTATGATAGCCTAAGCAAAGGGAATAACCCAAAAGAGACAGTATATTACCTACTATCAGACGTATGATAGCCTAAGAAAAGGTAATAACTCAAAAACATACGGTATATTACCTACTATTAGTCGTATGATAGCCTAAGCAAAGGTAATAACCAAAAAAGTTACGGTATATTACCTAATATCAAACGTATGATAGCCTAAGAAAAGGTAATAACCCAAAAGATACGGTATCTTACCTACTATCAAACGCATGATAGCCTAAGCAAAGGTAATAACCCAAAAGATACGGTATATTACCTATTATCAAACGCATGATAGCCTAAGCAAAGATATTAACCCACAAGATACGGTATATTACCTACTATAAAAAGTATGATACGCTAAGAAAAGGTAATAGCCCAAAAGATACGGTATATTACATACTATCAGACGTACGGTAGCCCAAGCAAAGGTAATAACCCAAAAGATACGGTATGTTACCTACTATCAGATGTATGATAGCCTAAGCATAGGTAATAACCCAATAAGATGCGGTATATTACCTACTATCGGGCGTATGATAGCCTAAGAAAACGTAATAACCAAAAAAGATACGGTATATTACCTACTATCAAACGTATCATAGCCTAAGCAAACGTAATAACCTAAAAGATACGGTAGATTACCTAATATCAAACGCATAATAGCCTAAGCAAAGGTAATAACCCAAAATATAAGGTATATTACCTACAATCAGACGTATGATTGTCTAAGCAAGGCTAATAACCCAAAAGATACGGTATGTTACCTACTAACAAACGTATGATAGCCTAGGCAAAGGTAATAAACCAAAAGATACAGTATGTTACCTACTATCAAACGTATGATAGCCTAAGCAAAGGTAATAACCCAATAAGATACGGTATATTACCTACTATCAAACGTATGATAGCCTAAGCAAAGGTAATAACCCAAAAGATACGGTATGTTACCTAGTATTAAACGTATGATAGCCTAAGCAAAGGTAATAACCCGAAAGATACGGTATGTTACCTAATATCAAACGTATGATAGCCTAAGCAAAGGTAATAACCAAAAAAGATACGGTATATTACCTACTATCAAACGCATGATAGCTTAAGCAAAGGCAATAACCCAAAAGATAAGGTATATCACCTATTATCAGACGCCAGATAGCCTAAGCAAAGGTAATAACCCAAAAGAGAAGGTATATTACCTACTATCAAACGTATAATACCCTAAGAAAAGGTAATAACCCAAAATATACGGTATATTACCTACTTTCAAACATTTGATAGCCTAAGCAAAGGTAATAACCAAAAAGATACGGTATGTTACCTACTATCGAACGTATGATAGCCTAAGCAAGGGTATATACCCAAAAGATACGGTATGTTACCTACTATCAAACGTATGATAGCATAAGCAAACGTAATAACCTTAAAAGATACGGTATATTACCTACTATCAAACGTATAATCACCTAAGCAAAGGTAATAACCCAAACGATACGGTATGTTACCAACTATCAGACGTATGATTGTCTAAGCAAGGGCAATAACCCAAAAGATACGGTATGTTACCTATTATCAAATGTATGATAGCCTAAGCAAAGGTAATAACCCAATAAGATACGGTATATTACCTACTATCAAACGTATGATAGCCTAAGCAAAGGTAATAACCCAAAAGATACGGTATGTTACCTAGTATCAAACGCATGATAGCCTAAGCAAAGGTAATAACCTAATAGGATAAGGTATGTTACCTAATATCAAACGTATGATAGCCTAATCAAAGGTAATAACCCAAAAAGATACGGTATATTACCTACTATCAAACGTATGATAGCCTAAGCAAAGGGAATATCCCAAAAGATACAGTATATTACCTACTATCAGACGTATGATAGCCTAAGCAAAGGTAATAACCCAAAAAGATACGGAATATTACCTCCTATCAGACGTATGATAGCCTTAGCAAAGGGAATACCCCAAAAGATACGGTATATTACCTACTATCAGTCGTATGATAGCCTAAGCAAAGGTAATAACCCAAAGAGATACGGTATGTTACCTACAATCAAACGTATGATAGCCTAAGCAAACGTAATAACCTAAAAAGATATGGTATATTACCTACTATCAAACGTATAATCGCCTAAGCAAAGGTAACAACCCAAAAGATACGGTATGTTACCTACTATCAGACGTATGATTGTCTAAGCAAGGGTAATAACCCAAAAGATACGGTATGTTACCTATTATCAAACGTATGATAGCCTAAGCAAAGGTAATAACCCAATTAGATACGGTATATTACCTACTATCAAACGTATGATAGCCTAAGCAAAGGTAATAACCCAAATGATACGGTATGTTACCTAGTATCAAACGCATGATAGCCTAAGCAAAGGTAATAACCTAATAAGATAAGGTATGTTACCTAATATCAAACGTATGATAGTCTAAGCAAAGGTAATAACCCAAAAAGATACGGTATATTACCTACTATCAAACGTATGATAGCCTAAACAAAGGGAATAACCCAAAAGAGACGGTATATTACCTACTATCAGACGTATGATAGTCGAAGCAAAGGTAATAACCCAAAAAGATACGGTATATTACCTCCTATCAGACGTATGATAGCCTAAGCAAAGGGAATACCCCAAAAGATACGGTATATTACATACTATCAGTCGTATGATAGCCTAAGCAAAGGTAATAACCCAAAAAGATACGGTATATTACCTACTATCAAACGCATGATAGCTTAAGCAAAGGTAATAACCCAAAAGATACGGTATATTACTTACTATCAAATGCATGATAGCCTAATCAAAGATAATAACCCACAACATATGGTATATTACCTACTATCAAACGTATGATAGACTAAGGAAAGGTAATAACCCACAAGAGACGGTATCTTACCTACTATCAAACGTATGACACCCTAAGCAAAGGTAATAACCCAAAAGAGACGGTATATTACCTACTATCAAACGTATGATACCCTAAAAAAAGGTAATAACCCAAAAGATACGGTATATTACCTACTATCAAACGTTTGATTGTATAAGCAAAGGTAATAACCCAAAAGATACAGTATGTTACCTACTATCGAACGTATGATAGCCTAAGCAAAGGTAATAACCCAAAAGATACGGTATGTTACCTACTATCAAACGTATGATAGCCGAAGCAAAGGTAATAACCCAAAAAGATACGGTATATTACCTCCTATCAGACGTATGATAGCCTAAGCAAAGGGAATACCCCAAAAGATACTGTATATTACCTACTATTAGTCGTATGATAGCCTAAGCAAAGGTAATAACCCAAAAGATAAGGTACGTTACCTAGTATCAAACGCATGATTGCCTAAGCAAAGGTAATAACCTAATAAGATACGGTATGTTACCTAATATCAAACGTATGATAGCCTATGAAAAGGTAATAACCCAAAAAGATACGGTATATTACCTACTATCAAATGTATCATAGCCTAAGGAAAGGGAATAACCCAAAAGAGACGGTATATTACCTACTATCAGACGTATGATAGCCTAAGCAAAGGTAATAACCCAAAAAGATACGGTATATTACTTACTATCAGACGTATGATAGCCTAAGCAAAGGGAATACCCCAAAAGATACGGTATATTACCTACTATCAGTCGTATGATAGCCTAAGCAAAGGTAATAACCCAAAAAGATACAGTATATTACCTACTATCAGACGTATGATAGCCTAAGCAAAGGGAATACCCCAAAAGATACGGTATATTACCAACTATCAGTCGTATGATAGCCTAAGCAAAGGTAATAACCCAAAAAGATACGGTATATTACCCACTATCAAACGCATGATAGCCTAAGCAAAGGTAATAACCCAAAAGATACGGTATATTACTTACTATCAAATGCATGATAGCCTAATCAAAGATAATAACCCACAACATATGGTATATTACCTACTATCAAACGTATGATAGACTACGGAAAGGTAATAACCCACAAGAGACGGTATATTACCTACTATCAAAAGTATGATACCCTAAGCAAAGGTAATAACCCAAAAGAGACGGTATATTACCTACTATCAAACGTATGATACCCTAAAAAAAGGTAATAACCCAAAATATACGGTATATTACCTACTATCAAACGTATGATAGCCTAAGAAAACGTGATAACCTAAAAAGATACGGTATATTACCTACTATCAAACGTATAATAGCCTAAGCAAAGGTAATAACCCAAAAGATACGGTATATTACCTACTATCAGGCGTATGATTGTCTAAGCAAGGGTAATAACCCAAAAGATACGGTATGTTACCTACTATCAAACGTATGATAGCCTAAGCAAAGGTAATAACCCAATAAGATACGGTATATTACCTACTATCAAACATATGATAGCCTAAGCAAAGGTAATAACCCAAAAGATACGGTATGTTACCTAGTATCAAACGCATGATAGCCTAAGCAAAGGTAATAACCTAATAAGATACGGTATGTTAACTAATATCAAACATATGATAGCCTAAGCAAAGGTAATAATGCAAAAAGATACGGTATATCACCTACTATCAAACGTATGATAGCCTAAGCAAAGGGAATAACCCAAAAGAGACAGTATATTACCTAATATCAGTCGTATGATAGCCTAAGCAAAGGTAATAACCCAAGAAGATACGGTATATTACCTCCTATAAGACATATGATAGCCTAAGCAAATGGAATACCCCAAAAGATACAGTATATTACCTACTATCAGTCGTATGATAGCATAAGCAAAGGTAATAACCCAAAAGATACGGTATGTTACCTAGTATCAAACGCATGATAGCCTAAGCAAAGGTAATAACCTAATAAGATACGGTATGTTACCTAATATCAAACGTATGATAGCCTAAGAAAAGGTAATAACCCAAAAAGATACGGTATGTTACCTACTATCAAACGTATGATAGCATAAGCAAAGGTAATAACCCAATAAGATACGGTATATTACCTACTATCAAACATATGATAGCCTAAGCAAAGTTAATAACCCAAAAGATATGGTATGTTACCTAGTATCAAACGCATGATAGCCTAAGCAAAGGTAATAACCTAATAAGATACGGTATGTTACATCATATCATGTATGATAGCCTAAGCAAAGGTAATAACCCAAAAAGATATGGTATATTACCTACTATCAAACGTATGATAGCCTAAGCAAACAGAATAACCCAAAAGAGACAGTATATTACCTACTATCAGACGTATGATACCCTAAAAAAAGGTAATAACCCAAAAGATACGGTATATTACCTACTATCAAACGTATGATTGTATAAGCAAAGGTAACAACCCAAAAGATACAGTATGTAACCTACTATCAAACGTATGATTGCCTAAGCAAAGGTAATAACCCAAAAGATACGGTATGTTACCTACTATAAAACGTATGATAATCTAAGCAAAGGTAATAACCCAAAAGATACGGTATGTTACCTACTATCAAACGTATGATAGCCTATGAAAATGTAATAACCTAAAAAGATACGGTATATTACCTACTATCAAACGTATAATAGCCTAAGCAAAGGTAATAACCCAAAAGATACGGTATATTACCTACTATCAGGCATATGATTGTCTAAGCAAGGGTAATAACCTAATAAGATACGGTATGTTACCTAATATCAAACGTATGAAAGCCTAAGCAAAGGTAATAATGCAAAAAGATACGGTATATTACCTACTATCAAACGTATGATAGCCTAAGCAAAGGGAATAACCCAAAAGAGACAGTATATTACCTACTATCAGACGTATGATAGCCTAGGCAAAGGTAATAACCCAAAAAGATACGGTATATTACTTCCTATCAGACGTATGATAGCCTAAGCAAAGGGAATACCCCAAAAGTTATGGTATATTACCTACTATCATTCGTATGATAGCCTAAGCAAAGGTAATAACCCAAAAGATACGGTACGTTATCTAGTATCAAACGCATGATAGCCTAAGCAAAGGTAATAACCTAATAAGATACGGTATGTTACCTAATATCAAACGTATGATAACCTAAGAAAAGGTAATAACTCAAAAAGATACGGTATATTACCTACTATCAAATGTATGATAGCCTAAGGAAAGGGAATAACCCAAAAGAGACGGTATATTACCTACTATCAGACGTATGATAGCCTAAGTAAAGGTAATAACCCAAAAAGATACGGTACATTACCTACTATCAGACGTATGATAGCCTAAGCAAAGGGAATACCCCAAAAGATACGGTATATTACCTTTTATAAGTCGTATGATAGCCTAAGCAAAGGTAATAACCCAAAAAGATACGGTATATTAACTACTATCAGACGTATGATAGCCTAAGAAAAGGTAATAACCCAAAAGATAAGGTATGTTACTTACTATCAAACGCATGATAGCCTAAGCAAAGGTAATAACCCAAAAGATACGATATATTACTTACTATCAAACGCATGATAGCCTAATCAAAGATAATAACCCACAACATATGGTATATTACCTACTATCAAACGTAGGATAGACTAAGGAAAGGTAATAACCCACAACATACGGTATATTACCTACTATCAAACGTATGATACCCTAAGCAAAGGTAATAACCCAAAAGAGACGGTATATTACCTACTATCAAACGTATGATACCCTAAAAAAAGGTAATAACCCACAACATACGGTATATTACCTACTATCAAACGTATGATACCCTAAGCAAAGGTAATAACCCAAAAGATACGGTATGTTACCTACTATCAAACGTATGATAGCCTAAGAAAATGTAATAACCTAAAAAGATACAGTATATTACCTACTATCAAACGTATAATAGCCTAAGCAAAGGTAATAACCCAAAAGATACGGTATATTACCTACTATCAGGCATATGATTGTCTAAGCAAGGGTAATAACCTAATAAGATACGGTATGTTACCTAATATCAAACGTATGAAAGCCTAAGCAAAGGTAATAACGCAAAAAGATACGGTATATTACCTACTATCAAACGTATGATAGCCTAAGCAAAGGGAATAACCCAAAAGAGACAGTATATTACCTACTATCAGACGTATGATAGCCTAGGCAAAGGTAATAACCCAAAAAGATACGGTATATTACTTCCTATCAGACGTATGATAGCCTAAGCAAAGGGAATACCCCAAAAGATATGGTATATTACCTACTATCATTCGTATGATAGCCTAAGCAAAGGTAATAACCCAAAAGATACGGTACGTTACCTAGTATCAAACGCATGATAGCCTAAGCAAAGGTAATAACCTAATAAGATACGGTATGTTGCCTAATATCAAACGTATGATAGCCTAAGCAAATGGAATACCCGAAAAGATACGGTATATTACCTAATATCAGACGTATGATAGCCTAAGAAAAGGTAATAACCCAAAAGATACGGTATGTTACCTACTATCAAACGTATGATAGCCTAAGCAAACGTAATAACCCAAAAAGATACGGTATATTACCTACTATCAAACGCATGATAGCCTAAGCAAAGGTAATATCCCAAAAGATACGGTATATTACTTACTATCAAACGCATGATAGCCTAATCAAAGATAATAACCCACAACATATGGTATATTACCTACTATCAAATGTATGATACCCTAAGCAAAGGTAATAACCCAAAAGAGACGGTATATTACCTACTATCAAACGTATGATACCCTAAAAAAAGGTAATATCCCAAAAGATACGGTATATTACCTACTATCAAACGTATGATTGTATAAGCAAAGGTAATAACCCAAAAGATACAGTATGTTACCTACTATCGAACGTATGATAGCCTAAGCAAAGGTAATAACCCAAAAGATACGGTATGTTACCTACTATCAAACGTATGATAGCCTAACCAAAGGGAATAACCCAAAAGGGTCAGTATATTACCTACTATCAGACGTATGATAGCCTATTCAAAGGTAATAACCCAAAAAGATACGGTATATTACCTACTATCAGACGTATGATAACCTAAGCAAAGGGAAACCCCAAAAGATACGGTATATTACCTACTATCAGTCGTATGATAGCCTAAGCAAAGGTAATAACCCAAAAAGATACGGTATATTACCTAATATCAAACGTATGATAGCCTAAGAAAAGGTAATAACCCAAAAGATATGGTATATTACCTACTATCAAATGCATGATAGCCTAAGCAAAGTTAATAACCCAAAAGATACGGTATATTACCTACTATCAAACGCATGATAGCCTAAGAAAATGTAATAACCTAAAAAGATACGGTATATTACCTACTATCAAACGTATAATAGCCTAAGCAAAGGTAATAACCCAAAAGATACGGTATATTACCTACTATCAGGCGTATGATTGTCTAAGCAAGGGTAATAACCTAATAAGATATAGTATGTTACCTAATATCAAACGTATGAAAGCCTAAACAAAGGTAATAACGCAAAAAGATACGGTATATTACCTACTATCAAACGTATGATAGCCTAAGCAAAGGGAATAACCCAAAAGAGACAGTATATTACCTACTCTCAGACGTATGATAGCCTAGGCAAAGGTAATAACCCAAAAAGATACGGTATGTTACTTCCTATCAGACGTATGATAGCCTAAGCAAAGGGAATACCCCAAAAGATATGGTATATTACCTACTATCATTCGTATGATAGCCTAAGCAAAGGTAATAACCCAAAAGATACGGTACGTTACCTAGTATCAAACGCATGATAGCCTAAGCTAAGGTAATAACCTAATAAGATACGGTATGTTACCTAATATCAAACGTATGATAGCCTAAGCAAATGGAATACCCGAAAAGATACGGTATATTACCTAATATCAGACGTATGATAGCCTAAGAAAAGGTAATAACCCAAAAGATACGGTATGTTACCTACTATCAAACGTATGATAGCCTAAGCAAACGTAATAACCCAAAAAGATACGGTATATTACCTACTATCAAACGCATGATAGCCTAAGCAAAGGTAATATCCCAAAAGATACGGTATATTACTTACTATCAAACGCATGATAGCCTAATCAAAGATAATAACCCACAACATATGGTATATTACCTACTATCAAACGTATGATACCCTAAGCAAAGGTAATAACCCAAAAGAGACGGTATATTACCTACTATCAAACGTATGATACCCTAAAAAAAGGTAATAACCCAAAAGATACGGTATATTACCTACTATCAAACGTATGATTGTATAAGCAAAGGTAATAACCCAAAAGATACAGTATGTTACCTACTATCGAACGTATGATAGCCTAAGCAAAGGTAATAACCCAAAAGATACGGTATGTTACCTACTATCAAACGTATGATAGCCTAACCAAAGGGAATAACCCAAAAGGGACAGTACATTACCTACTATCAGACGTATGTTAGCCTATTCAAAGGTAATAACCCAAAAAAATACGGTATATTACCTACTATCAGACGTATGATAACCTAAGCAAAGGGAATACCCAAAAAGATACGGTATATTACCTACTATCAGACGTATGATAACCTAAGCAAAGGGTATATTACCTACTATCAGTCGTATGATAGCCTAAGCAAAGGTAATAACCCAAAAAGATACGGTATATTACCTAATATCAAACGTATGATAGCCTAAGAAAAGGTAATAACCCAAAAGATATGGTATATTACCTACTATCAAATGCATTATAGCCTAAGCAAAGTTAATAACCCAAAAGATACGGTATATTACCTACTATCAAACGCATGATAGCCTAAGAAAATGTAATAACCTAAAAAGATACGGTATATTACCTACTATCAAACGTATAATAGCCTAAGCAAAGGTAATAACCCAAAAGATACGGTATATTACCTACTATCAGGTGAATGATTGTCTAAGCAAGGGAAATAACCTAATAAGATACAGTATGTTACCTAATATCAAACGTATGATAGCCTAAGCAAAGGTAATAGCGCAAAAAGATACGGTATATTACCTACTATCAAACGTATGATAGCCTAAGCAAAGGGAATAACCCAAAAGAGACAGTATAATACCTACTATCAGACGTATGATAGCCTAGGCAAAGGTAATAACCCAAAAAGATACGGTATATTACTTCCTATCAGACGTATGATAGCCTAAGCAAAGGGAATACCCCAAAAGATATGGTATATTACCTACTATCATTCGTATGATAGCCTAAGCAAAGGTAATAACCCAAAAGATACGGTACGTTACCTAGTATCAAACGCATGATAGCCTAAGCAAAGGTAATAACCTAATAAGATACGGTATGTTACCTAATATCAAACGTATGATAGCCTAAGCAAATGGAATACCCGAAAAGATACGTTATATTACCTAATATCAGACGTATGATAGCCTAAGAAAAGGTAATAACCCAAAAGATACGGTATGTTACCTACTATCAAACGTATGATAGCCTAAGCAAACGTAATAACCCAAAAAGATACGGTATATTACCTACTATCAAACGCATGATAGCCTAAGCAAAGGTAATATCCCAAAAGATACGGTATATTACTTACTATCAAACGCATGATAGCCTAATCAAAGATAATAACCCACAACATATGGTATATTACGTACTATCAAACGTATGATACCCTAAGCAAAGGTAATAACCCAAAAGAGACGGTATATTACCTACTATCAAACGTATGATACCCTAAAAAAAGGTAATAACCCTAAAGATACGGTATATTACCTACTATCAAACGTATGATTGTATAAGCAAAGGTAATAACCCAAAAGATACAGTATGTTACCTACTATCGAACGTATGATAGCCTAGGCAAAGGTAATAACCCAAAAGATACGGTATGTTACCTACTATCAAACGTATGATAGCCTAACCAAAGGGAATAACCCAAAAGGGACAGTACATTACCTACTATCAGACGTATGTTAGCCTATTCAAAGGTAATAACCCAAAAAGATACGGTATATTACCTACTATCAGACGTATGATAACCTAAGCAAAGGGAATACCCAAAAAGATACGGTATATTACCTACTATCAGACGTATGATAACCTAAGCAAAGGGTATATTACCTACTATCAGTCGTATGATAGCCTAAGCAAAGGTAATAACCCAAAAAGATACGGTATATTACCTAATATCAAACGTATGATAGCCTAAGAAAAGGTAATAACCCAAAAGATATGGTATATTACCTACTATCAAATGCATGATAGCCTAAGCAAAGTTAATAACCCAAAAGATACGGTATATTACCTACTATCAAACGCATGATAGCCTAAGAAAATGTAATAACCTAAAAAGATACGGTATATTACCTACTATCAAACGTATAATAGCCTAAGCAAAGGTAATAACCCAAAAGATACGGTATATTACCTACTATCAGGCGAATGATTGTCTAAGCAAGGGTAATAACCTAATAAGATACGGTATGTTACCTAATATCAAACGTATGAAAGCCTAAGCAAAGGTAATAACGCAAAAAGATACGGTATATTACCTACTATCAAACGTATGATAGCCTAAGCAAAGGGAATAACCCAAAAGAGACAGTATATTACCTACTATCTGACGTATGATAGCCTAGGCAAAGGTAATAACCCAAAAAGATACGGTATATTACTTCCTATCAGACGTATGATAGCCTAAGCAAAGGGAATACCCCAAAAGATATGGTATATTACCTACTATCATTCGTATGATAGCCTAAGCAAAGGTAATAACCCAAAAGATACGGTGCGTTACCTAGTATCAAACGCATGATAGCCTAAGCAAAGGTAATAACCTAATAAGATACGGTATGTTACCTAATATCAAACGTATGATAGCCTAAGCAAATGGAATACCCGAAAAGATATGGTATATTACCTAATATCAGACGTATGATAGCCTAAGAAAAGGTAATAACCCAAAAGATACGGTATGTTACCTACTATCAAACGTATGATAGCCTAAGCAAATGTAATAACCCAAAAAGATACGGTATATTACCTACTATCAAACACATGATAGCCTAAGAAAAGGTAATATCCCAAAAGATACGGTATATTACAGACTATCAAACACATGATAGCCTATTCAAAGATAATAACCCACAACATATGGTATATTACCTACTATCAAACGTATGATACCCTAAGCAAAGGTAATAACCCAAAAGAGACGGTATATTACCTACTATCAAACGTATGATACCCTAAAAAAAGGTAATAACCCAAAAGATACGGTATATTACCTACTATCAAACGTATGATTGTATAAGCAAAGGTAATAACCCAAAACATATGGTATGTTACCTACTATCAAACGTATGATAGCCTAACCCAAGGGGATAACCCAAAAGGGACAGTACATTACCTACTATCAGACGTATGATAGCCTATTTAAAGGTAATAACCCAAAAAGATACGGTATATTACCTACTATCAGACGTATGATAACCTAAGCAAAGGGAATACCCCAAAAGATACGGTATATTACCTACTATCAGTCGTATGATAGCCTAAGCAAAGGTAATAACCCAAAAAGATACGGTATATTACGTAATATCAAACGTATGATAGCCTAAGAAAAGGTAATAACCCAAAAGATATGGTATATTACCTACTATCAAATGCATGATAGCTTAAGCAAAGGTAATAACCCAAAAGATACGGTATATTACCTACTATCAAACGTATGAAAGACTAAGGAAAGGTAATAACCCACAAGAGACGGTATATTACCTAATATCAAACGTATGATACCCTAAGCAAAGGTAATAACCCAAAAGAGACGGTATATTACCTACTATCAAACGTATGATACACTAAGAAAAGGTAATAACCCAAAAGGTACGGTATATTACCTACTTTCAAACGTATGATTGTCTAAGCAAAGATAATAACCCAAAAGATACAATATGTTACCTACTATCAGATGTATGGTAGCCCAAGCAAAGGTAATAACCCAAAAGATACTGTATGTTACATACTATCAGACGTATGATAACCTAAGCATAGGTAATAACCCAATAAGATACGGTATATTACCTACTATCGGGCGTATTATAGCCTAAGAAAAGGTAATAACCAAAAAAGATACGGTATATTACCTACTATAAACGTATGATAGCCTAAGAAAACGTAATAACCTAAAAAGATACGGTAGATTACCTACTATCAAACGTATAATAGCCTAAGCAAAGGTTATAACCCAAAAGATACGGTATGTTACCTATTATTAAACGTATGATAGCCTAAGAAAATGTAATAACCTAAAAAGATACGGTATATTACCTACTATCAAACGTATAATAGCCTAAGCAAAGGTAATAACCCAAAAGATACAGTATATTACGTACTATCAGGCGTATGATTGTCTAAGCAAAGATAATAACCCAAAAGATATGGTATGTTACCTAGTATCTAACGCATGATAGCCTAAGCAAAGGTAATAACCTAATAAGATACGGTATGTTACCTAATATCAAACGTATGATAGCCTAAGCAAAGGTAATAACCCAAAAAGATACGGTATACTACCTACTATCAAACGTATGATAGCCTAAGTGAAGGGAATAACCCAAAAGAGACAGTATATTACCTACTATCAGACGTATGATAGCCTAAGCAAAGGTAATAACCCAAAAAGATACGGTATATTACCTACTATCAGACGTATGATAGCCTAGGCAAAGGGAATACCCGAAAAGATACGGTATATTACCTACTATCAGTCGTATGATAGCCTAAGCAAAGGTAATAACCCAAAAAGATACGGTATATTACCTAATATCAGACGTATGATAGCCTAAGAAAAGGTAATAACCCAAAAGATACGGTATGTTACCTACTATCAAACGTATGATAGCCTAAGCAAACGTAATAACCCAAAAAGATACGGTATATTATCTACTATCAAACGCATGATAGCCTAAGCAAAGGTAATAACCCAAAAGATACGGTATATTACCTACTATCAAACACATAATAGCCTAAGCAAAGATAATATCCCACAAGTTACGGTATATTACCCACTCTCAAACGTATGAAAGACTAAGGAAAGGTAATAACCCACAAGAGACGGTATATTACCTACTATCAAACGTATGATACCCTAAGCAAAGGTAATAACCCAAAAGAGACGGTATATTACCTACTATCAAACGTATGATACCCTAAAAAAAGGTAATAACCCAAAAGATACGGTATATTACCTACTATCAAACGTATGATTGTATAAGCAAAGGTAATAACCTAAAAGATAAAGTATGTTACCTACTATGGAATGTATGATAGCCTAAGCAAAGGTAATAACCCAAAAGATACGGTATGTTACCTACTATCAAACGTATGATAGCCTAACCAAAGGTAATAACCCAAAAGATACGGTATGTTACCTACTATCAAACGTATGATAGCCTAACCAAAGGTAATAACCCAAAAGATACGGTATGTTACCTACTATCAAACATATGATAGCCTAAGAAAACGTAATAAGCTAAAAAGATACGGTATATTACCTACTATCAAATGTACAATAGCCTAACAAAGGTAATAGCCCAAAAGATACGGTATATTACCAACTATCAGGCGTATGATTGTCTAAGCAAGGGTAATAACCCAAAAGATACAGTATGTTACCTACTATCAAATGTATGATAGCCTAAGCAAAGGTAATAACCCAAAAAGATACGGTATATTACCTACTATCAAACGTATGATAGCCTAAGCAAAGGGAATAACCCAAAAGGGACAGTACATTACCTACTATCAGACGTATGATAGCCTACGCAAAGGTAATAACCCAAAAAGATACGGTATATTACCTACTATCAGACGTATGATAACCTAAGCAAAGGGAATACCCCAAAAGATACGGTATATTACCTACTATCAGTCGTATGATAGCCTAAGCAAAGGTAATAACCCAAAAAGATACGGTATATTACCTAATATCAAACGTATGATAGCCTAAGAAAAGGTAATAACCCAAAAGATACGGTATATTATCTACTATCAAACGCATGATAGCCTAAGCAAAGGTAATAACCCAAAAGATACGGTATATTACCTACTATCAAACGCATAATAGCCTAAGCAAAGATAATATCTCACAAGATACGGTATATTACCCACTATCAAACGTATGAAAGACTAAGGAAAGGTAATAACCCACAAGAGAGGGTATATTACCTACTATCAAACGTATGATACCCTAAGCAAAGGTAATTACCCAAAAGAGACGGTATATTACCTACTATCAAACGTATGATACGCTAAGAAAAGGTAATAACCCAAAAGGTACGGTATATTACCTACTTTCAAACGTATGATTGTCTAAGCAAAGATAATAACCCAAAAGATACAATATGTTACCAACTATCAGACGTATGGTAGCCCAAGCAAAGGTAATAACCCAAAAGATACGATATGTTACCTACTATCAGACGTATGATAACCTAAGCATAGGTAATAACCCGATAAGATACGGTATATTACCTAATATCAAACGTATTATAGCCTAAGCAAAGGTAATAAACTAAAAAGATACGGTATATTACCTACTATCAAACGTATAATAGCCTTAGCAAAGGTAATAACCCAAAAGATACTGTATATTACCTACTATCAGACGTATGATTGTCTAAGCAAGGGTAATAACCCAAAAGATACGGTATGTTACCTACTATCAAACGTATAATAGCCTAAGCAAAGGTAATAACCCAATAAGATACGGTATATTACCTACTATCAAACGTATGATAGCCTAAGCAAAGGTAATAACCCAAAAGATACGGTATGTTACCTAGTATCAAACGCATGATAGCCTAGGCAAAGGTAATAACCTAATAAGATACGGTATGTTACCTAATATCAAACGTATGATAGCCTAAGAAAAGGTAATAACCTAAAAAGATACGGTATATTACCTACTATCAAATGTATGATAGCCTAAGCAAAGGGAATAACCCAAAAGAGACGGTATATTACCTACTATCAGACGTATGAAAGCCTAAGCAAAGGTAATAACCCTAAAAGATACGGTATATATTACCTACTATCAGACGTATGATAGCCTAAGCAAAGGGAATACCCCAAAAGATACGGTATATTACCTACTATCCGTCGTATGATAGCCTAAGCAAAGGTAATAACCCAAAACGATACGGTATATTACCTACTATCAGACGTATGATAGCCTAAGCAAAGGGAATACCCCAAAAGATACGGTATATTACCTACTATCAGTCGTATGATAGCCTAAGCAAAGGTAATAACCCAAAAAGATACGGTATATTACCTAATATCAGACGTATGATAGCCTAAGAAAAGGTAATAACCCAAAAGATACGGTATGTTACCTACTATCGAACGTATGATAGCCTAAGCAAACGTAATAACCCAAAAAGATACGTTATATTACCTACTATCAAACGCATGATAGCCTAAGCAAAGGTAATAACCCAAAAGATATGGTATATTACTTACTATCAAACGCATGATAGCCTAATCAAAGATAATAACCCACAACATATGGTATATTACCTACTATCAAACGTATGATAGACTAAGGAAAGGTAATAACACATAAGAAACGGTATATTACCTACTATCAAACCTATGATACCGAAAGCAAAGGTAATAAGCCAAAAGAGACGGTATATTACCTACTATCAAACATATGATACCCTAAAAAAAGGTAATAACCCAAAAGATACGGTATATTACCTACTATAAAACGTATGATTGTATAAGCAAAGGTAATAACCCAAAAGATACAGTATGTTACCTACTATCAAACATATGATAGCCTAAGGTAATAACCCAAAATATACGGTATGTTACCTACTATCAAACGTATGATAGCCTAAGCAAAGGTAATAACCCAAAAGATACGGTATGTTACCTACTATCAAACGTATGATAGCCTAAGAAAACGTAATAACCTAAAAAGATACAGTATATTACCTACTATCAAACGTATAATAGCCAGAGCAAAGGTAATAACCCAAAAGATACGGTATATTACCTACTATCAGGCGTATGATTGTCTAAGCAAGGGTAATAACCCAAAAGATACGGTATATTACCTACTATCAAACGTATGATAGCCTAAGCAAAGGTAATAACCCAATAAGATACGGTATATTACCTACTATCAAACGTATGATAGCCTAAGCAAAGGTAATAACCCAAAAGATACTGTATATTACCTACTATCAGACGTATGAATTTCTAAGCAAGGGTAATAACCCAAAAGATACGGTATGTTACCTACTATCAGAAGTATGATAGCCTAAGCAAAGGGAATACCCCAAAAGATACGGTATATTACCTACTATCAGTCGTATGATAGCCTAAGCAAAGGTAATAACCCAAAAAGATACGGTATATTACCTAATATCAAACGTATGATAGCCTAAGAAAAGGTAATAACCCAAAAGATACGGTATATTATCTACTATCAAGCGCATGATAGCCTAAGCAAAGGTAATAACCCAAAAGATACAGTATATTACCTACTATCAAACGCATAATAGCCTAAGCAAAGATAATATCTCACAAGATACGGTATATTACCCACTATCAAACGTATGAAAGACTAAGGAAAGGTAATAACCCACAAGAGAGGGTATATTACCTACTATCAAACGTATGATACCCTAAGCAAAGGTAATTACCCAAAAGAGACGGTATATTACCTACTATCCAACGTATGATACGCTAAGAAAAGGTAATAACCCAAAAGGTACGGTATATTACCTACTTTCAAACGTATGATTGTCTAAGCAAAGATAATAACCCAAAAGATACAATATGTTACCAACTATCAGACGTATGGTAGCCCAAGCAAAGGTAATAACCCAAAAGATACGATATGTTACCTACTATCAGACGTATGATAACCTAAGCATAGGTAATAACCCAATAATATACGGTATATTACCTAATATCAAACGTATTATAGCCTAAGCAAAGGTAATAACCTAAAAAGATACGGTATATTACCTACTATCAAACGTATAATAGCCTTAGCAAAGGTAATAACCTAAAAGATACTGTATATTACCTACTATCAGACGTATGATTGTCTAAGCAAGGGTAATAACCCAAAAGATACGGTATGTTACCTACTATCAAACGTATAATAGCCTAAGCAAAGGTAATAATCCAATAAGATACGGTATATTACCTACTATCAAACGTATGATAGCCTAAGCAAAGGATATAACCCAAAAGATACGGTATGTTACCTAGTATCAAACGCATGATAGCCTAGGCAAAGGTAATAACCTAATAAGATACGGTATGTTACCTAATATCAAACATATGATAGCCTAAGCAAAGGTAATAACCCAAAAAGATACGGTATACTACCTACTATCAAACGTATGATAGCCTAAGTGAAGGGAATAACCCAAAAGAGACAGTATATTACCTACTATCAGACGTATGATAGCCTAAGCAAAGGTAATAACCCAAAAAGATACGGTATATTACCTACTATCAGACGTATGATAGCCTAGGCAAAGGGAATACCCGAAAAGATACGGTATATTACCTACTATCAGTCGTATGATAGCCTAAGCAAAGGTAATAACCCAAAAAGATACGGTATATTACCTAATATCAGACGTATGATAGCCTATGAAAAGGTAATAACCCAAAAGATACGGTATGTTACCTACTATCAAACGTATGATAGCCTAAGCAAACGTAATAACCCAAAAAGATACGGTATATTATCTACTATCACACGCATGATAGCCTAAGCAAAGGTAATAACCCAAAAGATACGGTATATTACCTACTATCAAACACATAATAGCCTAAGCAAAGATAATATCCCACAAGTTACGGTATATTACCCACTCTCAAACGTATGAAAGACTAAGGAAAGGTAATAACCCACAAGAGACGGTATATTACCTACTATCAAACGTATGATACCCTAAGCAAAGGTAATAACCCAAAAGAGACGGTATATTACCTACTATCAAACGTATGATACCCTAAAAAAAGGTAATAACCCAAAAGATACGGTATATTACCTACTATCAAACGTATGATTGTATAAGCAAAGGTAATAACCTAAAAGATAAAGTATGTTACCTACTATGGAATGTATGATAGCCTAAGCAAAGGTAATAACCCAAAAGATACGGTATGTTACCTACTATCAAACGTATGATAGCCTAACCAAAGGTAATAACCCAAAAGATACGGTATGTTACCTACTATCAAACGTATGATAGCCTAACCAAAGGTAATAACCCAAAAGATACGGTATGTTACCTACTATCAAACATATGATAGCTTAAGAAAACGTAATAAGCTAAAAAGATACGGTATATTACCTACTATCAAATGTATAATAGCCTAACAAAGGTAATAGCCCAAAAGATACGGTATATTACCAACTATCAGGCGTATGATTGTCTAAGCAAGGGTAATAACCCAAAAGATACAGTATGTTACCTACTATCAAATGTATGATAGCCTAAGCAAAGGTAATAACCCAAAAAGATACGGTATATTACCTACTATCAAACGTATGATAGCCTAAGCAAAGGGAATAACCCAAAAGGGACAGTACATTACCTACTATCAGACGTATGATAGCCTACGCAAAGGTAATAACCCAAAAAGATACGGTATATTACCTACTATCAGACGTATGATAACCTAAGCAAAGGGAATACCCCAAAAGATACGGTATATTACCTACTATCAGTCGTATGATAGCCTAAGCAAAGGTAATAACCCAAAAAGATACGGTATATTACCTAATATCAAACGTATGATAGCCTAAGAAAAGGTAATAACCCAAAAGATACGGTATATTATCTACTATCAAACGCATGATAGCCTAAGCAAAGGTAATAACCCAAAAGATACGGTATATTACCTACTATCAAACGCATAATAGCCTAAGCAAAGATAATATCTCACAAGATACGGTATATTACCCACTATCAAACGTATGAAAGACTAAGGAAAGGTAATAACCCACAAGAGAGGGTATATTACCTACTATCAAACGTATGATACCCTAAGCAAAGGTAATTACCCAAAAGAGACGGTATATTACCTACTATCAAACGTATGATACGCTAAGAAAAGGTAATAACCCAAAAGGTACGGTATATTACCTACTTTCAAACGTATGATTGTCTAAGCAAAGATAATAACCCAAAAGATACAATATGTTACCAACTATCAGACGTATGGTAGCCCAAGCAAAGGTAATAACCCAAAAGATACGATATGTTACCTACTATCAGACGTATGATAACCTAAGCATAGGTAATAACCCGATAAGATACGGTATATTACCTAATATCAAACGTATTATAGCCTAAGCAAAGGTAATAAACTAAAAAGATACGGTATATTACCTACTATCAAACGTATAATAGCCTTAGCAAAGGTAATAACCCAAAAGATACTGTATATTACCTACTATCAGACGTATGATTGTCTAAGCAAGGGTAATAACCCAAAAGATACGGTATGTTACCTACTATCAAACGTATAATAGCCTAAGCAAAGGTAATAACCCAATAAGATACGGTATATTACCTACTATCAAACGTATGATAGCCTAAGCAAAGGTAATAACCCAAAAGATACGGTATGTTACCTAGTATCAAACGCATGATAGCCTAGGCAAAGGTAATAACCTAATAAGATACGGTATGTTACCTAATATCAAACGTATGATAGCCTAAGAAAAGGTAATAACCTAAAAAGATACGGTATATTACCTACTATCAAATGTATGATAGCCTAAGCAAAGGGAATAACCCAAAAGAGACGGTATATTACCTACTATCAGACGTATGAAAGCCTAAGCAAAGGTAATAACCCTAAAAGATACGGTATATATTACCTACTATCAGACGTATGATAGCCTAAGCAAAGGGAATACCCCAAAAGATACGGTATATTACCTACTATCCGTCGTATGATAGCCTAAGCAAAGGTAATAACCCAAAACGATACGGTATATTACCTACTATCAGACGTATGATAGCCTAAGCAAAGGGAATACCCCAAAAGATACGGTATATTACCTACTATCAGTCGTATGATAGCCTAAGCAAAGGTAATAACCCAAAAAGATACGGTATATTACCTAATATCAGACGTATGATAGCCTAAGAAAAGGTAATAACCCAAAAGATACGGTATGTTACCTACTATCGAACGTATGATAGCCTAAGCAAACGTAATAACCCAAAAAGATACGTTATATTACCTACTATCAAACGCATGATAGCCTAAGCAAAGGTAATAACCCAAAAGATATGGTATATTACTTACTATCAAACGCATGATAGCCTAATCAAAGATAATAACCCACAACATATGGTATATTACCTACTATCAAACGTATGATAGACTAAGGAAAGGTAATAACACATAAGAAACGGTATATTACCTACTATCAAACCTATGATACCCAAAGCAAAGGTAATAAGCCAAAAGAGACGGTATATTACCTACTATCAAACATATGATACCCTAAAAAAAGGTAATAACCCAAAAGATACGGTATATTACCTACTATAAAACGTATGATTGTATAAGCAAAGGTAATAACCCAAAAGATACAGTATGTTACCTACTATCAAACATATGATAGCCTAAGGTAATAACCCAAAATATACGGTATGTTACCTACTATCAAACGTATGATAGCCTAAGCAAAGGTAATAACCCAAAAGATACGGTATGTTACCTACTATCAAACGTATGATAGCCTAAGAAAACGTAATAACCTAAAAAGATACAGTATATTACCTACTATCAAACGTATAATAGCCAGAGCAAAGGTAATAACCCAAAAGATACGGTATATTACCTACTATCAGGCGTATGATTGTCTAAGCAAGGGTAATAACCCAAAAGATACGGTATATTACCTACTATCAAACGTATGATAGCCTAAGCAAAGGTAATAACCCAATAAGATACGGTATATTACCTACTATCAAACGTATGATAGCCTAAGCAAAGGTAATAACCCAAAAGATACTGTATATTACCTACTATCAGACGTATGAATTTCTAAGCAAGGGTAATAACCCAAAAGATACGGTATGTTACCTACTATCAGAAGTATGATAGCCTAAGCAAAGGGAATACCCCAAAAGATACGGTATATTACCTACTATCAGTCGTATGATAGCCTAAGCAAAGGTAATAACCCAAAAAGATACGGTATATTACGTAATATCAGACGTATGATAGCCTAAGAAAAGGTAATAACCCAAAAGATACGGTATGTTACCTACTATCAAACGTATGATAGCCTAAGCAAACGTAATAACCCAAAAAGATACGTTATATCACCTACTATCAAACGCATGATAGCCTAAGCAAAGGTAATAACCCAAAAGATATGGTATATTACTTACTATCAAACGCATGATAGCCTAATCAAAGATAATAACCCATAACATATGGTATATTACCTACTATCAATCGTATGATAGACTAAGGAAAGGTAATAACCCATAAGAAACGGTATATTACCTACTATCAAACCTATGATACCCAAAGCAAAGGTAATAAGCCAAAAGAGACGGTATATTACCTACTATCAAACATATGATACCCTAAAAAAAGGTAATAACCTAAAAGATATGGTATATTACCTACTATAAAACGTATGATTGTATAAGCAAAGGTAATAACCCAAAAGATACAGTATGTTACCTACTATCGAACATATGATAGCCTAAGGTAATAACCCAAAATATACGGTATGTTACCTACTATCAAACGTATGATAGCCTAAGCAAAGGTAATAACCCAAAAGATATGGTATGTTACCTACTATCAAACGTATGATAGCCTAAGAAAACGTAATAACCTAAAAAGATACGGTATATTACCTACTATCAAATGTATAATAGCCTAACAAAGGTAATAGCCCAAAAGATACGGTATATTACCTACTATCAGGCGTATGATTGTCTAAGCAAGGGTAATAACCCAAAAGATACAGTATGTTACCTACTATCAAACGTATGATAGCCTAATCAAAGGTAATAGCCCAAAAAGATACGGTATATTACCTACTATCAAACGTATGATAGCCTAAGCAAAGGGAATAACCCAAAAGGGACAGTACATTACCTACTATCAGACGTATGATTGCCTACGCAAAGGTAATAACCCAAAAAGATACGGTATATTACCTACTATCAGACGTATGATAACCTAAGCAAAGGGAATACCCCAAAAGATACGGTATATTACCTACTATCAGTCGTATGATAGCCTAAGCAAAGGTAATAACCCAAAAAGATACGGTATATTACCTAATATCAAACGTATGATAGCCTAAGAAAAGGTAATAACCCAAAAGATACGGTATATTATCTACTATCAAGCGCATGATAGCCTAAGCAAAGGTAATAACCCAAAAGATACGGTATATTACCTACTATCAAACGCATAATAGCCTAAGCAAAGATAATATCTCACAAGATACGGTATATTACCCACTATCAAACGTATGAAAGACTAAGGAAAGGTAATAACCCACAAGAGAGGGTATATTACCTACTATCAAACGTATGATACCCTAAGCAAAGGTAATTACCCAAAAGAGACGGTATATTACCTACTATCCAACGTATGATACGCTAAGAAAAGGTAATAACCCAAAAGGTACGGTATATTACCTACTTTCAAACGTATGATTGTCTAAGCAAAGATAATAACCCAAAAGATACAATATGTTACCAACTATCAGACGTATGGTAGCCCAAGCAAAGGTAATAACCCAAAAGATACGATATGTTACCTACTATCAGACGTATGATAACCTAAGCATAGGTAATAACCCAATAAGATACGGTATATTACCTAATATCAAACGTATTATAGCCTAAGCAAAGGTAATAACCTAAAAAGATACGGTATATTACCTACTATCAAACGTATAATAGCCTTAGCAAAGGTAATAACCTAAAAGATACTGTATATTACCTACTATCAGACGTATGATTGTCTAAGCAAGGGTAATAACCCAAAAGATATGGTATGTTACCTACTATCAAACGTATAATAGCCTAAGCAAAGGTAATAATCCAATAAGATACGGTATATTACCTACTATCAAACGTATAATAGCCTAAGCAAAGGATATAACCCAAAAGATACGGTATGTTACCTAGTATCAAACGCATGATAGCCTAGGCAAAGGTAATAACCTAATAAGATACGGTATGTTACCTAATATCAAACATATGATAGCCTAAGAAAAGGTAATAACCTAAAAAGATACGGTATATTACCTACTATCAAATGTATGATAGCCTAAGCAAAGGGAATAACCCAAAAGAGACGGTATATTACCTACTATCAGACGTATGAAAGCCTAAGCAAAGGTAATAACCCAAAAAGATACGGTATATATTACCTACTATCAGACGTATGATAGCCTAAGCAAAGGGAATACCCCAAAAGATACGGTATATTACCTACTATCCGTCGTATGATAGCCTAAGCAAAGGTAATAACCCAAAACGATACGGTATATTACCTACTATCAGACGTATGATAGCCTAAGCAAAGGGAATACCCCAAAAGATACGGTATATTACCTACTATCAGTCGTATGATAGCCTAAGCAAAGGTAATAACCCAAAAAGATACGGTATATTACCTAATATCAGACGTATGATAGCCTAAGAAAAGGTAATAACCCAAAAGATACGGTATGTTACCTACTATCGAACGTATGATAGCCTAAGCAAACGTAATAACCCAAAAAGATACGTTATATTACCTACTATCAAACGCATGATAGCCTAAGCAAAGGTAATCACCCAAAAGATATGGTATATTACTTACTATCAAACGCATGATAGCCTAATCAAAGATAATAACCCACAACATATGGTATATTACCTACTATCAAACGTATGATAGACTAAGGAAAGGTAATAACCCATAAGAAACGGTATATTACCTACTATCAAACCTATGATACCCAAAGCAAAGGTAATAAGCCAAAAGAGACGGTATATTACCTACTATCAAACATATGATACCCTAAAAAAAGGTAATAACCCAAAAGATACGGTATATTACCTACTATAAAACGTATGATTGTATAAGCAAAGGTAATAACCCAAAAGATACAGTATGTTACCTACTATCGAACATATGATAGCCTAAGGTAATAACCCAAAATATACGGTATGTTACCTACTATCAAACGTATGATAGCCTAAGCAAAGGTAATAACCCAAAAGATACGGTATGTTACCTACTATCAAACGTATGATAGCCTAAGAAAACGTAATAACCTAAAAAGATACAGTATATTACCTACTATCAAACGTATAATAGCCAGAGCAAAGGTAATAACCCAAAAGATACGGTATATTACCTACTATCAGGCGTATGATTGTCTAAGCAAGGGTAATAAACCAAAAGATACGGTATGTTACCTACTATCAAACGTATGATAGCCTAAGCAAAGGTAATAACCCAATAAGATACGGTATATTACCTACTATCAAACGTATGATAGCCTAAGCAAAGGTAATAACCCAAAAGATACTGTATATTACCTACTATCAGACGTATGAATTTCTAAGCAAGGGCAATAACCCAAAAGATACGGTATGTTACCTACTATCAGAAGTATGATAGCCTAAGCAAAGGGAATACCCCAAAAGATACGGTATATTACCTACTATCAGTCGTATGATAGCCTAAGCAAAGGTAATAACCCAAAAAGATACGGTATATTACGTAATATCAGACGTATGATAGCCTAAGAAAAGGTAATAACCCAAAAGATACGGTATGTTACCTACTATCAAACGTATGATAGCCTAAGCAAACGTAATAACCCAAAAAGATACGTTATATCACCTACTATCAAACGCATGATAGCCTAAGCAAAGGTAATAACCCAAAAGATATGGTATATTACTTACTATCAAACGCATGATAGCCTAATCAAAGATAATAACCCATAACATATGGTATATTACCTACTATCAATCGTATGATAGACTAAGGAAAGGTAATAACCCATAAGAAACGGTATATTACCTACTATCAAACCTATGATACCCAAAGCAAAGGTAATAAGCCAAAAGAGACGGTATATTACCTACTATCAAACATATGATACCCTAAAAAAAGGTAATAACCTAAAAGATATGGTATATTACCTACTATAAAACGTATGATTGTATAAGCAAAGGTAATAACCCAAAAGATACAGTATGTTACCTACTATCGAACATATGATAGCCTAAGGTAATAACCCAAAATATACGGTATGTTACCTACTATCAAACGTATGATAGCCTAAGCAAAGGTAATAACCCAAAAGATATGGTATGTTACCTACTATCAAACGTATGATAGCCTAAGAAAACGTAATAACCTAAAAAGATACGGTATATTACCTACTATCAAATGTATAATAGCCTAACAAAGGTAATAGCCCAAAAGATACGGTATATTACCTACTATCAGGCGTATGATTGTCTAAGCAAGGGTAATAACCCAAAAGATACAGTATGTTACCTACTATCAAACGTATGATAGCCTAATCAAAGGTAATAGCCCAAAAAGATACGGTATATTACCTACTATCAAACGTATGATAGCCTAAGCAAAGGGAATAACCCAAAAGGGACAGTACATTACCTACTATCAGACGTATGATTGCCTACGCAAAGGTAATAACCCAAAAAGATACGGTATATTACCTACTATCAGACGTATGATAACCTAAGCAAAGGGAATACCCCAAAAGATACGGTATATTACCTACTATCAGTCGTATGATAGCCTAAGCAAAGGTAATAACCCAAAAAGATACGGTATATTACCTAATATCAAACGTATGATAGCCTAAGAAAAGGTAATAACCCAAAAGATACGGTATATTATCTACTATCAAGCGCATGATAGCCTAAGCAAAGGTAATAACCCAAAAGATACGGTATATTACCTACTATCAAACGCATAATAGCCTAAGCAAAGATAATATCTCACAAGATACGGTATATTACCCACTATCAAACGTATGAAAGACTAAGGAAAGGTAATAACCCACAAGAGAGGGTATATTACCTACTATCAAACGTATGATACCCTAAGCAAAGGTAATTACCCAAAAGAGACGGTATATTACCTACTATCCAACGTATGATACGCTAAGAAAAGGTAATAACCCAAAAGGTACGGTATATTACCTACTTTCAAACGTATGATTGTCTAAGCAAAGATAATAACCCAAAAGATACAATATGTTACCAACTATCAGACGTATGGTAGCCCAAGCAAAGGTAATAACCCAAAAGATACGATATGTTACCTACTATCAGACGTATGATAACCTAAGCATAGGTAATAACCCAATAAGATACGGTATATTACCTAATATCAAACGTATTATAGCCTAAGCAAAGGTAATAACCTAAAAAGATACGGTATATTACCTACTATCAAACGTATAATAGCCTTAGCAAAGGTAATAACCTAAAAGATACTGTATATTACCTACTATCAGACGTATGATTGTCTAAGCAAGGGTAATAACCCAAAAGATATGGTATGTTACCTACTATCAAACGTATAATAGCCTAAGCAAAGGTAATAATCCAATAAGATACGGTATATTACCTACTATCAAACGTATAATAGCCTAAGCAAAGGATATAACCCAAAAGATACGGTATGTTACCTAGTATCAAACGCATGATAGCCTAGGCAAAGGTAATAACCTAATAAGATACGGTATGTTACCTAATATCAAACATATGATAGCCTAAGAAAAGGTAATAACCTAAAAAGATACGGTATATTACCTACTATCAAATGTATGATAGCCTAAGCAAAGGGAATAACCCAAAAGAGACGGTATATTACCTACTATCAGACGTATGAAAGCCTAAGCAAAGGTAATAACCCAAAAAGATACGGTATATATTACCTACTATCAGACGTATGATAGCCTAAGCAAAGGGAATACCCCAAAAGATACGGTATATTACCTACTATCCGTCGTATGATAGCCTAAGCAAAGGTAATAACCCAAAACGATACGGTATATTACCTACTATCAGACGTATGATAGCCTAAGCAAAGGGAATACCCCAAAAGATACGGTATATTACCTACTATCAGTCGTATGATAGCCTAAGCAAAGGTAATAACCCAAAAAGATACGGTATATTACCTAATATCAGACGTATGATAGCCTAAGAAAAGGTAATAACCCAAAAGATACGGTATGTTACCTACTATCGAACGTATGATAGCCTAAGCAAACGTAATAACCCAAAAAGATACGTTATATTACCTACTATCAAACGCATGATAGCCTAAGCAAAGGTAATAACCCAAAAGATATGGTATATTACTTACTATCAAACGCATGATAGCCTAATCAAAGATAATAACCCACAACATATGGTATATTACCTACTATCAAACGTATGATAGACTAAGGAAAGGTAATAACCCATAAGAAACGGTATATTACCTACTATCAAACCTATGATACCCAAAGCAAAGGTAATAAGCCAAAAGAGACGGTATATTACCTACTATCAAACATATGATACCCTAAAAAAAGGTAATAACCCAAAAGATACGGTATATTACCTACTATAAAACGTATGATTGTATAAGCAAAGGTAATAACCCAAAAGATACAGTATGTTACCTACTATCGAACATATGATAGCCTAAGGTAATAACCCAAAATATACGGTATGTTACCTACTATCAAACGTATGATAGCCTAAGCAAAGGTAATAACCCAAAAGATACGGTATGTTACCTACTATCAAACGTATGATAGCCTAAGAAAACGTAATAACCTAAAAAGATACAGTATATTACCTACTATCAAACGTATAATAGCCAGAGCAAAGGTAATAACCCAAAAGATACGGTATATTACCTACTATCAGGCGTATGATTGTCTAAGCAAGGGTAATAACCCAAAAGATACGGTATGTTACCTACTATCAAACGTATGATAGCCTAAGCAAAGGTAATAACCCAATAAGATACGGTATATTACCTACTATCAAACGTATGATAGCCTAAGCAAAGGTAATAACCCAAAAGATACTGTATATTACCTACTATCAGACGTATGAATTTCTAAGCAAGGGCAATAACCCAAAAGATACGGTATGTTACCTACTATCAGAAGTATGATAGCCTAAGCAAAGGGAATACCCCAAAAGATACGGTATATTACCTACTATCAGTCGTATGATAGCCTAAGCAAAGGTAATAACCCAAAAAGATACGGTATATTACCTAATATCAGACGTATGATAGCCTAAGAAAAGGTAATAACCCAAAAGATACGGTATGTTACCTACTATCAAACGTATGATATCCTAAGCAAACGTAATAACCCAAAAAGATACGTTATATTACCTACTATCAAACGCATGATAGCCTAAGCAAAGGTAATAACCCAAAAGATATGGTATATTACTTACTATCAAACGCATGATAGCCTAATCAAAGATAATAACCCATAACATATGGTATATTACCTACTATCAATCGTATGATAGACTAAGGAAAGGTAATAACCCATAAGAAACGGTATATTACCTACTATCAAACCTATGATACCTAAAGCAAAGGTAATAAGCCAAAAGAGACGGTATATTACCTACTATCAAACATATGATACCCTAAAAAAAGGTAACAACCCAAAAGATACGGTATATTACCTACTATAAAACGTATGATTGTATAAGCAAAGGTAATAACCCAAAAGATACAGTATGTTACCTACTATCGAACGTATGATAGCCTAAGCAAAGGTAATAACCCAAAATATACGGTATGTTACCTACTATCAAACGTATGATAGCCTAAGCAAAGGTAATAACCCAAAAGATACGGTATGTTACCTACTATCAAACGTATGATAGCCTAAGCAAAGGTAATAACCCAAAAGATACGGTATGTTACCTAGTATCAAACGCATGATAGCCTAGGCAAAGGTAATAACTTAATAAGATACGGTATGTTACCTAATATCAAACGTATGATAGCCTAAGAAAAGGTAATAACCTAAAAAGATACGGTATATTACCTACTATCAAATGTATGATAGCCTAAGCAAAGGGAATAACCCAAAAGAGACGGTATATTACCTACTATCAGACGTATGAAAGCCTAAGCAAAGGTAATAACCCAAAAAGATACGGTATATATTACCTACTATCAGACGTATGATAGCCTAAGCAAACGGAATACCCAAAAAGATACGGTATATTACCTATTATCCGTCGTATGATAGCCTAAGCAAAGGTAATAACCCAAAAAGATACGGTATATTACCTACTATCAGACGTATGATAGCCTAAGCAAAGGGAATACCCCAAAAGATACGGTATATTACCTACTATCAGTCGTATGATAGCCTAAGCAAAGGTAATAACCCAAAAAGATACGGTATATTACCTAATATCAGACGTATGATAGCCTAAGAAAAGGTAATAACCCAAAAGATACGGTATGTTACCTACTATCAAACGTATGATAGCCTAAGCAAACGTAATAACCCAAAAAGATACGTTATATTACCTACTATCAAACGCATGATAGCCTAAGCAAAGGTAATAACCCAAAAGATATGGTATATTACTTACTATCAAACGCATGATAGCCTAATCAAAGATAATAACCCACAACATATGGTATATTACCTACTATCAGACGTATGATAGACTAAGGAAAGGTAATAACCCATAAGAAACGGTATATTACCTACTATCAAACCTATGATACCCAAAGCAAAGGTAATAAGCCAAAAGAGACGGTATATTACCTACTATCAAACATATGATACCCTAAAAAAAGGTAATAACCCAAAAGATACGGTATATTACCTACTATAAAACGTATGATTGTATAAGCAAAGGTAATAACCCAAAAGATACAGTATGTTACCTACTATCGAACATATAATAGCCTAAGGTAATAACCCAAAATATACGGTATGTTACCTACTATCAAACGTATGATAGCCTAAGCAAAGGTAATATCCCAAAAGATACGGTATGTTACCTACTATCAAACGTATGATAGCCTAAGAAAACGTAATAACCTAAAAAGATACAGTATATTACCTACTATCAAACGTATAATAGCCAGAGCAAAGGTAATAACCCAAAAGATACGGTATATTACCTACTATCAGGCGTATGATTGTCTAAGCAAGGGTAATAACCCAAAAGATACGGTATGTTACCTACTATCAAACGTATGATAGCCTAAGCAAAGGTAATAACCCAATAAGATACGGTATATTACCTACTATCAAACGTATGATAGCCTAAGCAAAGGTAATAACCCAAAAGATACTGTATAATACCTACTATCAGCTGTATGATTGTCTAAGCAAGGGTAATAACCCAAAAGATACGGTATGTTACCTACTATCAAATGTATGATAGCCTAAGCAAACGTAATAACCCAATACGATACAGTATATTACCTACTATCAAACGTATGATAGCCTAAGCAAAGGTAATAACCCAAAACATACGGTATGTTACCTAGTATCAAAGGCATGATAGCCTAAGCAAAGGTAATAACCTAATAAGATACAGTATGTTACCTAATATACAACGTATGATAGCCTAAGCAAAGGTAATAACCCAAAAACTTACGGCATATTACCTAATATCAGACGTATGATAGCCTAAGAAAAGGTAATAACCCAAAAGATACGGTATGTTACCTACTATCAAACGTATGATAGCCTAAGCAAACGTAATAACCCAAAAAGATACGGTATATTACCTACTGTCAAACGCATGATAGCCTAAGAAAAGGTAATAACCCAAAAGATATGGTATATTACTTACTATCAAACGCATGATAGCCTAATCAAAGATAATAACCCACAACATATGGTATATTACCTACTATCAAACGTATGATAGACTAAGGAAAGGTAATAACCCATAAGAAACGGTATGTTACCTACTATCAAACCTATGATACCCAAAGCAAAGGTAATAACCCAAAAGAGACGGTATATTACCTACTATCAAACATATGATACCCTAAAAAAAGGTAATAACCCAAAAGATACGGTATATTACCTACTATAAAACGTATGATTGTATAAACAAAGGTAATAACCCAAAAGATACAGTATGTTACCTACTATCGAACGTATGATAGCCTAAGCAAAGGTAATAACCCAAAATATACGGTATGTTACCTACTATCAAACGTATGATAGCCTAAGCAAAGGTAATAACCCAAAAGATACGGTATGTTACCTACTATCAAACGTATGATAGCCTAAGCAAAGGTAATAACCCAAAAGATACGGTATGTTACCTAGTATCGAACGCATGATAGCCTAGGCAAAGGTAATAACTTAATAAGATACGGTATGTTACCTAATATCAAACGTATGATAGCCTAAGAAAAGGTAATAACCTAAAAAGATACGGTATATTACCTACTATCAAATGTATGATAGCCTAAGCAAAGGGAATAACCTAAAAGAGACGCTATATTACCTACTATCAGACGTATGAAAGCCTAAGCAAAGGTAATAACCCAAAAAGATACGGTATATATTACCTACTATCAGATGTATGATAGCCTAAGCAAAGGGAATACCCCAAAAGATACGGTATATTACCTACTATCCGTCGTATGATAGCCTAAGCAAAGGTAATAACCCAAAAAGATACGGTATATTACCTACTATCAGACGTATGATAGCCTAAGCAAAGGGAATACCCCAAAAGATACGGTATATTACCTACTATCAGTCGTATGATAGCCTAAGCAAAGGTAATAACCCAAAAAGATACGGTATATTACCTAATATCAGACGTATGATAGCCTAAGAAAAGGTAATAACCCAAAAGATACGGTATGTTACCTACTATCAAACGTATGATAGCCTAAGCAAACGTAATAACCCAAAAAGATACGTTATATTACCTACTATCAAACGCATGATAGCCTAAGCAAAGGTAATAACCCAAAAGATATGGTATATTACTTACTATCAAACGCATGATAGCCTAATCAAAGATAATAACCTACAACATATGGTATATTACCTACTATCAAACGTATGATAGACTAAGGAAAGGTAATAACCCATAAGAAACGGTATATTACCTACTATCAAACCTATGATACCCAAAGCAAAGGTAATAAGCCAAAAGAGACGGTATATTACCTACTATCAAACATATGATACCCTAAAAAAAGGTAATAACCCAAAAGATACGGTATATTACCTACTATAAAACGTATGATTGTATAAGCAAAGGGAATAACCCAAAAGATACAGTATGTTACCTACTATCGAACATATGATAGCCTAAGGTAATAACCCAAAATATACGGTATGTTACCTACTATCAAACGTATGATAGCCTAAGCAAAGGTAATAACCCAAAAGATACGGTATGTTACCTACTATCAAACGTATGATAGCCTAAGAAAACGTAATAACCTAAAAAGATACAGTATATTACCTACTATCGAACGTATAATAGCCAGAGCAAAGGTAATAACCCAAAAGATACGGTATATTACCTACTATCAGGCGTATGATTGTCTAAGCAAGGGTAATAACCCAAAAGATACGGTATGTTACCTACTATCAAACGTATGATAGCCTAAGCAAAGGTAATAACCCAATAAGATACGGTATATTACCTACTATCAAACGTATGATAGCCTAAGCAAAGGTAATAACCCAAAAGATACTGTATATTACCTACTATCAGACGTATGATTGTCTAAGCAAGGGTAATAACCCAAAAGATACGGTATGTTACCTACTGTCAGACGTATGATAGCCTAAGCAAAGGGAATACCCCAAAAGATACGGTATATTACCTACTATCAGTCGTATGATAGCCTAAGCAAAGGTAATAACCCAAAAAGATACGGTATATTACCTAATATCAGACGTATGATAGCCTAAGAAAAGGTAATAACCCAAAAGATACGGTATGTTACCTACTATCAAACGTATGATAGCCTAAGCAAACGTAATAACCCAAAAAGATACGTTATATTACCTACTATCAAACGCATGATAGCCTAAGCAAAGGTAATAACCCAAAAGATACGGTATATTACTTACTATCAAACGCATGATAGCCTAATCAAAGATAATAACCCACAACATATGGTATATTACCTACTATCAAACGTATGATAGACTAAGGAAAGGTAATAACCCATAAGAAACGGTATGTTACCTACTATCAAACCTATGATACCCAAAGCAAAGGTAATAACCCAAAAGAGACGGTATATTACCTACTATCAAACATATGATACCCTAAAAAAAGGTAATAACCCAAAAGATACGGTATATTACCTACTATAAAATGTATGATTGTATAAGCAAAGGTAATAACCCAAAAGATACAGTATGTTACCTACTATCGAACGTATGATAGCCTAAGCAAAGGTAATAACCCAAAATATACGGTATGTTACCTACTATCAAACGTATGATAGCCTAAGCAAAGGTAATAACCCAAAAGATACGGTATGTTACCTACTATCAAACGTATGATAGCCTAAGCAAAGGTAATAACCCAAAAGATACGGTATGTTACCTAGTATCGAACGCATGATAGCCTAGGCAAAGGTAATAACTTAATAAGATACGGTATGTTACCTAATATCAAACGTATGATAGCCTAAGAAAAGGTAATAACCTAAAAAGATACGGTATATTACCTACTATCAAATGTATGATAGCCTAAGCAAGGGGAATAACCTAAAAGAGACGCTATATTACCTACTATCAGACGTATGAAAGCCTAAGCAAAGGTAATAACCCAAAAAGATACGGTATATATTACCTACTATCAGATGTATGATAGCCTAAGCAAAGGGAATACCCCAAAAGATACGGTATATTACCTACTATCCGTCGTATGATAGCCTAAGCAAAGGTAATAACCCAAAAAGATACGGTATATTACCTACTATCAGACGTATGATAGCCTAAGCAAAGGGAATACCCCAAAAGATACGGTATATTACCTACTATCAGTCGTATGATAGCCTAAGCAAAGGTAATAACCCAAAAAGATACGGTATATTACCTAATATCAGACGTATGATAGCCTAAGAAAAGGTAATAACCCAAAAGATACGGTATGTTACCTACTATCAAACGTATGATAGCCTAAGCAAACGTAATAACCCAAAAAGATACGTTATATTACCTACTATCAAACGCATGATAGCCTAAGCAAAGGTAATAACCCAAAAGATATGGTATATTACTTACTATCAAACGCATGATAGCCTAATCAAAGATAATAACCTACAACATATGGTATATTACCTACTATCAAACGTATGATAGACTAAGGAAAGGTAATAACCCATAAGAAACGGTATATTACCTACTATCAAACCTATGATACCCAAAGCAAAGGTAATAAGCCAAAAGAGACGGTATATTACCTACTATCAAACATATGATACCCTAAAAAAAGGTAATAACCCAAAAGATACGGTATATTACCTACTATAAAACGTATGATTGTATAAGCAAAGGGAATAACCCAAAAGATACAGTATGTTACCTACTATCGAACATATGATAGCCTAAGGTAATAACCCAAAATATACGGTATGTTACCTACTATCAAACGTATGATAGCCTAAGCAAAGGTAATAACCCAAAAGATACGGTATGTTACCTATTATCAAACGTATGATAGCCTAAGAAAACGTAATAACCTAAAAAGATACAGTATATTACCTACTATCAAACGTATAATAGCCAGAGCAAAGGTAATAACCCAAAAGATACGGTATATTACCTACTATCAGGCGTATGATTGTCTAAGCAAGGGTAATAACCCAAAAGATACGGTATGTTACCTACTATCAAACGTATGATAGCCTAAGCAAAGGTAATAACCCAATAAGATACGGTATATTACCTACTATCAAACGTATGATAGCCTAAGCAAAGGTAATAACCCAAAAGATACTGTATATTACCTACTATCAGACGTATGATTGTCTAAGCAAGGGTAATAACCCAAAAGATACGGTATGTTACCTACTATCAGACGTATGATAGCCTAAGCAAAGGGAATACCCCAAAAGATACGGTATATTACCTACTATCAGTCGTATGATAGCCTAAGCAAAGGTAATAACCCAAAAAGATACGGTATATTACCTAATATCAGACGTATGATAGCCTAAGAAAAGGTAATAACCCAAAAGATACGGTATGTTACCTACTATCAAACGTATGATAGCCTAAGCAAACGTAATAACCCAAAAAGATACGTTATATTACCTACTATCAAACGCATGATAGCCTAAGCAAAGGTAATAACCCAAAAGATATGGTATATTACTTACTATCAAACGCATGATAGCCTAATCAAAGATAATAACCCACAACATATGGTATATTACCTACTATCAATCGTATGATAGACTAAGGAAAGGTAATAACCCATAAGAAACGGTATATTACCTACTATCAAACCTATGATACCCAAAGCAAAGGTAATAAGCCAAAAGAGACGGTATATTACCTACTATCAAACATATGATACCCTAAAAAAAGGTAATAACCCAAAAGATACGGTATATTACCTACTATAAAACGTATGATTGTATAAGCAAAGGTAATAACCCAAAAGATACAGTATGTTACCTACTATCGAACGTATGATAGCCTAAGCAAAGGTAATAACCCAAAATATACGGTATGTTACCTACTATCAAACGTATGATAGCCTAAGCAAAGGTAATAACCCAAAAGATACGGTATGTTACCTACTATCAAACGTATGATAGCCTAAGAAAACGTAATAACCTAAAAAGATACGGCATATTACCTACTATCAAACGTATAATAGCCAGAGCAAAGGTAATAACCCAAAAGATACGGTATATTAGCTACTATCAGGCGTATGATTGTCTAAGCAAGGGTAATAACCCAAAAGATACGGTATGTTACCTACTATCAAACGTATGATAGCCTAAGCAAAGGTAATAACCCAATAAGATACGGTATATTACCTACTATCAAACGTATGATAGCCTAAGCAAAGGTAATAACCCAAGAGATACTGTATATTACCTACTATCAGACGTATGATTGTCTAAGCAAGGGTAATAACCCAAAAGATACGGTATGTTACCTACTATCAAATGTATGATAGCCTTAGCAAACGTAATAACCCAATAAGATACAGTATATTACCTACTATCAAACGTATGATAGCCTAAGCAAAGGTAATAACCCAAAACATACGGTATGTTACCTAGTATCAAAGGCATGATAGCCTAAGCAAAGGTAATAACCTAATAAGATACAGTATGTTACCTAATATCAAACGTATGATAGCCTAAGCAAAGGTAATAACCCAAAAAGATATGGTATATTACCTACTATCAAACGTATGATAGCCTAAGCAAAGAGAATAACCCAAAAGGGACAGTACATTACCTACTATCAGACGTATGATATCCTAAGCAAAGGTAATAACCCAAAAAGATACGGTATATTACCTACTATCAGACGTATGATAGCCTAAGAAAACGTAATAACCTAAAAAGATACAGTATATTACCTACTATCAAACGTATAATAGCCAGAGCAAAGGTAATAACCCAAAAGATACGATATATTACCTACTATCAGGCGTATGATTGTCTAAGCAAGGGTAATAACCCAAAAGATACGGTATGTTACCTACTATCAAACGTATGATAGCCTAAGCAAAGGTAATAACCCAATAAGATACGGTATATTACCTACTATCAAACGTATGATAGCCTAAGCAAAGGTAATAACCCAAAAGATACTGTATATTACCTACTATCAGACGTATGATTGTCTAAGCAAGGGTAATAACCCAAAAGATACGGTATGTTACCTACTATCAAATGTATGATAGCCTAAGCAAACGTAATAACCCAATAAGATACAGTATATTACCTACTATCAAACATATGATAGCCTAAGCAAAGGTAATAACCCAAAACATACGGTATGTTACCTAGTATCAAAGGCATGATAGCCTAAGCAAAGGTAATAACCTAATAAGATACAGTATGTTACCTAATATCAAACGTATGATAGCCTAAGCAAAGGTAATAACCCAAAAAGATACGGCATATTACCTAATATCAGACGTATGATAGCCTAAGAAAAGGTAATAACCCAAAAGATACGGTATGTTACCTACTATCAAACGTATGATAGCCTAAGCAAACGTAATAACCCAAAAAGATACGTTATATTACCTACTGTCAAACGCATGATAGCCTAAGAAAAGGTAATAACCCAAAAGATATGGTATATTACTTACTATCAAACGCATGATAGCCTAATCAAAGATAATAACCCACAACATATGGTATATTACCTACTATCAAACGTATGATAGACTAAGGAAAGGTAATAACCCATAAGAAACGGTATATTACCTACTATCAAACCTATGATACCCAAAGCAAAGGTAATAACCCAAAAGAGACGGTATATTACCTACTATCAAACATATGATACCCTAAAAAAAGGTAATAACCCAAAAGATACGGTATATTACCTACTATAAAACGCATGATTGTATAAGCAAAGGTAATAACCCAAAAGATACAGTATGTTACCTACTATCGAACGTATGATAGCCTAAGCAAAGGTAATAACCCAAAATATACAGTATGTTACCTACTATCAAACGTATGATAGCCTAAGCAAAGGTAATAACCCAAAAGATACGGTATGTTACCTACTATCAAACGTATGATAGCCTAAGAAAACGTAATAACCTAAAAAGATACGGCATATTACCTACTATCAAACGTATAATAGCCAGAGCAAAGGTAATAACCCAAAAGATACGGTATATTAGCTACTATCAGGCGTATGATTGTCTAAGCAAGGGTAATAACCCAAAAGATACGGTATGTTACCTACTATCAAACGTATGATAGCCTAAGCAAAGGTAATAACCCAATAAGATACGGTATATTACCTACTATCAAACGTATGATAGCCTAAGCAAAGGTAATAACCCAAGAGATACTGTATATTACCTACTTTCAGACGTATGATTGTCTAAGCAAGGGTAATAACCCAAAAGATACGGTATGTTACCTACTATCAAATGTATGATAGCCTTAGCAAACGTAATAACCCAATAAGATACAGTATATTACCTACTATCAAACGTATGATAGCCTAAGCAAAGGTAATAACCCAAAACATATGGTATGTTACCTAGTATCAAAGGCATGATAGCCTAAGCAAAGGTAATAACCTAATAAGATACAGTATGTTACCTAATATCAAACGTATGATAGCCAAAGCAAAGGTAATAACCCAAAAAGATATGGTATATTACCTACTATCAAACGTATGATAGCCTAAGCAAAGAGAATAACCCAAAAGGGACAGTACATTACCTACTATCAGACGTATGATATCCTAAGCAAAGGTAATAACCCAAAAAGATACGGTATATTACCTACTATCAGACTTATGATAGCCTAAGAAAACGTAATAACCTAAAAAGATACAGTATATTACCTACTATCAAACGTATAATAGCCAGAGCAAAGGTAATAACCCAAAAGATACGGTATATTACCTACTATCAGGCGTATGATTGTGTAAGCAAGGGTAATAACCCAAAAGATACGGTATGTTACCTACTATCAAACGTATGATAGCCTAAGCAAAGGTAATAACCCAATAAGATACGGTATATTACCTACTATCAAACGTATGATAGCCTAAGCAAAGGTAATAACCCAAAAGATACTGTATATTACCTACTATCAGGCGTATGATTGTCTAAGCAAGGGTAATAACCCAAAAGATACGGTATGTTACCTACTATCAAATGTATGATAGCCTAAGCAAACGTAATAACCCAATAAGATACAGTATATTACCTACTATCAAACATATGATAGCCTAAGCAAAGGTAATAACCCAAAACATACGGTATGTTACCTAGTATCAAAGGCATGATAGCCTAAGCAAAGGTAATAACCTAATAAGATACAGTATGTTACCTAATATCAAACGTATGATAGCCTAAGCAAAGGTAATAACCCAAAAAGATACGGCATATTACCTAATATCAGACGTATGATAGCCTAAGAAAAGGTAATAACCCAAAAGATACGGTATGTTACCTACTATCAAACGTATGATAGCCTAAGCAAACGTAATAACCCAAAAAGATACGTTATATTACCTACTGTCAAACGCATGATAGCCTAAGAAAAGGTAATAACCCAAAAGATATGGTATATTACTTACTATCAAACGCATGATAGCCTAATCAAAGATAATAACCCACAACATATGGTATATTACCTACTATCAAACGTATGATAGACTAAGGAAAGGTAATAACCCATAAGAAACGGTATATTACCTACTATCAAACCTATGATACCCAAAGCAAAGGTAATAACCCAAAAGAGACGGTATATTACCTACTATCAAACATATGATACCCTAAAAAAAGGTAATAACCCAAAAGATACGGTATATTACCTACTATAAAACGTATGATTGTATAAGCAAAGGTAATAACCCAAAAGATACAGTATGTTACCTACTATCGAACGTATGATAGCCTAAGCAAAGGTAATAACCCAAAATATACCGTATGTTACCTACTATCAAACGTATGATAGCCTAAGCAAAGGTAATAACCCAAAAGATACGGTATGTTACCTACTATCAAACGTATGATAGCCTAAGAAAACGTAATAACCTAAAAAGATACGGCATATTACCTACTATCAAACGTATAATAGCCAGAGCAAAGGTAATAACCCAAAAGATACGGTATATTAGCTACTATCAGGCGTATGATTGTCTAAGCAAGGGTAATAACCCAAAAGATACGGTATGTTACCTACTATCAAACGTATGATAGCCTAAGCAAAGGTAATAACCCAATAAGATACGGTATATTACCTACTATCAAACGTATGATAGCCTAAGCAAAGGTAATAACTCAAGAGATACTGTATATTACCTACTATCAGACGTATGATTGTCTAAGCAAGGGTAATAACCCAAAAGATACGGTATGTTACCTACTATCAAATGTATGATAGCCTTAGCAAACGTAATAACCCAATAAGATACAGTATATTACCTACTATCAAACGTATGATAGCCTAAGCAAAGGTAATAACCCAAAACATACGGTATGTTACCTAGTATCAAAGGCATGATAGCCTAAGCAAAGGTAATAACCTAATAAGATACAGTATGTTACCTAATATCAAACGTATGATAGCCTAAGCAAAGGTAATAACCCAAAAAGATATGGTATATTACCTACTATCAAACGTATGATAGCCTAAGCAAAGAGAATAACCCAAAAGGGACAGTACATTACCTACAATCAGACGTATGATATCCTAAGCAAAGGTAATAACCCAAAAAGATACGGTATATTACCTACTATCAGACGTATGATAACCTAAACAAAGGGATAACCCCAAAAGATACGGTATATTACCTACTATCAGTCGTATGATAGCCTAAGCAAAGGTAATAACCCAAAATATACGGTATATTACCTACTATCAAACGTATGATAGCCTAAGCAAAGGTAATAACCCAAAATATACGGTATGTTACCTATTATCAAACGTATGATAGCCTAAGAAAACGTAATAACCTAAAAAGTTACGGTATATTACCTACTATCAAACGTATAATAGCCTAAGCAAAGGTAATAACCCAAAAGATACGGTACATTACCTACTATCAGGCGTATGATTGTCCAAGCAAGGGTAATAACCCAAAAGATACGGTATGTTACCTACTATCAAACGTATGATAGCCTAAGCAAACGTAATAACCCAAAAAGATACGTTATATTACCTACTATCAAACGCATGATAGCCTAAGCAAAGGTAATAACCCAAAAGATATGGTATATTACTTACTATCAAACGCATGATAGCCTAATCAAAGATAATAACCCAAAACATATGGTATATTACCTACTATCAAACGTATGATAGACTAAGGAAAGGTAATAACCCATAAGAAATGGTGTATTACCTACTATCAAACCTATGATACCCAAAGCAAAGGTAATAACCCAAAAGAGACGGTATATTACCTACTATCAAACATATGATACCCTAAAAAAAGGTAATAACCCAAAAGATACGGTATATTACCTACTATAAAACGTATGATTGTATAAGCAAAGGTAATAACCCAAAAGATACAGTATGTTACCTACTATCGAACGTATGATAGCCTAAGCAAAGGTAATAACCCAAAAAGATACGGTATATTACCTACTATCAAACGTATGATAGCCTAAGCAAAGGGAATAACCCGAAAGGGACAGTACATTACCTACTATCAGACGTATGATAGCCTATGCAAAGGTAATAACCCAAAAAGATACGGTATATTACCTACTATCAGACGTATGATAACCTAAGCAAAGGGAATACCCTAAAAGATACGGTATATTACCTACTATCAGTCGTGTGATAGCCTAAGCAAAGGTAATAACACAAAAAGATACAGTATATTACCTAATATCAAACGTATGATAGCCTAAGAAAAGGTAATAACCCAAAAGATACGGTATATTATCTACTATCAAACGCATGATAGCCTAAGCAAAGGTAATAACCCAAAAGATACGGTATATTACCTACTATCAAATGCATGATAGCCTAAGCAAAGATAATATCCCACAAGATACGGTATATTACCCACTATCAAACGTATGAAAGACTAAGAAAGGTAATAACCCACAAGAGACGGTATATTACCTACTATCAAACGTATGATACCCTAAGCAAAGGTAATTACCGAAAAGAGACGGTATATTACCTACTATCAAATGTATGATACGCTAAGAAAAGGTAATAACCCAAAAGGTACGGTATATTACCTACTTTCAAACGTATGATTGTATAAGCAAAGATAATACCCCAAAAGATACAATATGTTACCTACTATCAGACGTATGGTAGACTAAGAAAATGTAATAACCTAAAAAGATACGGTATATTACCTACTATCAAACGTATAATAGCCTAAGCAAAGGTAATAACCCAAAAGATATTGTATATTACCTACTATCAGACGTATGATTGTCTACGCAAGGGTAATAACCCAAAAGATACGGTATGTTACCTACTACCAAACGTATAATAGCCTAAGCAAAGGTAATAACCCAATAAGATACGGTATATTACCTACTATCAAACGTATGATAGCCTAAGCAAAGGTAATAACCCAAAAGATACGGTATGTTACCTAGTATCAAACGCATGATAGCCTAAGCAAAGGTAATAACCTAATAAGATACGGTATGTTACCTAATATCAAACGTATGATAGCCTAAGGAAAGCTAATAACCTAAAAAGATACGGTATATTACATACTATCAAATGTATGATAGTCTAAGCAAAGGGAATAACCCAAAAGAGACGGTATATTACATACTATCAGACGTATGATAGCCTAAGCAAAGGTAATAAGCCAAAAAGATACGGTATATATTACCTACTATCAGACGTATGATAGCCTAAGCAAAGGGAATACCCCAAAAGATAAGGTATATTACCTAGTATCAGTCGTATGATAGCCTAAGCAAAGGAAATAACTTAAAAAGATACGGTATATTACCTACTATCAGACGTATGATAGCCTAAGCAAAGGGAATACCCCAAAAGATACGGTATATTACCTACTATCAGTCGCATGATAGCCTAAGCAAGGGTAATAACCCAAAAAGATACGGTATATTACCTAATATCAGACGTATGATAGCCTAAGAAAAGGTAATAACCCAAAAGATACGGTATGTTACCTACTATCAAATGTATGATAGCCTAAGCAAACGTAATAACCCAAAATAATACGGTATATTACCTACTATCAAACGCATGATAGCCTAAGCAAAGGTAATAACCCAAAAGATATGGTATATTACTTACTATCAAACGCATGATAGCCTAATCAAAGATAATAACCCACAACATATGGTATATTACCTACTATCAATCGTATGATAGACTAAGGAAAGGTAATAACCCATAAGAAACGGTATATTACCTACTATCAAACCTATGACACCCTAAGCAAAGGTAATAACCCAAAAGAGACGGTATATTACCTACTATCAAACGTATGATACCCTAAAAAAAGGTAATAACCCAAAAGATACGGTATATTACCTACTATAAAACGTATGATTGTATAAGCAAAGATAATAACCCAAAAGATACAGTATGTTACCTACTATCGAACGTATGATAGCCTAAGCAAAGGTAATAACCCAAAATATACGGTATGTTACCTACTATCAAACGTGTGATAGCCTAAGCAAAGGTAATAACCCAAAATATATGGTATGTTACCTACTATCAAACGTATGATAGCCTAAGAAAACGTAATAACCTAAAAAGTTACGGTATATTACCTACTATCAAACGTATCATAGCCTAAGCAAAGGTAATAACCCAAAAGATACGGTATATTACCTACTATCAGGCGTATGATTGTCTAAGTAAGGGTAATAACCCAAAAGATACGGTATGTTACCTACTATCAAACGTATGATAGCCTAAGCAAAGGTAATAACCCAATAAGATACAGTATATTACCTACTATCAAACGTATGATAGGCTAAGCAAAGGTAATAACCGAAAACATATGGTATGTTACCTAGTATCAAACGCATGATAGCCTAAGCAAAGGTAATAACCTAATAAGGTACAGTATGTTACCTAATATCAAACGTACGATAGCCTAAGCAAAGGTAATAACCCAAAAAGATACGGTATATTACCTACTATCAAACGTATGATAGCCTAAGCAAAGAGAATAACGCAAAAGGGACAGTACATTACCTACTATCAGACGTATGATAGCCTAAGCAAAGGTAATAACCCAAAAAGATACAGTATATTACCTACTGTCAGTCGTATGATAGCCTAAGCAAAGCTAATAACCCAAAAAGATACGGTATATTACCTAATATCAAACGTATGATAGCCTAAGAAAAGGTAATAACCCAAAAGACACGGTATATTACCTACTATCAAACGCATGATAGCCTAAGCAAAGGTAATAACCCAAAAGATACGGTATATTACCTACTATCAAACGCATGATAGCCTAAGAAAAGATAATAAGCCACAAGATAAGGTATATTACCCACTATCAAACGTATGAAAGACTAAGGAAAGGTAATAACCCACAAGAGACGGTATATTACCTACTATCAAACGTATGATACCCTAAGCAAAGGTAATAACCCAAAAGATACGGTATATTACCTACTATGAAACGTATGATTGACTAAGCAAAGATAATAACCCAAAAGATACAATATGTTACCTACTATCAGACGTATGGTAGCCCAAGCAAAGGTAATAACCCATAAGATACGGTATGTTACCTACTATTAGACGTATGATAGCCTAAGCATAGGTAATAACCCAATAAGATACGGTATATTGCCTACTATCGGGCGTATGATAGCCTAAGAAAAGGTAATATTCAAAAAAGATACGGTATATTACCTACTATCAAACGTAATAACCTAAAAAGATACGGTATATTACCTAAAAAGATACGGTATATTACCTACTATCAGACGTATGATAGCCTAAGCAAACGTAATAACCTAAAAAGATACAGTATATTACCTACTATGAAACGTATATTAGCCTAAGCAAAGGTAAAAACCCAAAAGATACGATATATTACCTACTATCAGACGTATGATTGTCTAAGCAAGGGTAATAACCCAAAAGATACGGTATGTTACCTACTATCAAACGTATGATAGCCTAGGCAAAGGTAATAACCCAAAAGATACGGTATGTTACCTACTATCAAACGTATGATAGCCTAAGCAAAGGTAATAACCCAATAAGATACGGTATATTACCTACTATCAAACGTATGATAGCCTAAGCAAAGGTAATAACCCAAAAGATACGGTATATTACATAGTATCAAACGTATGATAGCCTAAGCAAAGGTAATAACCCCAAAGATACGGTATGTTACCTACTATCAAACGTATGATAGCCTAAGAAAACGTAATAATCTAAAAAGATACGGTATATTACCTATTATCAAACGTATCATAGCCTAAGCAAAGGTAATAACCCAAAAGATACGGTATATTACCTACTATCAGACGTATGATTGTCTAAGCAAGGGTAATAACCCAAAAGATACGGTATGTTACCTACTATCAAACGTATGATAGCCTAAGCAAAGGCAATAACCCAATAAGATACGGTATATTACCTACTATCAAACGTATGATAGCCTAAGCAAAGGTAATAACCCATAAGATACGGTATGTTACCTAGTATCAAATGCATGATAGCCTAAGCAAAGGTAATAACCTAATAAGATATGGTATGTTACCTACTATCAAACGTATGATAGCCTAAGCAAAGATAATAACTTAAAAGAGACAGTATATTACCTACTATCAGACGTATGATAGCCTAAGCAAAGGTAATAACCCAAAAAAATACGGTATATTACCTCCTATCAGACGTATGATAGCCTAAGCAAAGGGAATACCCCAAAAGATACGGTATATTACCTATTATCATTCGTATGATAGCCTAAGCAAAGGTAATAACCCAAAAGATACGGTATGTTACCTAGTATCAAACGCATGATAGCCTAAGCAAAGGTAATAACCTAATAAGATACGGTATGTTACCGAATATCAAACGTATGATAGCCTAAGAAAAGGTAATAACCCAAAGAGATACGGTATATTACCTACTATCAAACGTATGATAGCCTAAGCAAAGGTAATAACCCAAAACATACGGTATGTTACCTAGTATCAAAGGCATGATAGCCTAAGCAAAGGTAATAACCTAATAAGATACAGTATGTTACCTAATATCAAACGTATGATAGCCTATGCAAAGGTAATAACCCATAAAGATATGGTATATCACCTACTATCAAACGTATGATAGCCTAAGCAAAGAGAATAACCCAAAAGGGACAGTACATTACCTACTATCAGACGTATGATAGCCTAAGCAAAGGTAATAACCCAAAAAGTTACGGTATATTACCTACTAACAGACGCATGATAACCTAAGCAAAGGGATAACCCTAAAAGATATGGTATATTACCTACTATCAGTCGTATGATAGCCTAAACAAAGGTAATAACCCAAAATATACGGTATGTTACCTACTATCAAATGTATGATAGCCTAAGCAAAGGTAATAACCCAAAATATACGGTATGTTACCTACTATCAAACGTATTATAGCCTAAGAAAACGTAATAACCTAAAAAGTTACAGTATATTACCTACTATCAAACGTATAATAGCCTAAGCAAAGGTAATAACCCAAAAGATACGGTATATTACCTACTATCAGGCGTATGATTGTCCAAGCAAGGGTAATAACCCAAAAAGATACGGTATATTACCTACTATCAAACGTATGATAGCCTAAGCAAAGAGAATAACGCAAAAGGGACAATACATTACCTACTATCAGACGTATGATAGCCTAAGCAAAGGTAATAACCCAAAAAGATACAGTATATTACCTACTGTCAGTCGTATGATAGCCTAAGCAAAGCTAATAACCCAAAAAGATACGGTATATTACCTAATATCAAACGTATGATAGCCTAAGAAAAGGTAATAACCCAAAAGACACGGTATATTACCTACTATCAAACGCATGATAGCCTAAGCAAAGGTAATAACCCAAAAGATACGGTATATTACCTACTATCAGACGTATGATTGTCTAAGCAAGGGTAATAACCCAAAAGATACGGTATGTTACCTACTATCAAACGTATGATAGCCTAAGCAAAGGCAATAACCCAATAAGATACGGTATATTACCTACTATCAAACGTATGATAGCCTAAGCAAAGGTAATAACCCATAAGATACGGTATGTTACCTAGTATCAAATGCATGATAGCCTAAGCAAAGGTAATAACCTAATAAGATATGGTATGTTACCTACTATCAAACGTATGATAGCCTAAGCAAAGATAATAACTTAAAAGAGACAGTATATTACCTACTATCAGACGTATGATAGCCTAAGCAAAGGTAATAACCCAAAAAGATACGGTATATTACCTCCTATCAGACGTATGATAGCCTAAGCAAAGAGAATACCCCAAAAGATACGGTATATTACCTATTATCATTCGTATGATAGCCTAAGCAAAGGTAATAACCCAAAAGATACGGTATGTTACCTAGTATCAAACGCATGATAGCCTAAGCAAAGGTAATAACCTAATAAGATACGGTATGTTACCGAATATCAAACGTATGATAGCCTAAGAAAAGGTAATAACCCAAAAAGATACGGTATATTACCTACTATCAAACGTATGATAGCCTAAGCAAAGGTAATAACCCAAAACATACGGTATGTTACCTAGTATCAAAGGCATGATAGCCTAAGCAAAGGTAATAACCTAATAAGATACAGTATGTTACCTAATATCAAACGTATGATAGCCTAAGCAAAGGTAATAACCCATAAAGATATGGTATATCACCTACTATCAAACGTATGATAGCCTAAGCAAAGAGAATAACCCAAAAGGGACAGTACATTACCTACTATCAGACGTATGATAGCCTAAGCAAAGGTAATAACCCAAAAAGATACGGTATATTACCTACTAACAGACGCATGATAACCTAAGCAAAGGGATAACCCTAAAAGATATGGTATATTACCTACTATCAGTCGTATGATAGCCTAAACAAAGGTAATAACCCAAAATATACGGTATGTTACCTACTATCAAATGTATGATAGCCTAAGCAAAGGTAATAGCCCAAAATATACGGTATGTTACCTACTATCAAACGTATTATAGCCTAAGAAAACGTAATAACCTAAAAAGTTACAATATATTACCTACTATCAAACGTATAATAGCCTAAGCAAAGGTAATAACCCAAAAGATACGGTATATTACCTACTATCAGGCGTATGATTGTCCAAGCAAGGGTAATAACCCAAAAAGATACGGTATATTACCTACTATCAAACGTATGATAGCCTAAGCAAAGAGAATAACGCAAAAGGGACAATACATTACCTACTATCAGACGTATGATAGCCTAAGCAAAGGTAATAACCCAAAAAGATACAGTATATTACCTACTGTCAGTCGTATGATAGCCTAAGCAAAGCTAATAACCCAAAAAGATACGGTATATTACCTAATATCAAACGTATGATAGCCTAAGAAAAGGTAATAACCCAAAAGACACGGTATATTACCTACTATCAAACGCATGATAGCCTAAGCAAAGGTAATAACCCAAAAGATACGGTATATTACCTACTATCAAACGCATGATAGCCTAAGAAAAGATAATAAGCCACAAGATAAGGTATATTACCCACTATCAAACGTATGAAAGACTAAGGAAAGGTAATAACCCACAAGAGACGGTATATTACCTACTATCAAACGTATGATACCCTAAGCAAAGGTAATAACCCAAAAGATACGGTATATTACCTACTATCAAACGTATGATTGACTAAGCAAAGATAATAACCCAAAAGATACAATATGTTACCTACTATCAGACGTATGGTAGCCCAAGCAAAGGTAATAACCCATAAGATACGGTATGTTACCTACTATTAGACGTATGATAGCCTAAGCATAGGTAATAACCCAATAAGATACGGTATATTGCCTACTCTCGGGCGTATGATAGCCTAAGAAAAGGTAATATTCAAAAAAGATACGGTATATTACCTACTATCAAACGTAATAACCTAAAAAGATACGGTATATTACCTAAAAAGATACGGTATATTACCTACTATCAGACGTATGATAGCCTAAGCAAACGTAATAACCTAAAAAGATACAGTATATTACCTACTATGAAACGTATAATAGACTAAGCAAAGGTAAAAACCCAAAATATACGATATATTACCTACTATCAGACGTATGATTGTCTAAGCAAGGGTAATAACCCAAAAGATACGGTATGTTACCTACTATCAAACGTATGATAGCCTAGGCAAAGGTAATAACCCAAAAGATACGGTATGTTACCTACTATCAAACATATGATAGCCTAAGCAAAGGTAATAACCCAAAAGATACGGTATATTACATAGTATCAAACGTATGATAGCCTAAGCAAAGGTAATAACCCCAAAGATACGGTATGTTACCTACTATCAAACGTATGATAGCCTAAGAAAACGTAATAATCTAAAAAGATACGGTATATTACCTATTATCAAACGTATCATAGCCTAAGCAAAGGTAATAACCCAAAAGATACGGTATATTACCTACTATCAGACGTATGATTATCTAAGCAAGGGTAATAACCCAAAAGATACGGTATGTTACCTACTATCAAACGTATGATAGCCTAAGCAAAGGCAATAACCCAATAAGATACGGTATATTACCTACTATCAAACGTATGATAGCCTAAGCAAAGGTAATAACCCATAAGATACGGTATGTTACCTAGTATCAAATGCATGATAGCCTAAGCAAAGGTAATAACCTAATAAGATATGGTATGTTACCTACTATCAAACGTATGATAGCCTAAGCAAAGATAATAACTTAAAAGAGACAGTATATTACCTACTATCAGACGTATGATAGCCTAAGCAAAGGTAATAACCCAAAAAGATACGGTATATTACCTCCTATCAGACGTATGATAGCCTAAGCAAAGGGAATACCCCAAAAGATACGGTATATTACCTATTATCATTCGTATGATAGCCTAAGCAAAGGTAATAACCCAAAAGATACGGTATGTTACCTAGTATCAAACGCATGATAGCCTAAGCAAAGGTAATAACCTAATAAGATACGGTATGTTACCGAATATCAAACGTATGATAGCCTAAGAAAAGGTAATAACCCAAAAAGATACGGTATATTACCTACTATCAAACGTATGATAGCCTAAGCAAAGGTAATAACCCAAAACATACGGTATGTTACCTAGTATCAAAGGCATGATAGCCTAAGCAAAGGTAATAACCTAATAAGATACAGTATGTTACCTAATATCAAACGTATGATAGCCTAAGCAAAAGTGATAACCCAAAAAGATATGGTATATCACCTACTATCAAACGTATGATAGCCTAAGCAAAGAGAATAACCCAAAAGGGACAGTACATTACCTACTATCAGACGTATGATAGCCTAAGCAAAGGTAATAACCCAAAAAGATACGGTATATTACCTACTAACAGACGCATGATAACCTAAGCAAAGGGATAACCCCAAAAGATATGGTATATTACCTACTATCAGTCGTATGATAGCCTAAGCAAAGGAAATAACCCAAAATATACGGTATGTTACCTACTATCAAATGTATGATAGCCTAAGCAAAGGTAATAACCCAAAATATACGGTATGTTACCTACTATCAAACGTATGATAGCCTAAGAAAACGTAATAACCTAAAAAGTTACAGTATATTACCTACTATCAAACGTATAATAGCCTAAGCAAAGGTAATAACCCAAAAGATACGGTATATTACCTACTATCAGGCGTATGATTGTCCAAGCAAGGGTAATAACCCAAAAGATACGGTATGTTACCTACTATCAAACGTATGATAGCCTAAGCAAACGTAATAACCCAAAAAGATACGTTATATTACCTACTATCAAACGCATGATAGCCTAAGCAAAGGTAATAACCCAAAAGATATGGTATATTACTTACTATCAAATGCATGATAGCCTAATCAAAGATAATAACCCACAACATATGGTATATTACCTACTATTAAACGTATGATAGACTAAGGAAAGGTAATAACCCATAAGAAACGGTATATTACCTTCTATCAAACCCATGATACCCAAAGCAAAGGTAATAACCCAAAAGAGACGGTATATTACCTACTATCAAACATATGATACCCTAAAAAAAGGTAATAACCCAAAAGATACGGTATATTACCTACTATAAAACGTATGATTGTATAAGCAAAGGTAATAACCCAAAAGATACAGTATGTTACCTACTATCGAACGTATGATAGCCTAAGCAAAGGTAATAACCCAAAAAGATACGGTATATTACCTACTATCAAACGTATGATAGCCTAAGCAAAGGGAATAACCCAAAAGGGACAGTACATTACCTACTATCAGACGTATGATAGCCTATGCAAAGGTAATAACCCAAAAAGATACGGTATATTACCTACTATCAGACGTATGATAACCTAAGCAAAGGGAATACCCTAAAAGATACGGTATATTACCTACTATCAGTCGTGTGATAGCCTAAGCAAAGGTAATAACACAAAAAGATACAGTATATTACCTAATATCAAACGTATGATAGCCTAAGAAAAGGTAATAACCCAAAAGATACGGTATATTATCTACTATCAAACGCATGATAGCCTAAGCAAAGGTAATAACCCAAAAGATACGGTATATTACCTACTATCAAATGCATGATAGCCTAAGCAAAGATAATATCCCACAAGATACGGTATATTACCCACTATCAAACATATGAAAGACTAAGAAAGGTAATAACCCACAAGAGACGGTATATTACCTACTATCAAACGTATGATACCCTAAGCAATGGTAATTACCGAAAAGAGACGGTATATTACCTACTATCAAACGTATGATACGCTAAGAAAAGTTAATAACCCAAAAGGTACGGTATATTACCTACTTTCAAACGTATGATTGTATAAGCAAAGATAATACCCCAAAAGATACAATATGTTACCTACTATCAGACGTATGGTAGCCTAAGAAAATGTAATAACCTAAAAAGATACGGTATATTACCTACTATCAAACGTATAATAGCCTAAGCAAAGGTAATAACCCAAAAGATATTGTATATTACCTACTATCAGACGTATGATTGTCTAAGCAAGGGTAATAACCCAAAAGATACGGTATGTTACCTACTACCAAACGTATAATAGCCTAACCAAAGGTAATAACCCAATAAGATACGGTATATTACCTACTATCAAACGTATGATAGCCTAAGCAAAGGTAATAACCCAAAAGATACGGTATGTTACCTAGTATCAAACGCATGATAGCCTAAGCAAAGGTAATAACCTAATAAGATACGGTATGTTACCTAATATCAAACGTATGATAGCCTAAGGAAAGCTAATAACCTAAAAAGATACGGTATATTACCTACTATCAAATGTATGATAGCCTAAGCAAAGGGAATAACCCAAAAGAGACGGTATATTACATACTATCAGACGTATGATAGCCTAAGCAAAGGTAATAACCCAAAAAGATACGGTATATATTACCTACTATCAGACGTATGATAGCCTAAGTAAAGGGAATACCCCAAAAGATACGGTATATTACCTACTATCAGTCGTATGATAGCCTAAGCAAAGGAAATAACTTAAAAAGATACGGTATATTACCTACTATCAGACATATGATAGCCTAAGCAAAGGGAATACCCCAAAAGATACGGTATATTACCTACTATCAGTCGCATGATAGCCTAAGCAAGGGTAATAACCCAAAAAGATACGGTATATTACCTAATATCAGACATATGATAGCCTAAGAAAAGGTAATAACCCAAAAGATACGGTATGTTACCTACTATCAAATGTATGATAGCCTAAGCAAACGTAATAACCCAAAATAATACGGTATATTACCTACTATCAAACGCATGATAGCCTAAGGAAAGGTAATAACCCAAAAGATATGGTATATTACTTACTATCAAACGCATGATAGCCTAATCAAAGATAATAACCCACAACATATGGTATATTACCTACTATCAAACGTATGATAGACTAAGGAAAGGTAATAACCCATAAGAAATGGTATATTACCTACTATCAAACCTATGACACCCTAAGCAAAGGTAATAACCCAAAAGAGACGGTATATTACCTACTATCAAACGTATGATACCCTAAAAAAAGGTAATAACCCAAAAGATACGGTATATTACCTACTATAAAACGTATGATTGTATAAGCAAAGGTAATAACCCAAAAGATACAGTATGTTACCTACTATCGAACGTATGATAGCCTAAGCAAAGGTAATAACCCAAAATATACGGTATGTTACCTACTATCAAACGTATGATAGCCTAAGCAAAGGTAATAACCCAAAATATACGGTATGTTACCTACTATCAAACGTATGATAGCCTAAGAAAACGTAATAACCTAAAAAGTTACGGTATATTACCTGCTATCAAACGTATCATAGCCTAAGCAAAGGTAATAACCCAAAAGATACGGTATATTACCTACTATCAGGCGTATGATTGTCTAAGCAAGGGTAATAACCCAAAAGATACGGTATGTTACCTACTATCAAACGTATGATAGCCTAAGCAAAGGTAATAACCCAATAAGATACAATATATTACCTACTATCAAACGTATGATAGCCTAAGCAAAGTTAATAACCCAAAACATATGGTATGTTACCTAGTATCAAACGCATGATAGCCTAAGCAAAGGTAATAACCTAATAAGGTACAGTATGTTACCTAATATCAAACGTATGATAGCCTAAGCAAAGGTAATAACCCAAAAAGATACGGTATATTACCTACTATCAAACGTATGATAGCCTAAGCAAAGAGAATAACCCAAAAGGGACAGTACATTACCTACTATCAGACGTATGATAGCCTAAGCAAAGGTAATAACCCAAAAAGATACGGTATATTACCTACTATCAGACGTATGATAACCTAAGCAAAGGGAATACCCCAAAAGATATGGTATATTACCTACTGTCAGTCGTATGATAGCCTAAGCAAAGCTAATAACCCAAAAAGATACGGTATATTACCTAATATCAAACGTATGATAGCCTAAGAAAAGGTAATAACCCAAAAGATATGGTATATTACCTACTATCAAACGCATGATAGCCTAAGCAAAGGTAATAACCCAAAAGATACGGTATATTACCTACTATCAAACGCATGATAGCCTAAGAAAAGATAATAAGCCACAAGATAAGGTATACTACCCACTATCAAACGTATGAAAGACTAAGGAAAGGTAATAACCCACAAGAGACGGTATATTACCTACTATCAAACGTATGATACCCTAAGCAAAGGTAATAACCCAAAAGATACGGTATATTACCTACTATCAAACGTATGATTGACTAAGCAAAGATAATAACCCAAAAGATACAATATGTTACCTACTATCAGACGTATGGTAGCCCAAGCAAAGGTAATAACCCATAAGATTCGGTATGTTACCTACTATCAGACGTATGATAGCCTAAGCATAGGTAATAACCCAATAAGATACGGTATATTGCCTACTATCGGGCGTATGATAGCCTAAGAAAAGGTAATATTCAAAAAAGATACGGTATATTACCTACTATCAAACGTAATAACCTAAAAAGATACGGTATATTACCTAAAAAGATACGGTATATTACCTACTATCAGACGTATGATAGCCTAAGCAAACGAAATAACCTAAAAAGATACAGTATATTACCTACTATGAAACGTATAATAGCCTAAGCAAAGGTAAAAACCCAAAAGATACGGTATATTACCTACTATCAGACGTATGATTGTCTAGGCAAGGGTAATAACCCAAAAGATACGGTATGTTACCTACTATCAAACGTATGATAGCCTAGGCAAAGGTAATAACCCAAAAGATACGGTATGTTACCTACTATCAAACGTATGATAGCCTAAGCAAAGGTAATAACCCAATAAGATACGGTATATTACCTACTATCAAACGTATGATAGCCTAAGCAAAGGTAATAATCCAAAAGATACGGTATATTACATAGTATCAAACGTATGATAGCCTAAGCAAAGGTAATAACCCCAAAGATACGGTATGTTACCTACTATCAAACGTATGATAGCCTAAGAAAACGTAATAACCTAAAAAGATACGGTATATTACCTATTATCAAACGTATCATAGCCTAAGCAAAGGTAATAACCCAAAAGATACGGTATATTACCTACTATCAGACGTATGATTGTCTAAGCAAGGGTAATAACCCAAAAGATACGGTATGTTACCTACTATCAAATGTATGATAGCCTAAGCAAAGGCAATAACCCAATAAGATACGGTATATTACCTACTATCAAACGTATGATAGCCTAAGCAAAGGTAATAACCCAAAAGATACGGTATGTTACCTAGTATCAAACGCATGATAGCCTAAGCAAAGGTAATAACCTAATAAGATATGGTATGTTACCTACTATCAAACGTATGATAGCCTAAGCAAAGATAATAACTTAAAAAAGACAGTATATTACCTACTATCAGACGTATGATAGCCTAAGCAAAGGTGATAACCCAAAAAGATACGGTATATTACCTCCTATTAGACGTATGATAGCCTAAGCAAAGGGAATACCCCAAAAGATACGGTATATTACCTATTATCATTCGTATGATAGCCTAAGCAAAGGTAATAACCCAAAAGATACGGTATGTTACCTAGTATCAAACGCATGATAGCCTAAGCAAAGGTAATAACCTAATAAGATACGGTATGTTACCGAATATCAAACGTATGATAGCCTAAGAAAAGGTAATAACCCAAAAAGATACGGTATATTACCTACTATCAAACGTATGATAGCCTAAGCAAAGGGAATAACCCAAAAGAGACAGTATATTACCTACTATCAGACGTATGATAGCCTAAGCAAAGGTAATAACCCAAAAAGATATGGTATATTACCTACTATCAGACGTATGATAGCCTAAGCAAAGGGAATACCCCAAAAGATACGGTATATTACCTATTATCAGTCGTATGATAGCCTAAGCAACGGTAATAACCCAAAAAGATACGGTATATTACCAAATATCAGACGTAGGATAGCCTAAGAAAAAGTAATAACCCAAAAGATACGGTATAAGAAAAGGTAATAACCCAAAAAGATACGGTATATTACCTACTATCAAACGCATGATAGCCTAAGCAAAGGTAATAACCCAAAAGATACGGTATATTACCTACTATCAAACACATGATAGCCGAAGCAAAGGTAATAACCCAAAAGATACGGTATATTACTTACTATCAAACGCATGATAGCGTAAGCAAAGATAATAACCCACAAGATACGGTATATTACCTACTACCAAACATATGATAGACTAAGGAAAAGTAATAACCCACAAGAGACGGTATATTACCTACTATCAAACGTATGATACCCTAAGCAAAGGTAATAACCCAAAAGAGACGGTATATTACCTACTCTCAAACGTATGATACCCTAAAAAAAGGTAATAACCCAAAAGATACGGCATATTACCTAATATCAAACGTATGATTGTATAAGCAAAGGTAATAACCCAAAAGATACAGTATGTTACCTACTATCAAACGTATGATAGCCTAAGCAAAGGTAATAACCCAAAAGATACGGTATGTTACCTTCTATCAAACGTATGTTAGCCTAAGCAAAGGTAATAACCCAAAAGATACGGTATGTTGCTTACTATCAAACGTAAGATAGCCTAAGAAAACGTAATAACCTAAAAAGATACGGTATATTACCTATTATCAAACGTATCATAGCCCAAGCAAAGGTAATAACCCAAAAGATACGGTATATTACCTACTATCAGACGTATGATTGTCTAAGCAAGAGTAATAACCCAAAAGAAACGGTATGTTACCTACTATCAAACGTATGATAGCCTAAGCAAAGGTAATAACCCAATAAGATACGGTATATTACCTACTATCAAACGTATGATAGCCTAAGCAAAGGTAATAACCCAAAAGATACGGTATGTTACCTAGTATCAAACGCATGATAGCCTAAGCAAAGGTAATAACCTAATAATATACGGTATGTTACCTAATATCAAACGCATGATAGCCTAAGCAAAGGTAATAACCTAATAAGATATGGTATGTTACCTACTATCAAACGTATGATAGCCTAAGCAAAGATAATAACTTAAAAAAGACAGTATATTACCTACTATCAGACGTATGATAGCCTAAGCAAAGGTGATAACCCAAAAAGATACGGTATATTACCTCCTATCAGACATATGATAGCCTAAGCAAAGGGAATACCCCAAAAGATACGGTATATTACCTATTATCATTCGTATGATAGCCTAAGCAAAGGTAATAACCCAAAAGATACGGTATGTTACCTAGTATCAAACGCATGATAGCCTAAGCAAAGGTAATAACCTAATAAGATACGGTATGTTACCGAATATCAAACGTATGATAGCCTAAGAAAAGGTAATAACCCAAAAAGATACGGTATATTACCTACTATCAAACGTATGATAGCCTAAGCAAAGGGAATAACCCAAAAGAGACAGTATATTACCTACTATCAGACGTATGATAGCCTAAGCAAAGGTAATAACCCAAAAAGATATGGTATATTACCTACTATCAGACGTATGATAGCCTAAGCAAAGGGAATACCCCAAAAGATACGGTATATTACCTATTATCAGTCGTATGATAGCCTAAGCAACGGTAATAACCCAAAAAGATACGGTATATTACCAAATATCAGACGTAGGATAGCCTAAGAAAAAGTAATAACCCAAAAGATACGGTATAAGCAAAGGTAATAACCCAAAAAGATACGGTATATTACCTACTATCAAACGCATGATAGCCTAAGCAAAGGTAATAACCCAAAAGATACGGTATATTACCTACTATCAAACACATGATAGCCGAAGCAAAGGTAATAACCCAAAAGATACGGTATATTACTTACTATCAAACGCATGATAGCGTAAGCAAAGATAATAACCCACAAGATACGGTATATTACCTACTATCAAACATATGATAGACTAAGGAAAGGTAATAACCCACAAGAGACGGTATATTACCTACTATCAAACGTAAGATACCCTAAGCAAAGGTAATAACCCAAAAGAGACGGTATATTACCTACTCTCAAACGTATGATACCCTAAAAAAAGGTAATAACCCAAAAGATACGGTATATTACCTAATATCAAACGTATGATTGTATAAGCAAAGGTAATAACCCAAAAGATACAGTATGTTACCTACTATCAAACGTATGATAGCCTAAGCAAAGGTAATAACCCAAAAGATACGGTATGTTACCTTTTATCAAACGTATGTTAGCCTAAGCAAAGGTAATAACCCAAAAGATACGGTATGTTGCTTACTATCAAACGTAAGATAGCCTAAGAAAACGTAATAACCTAAAAAGATACGGTATATTACCTATTATCAAACGTATCATAGCCCAAGCAAAGGTAATAACCCAAAAGATACGGTATATTACCTACTATCAGACGTATGATTGTCTAAGCAAGAGTAATAACCCAAAAGAAACGGTATGTTACCTACTATCAAACGTATGATAGCCTAAGCAAAGGTAATAACCCAATAAGATACGGTATATTACCTACTATCAAACGTATGATAGCCTAAGCAAAGGTAATAACCCAAAAGATACGGTATGTTACCTAGTATCAAACGCATGATAGCCTAAGCAAAGGTAATAACCTAATAATATACGGTATGTTACCTAATATCAAACGCATGATAGCCTAAGCAAAGGTAATAACCTAATAAGATATGGTATGTTACCTACTATCAAACGTATGATAGCCTAAGCAAAGATAATAACTTAAAAAAGACAGTATATTACCTACTATCAGACGTATGATAGCCTAAGCAAAGGTGATAACCCAAAAAGATACGGTATATTACCTCCTATCAGACATATGATAGCCTAAGCAAAGGGAATACCCCAAAAGATACGGTATATTACCTATTATCATTCGTATGATAGCCTAAGCAAAGGTAATAACCCAAAAGATACGGTATGTTACCTAGTATCAAACGCATGATAGCCTAAGCAAAGGTAATAACCTAATAAGATACGGTATGTTACCGAATATCAAACGTATGATAGCCTAAGAAAAGGTAATAACCCAAAAAGATACGGTATATTACCTACTATCAAACGTATGATAGCCTAAGCAAAGGGAATAACCCAAAAGAGACAGTATATTACCTACTATCAGACGTATGATAGCCTAAGCAAAGGTAATAACCCAAAAAGATATGGTATATTACCTACTATCAGACGTATGATAGCCTAAGCAAAGGGAATACCCCAAAAGATACGGTATATTACCTATTATCAGTCGTATGATAGCCTAAGCAACGGTAATAACCCAAAAAGATACGGTATATTACCAAATATCAGACGTAGGATAGCCTAAGAAAAAGTAATAACCCAAAAGATACGGTATAAGCAAAGGTAATAACCCAAAAAGATACGGTATATTACCTACTATCAAACGCATGATAGCCTAAGCAAAGGTAATAACCCAAAAGATACGGTATATTACCTACTATCAAACACATGATAGCCGAAGCAAAGGTAATAACCCAAAAGATACGGTATATTACTTACTATCAAACGCATGATAGCGTAAGCAAAGATAATAACCCACAAGATACGGTATATTACCTACTATCAAACATATGATAGACTAAGGAAAGGTAATAACCCACAAGAGACGGTATATTACCTACTATCAAACGTAAGATACCCTAAGCAAAGGTAATAACCCAAAAGAGACGGTATATTACCTACTCTCAAACGTATGATACCCTAAAAAAAGGTAATAACCCAAAAGATACGGTATATTACCTAATATCAAACGTATGATTGTATAAGCAAAGGTAATAACCCAAAAGATACAGTATGTTACCTACTATCAAACGTATGATAGCCTAAGCAAAGGTAATAACCCAAAAGATACGGTATGTTACCTTTTATCAAACGTATGTTAGCCTAAGCAAAGGTAATAACCCAAAAGATACGGTATGTTGCTTACTATCAAACGTAAGATAGCCTAAGAAAACGTAATAACCTAAAAAGATACGGTATATTACCTATTATCAAACGTATCATAGCCCAAGCAAAGGTAATAACCCAAAAGATACGGTATATTACCTACTATCAGACGTATGATTGTCTAAGCAAGAGTAATAACCCAAAAGAAACGGTATGTTACCTACTATCAAACGTATGATAGCCTAAGCAAAGGTAATAACCCAATAAGATAAGGTTTATACCTACTATCAAACGTATGATAGCCTAAGCAAAGGTAATAACCCAAAAGATACGGTATGTTACCTAGTATCAAACGCATGATAGACTAAGCAAAGGTAATAACCTAATAATATACGGTATGTTACCTAATATCAAATGTATGATGGCCTAAGCAAAGGTAATAACCCAAAAAGATACGGTATATTACCTACTATCAAACGTATGATAGCCTAAGCAAAGATAATAACTTAAAAGAGACAGTATATTACCTACTATCACACGTATGATAGCCTAAGCAAAGGTAATAACCCAAAAAGATACGGTATGTTACCTCCTATCAGACGTATGATAGCCTAAGCAAAGGGAATACCCCAAAAGATACGGTATATTACCTATTATCATTCGTATGATAGCCTAAGCAAAGGTAATAACCCAAAAGATACAGTATGTTACCTAGTATCAAACACATGATAGCCTAAGCAAAGGTAATAACCTAATAAGATACGGTATGTTACCTAATATCAAACGTTTGATAGCCTAAGAAAAGGTAATAACCCAAAAAGATACGGTATATTACCTACTATCAAACGTATGATAGCCTTAGCAAAGGGAATAACCCAAAAGAGACAGTATATTACCTACTATCAGACGTATGATAGCCTAAGCAAAGGTAATAACCCAAAAAGATACGGTATATTACCTACTATCAGACGTATGATAGCCTAAGCAAAGCGAATACCCCAAAAGATACGGTATATTACCTATTATTAGTCGTATGATAGCCTAAGCAACGGTAATAACCCAAAAAGATACGGTATATTACCAAATATCAGACGTATGATAGCCTAAGAAAAAATAATAACCTAAAAGATACGGTATAAGCAAAAGTAATAACCCAAAAAGATACGTTATATTACCTACTATCAAACGCATGATAGCCTAAGCAAAGGTAATAACCCAAAAGATACGGTATATTACCTAATATCAAACACATGATAGCCGAAGCAAAGGTAATAACCCAAAATATACGGTATGTTACCTACTATCAAACGTATTATAGCCTAAGAAAACGTAATAACCTAAAAAGTTACAGTATATTACCTACTATCAAACGTATAATAGCCTAAGCAAAGGTAATAACCCAAAAGATACGGTATATTACCTACTATCAGGCGTATGATTGTCCAAGCAAGGGTAATAACCCAAAAAGATACGGTATATTACCTACTATCAAACGTATGATAGCCTAAGCAAAGAGAATAACGCAAAAGGGACAATACATTACCTACTATCAGACGTATGATAGCCTAAGCAAAGGTAATAACCCAAAAAGATACAGTATATTACCTACTGTCAGTCGTATGATAGCCTAAGCAAAGCTAATAACCCAAAAAGATACGGTATATTACCTAATATCAAACGTATGATAGCCTAAGAAAAGGTAATAACCCAAAAGACACGGTATATTACCTACTATCAAACGCATGATAGCCTAAGCAAAGGTAATAACCCAAAAGATACGGTATATTACCTACTATCAGACGTATGATTGTCTAAGCAAGGGTAATAACCCAAAAGATACGGTATGTTACCTACTATCAAACGTATGATAGCCTAAGCAAAGGCAATAACCCAATAAGATACGGTATATTACCTACTATCAAACGTATGATAGCCTAAGCAAAGGTAATAACCCATAAGATACGGTATGTTACCTAGTATCAAATGCATGATAGCCTAAGCAAAGGTAATAACCTAATAAGATATGGTATGTTACCTACTATCAAACGTATGATAGCCTAAGCAAAGATAATAACTTAAAAGAGACAGTATATTACCTACTATCAGACGTATGATAGCCTAAGCAAAGGTAATAACCCAAAAAGATACGGTATATTACCTCCTATCAGACGTATGATAGCCTAAGCAAAGGGAATACCCCAAAAGATACGGTATATTACCTATTATCATTCGTATGATAGCCTAAGCAAAGGTAATAACCCAAAAGATACGGTATGTTACCTAGTATCAAACGCATGATAGCCTAAGCAAAGGTAATAACCTAATAAGATACGGTATGTTACCGAATATCAAACGTATGATAGCCTAAGAAAAGGTAATAACCCAAAAAGATACGGTATATTACCTACTATCAAACGTATGATAGCCTAAGCAAAGGTAATAACCCAAAACATACGGTATGTTACCTAGTATCAAAGGCATGATAGCCTAAGCAAAGGTAATAACCTAATAAGATACAGTATGTTACCTAATATCAAACGTATGATAGCCTAAGCAAAGGTAATAACCCATAAAGATATGGTATATCACCTACTATCAAACGTATGATAGCCTAAGCAAAGAGAATAACCCAAAAGGGACAGTACATTACCTACTATCAGACGTATGATAGCCTAAGCAAAGGTAATAACCCAAAAAGATACGGTATATTACCTACTAACAGACGCATGATAACCTAAGCAAAGGGATAACCCTAAAAGATATGGTATATTACCTACTATCAGTCGTATGATAGCCTAAACAAAGGTAATAACCCAAAATATACGGTATGTTACCTACTATCAAATGTATGATAGCCTAAGCAAAGGTAATAACCCAAAATATACGGTATGTTACCTACTATCAAACGTATTATAGCCTAAGAAAACGTAATAACCTAAAAAGTTACAATATATTACCTACTATCAAACGTATAATAGCCTAAGCAAAGGTAATAACCCAAAAGATACGGTATATTACCTACTATCAGGCGTATGATTGTCCAAGCAAGGGTAATAACCCAAAAAGATACGGTATATTACCTACTATCAAACGTATGATAGCCTAAGCAAAGAGAATAACGCAAAAGGGACAATACATTACCTACTATCAGACGTATGATAGCCTAAGCAAAGGTAATAACCCAAAAAGATACAGTATATTACCTACTGTCAGTCGTATGATAGCCTAAGCAAAGCTAATAACCCAAAAAGATACGGTATATTACCTAATATCAAACGTATGATAGCCTAAGAAAAGGTAATAACCCAAAAGACACGGTATATTACCTACTATCAAACGCATGATAGCCTAAGCAAAGGTAATAACCCAAAAGATACGGTATATTACCTACTATCAAACGCATGATAGCCTAAGAAAAGATAATAAGCCACAAGATAAGGTATATTACCCACTATCAAACGTATGAAAGACTAAGGAAAGGTAATAACCCACAAGAGACGGTATATTACCTACTATCAAACGTATGATACCCTAAGCAAAGGTAATAACCCAAAAGATACGGTATATTACCTACTATCAAACGTATGATTGACTAAGCAAAGATAATAACCCAAAAGATACAATATGTTACCTACTATCAGACGTATGGTAGCCCAAGCAAAGGTAATAACCCATAAGATACGGTATGTTACCTACTATTAGACGTATGATAGCCTAAGCATAGGTAATAACCCAATAAGATACGGTATATTGCCTACTCTCGGGCGTATGATAGCCTAAGAAAAGGTAATATTCAAAAAAGATACGGTATATTACCTACTATCAAACGTAATAACCTAAAAAGATACGGTATATTACCTAAAAAGATACGGTATATTACCTACTATCAGACGTATGATAGCCTAAGCAAACGTAATAACCTAAAAAGATACAGTATATTACCTACTATGAAACGTATAATAGACTAAGCAAAGGTAAAAACCCAAAATATACGATATATTACCTACTATCAGACGTATGATTGTCTAAGCAAGGGTAATAACCCAAAAGATACGGTATGTTACCTACTATCAAACGTATGATAGCCTAGGCAAAGGTAATAACCCAAAAGATACGGTATGTTACCTACTATCAAACGTATGATAGCCTAAGCAAAGGTAATAACCCAAAAGATACGGTATATTACATAGTATCAAACGTATGATAGCCTAAGCAAAGGTAATAACCCCAAAGATACGGTATGTTACCTACTATCAAACGTATGATAGCCTAAGAAAACGTAATAATCTAAAAAGATACGGTATATTACCTATTATCAAACGTATCATAGCCTAAGCAAAGGTAATAACCCAAAAGATACGGTATATTACCTACTATCAGACGTATGATTGTCTAAGCAAGGGTAATAACCCAAAAGATACGGTATGTTACCTACTATCAAACGTATGATAGCCTAAGCAAAGGCAATAACCCAATAAGATACGGTATATTACCTACTATCAAACGTATGATAGCCTAAGCAAAGGTAATAACCCATAAGATACGGTATGTTACCTAGTATCAAATGCATGATAGCCTAAGCAAAGGTAATAACCTAATAAGATATGGTATGTTACCTACTATCAAACGTATGATAGCCTAAGCAAAGATAATAACTTAAAAGAGACAGTATATTACCTACTATCAGACGTATGATAGCCTAAGCAAAGGTAATAACCCAAAAAGATACGGTATATTACCTCCTATCAGACGTATGATAGCCTAAGCAAAGGGAATACCCCAAAAGATACGGTATATTACCTATTATCATTCGTATGATAGCCTAAGCAAAGGTAATAACCCAAAAGATACGGTATGTTACCTAGTATCAAACGCATGATAGCCTAAGCAAAGGTAATAACCTAATAAGATACGGTATGTTACCGAATATCAAACGTATGATAGCCTAAGAAAAGGTAATAACCCAAAAAGATACGGTATATTACCTACTATCAAACGTATGATAGCCTAAGCAAAGGTAATAACCCAAAACATACGGTATGTTACCTAGTATCAAAGGCATGATAGCCTAAGCAAAGGTAATAACCTAATAAGATACAGTATGTTACCTAATATCAAACGTATGATAGCCTAAGCAAAGGTGATAACCCAAAAAGATATGGTATATCACCTACTATCAAACGTATGATAGCCTAAGCAAAGAGAATAACCCAAAAGGGACAGTACATTACCTACTATCAGACGTATGATAGCCTAAGCAAAGGTAATAACCCAAAAAGATACGGTATATTACCTACTAACAGACGCATGATAACCTAAGCAAAGGGATAACCCCAAAAGATATGGTATATTACCTACTATCAGTCGTATGATAGCCTAAGCAAAGGAAATAACCCAAAATATACGGTATGTTACCTACTATCAAATGTATGATAGCCTAAGCAAAGGTAATAACCCAAAATATACGGTATGTTACCTACTATCAAACGTATGATAGCCTAAGAAAACGTAATAACCTAAAAAGTTACAGTATATTACCTACTATCAAACGTATAATAGCCTAAGCAAAGGTAATAACCCAAAAGATACGGTATATTACCTACTATCAGGCGTATGATTGTCCAAGCAAGGGTAATAACCCAAAAGATACGGTATGTTACCTACTATCAAACGTATGATAGCCTAAGCAAACGTAATAACCCAAAAAGATACGTTATATTACCTACTATCAAACGCATGATAGCCTAAGCAAAGGTAATAACCCAAAAGATATGGTATATTACTTACTATCAAATGCATGATAGCCTAATCAAAGATAATAACCCACAACATATGGTATATTACCTACTATTAAACGTATGATAGACTAAGGAAAGGTAATAACCCATAAGAAACGGTATATTACCTTCTATCAAACCCATGATACCCAAAGCAAAGGTAATAACCCAAAAGAGACGGTATATTACCTACTATCAGACATATGATACCCTAAAAAAAGGTAATAACCCAAAAGATACGGTATATTACCTACTATAAAACGTATGATTGTATAAGCAAAGGTAATAACCCAAAAGATACAGTATGTTACCTACTATCGAACGTATGATAGCCTAAGCAAAGGTAATAACCCAAAAAGATACGGTATATTACCTACTATCAAACGTATGATAGCCTAAGCAAAGGGAATAACCCAAAAGGGACAGTACATTACCTACTATCAGACGTATGATAGCCTATGCAAAGGTAATAACCCAAAAAGATACGGTATATTACCTACTATCAGACGTATGATAACCTAAGCAAAGGGAATACCCTAAAAGATACGGTATATTACCTACTATCAGTCGTGTGATAGCCTAAGCAAAGGTAATAACACAAAAAGATACAGTATATTACCTAATATCAAACGTATGATAGCCTAAGAAAAGGTAATAACCCAAAAGATACGGAATATTATCTACTATCAAACGCATGATAGCCTAAGCAAAGGTAATAACCCAAAAGATACGGTATATTACCTACTATCAAATGCATGATAGCCTAAGCAAAGATAATATCCCACAAGATACGGTATATTACCCACTATCAAACATATGAAAGACTAAGAAAGGTAATAACCCATAAGAGACGGTATATTACCTACTATCAAACGTATGATACCCTAAGCAATGGTAATTACCGAAAAGAGACGGTATATTACCTACTATCAAACGTATGATACGCTAAGAAAAGTTAATAACCCAAAAGGTACGGTATATTACCTACTTTCAAACGTATGATTGTATAAGCAAAGATAATACCCCAAAAGATACAATATGTTACCTACTATCAGACGTATGGTAGCCTAAGAAAATGTAATAACCTAAAAAGATACGGTATATTACCTACTATCAAACGTATAATAGCCTAAGCAAAGGTAATAACCCAAAAGATATTGTATATTACCCACTATCAGACGTATGATTGTCTAAGCAAGGGTAATAACCCAAAAGATACGGTATGTTACCTACTACCAAACGTATAATAGCCTAACCAAAGGTAATAACCCAATAAGATACGGTATATTACCTACTATCAAACGTATGATAGCCTAAGCAAAGGTAATAACCCAAAAGATACGGTATGTTACCTAGTATCAAACGCATGATAGCCTAAGCAAAGGTAATAACCTAATAAGATACGGTATGTTACCTAATATCAAACGTATGATAGCCTAAGGAAAGCTAATAACCTAAAAAGATACGGTATATTACCTACTATCAAATGTATGATAGCCTAAGCAAAGGGAATAACCCAAAAGAGACGGTATATTACATACTATCAGACGTATGATAGCCTAAGCAAAGGTAATAACCCAAAAAGATACGGTATATATTACCTACTATCAGACGTATGATAGCCTAAGTAAAGGGAATACCCCAAAAGATACGGTATATTACCTACTATCAGTCGTATGATAGCCTAAGCAAAGGAAATAACTTAAAAAGATACGGTATATTACCTACTATCAGACATATGATAGCCTAAGCAAAGGGAATACCCCAAAAGATACGGTATATTACCTACTATCAGTCGCATGATAGCCTAAGCAAGGGTAATAACCCAAAAAGATACGGTATATTACCTAATATCAGACATATGATAGCCTAAGAAAAGGTAATAACCCAAAAGATACGGTATGTTACCTACTATCAAATGTATGATAGCCTAAGCAAACGTAATAACCCAAAATAATACGGTATATTACCTACTATCAAACGCATGATAGCCTAAGCAAAGGTAATAACCCAAAAGATATGGTATATTACTTACTATCAAACGCATGATAGCCTAATCAAAGATAATAACCCACAACATATGGTATATTACCTACTATCAAACGTATGATAGACTAAGGAAAGGTAATAACCCATAAGAAATGGTATATTACCTACTATCAAACCTATGACACCCTAAGCAAAGGTAATAACCCAAAAGAGACGGTATATTACCTACTATCAAACGTATGATACCCTAAAAAAAGGTAATAACCCAAAAGATACGGTATATTACCTACTATAAAACGTATGATTGTATAAGCAAAGGTAATAACCCAAAAGATACAGTATGTTACCTACTATCGAACGTATGATAGCCTAAGCAAAGGTAATAACCCAAAATATACGGTATGTTACCTACTATCAAACGTATGATAGCCTAAGCAAAGGTAATAACCCAAAATATACGGTATGTTACCTACTATCAAACGTATGATAGCCTAAGAAAACGTAATAACCTAAAAAGTTACGGTATATTACCTGCTATCAAACGTATCATAGCCTAAGCAAAGGTAATAACCCAAAAGATACGGTATATTACCTACTATCAGGCGTATGATTGTCTAAGCAAGGGTAATAACCCAAAAGATACGGTATGTTACCTACTATCAAACGTATGATAGCCTAAGCAAAGGTAATAACCCAATAAAATACAATATATTACCTACTATCAAACGTATGATAGCCTAAGCAAAGTTAATAACCCAAAACATACAGTATGTTACCTAGTATCAAACGCATGATAGCCTAAGCAAGGGTAATAACCTAATAAGATACGGTATGTTACCTAATATCAAACGTTTGATAGCCTAAGAAAAGGTAATAACCCAAAAAGATACGGTATATTACCTACTATCAAACGTATGATAGCCTTAGCAAAGGGAATAACCCAAAAGAGACAGTATATTACCTACTATCAGACGTATGATAGCCTAAGCAAAGGTAATAACCCAAAAAGATACGGTATATTACCTACTATCAGACGTATGATAGCCTAAGCAAAGCGAATACCCCAAAAGATACGGTATATTACCTATTATTAGTCGTATGATAGCCTAAGCAACGGTAATAACCCAAAAAGATACGGTATATTACCAAATATCAGACGTATGATAGCCTAAGAAAAAATAATAACCTAAAAGATACGGTATAAGCAAAAGTAATAACCCAAAAAGATACGTTATATTACCTACTATCAAACGCATGATAGCCTAAGCAAAGGTAATAACCCAAAAGATACGGTATATTACCTAATATCAAACACATGATAGCCGAAGCAAAGGTAATAACCCAAAATATACGGTATGTTACCTACTATCAAACGTATTATAGCCTAAGAAAACGTAATAACCTAAAAAGTTACAGTATATTACCTACTATCAAACGTATAATAGCCTAAGCAAAGGTAATAACCCAAAAGATACGGTATATTACCTACTATCAGGCGTATGATTGTCCAAGCAAGGGTAATAACCCAAAAAGATACGGTATATTACCTACTATCAAACGTATGATAGCCTAAGCAAAGAGAATAACGCAAAAGGGACAATACATTACCTACTATCAGACGTATGATAGCCTAAGCAAAGGTAATAACCCAAAAAGATACGGTATATTACCTACTATCAAACGTATGATAGCCTAAGCAAAGGGAATAACCCAAAAGGGACAGTACATTACCTACTATCAGACGTATGATAGCCTATGCAAAGGTAATAACCCAAAAAGATACGGTATATTACCTACTATCAGACGTATGATAACCTAAGCAAAGGGAATACCCTAAAAGATACGGTATATTACCTACTATCAGTCGTGTGATAGCCTAAGCAAAGGTAATAACACAAAAAGATACAGTATATTACCTAATATCAAACGTATGATAGCCTAAGAAAAGGTAATAACCCAAAAGATACGGTATATTATCTACTATCAAACGCATGATAGCCTAAGCAAAGGTAATAACCCAAAAGATACGGTATATTACCTACTATCAAATGCATGATAGCCTAAGCAAAGATAATATCCCACAAGATACGGTATATTACCCACTATCAAACATATGAAAGACTAAGAAAGGTAATAACCCATAAGAGACGGTATATTACCTACTATCAAACGTATGATACCCTAAGCAATGGTAATTACCGAAAAGAGACGGTATATTACCTACTATCAAACGTATGATACGCTAAGAAAAGTTAATAACCCAAAAGGTACGGTATATTACCTACTTTCAAACGTATGATTGTATAAGCAAAGATAATACCCCAAAAGATACAATATGTTACCTACTATCAGACGTATGGTAGCCTAAGAAAATGTAATAACCTAAAAAGATACGGTATATTACCTACTATCAAACGTATAATAGCCTAAGCAAAGGTAATAACCCAAAAGATATTGTATATTACCTACTATCAGACGTATGATTGTCTAAGCAAGGGTAATAACCCAAAAGATACGGTATGTTACCTACTACCAAACGTATAATAGCCTAACCAAAGGTAATAACCCAATAAGATACGGTATATTACCTACTATCAAACGTATGATAGCCTAAGCAAAGGTAATAACCCAAAAGATACGGTATGTTACCTAGTATCAAACGCATGATAGCCTAAGCAAAGGTAATAACCTAATAAGATACGGTATGTTACCTAATATCAAACGTATGATAGCCTAAGGAAAGCTAATAACCTAAAAAGATACGGTATATTACCTACTATCAAATGTATGATAGCCTAAGCAAAGGGAATAACCCAAAAGAGACGGTATATTACATACTATCAGACGTATGATAGCCTAAGCAAAGGTAATAACCCAAAAAGATACGGTATATATTACCTACTATCAGACGTATGATAGCCTAAGTAAAGGGAATACCCCAAAAGATACGGTATATTACCTACTATCAGTCGTATGATAGCCTAAGCAAAGGAAATAACTTAAAAAGATACGGTATATTACCTACTATCAGACATATGATAGCCTAAGCAAAGGGAATACCCCAAAAGATACGGTATATTACCTACTATCAGTCGCATGATAGCCTAAGCAAGGGTAATAACCCAAAAAGATACGGTATATTACCTAATATCAGACATATGATAGCCTAAGAAAAGGTAATAACCCAAAAGATACGGTATGTTACCTACTATCAAATGTATGATAGCCTAAGCAAACGTAATAACCCAAAATAATACGGTATATTACCTACTATCAAACGCATGATAGCCTAAGCAAAGGTAATAACCCAAAAGATATGGTATATTACTTACTATCAAACGCATGATAGCCTAATCAAAGATAATAACCCACAACATATGGTATATTACCTACTATCAAACGTATGATAGACTAAGGAAAGGTAATAACCCATAAGAAATGGTATATTACCTACTATCAAACCTATGACACCCTAAGCAAAGGTAATAACCCAAAAGAGACGGTATATTACCTACTATCAAACGTATGATACCCTAAAAAAAGGTAATAACCCAAAAGATACGGTATATTACCTACTATAAAACGTATGATTGTATAAGCAAAGGTAATAACCCAAAAGATACAGTATGTTACCTACTATCGAACGTATGATAGCCTAAGCAAAGGTAATAACCCAAAATATACGGTATGTTACCTACTATCAAACGTATGATAGCCTAAGCAAAGGTAATAACCCAAAATATACGGTATGTTACCTACTATCAAACGTATGATAGCCTAAGAAAACGTAATAACCTAAAAAGTTACGGTATATTACCTGCTATCAAACGTATCATAGCCTAAGCAAAGGTAATAACCCAAAAGATACGGTATATTACCTACTATCAGGCGTATGATTGTCTAAGCAAGGGTAATAACCCAAAAGATACGGTATGTTACCTACTATCAAACGTATGATAGCCTAAGCAAAGGTAATAACCCAATAAGATACAATATATTACCTACTATCAAACGTATGATAGCCTAAGCAAAGTTAATAACCCAAAACATACAGTATGTTACCTAGTATCAAACGCATGATAGCCTAAGCAAAGGTAATAACCTAATAAGATACGGTATGTTACCTAATATCAAACGTTTGATAGCCTAAGAAAAGGTAATCACCCAAAAAGATACGGTATATTACCTACTATCAAACGTATGATAGCCTTAGCAAAGGGAATAACCCAAAAGAGACAGTATATTACCTACTATCAGACGTATGATAGCCTAAGCAAAGGTAATAACCCAAAAAGATACGGTATATTACCTACTATCAGACGTATGATAGCCTAAGCAAAGCGAATACCCCAAAAGATACGGTATATTACCTATTATTAGTCGTATGATAGCCTAAGCAACGGTAATAACCCAAAAAGATACGGTATATTACCAAATATCAGACGTATGATAGCCTAAGAAAAAATAATAACCTAAAAGATACGGTATAAGCAAAAGTAATAACCCAAAAAGATACGTTATATTACCTACTATCAAACGCATGATAGCCTAAGCAAAGGTAATAACCCAAAAGATACGGTATATTACCTAATATCAAACACATGATAGCCGAAGCAAAGGTAATAACCCAAAATATACGGTATGTTACCTACTATCAAACGTATTATAGCCTAAGAAAACGTAATAACCTAAAAAGTTACAGTATATTACCTACTATCAAACGTATAATAGCCTAAGCAAAGGTAATAACCCAAAAGATACGGTATATTACCTACTATCAGGCGTATGATTGTCCAAGCAAGGGTAATAACCCAAAAAGATACGGTATATTACCTACTATCAAACGTATGATAGCCTAAGCAAAGAGAATAACGCAAAAGGGACAATACATTACCTACTATCAGACGTATGATAGCCTAAGCAAAGGTAATAACCCAAAAAGATACAGTATATTACCTACTGTCAGTCGTATGATAGCCTAAGCAAAGCTAATAACCCAAAAAGATACGGTATATTACCTAATATCAAACGTATGATAGCCTAAGAAAAGGTAATAACCCAAAAGACACGGTATATTACCTACTATCAAACGCATGATAGCCTAAGCAAAGGTAATAACCCAAAAGATACGGTATATTACCTACTATCAGACGTATGATTGTCTAAGCAAGGGTAATAACCCAAAAGATACGGTATGTTACCTACTATCAAACGTATGATAGCCTAAGCAAAGGCAATAACCCAATAAGATACGGTATATTACCTACTATCAAACGTATGATAGCCTAAGCAAAGGTAATAACCCATAAGATACGGTATGTTACCTAGTATCAAATGCATGATAGCCTAAGCAAAGGTAATAACCTAATAAGATATGGTATGTTACCTACTATCAAACGTATGATAGCCTAAGCAAAGATAATAACTTAAAAGAGACAGTATATTACCTACTATCAGACGTATGATAGCCTAAGCAAAGGTAATAACCCAAAAAGATACGGTATATTACCTCCTATCAGACGTATGATAGCCTAAGCAAAGGGAATACCCCAAAAGATACGGTATATTACCTATTATCATTCGTATGATAGCCTAAGCAAAGGTAATAACCCAAAAGATACGGTATGTTACCTAGTATCAAACGCATGATAGCCTAAGCAAAGGTAATAACCTAATAAGATACGGTATGTTACCGAATATCAAACGTATGATAGCCTAAGAAAAGGTAATAACCCAAAAAGATACGGTATATTACCTACTATCAAACGTATGATAGCCTAAGCAAAGGTAATAACCCAAAACATACGGTATGTTACCTAGTATCAAAGGCATGATAGCCTAAGCAAAGGTAATAACCTAATAAGATACAGTATGTTACCTAATATCAAACGTATGATAGCCTAAGCAAAGGTGATAACCCAAAAAGATATGGTATATCACCTACTATCAAACGTATGATAGCCTAAGCAAAGAGAATAACCCAAAAGGGACAGTACATTACCTACTATCAGACGTATGATAGCCTAAGCAAAGGTAATAACCCAAGAAGATACGGTATATTACCTACTAACAGACGCATGATAACCTAAGCAAAGGGATAACCCCAAAAGATATGGTATATTACCTACTATCAGTCGTATGATAGCCTAAGCAAAGGAAATAACCCAAAATATACGGTATGTTACCTACTATCAAATGTATGATAGCCTAAGCAAAGGTAATAACCCAAAATATACGGTATGTTACCTACTATCAAACGTATGATAGCCTAAGAAAACGTAATAACCTAAAAAGTTACAGTATATTACCTACTATCAAACGTATAATAGCCTAAGCAAAGGTAATAACCCAAAAGATACGGTATATTACCTACTATCAGGCGTATGATTGTCCAAGCAAGGGTAATAACCCAAAAAGATACGGTATATTACCTACTATCAAACGCATGATAGCCTAAGCAAAGGTAATAACCCAAAAGATATGGTATATTACTTACTATCAAATGCATGATAGCCTAATCAAAGATAATAACCCACAACATATGGTATATTACCTACTATTAAACGTATGATAGACTAAGGAAAGGTAATAACCCATAAGAAACGGTATATTACCTTCTATCAAACCCATGATACCCAAAGCAAAGGTAATAACCCAAAAGAGACGGTATATTACCTACTATCAAACATATGATACCCTAAAAAAAGGTAATAACCCAAAAGATACGGTATATTACCTACTATAAAACGTATGATTGTATAAGCAAAGGTAATAACCCAAAAGATACAGTATGTTACCTACTATCGAACGTATGATAGCCTAAGCAAAGGTAATAACCCAAAAAGATACGGTATATTACCTACTATCAAACGTATGATAGCCTAAGCAAAGATAATAACTTAAAAGAGACAGTATATTACCTACTATCAGACGTATGATAGCCTAAGCAAAGGTAATAACCCAAAAAGATACGGTATATTACCTCCTATCAGACGTATGATAGCCTAAGCAAAGGGAATACCCCAAAAGATACGGTATATTACCTATTATCATTCGTATGATAGCCTAAGCAAAGGTAATAACCCAAAAGATACGGTATGTTACCTAGTATCAAACGCATGATAGCCTAAGCAAAGGTAATAACCTAATAAGATACGGTATGTTACCGAATATCAAACGTATGATAGCCTAAGAAAAGGTAATAACCCAAAAAGATACGGTATATTACCTACTATCAAACGTATGATAGCCTAAGCAAAGGTAATAACCCAAAACATACGGTATGTTACCTAGTATCAAAGGCATGATAGCCTAAGCAAAGGTAATAACCTAATAAGATACAGTATGTTACCTAATATCAAACGTATGATAGCCTAAGCAAAGGTGATAACCCAAAAAGATATGGTATATCACCTACTATCAAACGTATGATAGCCTAAGCAAAGAGAATAACCCAAAAGGGACAGTACATTACCTACTATCAGACGTATGATAGCCTAAGCAAAGGTAATAACCCAAGAAGATACGGTATATTACCTACTAACAGACGCATGATAACCTAAGCAAAGGGATAACCCCAAAAGATATGGTATATTACCTACTATCAGTCGTATGATAGCCTAAGCAAAGGAAATAACCCAAAATATACGGTACGTTACCTACTATCAAATGTATGATAGCCTAAGCAAAGGTAATAACCCAAAATATACGGTATGTTACCTACTATCAAACGTATGATAGCCTAAGAAAACGTAATAACCTAAAAAGTTACAGTATATTACCTACTATCAAACGTATAATAGCCTAAGCAAAGGTAATAACCCAAAAGATACGGTATATTACCTACTATCAGGCGTATGATTGTCCAAGCAAGGGTAATAACCCAAAAGATACGGTATGTTACCTACTATCAAACGTATGATAGCCTAAGCAAACGTAATAACCCAAAAAGATACGTTATATTACCTACTATCAAACGCATGATAGCCTAAGCAAAGGTAATAACCCAAAAGATATGGTATATTACTTACTATCAAATGCATGATAGCCTAATCAAAGATAATAACCCACAACATATGGTATATTACCTACTATTAAACGTATGATAGACTAAGGAAAGGTAATAACCCATAAGAAACGGTATATTACCTTCTATCAAACCCATGATACCCAAAGCAAAGGTAATAACCCAAAAGAGACGGTATATTACCTACTATCAAACATATGATACCCTAAAAAAAGGTAATAACCCAAAAGATACGGTATATTACCTACTATAAAACGTATGATTGTATAAGCAAACGTAATAACCCAAAAGATACAGTATGTTACCTACTATCGAACGTATGATAGCCTAAGCAAAGGTAATAACCCAAAAAGATACGGTATATTACCTACTATCAAACGTATGATAGCCTAAGCAAAGGGAATAACCCAAAAGGGACAGTACATTACCTACTATCAGACGTATGATAGCCTATGCAAAGGTAATAACCCAAAAAGATACGGTATATTACCTACTATCAGACGTATGATAACCTAAGCAAAGGGAATACCCTAAAAGATACGGTATATTACCTACTATCAGTCGTGTGATAGCCTAAGCAAAGGTAATAACACAAAAAGATACAGTATATTACCTAATATCAAACGTATGATAGCCTAAGAAAAGGTAATAACCCAAAAGATACGGTATATTATCTACTATCAAACGCATGATAGCCTAAGCAAAGGTAATAACCCAAAAGATACGGTATATTACCTACTATCAAATGCATGATAGCCTAAGCAAAGATAATATCCCACAAGATACGGTATATTACCCACTATCAAACATATGAAAGACTAAGAAAGGTAATAACCCATAAGAGACGGTATATTACCTACTATCAAACGTATGATACCCTAAGCAATGGTAATTACCGAAAAGAGACGGTATATTACCTACTATCAAACGTATGATACGCTAAGAAAAGTTAATAACCCAAAAGGTACGGTATATTACCTACTTTCAAACGTATGATTGTATAAGCAAAGATAATACCCCAAAAGATACGGTATATTACCTACTATCAGGCGTATGATTGTCCAAGCAAGGGTAATAACCCAAAAGATACGGTATGTTACCTACTATCAAACGTATGATAGCCTAAGCAAACGTAATAACCCAAAAAGATACGTTATATTACCTACTATCAAACGCATGATAGCCTAAGCAAAGGTAATAACCCAAAAGATATGGTATATTACTTACTATCAAATGCATGATAGCCTAATCAAAGATAATAACCCACAACATATGGTATATTACCTACTATTAAACGTATGATAGACTAAGGAAAGGTAATAACCCATAAGAAACGGTATATTACCTTCTATCAAACCCATGATACCCAAAGCAAAGGTAATAACCCAAAAGAGACGGTATATTACCTACTATCAAACATATGATACCCTAAAAAAAGGTAATAACCCAAAAGATACGGTATATTACCTACTATAAAACGTATGATTGTATAAGCAAAGGTAATAACCCAAAAGATACAGTATGTTACCTACTATCGAACGTATGATAGCCTAAGCAAAGGTAATAACCCAAAAAGATACGGTATATTACCTACTATCAAACGTATGATAGCCTAAGCAAAGATAATAACTTAAAAGAGACAGTATATTACCTACTATCAGACGTATGATAGCCTAAGCAAAGGTAATAACCCAAAAAGATACGGTATATTACCTCCTATCAGACGTATGATAGCCTAAGCAAAGGGAATACCCCAAAAGATACGGTATATTACCTATTATCATTCGTATGATAGCCTAAGCAAAGGTAATAACCCAAAAGATACGGTATGTTACCTAGTATCAAACGCATGATAGCCTAAGCAAAGGTAATAACCTAATAAGATACGGTATGTTACCGAATATCAAACGTATGATAGCCTAAGAAAAGGTAATAACCCAAAAAGATACGGTATATTACCTACTATCAAACGTATGATAGCCTAAGCAAAGGTAATAACCCAAAACATACGGTATGTTACCTAGTATCAAAGGCATGATAGCCTAAGCAAAGGTAATAACCTAATAAGATACAGTATGTTACCTAATATCAAACGTATGATAGCCTAAGCAAAGGTGATAACCCAAAAAGATATGGTATATCACCTACTATCAAACGTATGATAGCCTAAGCAAAGAGAATAACCCAAAAGGGACAGTACATTACCTACTATCAGACGTATGATAGCCTAAGCAAAGGTAATAACCCAAGAAGATACGGTATATTACCTACTAACAGACGCATGATAACCTAAGCAAAGGGATAACCCCAAAAGATATGGTATATTACCTACTATCAGTCGTATGATAGCCTAAGCAAAGGAAATAACCCAAAATATACGGTATGTTACCTACTATCAAATGTATGATAGCCTAAGCAAAGGTAATAACCCAAAATATACGGTATGTTACCTACTATCAAACGTATGATAGCCTAAGAAAACGTAATAACCTAAAAAGTTACAGTATATTACCTACTATCAAACGTATAATAGCCTAAGCAAAGGTAATAACCCAAAAGATACGGTATATTACCTACTATCAGGCGTATGATTGTCCAAGCAAGGGTAATAACCCAAAAGATACGGTATGTTACCTACTATCAAACGTATGATAGCCTAAGCAAACGTAATAACCCAAAAAGATACGTTATATTACCTACTATCAAACGCATGATAGCCTAAGCAAAGGTAATAACCCAAAAGATATGGTATATTACTTACTATCAAATGCATGATAGCCTAATCAAAGATAATAACCCACAACATATGGTATATTACCTACTATTAAACGTATGATAGACTAAGGAAAGGTAATAACCCATAAGAAACGGTATATTACCTTCTATCAAACCCATGATACCCAAAGCAAAGGTAATAACCCAAAAGAGACGGTATATTACCTACTATCAAACATATGATACCCTAAAAAAAGGTAATAACCCAAAAGATACGGTATATTACCTACTATAAAACGTATGATTGTATAAGCAAACGTAATAACCCAAAAGATACAGTATGTTACCTACTATCGAACGTATGATAGCCTAAGCAAAGGTAATAACCCAAAAAGATACGGTATATTACCTACTATCAAACGTATGATAGCCTAAGCAAAGGGAATAACCCAAAAGGGACAGTACATTACCTACTATCAGACGTATGATAGCCTATGCAAAGGTAATAACCCAAAAAGATACGGTATATTACCTACTATCAGACGTATGATAACCTAAGCAAAGGGAATACCCTAAAAGATATGGTATATTACCTACTATCAGTCGTGTGATAGCCTAAGCAAAGGTAATAACACAAAAAGATACAGTATATTACCTAATATCAAACGTATGATAGCCTAAGAAAAGGTAATAACCCAAAAGATACGGTATATTATCTACTATCAAACGCATGATAGCCTAAGCAAAGGTAATAACCCAAAAGATACGGTATATTACCTACTATCAAATGCATGATAGCCTAAGCAAAGATAATATCCCACAAGATACGGTATATTACCCACTATCAAACATATGAAAGACTAAGAAAGGTAATAACCCATAAGAGACGGTATATTACCTACTATCAAACGTATGATACCCTAAGCAATGGTAATTACCGAAAAGAGACGGTATATTACCTACTATCAAACGTATGATACGCTAAGAAAAGTTAATAACCCAAAAGGTACGGTATATTACCTACTTTCAAACGTATGATTGTATAAGCAAAGATAATACCCCAAAAGATACAATATGTTACCTACTATCAGACGTATGGTAGCCTAAGAAAATGTAATAACCTAAAAAGATACGGTATATTACCTACTATCAAACGTATAATAGCCTAAGCAAAGGTAATAACCCAAAAGATATTGTATATTACCTACTATCAGACGTATGATTGTCTAAGCAAGGGTAATAACCCAAAAGATACGGTATGTTACCTACTACCAAACGTATAATAGCCTAACCAAAGGTAATAACCCAATAAGATACGGTATATTACCTACTATCAAACGTATGATAGCCTAAGCAAAGGTAATAACCCAAAAGATACGGTATGTTACCTAGTATCAAACGCATGATAGCCTAAGCAAAGGTAATAAACTAATAAGATACGGTATGTTACCTAATATCAAACGTATGATAGCCTAAGGAAAGCTAATAACCTAAAAAGATACGGTATATTACCTACTATCAAATGTATGATAGCCTAAGCAAAGGGAATAACCCAAAAGAGACGGTATATTACATACTATCAGGCGTATGATAGCCTAAGCAAAGGTAATAACCCAAAAAGATACGGTATATTACCTACTATCAGACGTATGATAGCCTAAGCAAAGAGAATAACCCAAAAGGGACAGTACATTACCTACTATCAGACGTATGATAGCCTAAGCAAAGGTAATAACCCAAAAAGATACGGTATATTACCTACTATCAGACGTATGATAACCTAAGCAAAGGGAATACCCCAAAAGATATGGTATATTACCTACTGTCAGTCGTATGATAGCCTAAGCAAAGCTAATAACCCAAAAAGATACGGTATATTACCTAATATCAAACGTATGATAGCCTAAGAAAAGGTAATAACCCAAAAGATACGGTATATTACCTACTATCAAACGCATGATAGCCTAAGCAAAGGTAATAACCCAAAAGATACGGTATATTACCTACTATCAAACGCATGATAGCCTAAGAAAAGATAATAAGCCACAAGATAAGGTATACTACCCACTATCAAACGTATGAAAGACTAAGGAAAGGTAATAACCCACAAGAGACGGTATATTACCTACTATCAAACGTATGATACCCTAAGCAAAGGTAATAACCCAAAAGATACGGTATATTACCTACTATCAAACGTATGATTGACTAAGCAAAGATAATAACCCAAAAGATACAATATGTTACCTACTATCAGACGTATGGTAGCCCAAGCAAAGGTAATAACCCATAAGATTCGGTATGTTACCTACTATCAGACGTATGATAGCCTAAGCATAGGTAATAACCTAATAAGATACGGTATATTGCCTACTATCGGGCGTATGATAGCCTAAGAAAAGGTAATATTCAAAAAAGATATGGTATATTACCTACTATCAAACGTAATAACCTAAAAAGATACGGTATATTACCTAAAAAGATACGGTATATTACCTACTATCAGACGTATGATAGCCTAAGCAAACGAAATAACCTAAAAAGATACAGTATATTACCTACTATGAAACGTATAATAGCCTAAGCAAAGGTAAAAACCCAAAAGATACGGTATATTACCTACTATCAGACGTATGATTGTCTAGGCAAGGGTAATAACCCAAAAGATACGGTATGTTACCTACTATCAAACGTATGATAGCCTAGGCAAAGGTAATAACCCAAAAGATACGGTATGTTACCTACTATCAAACGTATGATAGCCTAAGCAAAGGTAATAACCCAATAAGATACGGTATATTACCTACTATCAAACGTATGATAGCCTAAGCAAAGGTAATAATCCAAAAGATACGGTATATTACATAGTATCAAACGTATGATAGCCTAAGCAAAGGTAATAACCCCAAAGATACGGTATGTTACCTACTATCAAACGTATGATAGCCTAAGAAAACGTAATAACCTAAAAAGATACGGTATATTACCTATTATCAAACGTATCATAGCCTAAGCAAAGGTAATAACCCAAAAGATACGGTATATTACCTACTATCAGACGTATGATTGTCTAAGCAAGGGTAATAACCCAAAAGATACGGTATGTTACCTACTATCAAATGTATGATAGCCTAAGCAAAGGCAATAACCCAATAAGATACGGTATATTACCTACTATCAAACGTATGATAGCCTAAGCAAAGGTAATAACCCAAAAGATACGGTATGTTACCTAGTATCAAACGCATGATAGCCTAAGCAAAGGTAATAACCTAATAAGATATGGTATGTTACCTACTATCAAACGTATGATAGCCTAAGCAAAGATAATAACTTAAAAAAGACAGTATATTACCTACTATCAGACGTATGATAGCCTAAGCAAAGGTGATAACCCAAAAAGATACGGTATATTACCTCCTATTAGACGTATGATAGCCTAAGCAAAGGGAATACCCCAAAAGATACGGTATATTACCTATTATCATTCGTATGATAGCCTAAGCAAAGGTAATAACCCAAAAGATACGGTATGTTACCTAGTATCAAACGCATGATAGCCTAAGCAAAGGTAATAACCTAATAAGATACGGTATGTTACCGAATATCAAACGTATGATAGCCTAAGAAAAGGTAATAACCCAAAAAGATACGGTATATTACCTACTATCAAACGTATGATAGCCTAAGCAAAGGGAATAACCCAAAAGAGACAGTATATTACCTACTATCAGACGTATGATAGCCTAAGCAAAGGTAATAACCCAAAAAGATATGGTATATTACCTACTATCAGACGTATGATAGCCTAAGCAAAGGGAATACCCCAAAAGATACGGTATATTACCTATTATCAGTCGTATGATAGCCTAAGCAACGGTAATAACCCAAAAAGATACGGTATATTACCAAATATCAGACGTAGGATAGCCTAAGAAAAAGTAATAACCCAAAAGATACGGTATAAGAAAAGGTAATAACCCAAAAAGATACGGTATATTACCTACTATCAAACGCATGATAGCCTAAGCAAAGGTAATAACCCAAAAGATACGGTATATTACCTACTATCAAACACATGATAGCCGAAGCAAAGGTAATAACCCAAAAGATACGGTATATTACTTACTATCAAACGCATGATAGCGTAAGCAAAGATAATAACCCACAAGATACGGTATATTACCTACTACCAAACATATGATAGACTAAGGAAAAGTAATAACCCACAAGAGACGGTATATTACCTACTATCAAACGTATGATACCCTAAGCAAAGGTAATAACCCAAAAGAGACGGTATATTACCTACTCTCAAACGTATGATACCCTAAAAAAAGGTAATAACCCAAAAGATACGGCATATTACCTAATATCAAACGTATGATTGTATAAGCAAAGGTAATAACCCAAAAGATACAGTATGTTACCTACTATCAAACGTATGATAGCCTAAGCAAAGGTAATAACCCAAAAGATACGGTATGTTACCTTCTATCAAACGTATGTTAGCCTAAGCAAAGGTAATAACCCAAAAGATACGGTATGTTGCTTACTATCAAACGTAAGATAGCCTAAGAAAACGTAATAACCTAAAAAGATACGGTATATTACCTATTATCAAACGTATCATAGCCCAAGCAAAGGTAATAACCCAAAAGATACGGTATATTACCTACTATCAGACGTATGATTGTCTAAGCAAGAGTAATAACCCAAAAGAAACGGTATGTTACCTACTATCAAACGTATGATAGCCTAAGCAAAGGTAATAACCCAATAAGATACGGTATATTACCTACTATCAAACGTATGATAGCCTAAGAAAAGGTAATAACCCAAAAGATACGGTATGTTACCTAGTATCAAACGCATGATAGCCTAAGCAAAGGTAATAACCTAATAATATACGGTATGTTACCTAATATCAAACGTATGATAGCCTAAGCAAAGGTAATAACCCAAAAAGATACGGTATATTACCTACTATCAAACGTATGATAGCCTAAGCAAAGATAATAACTTAAAAGAGACAGTATATTACCTACTATCACACGTATGATAGCCTAAGAAAAGGTAATAACCCCAAAAGATACGGTATATTACCTCCTATCAGACATATGATAGACTAAGCAAAGGGAATACCCCAAAAGATACGGTATATTACCTATTATCATTCGTATGATAGCCTAAGCAAAGGTAATAACCCAAAAGATACAGTATGTTACCTAGTATCAAACGCATGATAGCCTAAGCAAAGGTAATAACCTAATAAGATACGGTATGTTACCGAATATCAAACGTATGATAGCCTAAGAAAAGGTAATAACCCAAAAAGATACGGTATATTACCTACTATCAAACGTATGATAGCCTAAGCAAAGGGAATAACCCAAAAGAGACAGTATATTACCTACTATCAGACGTATGATAGCCTAAGCAAAGGTAATAACCCAAAAAGATATGGTATATTACCTACTATCAGACGTATGATAGCCTAAGCAAAGGGAATACCCCAAAAGATACGGTATATTACCTATTATCATTCGTATGATAGCCTAAGCAATGGTAATAACCCAAATAGATACGGTATATTACCAAATATCAGACGTATGATAGCCTAAGAAAAAGTAATAACCCAAAAGATACGGTATAAGCAAAGGTAATAACCCAAAAAGATACGGTATATTACCTACTATCAAACGCATGATAGCCTAAGCAAAGGTAATAACCCAAAAGATACGGTATATTACCTACTATCAAACACATGATAGCCGAAGCAAAGGTAATAACCCAAAAGATACGGTATATTACTTACTATCAAACGCATGATAGCGTAAGCAAAGATAATAACCCACAAGATACGGTATATTACCTACTATCAAACATATGATAGACTAAGGAAAGGTAATAACCCACAAGAGACGGTATATTACCTACTATCAAACGTAAGATACCCTAAGCAAAGGTAATAACCCAAAAGAGACGGTATATTACCTACTCTCAAACGTATGATACCCTAAAAAAAGGTAATAACCCAAAAGATACGGTATATTACCTAATATCAAACGTATGATTGTATAAGCAAAGGTAATAACCCAAAAGATACAGTATGTTACCTACTATCAAACGTATGATAGCCTAAGCAAAGGTAATAACCCAAAAGATACGGTATGTTACCTTTTATCAAACGTATGTTAGCCTAAGCAAAGGTAATAACCCAAAAGATACGGTATGTTGCTTACTATCAAACGTAAGATAGCCTAAGAAAACGTAATAACCTAAAAAGATACGGTATATTACCTATTATCAAACGTATCATAGCCCAAGCAAAGGTAATAACCCAAAAGATACGGTATATTACCTACTATCAGACGTATGATTGTCTAAGCAAGAGTAATAACCCAAAAGAAACGGTATGTTACCTACTATCAAACGTATGATAGCCTAAGCAAAGGTAATAACCCAATAAGATAAGGTTTATACCTACTATCAAACGTATGATAGCCTAAGCAAAGGTAATAACCCAAAAGATACGGTATGTTACCTAGTATCAAACGCATGATAGACTAAGCAAAGGTAATAACCTAATAATATACGGTATGTTACCTAATATCAAACGTATGATGGCCTAAGCAAAGGTAATAACCCAAAAAGATACGGTATATTACCTACTATCAAACGTATGATAGCCTAAGCAAAGATAATAACTTAAAAGAGACAGTATATTACCTACTATCACACGTATGATAGCCTAAGCAAAGGTAATAACCCAAAAAGATACGGTATGTTACCTCCTATCAGACGTATGATAGCCTAAGCAAAGGGAATACCCCAAAAGATACGGTATATTACCTATTATCATTCGTATGATAGCCTAAGCAAAGGTAATAACCCAAAAGATACAGTATGTTACCTAGTATCAAACACATGATAGCCTAAGCAAAGGTAATAACCTAATAAGATACGGTATGTTACCTAATATCAAACGTTTGATAGCCTAAGAAAAGGTAATAACCCAAAAAGATACGGTATATTACCTACTATCAAACGTATGATAGCCTTAGCAAAGGGAATAACCCAAAAGAGACAGTATATTACCTACTATCAGACGTATGATAGCCTAAGCAAAGGTAATAACCCAAAAAGATACGGTATATTACCTACTATCAGACGTATGATAGCCTAAGCAAAGCGAATACCCCAAAAGATACGGTATATTACCTATTATTAGTCGTATGATAGCCTAAGCAACGGTAATAACCCAAAAAGATACGGTATATTACCAAATATCACACGTATGATAGCCTAAGAAAAAATAATAACCTAAAAGATACGGTATAAGCAAAAGTAATAACCCAAAAAGATACGTTATATTACCTACTATCAAACGCATGATAGCCTAAGCAAAGGTAATAACCCAAAAGATACGGTATATTACCTAATATCAAACACATGATAGCCGAAGCAAAGGTAATAACCCAAAAGATACAGTATATTACTTACTATCAAACGCATGATAGCGTAAGCAAAGATAATAACCCACAAGATACGGTATATTACCACTATCAAACGTATGATAGACTAAGGAAAGGTAATAAACCACAAGAGACGGTATATTACCTACTATCAAACGTATGATACCCTAAAAAAAGGTAATAACCCAAAAGAGATGGTATATTACCTACTCTCAAACGTATAATACCATAAAAAAGGTAATAACCTAAAAGATACGGTATATAAACTATTATCAAACGTATGATTGTATAAGCAAAGGTAATAACCCAAAAGATACAGTATGTTACCTACTATCAAACATATGATAGCCTAAGCAAAGGTAATAACCCAAAAGATACAGTATGTTACCTACTATCAAACGTATGTTAGCCTAAGCAAAGGTAATAAACCAAAAGATACGGTATGTTACCTACTATCAAACGTAAGATAGCCTAAGAAAATGTAATAACCTAAAAAGATACGGTATATTACCTATTATCAAACGTATCATAGCCCAAGCAAAGGTAATAACCCAAAAGATACGGTATCTTACCTACTATCAGACGTATGATTGTCTAAGCAAGAGTAATAACCCAAAAGAAACGGTATGATACCTACTATCAAACGTATGATAGCCTAAGCAAAGGTAATAACCCAATAAGATACGGTATATTACCTACTATCAAACGTATGATAGCCTAAGCAAAGGTAATACCCCAAAAGATACGGTATGTTACCTAGTATCAAACGCATGATAGCCTAAGCAAAGGTAATAACCTAATAATATACGGTATGTTACCTAATATCAAACGTATGATAGCCTAAGCAAAGGTTATAACCCAAAAAGATATGGTATATTACCTACTATCAAACGTATGATAGCCTAAGCAAAGGGAATAACCCAAAAGTGACAATATATTACCTACTATCAGACGTATGATAGCCTAAGCAAAGGTAATAACCCAAAAAGATAGGGTATATTACCTACTATCAGACATATGATAACCTAAGCAAAGGGAATACCCCAAAAGATACGGTATATTACCCACTATCAGTCGTATGATACCCTATGGAAAGGTAATAACCCAAAAAGATACGGTATATTACCTAATATAAATGTATGATAGCCTAAGAAAAGGTAATAACCCAAAAGATACGATATATTACCTTCTATCAAACGTATGATTGTCTAAGCAAAGGTAATAACCCAAAAGATACAGTATGTTACCTACTATCAAACGTATGATAGCCTAAGCAAAGGTAATAACCCAAAAGCTACGGTATGTTACCTACTATCAAACGTATCATAGCCTAAGCAAACGTAATAACCTAAAAAGATAAGGTATATTACCCACTATCAAAAGTATAATAGCCTAAGCAAAGGTAATAACCCAAAAGATACGGTATATTACCTATTATCAGACGTATGATTGTCTAAGCAAGGGTAATAACCCAAAAGATACGGTATGTTACCTACTATCAAACGTATGATAGCCTAGGCAAAGGTAATAACCCAAAAGATATGGTATGTTACCTACTATCAAACGTATGATAGCCTAAGCAAAGGTAATAACCCAATAAGATACGGTATATTACCTACTATCAGACGTATGATAGCCTAAGCAAATGGAATACCCCAAAAGATACGGTATATTACCTACTATCAGTCGTATGATAGCCTAAAAAAAAGTTAGTAACCCCAAAAGATACGATATATTACCTAATATCAAATGTATGATAGCCTAAGAAAAGGTAATATCCCAAAAGATACGGTATGTTACCTACTATCAAACGTATGATAGCCTAGGCAAACATAATAACCCAAAAAGATACGGTATATTACCTACTATCAAACGCATGGTAGCCTAAGCAAAGGTAATAGCCCAAAAGATACGGTATATTACCTACTATCAAACGCATGACAGCCTAAGCAAAGGTAATAACATAAAAGATACGGTATATTACCTACTATCAAACGCATGATAGCCTAAGCAAAGATAATAACCCACAAGATACGGTATATTACCTACTATCAAACGTATGAAAGACTAAGGAAAGGTAATAACCCACAACAGACGGTATATTACCTACTATCAAACGTATGATACCCTAAGCAAAGGTAATAACCCAAAAGAGACGTTATATTACTTACTATCAAACGTATGATACCCTAAGAAAAGGTAATAACCCAAAAGATACGGTATATTACCTACTATCAAACGTATGATTGTCTAAGCAAAGATAATAACCCAAAAGATACAATATGTTACCTACTATCAGACGTATGGCAGCCCAAGCAAAGGTAATAACCCAAAAGATACGGTATGTTACCTACTATCAGACGTATGATAGCCTAAGCATAGGTAATAACCCAATAAGATATTGTATATTACCTACTATCGGGCGTATGATAGCCTAAGAAAAGGTAATAACCAAAAAAGATACGGTATATTACCTACTATCAAACATATCATAGCCTAAGCAAACGGAATAACCTAAAAAGATACGGTATATTATTCACTATGAAACGTATAATAGCCTAAGCAAAGGTAATAACCCAAAAGATACGGTATATTACCTACTATCAGACGTATGATTGTCTAAGCAAGGGTAATAACCCAAAAGATACGGTATGTTACCTACTATCAAACGTATGATAGCCTAAGCAAAGGTAATAACCCAATAAGATACGGTATATTACCTACTATCAGACGTATGATAGCCTAAGCAAATGGAATACCCCAAAAGATACGGTATATTACCTACTATCAGTCGTATGATAGCCTAAAAAAAAGTTAGTAACCCCAAAAGATACGATATATTACCTAATATCAAATGTATGATAGCCTAAGAAAAGGTAATATCCCAAAAGATACGGTATGTTACCTACTATCAAACGTATGATAGCCTAGGCAAACGTAATAACCCAAAAAGATACGGTATATTACCTACTATCAAACGCATGATAGCCTAAGCAAAGGTAATAGCCCAAAAGATACAGTATATTACCTACTATCAAACGCATGACAGCCTAAGCAAAGGTAATAACATAAAAGATACGGTATATTACCTACTATCAAACGCATGATAGCCTAAGCAAAGATAATAACCCACAAGATACGGTATATTACCTACTATCAAACGTATGAAAGACTAAGGAAAGGTAATAACCCACAACAGACGGTATATTACCTACTATCAAACGTATGATACCCTAAGCAAAGGTAATAACCCAAAAGAGACGTTATATTACTTACTATCAAACGTATGATACCCTAAGAAAAGGTAATAACCCAAAATATACGGTATATTACCTACTATCAAACGTATGATTGTCTAAGCAAAGATAATAACCCAAAAGATACAATATGTTACCTACTATCAGACGTATGGCAGCCCAAGCAAAGGTAATAACCCAAAAGATACGGTATGTTACCTACTATCAGACGTATGATAGCCTAAGCATAGGTAATAACCCAATAAGATATTGTATATTACCTACTATCAGGCGTATGATAGCCTAAGAAAAGGTAATAACCAAAAAAGATACGGTATATTACCTACTATCAAACATATCATAGCCTAAGCAAACGGAATAACCTAAAAAGATACGGTATATTACCCACTATGAAACGTATAATAGCCTAAGCAAAGGTAATAACCCAAAAGATACGGTATATTACCTACTATCAGACGTATGATTGTCTAAGCAAGGGTAATAACCCAAAAGATACGGTATGTTACCTACTATCAAACGTATGATAGCCTAAGCAAAGGTAATAACCCAATAAGATACGGTATATTATCTACTATCAGACGTATGATAGCCTAAGCAAATGGAATACCCCAAAAGATACGGTATATTACCTACTATCAGTCGTATGATAGCCTAAAAAAAAGTTAGTAACCCCAAAAGATACGATATATTACCTAATATCAAATGTATGATAGCCTAAGAAAGGTAATATCCCAAAAGATACGGTATGTTACCTACTATCAAACGTATGATAGCCTAGGCAAACGTAATAACCCAAAAAGATACGGTATATTACCTACTATCAAACGCATGATAGCCTAAGCAAAGGTAATAGCCCAAAAGATACGGTATATTACCTACTATCAAACGCATGACAGCCTAAGCAAAGGTAATAACATAAAAGATACGGTATATTACCTACTATCAAACGCATGATAGCCTAAGCAAAGATAATAACCCACAAGATACGGTATATTACCTACTATCAAACGTATGAAAGACTAAGGAAAGGTAATAACCCACAACAGACGGTATATTACCTACTATCAAACGTATGATACCCTAAGCAAAGGTAATAACCCAAAAGAGACGTTATATTACTTACTATCAAACGTATGATACCCTAAGAAAAGGTAATAACCCAAAAGATACGGTATATTACCTACTATCAAACGTATGATTGTCTAAGCAAAGATAATAACCCAAAAGATACAATATGTTACCTACTATCAGACGTATGGTAGCCCAAGCAAAGGTAATAACCCAAAAGATACGGTATGTTACCTACTATCAGACGTATGATAGCCTAAGCATAGGTAATAACCTAATAAGATATTGTATATTACCTACTATCGGGCGTATGATAGCCTAAGAAAAGGTATTAACCAAAAAAGATACGGTATATTACCTACTATCAAACATATCATAGCCTAAGCAAACGTAATAACCTAAAAAGATACGGTATATTACCCACTATGAAACGTATAATAGCCTAAGCAAAGGTAATAACCCAAAAGATACGGTATATTACCTACTATCAGACGTATGATTGTCTAAGCAAGGGTAATAACCCAAAAGATACGGTATGTTACCTACTATCAAACGTATGATAGCCTAGGCAAAGGTAATAACCCAAAAGATATTGTATGTTACCTACAATCAAACGTATGATATCCTAAGGAAAGGTAATAATCCAATAAGATACGGTATATTACCTACTATCAAACGTATGGTAGCCTAAGCAAAGGTAATAACCCAAAAGATACGGTATGTTACCTAGTATCAAACGCATGATAGGCTAAGCAAAGGTAATAACCTAATAAGATACGGTATGTTACCTAATATCAAACGCATGATACCCTAAGCAAAGGTAATAACCCAAAACATACGGTATACTACCTACTATCAAATGTATGATAGCCTAAGCAAAGGTAATAACCCAAAAGATACGGTATGTTACCTACTATCAAATGTATTATATCCTAAGCAAACGTAATAACTTAAAAAGATACGGTATATTACCTACCATCAAACGCATGATAGCCTAAGCAAAGGTAATAACCCAAAAGTTACGGTATATTACCTACTATCAAACGCATGATAGCCTAACCAAAGGTAATAAGCCAAAAGATACAGTGTATTACCTACTATCAAACGCATGATAGCTTAAGCAAAGGTAATAACCTAAAAGATAAGGTATGTTACCTACTATCAAACGCATGATAGCCTAAGCAAAGGTAATAACCCAAAACATACGGTATACTACCTACTATCAAATGTATGATAGCCTATGCAAAGGCAATAACCCAAAAGATACGGTATGTTAACTACTTTCAAATGTATTATAGCCTAAGCAAACGTAATAACTTAAAAAGATACGGTATATTAACTACTATCAAACGCATGATAGCCTAAGCAAAGGTAATAACCCAAAAGATACGGTATATTACCTACTATCAAACGCATGATAGCCAAACCAAAGGTAATAACCCAAAAGATACGATGTATTGACTACTATCAAATGCATGATAGCCTAAGCAAAGATAATAACCCACAAGATATGGTATATTACCTACTATCAAACGCATGATAGCCTAAGCAAAGATAATAACCCACAAGAGACGGTATATTACCTACTATCAAACTTATGATAGCCTAAGCAAAGGTAATAACCCACAAGAGACGGTATATTACCTACTATCAAACGTATGATAGCCTAAACAAAGGTAATAACCCAAAAGATACGGTACATTACCTACTATCAAATGTATGATAGCCTAAGCAAAGGTAATAACCCAATAAGATACGGTATATTACGTACTATCAAACGTATGATAGCCTAAGCAAAGGTAATAACCCAAAAGATACGGTATGTTACCTTGTATCAAATATATGATAGCCTAAGCAAAGGTAATAACTAATAAGATACGGTATATTACCTACTATCAAACGTATGATAGCCTAAGCAAAGGTAATAACCCCAAAGATACGGTATGTTACCTACTATCAAATGTATGATAGTCTTAGCAAAGGTAATAACCCAAAAAGATATGGTATATTACCTCCTATCAAACGTATGATAGCATAAGCAAAGGTAATAACCCAAAAGATACGGTATGTTACCTAGTATCAAACGTACGGTAGCCTAAGCAAAGTTAATAACCCAATAAGATACGGTATATTACCTACTATCAAACGTATGATAGCCTAAGCAAAGGTAATAACCCCAAAGATATGGTGTGTTACCTACTATCAAAGGTATGATAGCCTAAGCTAAGGTAATAACCCAAAAAGATACGGTATATTACCTCCTATCAAACGTATGATAGCCTAAGTAAAGGTAATAGCCCAAAAGATATGGTATGTTACCTGCTATCAAACGTATGATAGCCTAAGCAAAGGTAATAACCCAAAAGATACGGTACGTTACATAGTATCAAACATATGATAGCCTATGCAAAGGTAATAACCTAATAAGATACGGTATATTACCTACTATCAAACGTATGATAGCCTAAGCAAAGGTAATAAACCAAAAGATAAGGTATGTTACCTACTATCAAATGTATTATAGCCTAAGCAAACGTAATAACTTAAAAATATACGGTATATTACCTACTATCAAACGCATGATAGCCTAAGCAAAGGTAATAATCCAAAAGATACGGTATATTACCTACTATCAAACGCACGATAGCCTAACCAAAGGTAATAACCCAAAAGATACGGTGTATCACCTACTATCAAACGTATGATAGCCTAAGCAAAGATAATAACTCACAAGATATGGTATATTACCTACTATCAAACGTATGATAGCCTATGCAAAGGTAATAACCCACAAGAGACGGTATATTACCTTCTATCAAACGTATGATAGCCTAAGAAAAAGTAATAACCCGAATGTTACGGTATATTACCTACTCTCAGACGTATGATTGTCTAAGCAAGGGTAATAACCCAAAAGATGCGGTATGTTACCTACTATCAAACGTATGATAGCCTAAGCAAACGTAATAACCGTAAAGATACGGTATGTTACCTACTATCAAACGTATGATAGCCTAAGCAAAGGTAATAACCCAATAAGATACGGTATATTATGTACTATCAAACGTATGATAGCCTAAGCAAAGGTAATAAACCAAAAGATACGGTATGTTACCTAGTATCAAACGTATGATAGCCTAAGCAAAGGTAATAACCTAATAAGATACGGTAAATTACCTACTATCAAACGTATGATAGCCTAAGCAAAGGTAATAACCCCAAAGATACGGTATGTTACCTACTATCAACCGTATGATAGCCTAAGCAGAGGAAATAACCCAAAAAGATACGGTATATTACCTCTTATCAAACGTATGATAGCCTAAGCAAAGGTAAAAACCCAAAAGATATGGTATGTTACCTACTATTAAACGTATGAAGCCTAAGCAAAGGTAATAACCCAAAAGATACGGTATGTTACCTAGTATCAAACGTATAGTAGCCTAAGCAAAGTTAATAACCCAATAAGATACAGTATATTACCTACTATCAAACGTATGATAGCCTAAGCAAAGGTAATAACCCCAAAGATACGGTGTGTTACCTACTATCAAACGTATGATAGCCTAAGCAAAGGTAATAACCCAAAAAGATACGGTATATTACCTCCTATCAAACGTATGATAGCCTTAGTAAAGATAATAACCCAAAAGATATGGTATGTTACCTGCTATCAAACGTATGATAGCCTAAGCAAAGGTAATAACCCAAAAAGATACGGTATGTTACCTACTATCAAACGTATGACAACCTAAGCAAACGTAATGACTTAAAAAGATACGGTATATTACCTACCATCAAACGCATGATAGCCTAAGCAAAGGTAATAACCCAAAAGTTACGGTATATTACCTACTATCAAACGCATGATAGCCTAACCAAAGGTAATAACCCAAAAGATACGGTGTATTACCTACTATCAAACGCATGATAGCTTAAGCAAAGGTAATAACCTAAAAGATAAGGTATGTTACCTACTATCAAACACATGATAGCCTAAGCAAAGGTAATAACCCAAAACATACGGTATACTACCTACTATCAAATGTATGATAGCCTATGCAAAGGTAATAACCCAAAAGATACGGTATGTTACCTACTTTCAAATGTAATATAGCCTAAGCAAAGGTAATAACTTAAAAAGATACGGTATATTAACTACTATCAAACGCATGATAGCCTAAGCAAAGGTAATAACCCAAAAGATACGGTATATTACCTACTATCAAACGCATGATAGCCAAACCAAAGGTAATAACCCAAAAGATACGATGTATTAACTACTATCAAATGCATGATAGCCTAAGCAAAGATAATAACCCACAAGATATGGTATATTACCTACTATCAAACGCATAATAGCCTAAGCAAAGATAATAACCCACAAGAGACGGTATATTACCTACTATCAAACTTATGATAGCCTAAGCAAAGGTAATAACCAACAAGAGACGGTATATTACCTACTATCAAACGTATGATAGCCTAAACAAAGGTAATAACACAAAAGATACGGTATATTACCTACTACAAATGTATGATAGCCTAAGCAAAGGTAATAACCCAATAAGATACGGTATATTACGTACTATCAAATGTATGATAGCCTAAGCAAAGGTAATAACCCAAAAGATACGGTATGTTACCTTGTATCAAACATATGATAGCCTAAGCAAAGGTAATAACTAATAAGATACGGTATATTACCTACTATCAAACGTATGATAGCCTAAGAAAAGGTAATAACCCCAAAGATATGGTATGTTACCTACTATCAAACGTATGATAGTCTTAGCAAAGGTAATAACCCAAAAAGATATGGTATATTACCTCCTATCAAACGTATGATAGCATAAGAAAAGGTAATAACCCAAAACATATGGTATGTTACCTACTATCAAACGTATGATAGCCTAAGCAAAGGTAATAACCCAAAAGATACGGTATGTTACCTAGTATCTAACATATGGTAGCCTAAGCAAAGTTAATAACCCAATAAGATACGGTATATTACCTACTATCAAACGTATGATAGCCTAAGCAAAGGTAATAACCCCAAAGATACGGTGTGTTACCTACTATCAAACGTATGATAGCCTAAGCAAAGGTAATAACCCAAAAAGATACGGTATATTACCTCCTATCAAACGTATGATAGCCTAAGTAAAGGTAATAACGCAAAAGATATGGTTTGTTACCTGCTATCAAACGTATGATAGCCTAAGCAAAGGTAATAACCCAAAAGATACGGTACGTTACATAGTATCAAACATATGATAGCCTAAGCAAAGGTAATAACCCAAAAGATAAGGTATGTTACCTACTATCAAATGTATTATAGCCTAAGCAAACGTAATAACTTAAAAATATACGGTGTATTACCTACTATCAAACGTATGATAGCCTAAGCAAAGGTAATAATCCAAAAGATACGGTATATTACCTACTATCAAATGCACGATAGCCTAACCAAAGGTAATAACCCAAAAGATACGGTGTATTACCTACTATCAAACGTATGATAGCCTAAGCAAAGATAATAACTCACAAGATATGGTATATTACCTACTATCAAACGTATGATAGCCTATGCAAAGGTAATAACCCACAAGAGACGGTATATTACCTTCTATCAAACGTATGATAGCCAAAGCAAAAGTAATAACCCGAAAGTTACGGTATATTACCTACTATCAAATGTACGATTGTCTAAGCAAGGGTAATAACCCAAAAGATACGGTATGTTACCTACTATCAAACGTATGATAGCCTAAGCAAACGTAATAACCGTAAAGACACGGTATGTTACCTACTATCAAACGTATGATAGCATAAGCAAAGGTAATAACCCAATAAGATATTGTATATTATATACTATCAAACGTATGATAGCCTAAGCAAAGGTAATAACCCAAAAGATACGGTATGTTACCTAGTATCAAACGTATGATAGCCTAAGCAAAGGTAATAACCTAATAAGATACGGTATACTACCTACTATCAAACATATGATAGCCTAAGCAAAGGTAATAACCCCAAAGATACGGTCTGTTACCTACTATCAAACGTATGATAGCCTAAGCAGAGAAAATAACCCAAAAAGATATGGTATATTACCTCTTACCAAACGTATGATAGCCTAAGAAAAGGTAATAACCCAAAAGATATGGTATGTTACCTACTATCAAACGTATGAAGCCTAAGCAAAGGTAATAACCCAAAAGATACCGTATGTTACCTAGTATCAAACGTATTGTAGCCTAAGCAAAGTTAATAACCCAATAAGATACGGTATATTACCTACTATCAAACGTATGATAGCCTAAGCAAAGGTAATAACCCCAAAGATACGGTGTGTTACCTACTATCAAACGTATAATAGCCTAAGCAAAGGTAATAACCCAAAAAGATACGGTATATTACCTCCTATCAAACGTATGATAGCCTAAGTAAAGGTAATAACCCAAAAGATATGGTATGTTACATAGTATCAAACATATGATAGCCTAAGCAAAGGTAATAACCTAATAAGATACGGTATATTACCTACTATCAAACGTATGATAGCCTATGCAAAGGTAATAACCCAAAAGATACGGTACGTTACATAGTATCAAACATATGATAGCCTAAGCAAAGGTAATAACCTAATAAGAGACGGTATATTACCTACTATCAAACGTATGATAGCCTAAGCAAAGGTAATAACCCAAAAGATACGGTATGTTACCTAGTATCTAACATATGGTAGCCTAAGCAAAGTTAATAACCCAATAAGATACGGTATATTACCTACTATCAAACGTATGATAGCCTAAGCAAAGGTAATAACCCCAAAGATACGGTGTGTTACCTACTATCAAACGTATGATAGCCTAAGCAAAGGTAATAACCCAAAAAGATACGGTATATTACCTCCTATCAAACGTATGATAGCCTAAGTAAAGGTAATAACGCAAAAGATATGGTTTGTTACCTGCTATCAAACGTATGATAGCCTAAGCAAAGGTAATAACCCAAAAGATACGGTACGTTACATAGTATCAAACATATGATAGCCTAAGCAAAGGTAATAACCCAAAAGATAAGGTATGTTACCTACTATCAAATGTATTATAGCCTAAGAAAACGTAATAACTTAAAAATATACGGTGTATTACCTACTATCAAACGTATGATAGCCTAAGCAAAGGTAATAATCCAAAAGATACGGTATATTACCTACTATCAAATGCACGATAGCCTAACCAAAGGTAATAACCCAAAAGATACGGTGTATTACCTACTATCAAACGTATGATAGCCTAAGCAAAGATAATAACTCACAAGATATGGTATATTACCTACTATCAAACGTATGATAGCCTATGCAAAGGTAATAACCCACAAGAGACGGTATATTACCTTCTATCAAACGTATGATAGCCAAAGCAAAAGTAATAACCCGAAAGTTACGGTATATTACCTACTATCAAATGTACGATTGTCTAAGCAAGGGTAATAACCCAAAAGATACGGTATGTTACCTACTATCAAACGTATGATAGCCTAAGCAAACGTAATAACCGTAAAGACACGGTATGTTACCTACTATCAAACGTATGATAGCATAAGCAAAGGTAATAACCCAATAAGATATTGTATATTATATACTATCAAACGTATGATAGCCTAAGCAAAGGTAATAACCCAAAAGATACGGTATGTTACCTAGTATCAAACGTATGATAGCCTAAGCAAAGGTAATAACCTAATAAGATACGGTATACTACCTACTATCAAACATATGATAGCCTAAGCAAAGGTAATAACCCCAAAGATACGGTCTGTTACCTACTATCAAACGTATGATAGCCTAAGCAGAGAAAATAACCCAAAAAGATATGGTATATTACCTCTTACCAAACGTATGATAGCCTAAGAAAAGGTAATAACCCAAAAGATATGGTATGTTACCTACTATCAAACGTATGAAGCCTAAGCAAAGGTAATAACCCAAAAGATACCGTATGTTACCTAGTATCAAACGTATTGTAGCCTAAGCAAAGTTAATAACCCAATAAGATACGGTATATTACCTACTATCAAACGTATGATAGCCTAAGCAAAGGTAATAACCCCAAAGATACGGTGTGTTACCTACTATCAAACGTATGATAGCCTAAGCAAAGGTAATAACCCAAAAAGATACGGTATATTACCTCCTATCAAACGTATGATAGCCTAAGTAAAGGTAATAACCCAAAAGATATGGTATGTTACATAGTATCAAACATATGATAGCCTAAGCAAAGGTAATAACCTAATAAGATACGGTATATTACCTACTATCAAACGTATGATAGCCTATGCAAAGGTAATAACCCAAAAGATACGGTACGTTACATAGTATCAAACATATGATAGCCTAAGCAAAGGTAATAACCTAATAAGAGACGGTATATTACCTACTATCAAACGTATGATAGCCTAAGAAAAGGTAATAACCCAAAAGAAAAGGTATGTTACCTACTATCAATGTATTATAGCCTAAGCAAATGTAATAACTTAAATATATATGGTATATTACCTACTATTAAACGCATGATAGCCTAAGCAAAGGTAATAATCCAAAAGATACGGTATATTACCTACTATCAAACGCACGATAGCCTAACCAAAGGTAATAACCCAAAAGATACGGTGTATTACCTACTATCAAACGTATGATAGCCTAAGCAAAGATAATAACTCACAAGATATGGTATATTACCTACTATCAAACGTATGATAGCCTAAGCAAGGGTAATAACCCAATAAGATACGGTATATTATGTACTATCAAACGTATGATAGCCTAAGCAAAGGTAATAACCCAAAAGATACGGTATGTTACCTAGTATCAAACGTATGATAGCCTAAGCAAAGGTAATAACCTAATTAGATACGGTATATTACCTACTATCAAACGTATGATAGGATAAGCAAAGGTTATAACCCCAAAGATACGGTATGTTACCTACTATCAAACGTATGATAGCCTAAGCAGAGGAAATAACCCAAAAAGATACGGTATATTACATCTGATCAAACGTATGATAGCCTAAGCAAAGGTAATAACCCAAAAGATATGGTATGTTACCTACTATCAAACGTATAAAGCCTAAGCAAAGGTAATAACCCAAAAGATACGGTATGTTACCTAGTATAAAACGTATGATAGCCTAAGCAAAAGTAATAACCTAATAAGATATGGTATATTACCTACTATTAAACGTATGATAGCCTAAGCAAAGGTAATAACCCCAAAGATACGGTATGTTACCTACTATCAAACGTATGATAGCCTAAGCAAAGGTAATAACCCAAAAAGATACGATATATTAACTCCTATCAAACGTATGATAGCCTAAGCAAAGGTAATAACCGAAAGGATATGGTATGTTACCTACTATCAAACGTATGATAGCCTAAGCAAAGGTAATAACCCAACAGATACGGTACGTTACATAGTATCAAACATATGATAGCCTAAGCAAAGGTAATAACCTAATAAGATACGGTATATTACCTACTATCAAACGTATGATAGCCTAAGCAAAGGTAATAACCCAAAAGATACGGTATGTTACCTACTATCAAATGTATTATAGCCTAAGCAGAGGAAATAACCCAAAAAGATATGGTATATTACCTCTTATCAAACGGATGATAGCCTAAGCAAAGGTAATAACCCAAAAGATATGGTATGTTACCTACTATCAAATGTATGAAGCCTAAGCAAAGGTAATAACCCAAAAGATACGGTATGTTACCTAGTATCAAACGTATGATAGTCTAAACAAAGGTAATAACCTAATAAGATACGGTATGTTACCTAGTATCAAATGTATGATAGCCTAAGCAAAGGTAATAACCTAATAAGATACGGTATATTATGTAATATCAAACGTATGATAGCCTAAGCAAAGGTAATAACCCAAAATATACGGTATGTTACCTTGTATCAAATGTATGATAGCCTAAGCAAAGGTAATAACCTAATAAGATACGGTATATTACCTACTATCAAACGTATGATAGCCTAAGCAAAGGTAATAACCCCAAAGATACGGTATGTTACCTACTATCAAACGTATGATAGCCTAAGCAGAGGAAATAACCCAAAAAGATACGGTATATTACATCTTATCAAACGTATGATAGCCTAAGCATAAGTAATAACCTAAAAGATATGGTATGTTACCTACTATCAAACGTATGATAGCCTTAGCAAAGGTAATAACCCAAAAGATACAGTATGTTACCTAGTATCAAACGTATGATAGCCTAAGCAAAGGTAATAACCTAATAAGATACGGTATATTACCTACTATCAAACGTATGATAGCCTAAGCAAAGGTAATAACCCCAAAGATACGGTATGTTACCTACTATCAAACGTATGATAGCCTAAGCAGAGGAAATAACCCAAAACGATACGGTATATTACCTCTTATCAAACGTATGATAGCCTAAGCAAAGGTAATAACCCAAAAGATATGGTATGTTACCTACAATCAAACGTCTGAAGCCTAAGGAAAGGTAATAACCTAAAAGATACGGTATGTTACCTAGTATCAAAAGTATGATAGCCTAAGCAAAGGTAATAACCTAATAAGATATGGTATATTACCTACTATCACACGTATGATAGCCTAAGCAAAGGTAATAACCCCAAAGATACGGTATGTTACGTACTATCAAACGTATGATAGCCTAAGCAAAGGTAATAACCCAAAAAGATACGATATATTACCTCCTATCAAACGTATGATAGCCTAAGCAAAGGTAATAACCGAAAAGATATGGTATGTTACCTACTATCAAACGTATGATAGCCTAAGCAAAGGTAATAACCCAAAAGATACGGTACGTTACATAGTATCAAACATATGATAGCCTAAGCAAAGGTAATAACCTAATAAGATACGCTATATTACCTACTATCAAACGCATGATAGCCTAAGCAAAGGTAATAACCCAAAAGATACGGTATATTACCTACTATCAAACGCATGATAGCCTAACCAAAGGTAATAACGCAAAAGATACAATATATTACCTACTATCAAACACATGATAGCCTAAGCAAAGGTAATAACCCATAAGATATGGTATGTTTTACCTACTATCAAACGTATGATAGCCTAAGCAAAGGTAATAACCCACAAGAGACGGTATATTACCAACTATCAAACGTATGATAGCCCAAGCAAAGCTAATAACCCAATAAGATACGGTATATTATGTACTGTCAAACGTATGATAGCCTAAGCAAAGGTAATAACCCGAAAGATACGGTATGTTACCTAGTATCAAACGTATGATAGCCTAAGCAAAGGTAATAACCTAATAAGATATGGTATATTACCTACTATCAAACGTATGATAGCCTAAGCAAAGGTAATAACCCCCAAGATACGGTATGTTACCTACTATTAAACGTGTGATAGCCTAAGCAAAGGTAATAACCCAAAAAGATACGGTATATTACCTCCTATCAAACGTATGATAGCCTAAGCAAAGGTAATAACCGAAAAGATATGGTATGTTACCTACTATCAAACATATGATAGCCTAAGCAAAGGTAATAACCCAAAAGATACGGTACGTTACATAGTATCAAACATATGATAGCCTAAGCAAAGGTAATAACCTAATAAGATATGGTATATTACCTACTATCAAACGTATGATAGCCTAAGCAAAGGTAATAACCCAAAAGATACGGTATGTTACCTACTATCAAATGTATTATAGCCTAAGCAAACGTAATAACTTAAAAATATACGGTATATTACCTACTATCAAACGCATGATAGCCTAAGAAAAGGTAATAACCCAAAAGATACGGTATGTTACCTACTATCAAACGCATGATAGCCTAACCAAAGGTAATAACCCAAAAGATACGGTGTATTACCTACTATCAAACATATGATAGCCTAAGTAAAGATAATAACCCACAAGATATGGTATATTACCTACTATCAAACGTATGATAGCCTAAGCAAAGGTAATAACCCATAAGATACGGTATGTTACCTACTATCAAATGTATGATAGCCTAAGCAAACGTAATAACCGAAAAGATACGGTATGTTACCTACTATCAAACGTATGATAGCCTAAGCAAAGGTAATAACCCAATAAGATACGGTATATTATGTACTATCAACGTATGATAGCCTAAGCAAAGGTAATAACCCAAAAGATACGGTATGTTACCTAGTATCAAACGTATGATAGCCTAAGCAAAGGTAATAACCCAAAAGATACGGTATGTTACCTAGTATCAAATGTATGATAGCCTAAGCAAAGGTGATAACCTAATAAGATACGGTATATTATGTACTATCAAACGTATGATAGCCTAAGCAAAGGTAATAACCCCAAAGATACGGTATGTTACCTACTATCAAACGTATGATGGCCTAAGCAGAGGAAATAGCCCAAAAAGATACGGTATATTACCTCTTATCAAACGTATGATAGCCTAAGCATAAGTAATAACCCAAAAGATATGGTATGTTACCTACTATCAAACGTATGATAGCCTAAGCAAAGGTAATAACCCAAAAGATACGGTATGTTACCTAGTATCAAACGTATGATAGCCTAAGCAAAGGTAATAACCTAATAAGATACGGTATATTACCTACTATCAAACGTATGATAGCCTAAGCAAAGGTAATAACCCCAAAGATACGGTATGTTACCTACTATCAAACGTATGATAGCCTAAGCAGAGGAAATAACCCAAAAAGATACGGTATATTACCTCTTATCAAACGTATGATAGCCTAAGCAAAGGTAATAACCCAAAAGATATGGTATGTTACCTACTATCAAACGTATGAAGCCTAAGCAAAGGTAATAACCCAAAAGATACGGTATGTTACCTAGTATCAAAAGTATGATAGCCTAAGCAAAGGTAATAACCTAATAAGATATGGTATATTACCTACTATCAAACGTATGATAGCCTAAGAAAAGGTAATAACCCCAAAGATACGGTATGTTACCTACTATCAAACGTATCATAGCCTAAGCAAAGTTAATAACCGAAAAGATATGGTATGTTACCTACTATCAAACGTATGATAACCTAAGCAAAGGTAATAACCCAAAAGATACGGTACGTTACATAGTATCAAACATATGATAGCCTAAGCAAAGGTAATAACCTAATAAGATACGGTATATTACCTACTATCAAACGTATGATAGCCTAAGCAAAGGTAATAACCCAAAAGATACGGTATGTTACCTACTATCAAATGTATTATAGCTTAAGCAAACGTAATAACTTAAAAATATACGGTATATTACCTACTATCAAACGCATGATAGCCTAACCAAAGGTAATAACCCAAAAGATACGGTGAATTAACTACTATCAAACGCATGATAGCCTTAGCAAAGATAATAACCCACAAGATATGGTATATTACCTACTATCAAATGTATGATAGCCTAAGGAAACGTAATAACCCAAAAAGATACGGTATATTACCTACTATCAAACGCATGATAGCCTAAGCAAAGGTAATAACCCAAACGATACGGTATATTACCTACTATCAAACGCATGATAGCCTAACCAAAGGTAATAACGCAAAAGATACGATATATTACCTACTATCAAACACATGATAGCCTAAGCAAAGGTAATAACCCACAAGATATGGTATGTTACCTACTATCAAACGTATGATAGCCTAAGAAAAGGTAATAACCTAATAAGATATGGTATATTATGTACTATCAAACGTATGATAGCCTAAGCAAAGGTAATAACCCAAAAGATACGATATGTTACCTTGTATCAAACGTATGATAGCCTAAGCAAAGGTGATAACCTAATAAGATACGGTATATTACCTACTATCAAACGTATAATAGCCTAAGCAAAGGTAATAACCCCAAAGATACGGTATGTTACCTACTATCAAACGTATGATTGCCTAAGCAGAGGAAATAGCCCAAAAAGATACGGTATATTACCTCTTATCAAATGTATGATAGCCTAAGCATAAGTAATAACCCAAAAGATATGGTATGTTACCTACTCTCAAACGTATGATAGCCTAAGAAAAGGTAATAACCCAAAAGATACGGTATGTTACCTAGTATCAAACGTATGATAGCCTAAGCAAAGGTAAGAACCTAATAAGATACGGTATATTACCTACTATCAAACGTATGATAGTCTAAGCAAACGTAATAACCCCAAAGATACGGTATGTTACCTACTATCAAACGTATGATAGCCTAAGCAGAGGAAATAACCCAAAAAGATACGGTATATTACCTCTTATAAAACGTATGATAGCCTAAGCAAAGGTAATAACCCAAAAGATATGGTATGTTACCTACTATCAAACGTATGAAGCCTAAGCAAAGGTAATAACCCAAAAGATACGGTATGTTACCTAGTATCAAAAGTATGATAGCCTAAGCAAAGGTAATAAACTAATAAGATATGGCATATTACGGACTATCAAACGTTTGATAGCCTAAGCAAAGGTAATAACCCCAAAGATACGGTATGTTACCTACTATCAAACGTATGATAGCCTAAGCAAAGGTAATAACCGAAAAGATATGGTATGTTACCTACTATCAAACGTATGATAACCTAAGCAAAGGTAATAACCCAAAAGATACGGTACGTTACATAGTATCAAACATATGATAGCCTAAGCAAAGGTAATAACCTAATAAGATACGGTATATTACCTACTATCAAACGTATGATAGCCTAAGCAAAGGTAATAACCCAAAAGATACGGTATGTTACCTATTATCAAATGTATTATAGCCTAAGCAAACGTAATAACTTAAAAATATACGGTATATTACCTACTATCAAACGCATGATAGCCTAAGCAAAGGTAATAACCCAAAACATACGGTATACTACCTACTATCAAACGTATGATAGCCTAAGCAAAGATAATAACCCCAAAGATACGGTATGTTACCTACTATCAAATGTATGATAGCCTAAGCAAAGGTAATAACGCAAAAGATACGGTATATTACCTACTATCAAACGCATGATAGCCTAACCAAAGGTAATAACGCAAAAGATACGGTATATTACCTACTATCAAACACATGATAACCTAAGCAAAGGTGATAACCCACAAGATATGGTATGTTACCTACTATCAAACGTATGATAGCCTAAGCAAAGGTAATAATCCAATAAGATACGGTATATTACCTATTATCAAATGTATGATAGCCTAAGCAAAGGTAATAACCCAAAAGATACGATATGTTACCTAGTATCAAACGTATGATAGCCTAAGCAACAGTAATAACCTAATAATATACGGTATATTACCTATTATCAAACGTATGATAGCCTAAGCAAAGGTAATAACCCCAAAGATACGGTATGTTACCTACTATCAAACGTATGACAACCTAAGCAAAGGGAATAACCCAAAAGATGCGGTATATTACATACTATCAGTCGTATGATAGCCTAAGCAAAGGTAATAACCCAAAACATACAATATATTACCTACTATCAAGCGCAAGGAAGCATAAGCAAAGGTAATAACTAAAAAACATACGGTATATTACCTACTATCAAACGCATGATAGCTTAAGCAAAGGTAATAACCTAAAAGATATGGTATGTTACCTACTTTGAAACGCATGATAGCCTAAGCAAAGGTAATAACCCAAAACATACGGTATACTACCTACTATCAAATGTATGATAGCCTATGCAAAGGTAATAACCCAAAAGATACGGTATGTTACCTACTATGAAATGTATTATAGCCTAAGCAAAGATAATAACCCACAAGATATGGTATATTACCTACTATCAAACGCATGATAGGCTAAGCAAAGTTAATAACCCACAAGAGACGGTATATTACCTACTATCAAACTTATGATAGCCTAAGCAAAGGTAATAACCCACAAGAGACGGTATATTACCTACTATCAAACGTATGATAGCCTAAACAAAGGTAATAACCCAAAAGATACGGTATATTACCTACTATCAGACGTATGATTGTCTATGCAAGGGTAATAACCCAAAAGATACGGTATGTTACCTACTATCAAACGTATGATAGCCTAAGCAAACGTAATAACCCAAAAGATACGGTATGTTACCTACTATCAAATGTATGATAGCCTAAGCAAAGGTAATAACCCAATAAGATACGGTATATTACGTACTATCAAACGTATGATAGCCTAAGCAAAGGTAATAACCCAAAAGATACGGTATGTTACCTTGTATCAAACATATGATAGCCTAAGCAAAGGTAATAACCTAATAAGATACGGTATATTACCTACTATCAAACGTATGATAGCCTAAGCAAAGGTAATAACCCCAAAGATACGGTATGTTACCTACTATCAAACGTATGATAGCCTTATCAAAGGTAATAACCCAAAAAGATACGGTATATTACCTCTTATCAAACGTATGATAGCCTAAGCAAAGGTAATAACCCAAAAGATATGGTATGTTACCTACTATCAAACGTATGATAGCCTAAGCAAAGGTAATAACCCAAAAGATACGGTATGTTACCTAGTATCAAACGTATGATAGCCTAAGCAAGGGTAATAACCTAATAAGATATGGTATAATACCTACTATCAAACGTATGATAGCCTAAGCAAGGGTAATAACCCCAAAGATACGGTGTGTTACCTACTATCAATCGTATGATAGCCGAAGCAAAGGTAATAACCCAAAAAGATACGGTATATTACCTCCTATCAAACGTATGATAGCCTAAGCAAAGGTAATAACCGAAAAGATATGGTATGTTACCTACTATCAAATGTATGATAGCCTAAGCAAAGGTAATAACCCAAAAGATACGGTACGTTACATAGTATCAACCATATGATAGCCTAAGCAAAGGTAATAACCTAATAAGATACGGTATATTACCTACTATCAAACGTATGATAGCCTAAGCAAAGGTAATAACCCAAAAGATACGATATGTTACCTACTATCAAATGTATTATAGCCTAAGCAAATGTAATAACTTAAAAATATACGGTATATTACCTATTATCGAACGCATGATAGCCTAAACAAAGGTAATAACCCAAAAGATACGGTATATTACCTACTATCAAACGCATGATAGCCTAACCAAAGGTAATAACCCAAAAGTTACGGTGTATTACCTACTATCAAACGTATGATAGCCTAAGCAAAGATAATAACCCACAAGATATTGTATATTACCTACTATCAAACGTATGATAGCCTATGCAAAGGTAATAACCCACAAGAGACGATATATTACCTTCTATCAAACGTATGATAGCCTAAGCAAAGGTAATAATCCAAAAGTTACGGTATATTACCTACTATCAGACGTATGATTGTCTAAGCAAGGGTAATAACCCAAAAGATACGGTATGTTACCTACTATCAAACGTATGATAGCCTAAGCAAAAGTAAAAACCGAAAAGATACGGTATGTTACCTACTATCAAACGTATGATAGCCTAAGCAAAGGTAATAACCCAACAAGATACGGTATATTATGTACTATCAAACATATGATAGCCTAAGCAAAGGTAATAACCCAAAAGATACGGTATGTTACCTAGTATCAAACGTATGATAGCCTAAGCAAAGGTAATAACCTAATAAGATACGGTATATTACCTACTATCAAACGTATGATAGCCTAAGCAAAGATAATAACCCCAAAGATACGGTATGTTACCTACTATCAAACGTATGATAGCCTAAGCAGAGGAAATAACCCAAAAAGATACGGTATATTACCTCCTACCAAACGTATGATAGCCTAAGAAAAGGTAATAACCCAAAGGATATGGTATGTTACCTACTATCAAACATATGATACCCTAAGCAAAGGTAATAACCTAATAAGATATGGTATATTACTTACTATCAAACGTATGATAGCCTAAGCAAAGGTAATAAACCCAAAGATACGGTATGTTACCTACTATCAAACGTATGATAGCCTAAGCAAACGTAATAACCGAAAGGATACGGTATGTTACCTACTATCAAACTTATGATAGCCTAAGCAAATGTAATAACCCAACAAGATACGGTATATTATGTACTATCAAATGTATGATAGCCTCAGCAAAGGTAATAACCCAAAAGATACGGTATGTTACCTAGTATCAAACGTATGATATCCTAAGCAAAGGTAATAACCTAATAAGATACGGTATATTACCTACTATCAAACGTATGATAGACTAAGCAAAGGTAATAACCCCAGAGATACTGTATTTGACCTACTATCAAACGTATGATAGCCTAAGCAAAGGTAATAACCCAAAAGATACGGTATGTTACCTAGTATCAAACGTATGATAGCCTAAGCAAAGGTAATAACCTAATAAGATATGGTATATTACCTACTATCAAACGTACGATAGCCTAAGCAAAGGTAATAACCCCAAAGATACGGTATGTTACCTACTATCAAACGTATGATAGCCTAAGCAAAGGTAATAACCCAAAAAGTTACGGTATATTACCTCCTATCAAACGTATGATAGCCTAAGCAAAGGTAATAACCCAAAGGATATGGTATGTTACCTACTATAAAACATATGATACCCTAAGCAAAGGTAATAACCTAATAAGATATGGTATATTACCTACTATCAAACGTATGATAGCCTAAGCAAAGGTAATAAACCCAAAGATATGGTATGTTACCTACTATCAAACGTATGATAGCCTAAGCAAACGTAATAACCGAAAAGATACGGTATATTACCTACTATCAAACGTATGATAGCCTAAGCAAAGGTAATAACCCAACAAGATACGGTATATTATGTACTATCAAACGTATGATAGCCTCAGCAAAGGTAATAACCCAAAAGATACGGTATGTTACCTAGTATCAAACGTATGATAGCCTAAGCAAAGGTAATAACCTAATAAGATACGGTATATTACCTACTATCAAACGTATGATAGCCTAAGCAAAGGTAATAACCCCATAGATACGGTATGTTACCTACTATCAAACGTATGATAGCCTAAGCAAAGGTAATAACCCAAAAGATACGGTATGTTACCTAGTATCAAACGTATGATAGCCTAAGCAAAGGTAATAACCTAATAAGATATGGTATATTACCTACTATCAAACGTACGATAGCCTAAGCAAAGGTAATAACCCCAAAGATACGGTATATTACCTACTATCAAACGTATGATAGCCTAAGCAAAGGTAATAACCCAAAAAGATACGGTATATTACCTCCTATCAAACGTATGATAGCCTAAGCAAAGGTAATAACCCAAAGGATATGGTAGGTTACCTACTATGAAACGTATGATAGCCTAAGCAAAGGTAATAACTCAATAAGATACGGTATATTACCTACCATCAAACTTATGATAGCCTAGGAAAAGGTAATAACCCAAAAGATATGGTATGTTACCTAGTACCAAACGTATCATAGCCTAAGCAAAGGTAATAACCTAATAAGATACGGTATATTACATACTATCAAACGTATGATAGCTTAAGCAAAGGTAATAACCCCATAGATACGGTATGTTACCTACTATCAAATGTATAATAGCCTAAGCAAAGGTAATAACCCAAAAAGATACGGGATATTACCTCCTATCAAACATATGATAACCGAAACAAAGGGAATAACCTAAAAGATACTGTATATTACCTACTATCAGTCGTATGATTGCCTAAGCAAAGGTTATAACCCTAGAGATACGGTATATTACCTACTATCAGGCATATGGTAGCCTAAGCAAAGGTAATAACCAAAAAAGATACGGTATATTACCTATTATCAAACGTATGATAGCCTATGAAAAGGTGATTACCAAAAAAGATAACGTATATTACCTACTATCAAACGCATGATAGCTTAAGCAAAGGTAATAACCCAAAACATACAGTATATTACCTACTATCAAACGTATGATAGCCTAAGCAAAGGTAATAACCCTATAAGATAAAATATCTTACCTCCTATCAAACGTATGATAGCCTAAGCAAAGGGAATAACCCAAAAGATACGGTATATTACCTACTATCAGTCGTATGATTGCCTAAGCAAAGTTAATAACCCAAAAGATACGGTATACTACCTACTATCATATGTATGATAGTATAAGAAAATGTAATAACCCAAAAGATACGATATATTACCTACTATCAGGCGTATGGTAGCCTAAGCAAAGTTAATAACCATAAAAGATATGGTATATTACCTACTATCAAACGTATGATAGCCTATGAAAAGGTGATAACCAAAAAAGGTAAGGTATATTACCTACTATCAAACGCATGATAGCTTAAGCAAAGGTAATAACCCAAAAGATATGGTATATTACCTACTATCAAACGTATGATAGCCTAAGCATAGGTAATAACCCTAAAGACACGGTATGTTACCTACTATCAAATGTATGATAGCCTAAGCAAAGGAAATAACCCAATAAGATACGACATATTACCTACTATCAAACGTATGATAGCCTAAGCAAAGGTAATAACCCAAAAGATACGTTATGTTACCTAGCATCAAACGTATGATAGCCTCAGCAAAGGTAATAACCTAATAAGATACGGTATATTATCTACTATCAAACGTATGATACCCTAAGATAAGGTAAGAACCCTAAAGATACGGTATGTTACCTACTATCAAACGTATGATATCCTAAGCAAATGTAATAACCAAAAAGATATGGAATATAATCTACTATCAAATGTATAATAGCCTAAGCAAAGGTAATAGCCCAATAAGATACGGTATATTACCTACTATCAAACGTATGATAGCCTAAGAAAAGGTAATAACAAAAAAGATACATTATGTTACCTAGTATCAAACGTATGATAGCCTAAGCAATGGTAATAACCTAATAAGATACGGTATATTACCTACTATCAAACGTATGATAGCCTAAGCAAAGGTAATTACCCAAAAGATACGGTATGTTACCTAGTATCAAACGTATGATAGCCTAAGCAAAGGTAATAACCTAATAAGATACGGTAAATTACCTTCTATCAAATGTATGATAGCCTAAGCAAAGGTAATAACCCTAAAGATACGGTATTTTACCTACTATCAAACGTATGATAGCCTAAGCAAAGGTAATAACCCAAAAAGATACGGTATATTACCTCCTATCCAACGTATGATAGCCTAAACAAAGGTAATGACCCAAAAGATACGGTATGTTACCTACTATCAAACGTATGATAGCCTAAGCAAAGGTAATAACCCAATAAGATACGATATATTACCTACTATCAAATGTATGATAGCCTAAGCAAAGGTAATAACCCAAAAGATATGGTATGTTACCTAGTATCGAATGTATGATAGCCTAAGCAAAGGTAATAACCTAATAAGATACGGTATATTACCTACTATCAGACCCATGATAGCCTAAGGAAAGGTAATAGCCCCTAAGATACGGTATGTTACCTACTATCAAACGTATGATAGCCTAAGAAAAGGTAATAACCCAAAAAGATACGGTATATTACCTCTAATTAAACGTATGATAGCCCAAGCAAAGGGAATAACCCAAAAGATACGGTATATTACGTACTATCAGACATATGATAGCCTAAGCCAAGGAAATAACCCAAAACATACGGCATATTACCTACTATCAGATGTATGATAGCCTAAGAAAAGGTAATAACCCAAAAGATACGGTATATTACCTACTATCAGGCGTATGATTGCCTTAGCAAAGGTAATAACCAAAAAAGATACGGTATATTACCTACTATCAAACGTATGATAGCCTAAGAAAAGGAGATAACCAAAAAAGATACGGTATATTACTTACTATCAAACGCATGATAGATTGAGCAAAGGTAATAACCCAAAAGATATGGTATATTACCTACTATCAAACACATGATAGCCTAAGCAAACGTAATAACCCAAAACATACGGTATACTACCTACTATCAAATGTATGATAGCCTAAGCAAAGGTAATAACCCAAAAGATATGGTATGTTACCTACTATCAAACGTATGATAGCCTAAGCAAACGTAATAACCCTAAAAGATACGGTATATTACCTACTATCAAACGCATGATAGCCTAAGCAAAGGTAATAACCCAAAAGATACGGTATATTACCTACTATCAAACGCATGATAGCCTAAGCAAAGGTAATAACCCAAAAGATACGCTATATAAGCTACTATCAAACGCATGATAGCCTAAGAAAAGATAATAACCCACAAGATACGGAATATTACCTACTATCAAACATATGATAGCCTAAGAAAATGTAATAACCCACAAGAGACGGTATATTACCTACTATCAAACGTATGATACCCTAAGAAAAGGTAATAACCCAAAAGAGATGGTATATTACCTACTATCAAACGTATGATACCCTAAGAAAAGGTAATAACCTAAAAGATACGGTATATTACCTACTATTAAACGTATGATTGTCTAAGCAAAGGTAATAACCCAAAAGATACCGTATGTTACCTACTATCAAATGTATGATAGCCTAAGCAAGGGTAATAACCCAAAAGATACGGTATGTTACCCACTATCAAACGTATGATAGCCTAAGCAAATGTAAAAACCCAAAAAGATATGGTATATTACCTAGTATCAAACGTATGATACCCTAAGAAAAGGTAATAACCTAAAAGATACGGTATATTACCTACTATCAAACGTATGATTGTCTAAGCAAAGGTAATAACCCAAAAGATACCGTATGTTACCTACTATCAAACGTATGATAGCCTAAGCAAAGGTAAAAACCCAAAAGATATGGTATGTTACCCACTATCAAACGTATGATAGCCTAAGCAAATGTAATAACCCAAAAAGATATGGTATATTACCTACTCTCAAACGTATAATAGCCTAAGCAAAGGTAATAACCCAAAAAGATACGGTATATTACCTACTATCAGACGTATGATTGTCTAAGCAAAGGTAATAACCCAAAAGATACGGTGCATTACCTACTATCAAACGTATGATAGCCTAAGCAAAGGTAATAAGCCAATAAGATACAGTATATTACCTACTATCAAACGTATGATAGCCTAAGCAAAGGTAATAACCTAAAAGATAGGGTATGTTACCTAGTATCAAACGTATGATAGCCTAAACAAAGGTAATAACCTAATAAGATACGGTATATTACCTACTATCAAACGTATGATAGCCTAAGCAAAGGTAATAACCCAAAAGATACGTTATGTTACCTAGCATCAAACGTATGATAGCCTCAGCAAAGGTAATAAACTAATAAGATACGGTATATTATCTACTATCAAACGTATGATACCCTAAGATAAGGTAAGAACCCTAAATATACGGTATGTTACCTACTATCAAACGTATGATATCCTAAGCAAATGTAATAACCCAAAAAGATATGGAATATTATCTACTATCAAATGTATAATAGCCTAAGCAAAGGTAATAGCCCAATAAGATACGGTATATTACCTACTATCAAACGTATGATAGCCTAAGAAAAGGTAATAACAAAAAAGATACATTATGTTACCTAGTATCAAACGTATGATAGCCTAAGCAATGGTAATAACCTAATAAGATACGGTATATTACCTACTATCAAACGTATGATAGCCTAAGCAAAGGTAATTACCCAAAAGATACGGTATGTTACCTAGTATCAAACGTATGATAGCCTAAGCAAAGGTAATAACCTAATAAGATACGGTAAATTACCTTCTATCAAATGTATGATAGCCTAAGCAAAGGTAATAACCCTAAAGATACGGTATTTTACCTACTATCAAACGTATGATAGCCTAAGCAAAGGTAATAACCCAAAAAGATACGGTATATTACCTCCTATCCAACGTATGATAGCCTAAACAAAGGTAATGACCCAAAAGATACGGTATGTTACCTACTATCAAACGTATGATAGCCTAAGCAAAGGTAATAACCCAATAAGATACGATATATTACCTACTATCAAATGTATGATAGCCTAAGCAAAGGTAATAACCCAAAAGATATGGTATGTTACCTAGTATCGAATGTATGATAGCCTAAGCAAAGGTAATAACCTAATAAGATACGGTATATTACCTACTATCAAACCCATGATAGCCTAAGGAAAGGTAATAGCCCCAAAGATACGGTATGTTACCTACTATCAAACGTATGATAGCCTAAGAAAAGGTAATAACCCAAAAAGATACGGTATATTACCTCTAATTAAACGTATGATAGCCCAAGCAAAGGGAATAACCCAAAAGATACGGTATATTACGTACTATCAGACATATGATAGCCTAAGCCAAGGAAATAACCCAAAACATACGGCATATTACCTACTATCAGATGTATGATAGCCTAAGAAAAGGTAATAACCCAAAAGATACGGTATATTACCTACTATCAGGCGTATGATTGCCTTAGCAAAGGTAATAACCAAAAAAGATACGGTATATTACCTACTATCAAACGTATGATAGCCTAAGAAAAGGAGATAACCAAAAAAGATACGGTATATTACTTACTATCAAACGCATGATAGATTGAGCAAAGGTAATAACCCAAAAGATATGGTATATTACCTACTATCAAACACATGATAGCCTAAGCAAACGTAATAACCCAAAACATACGGTATACTACCTACTATCAAATGTATGATAGCCTAAGCAAAGGTAATAACCCAAAAGATATGGTATGTTACCTACTATCAAACGTATGATAGCCTAAGCAAACGTAATAACCCTAAAAGATACGGTATATTACCTACTATCAAACGCATGATAGCCTAAGCAAAGGTAATAACCCAAAAGATACGGTATATTACCTACTATCAAACGCATGATAGCCTAAGCAAAGGTAATAACCCAAAAGATACGCTATATAAGCTACTATCAAACGCATGATAGCCTAAGAAAAGATAATAACCCACAAGATACGGAATATTACCTACTATCAAACATATGATAGCCTAAGAAAATGTAATAACCCACAAGAGACGGTATATTACCTACTATCAAACGTATGATACCCTAAGAAAAGGTAATAACCCAAAAGAGATGGTATATTACCTACTATCAAACGTATGATACCCTAAGAAAAGGTAATAACCTAAAAGATACGGTATATTACCTACTATTAAACGTATGATTGTCTAAGCAAAGGTAATAATCCAAAAGATACCGTATGTTACCTACTATCAAACGTATGATAGCCTAAGCAAGGGTAATAACCCAAAAGATACGGTATGTTACCCACTATCAAACGTATGATAGCCTAAGCAAATGTAAAAACCCAAAAAGATATGGTATATTACCTACTATCAAACGTATGATACCCTAAGAAAAGGTAATAACCTAAAAGATACGGTATATTACCTACTATCAAACGTATGATTGTCTAAGCAAAGGTAATAACCCAAAAGATACCGTATGTTACCTACTATCAAACGTATGATAGCCTAAGCAAAGGTAAAAACCCAAAAGATATGGTATGTTACCCACTATCAAACGTATGATAGCCTAAGCAAATGTAATAACCCAAAAAGATATGGTATATTACCTACTCTCAAACGTATAATAGCCTAAGCAAAGGTAATAACCCAAAAAGATACGGTATATTACCTACTATCAGACGTATGATTGTCTAAGCAAAGGTAATAACCCAAAAGATACGGTGCATTACCTACTATCAAACGTATGATAGCCTAAGCAAAGGTAATAAGCCAATAAGATACAGTATATTACCTACTATCAAACGTATGATAGCCTAAGCAAAGGTAATAACCTAAAAGATAGGGTATGTTACCTAGTATCAAACGTATGATAGCCTAAACAAAGGTAATAACCTAATAAGATACGGTATATTACCTACTATCAAACGTATGATAGCCTAAGTAATGGTAATAACCCCAAAGATAAGGTATGTTACCTACTATCAAACGTATGATAGCCTAAGCAAATGTAATAACCCAAAAAGATACGGTATATTACCTCGTATCAAACGTATGATAGCCTAAGCAAAGGTAATAACCCAAACGATACGGTATGTTACCTACTATAAAACGTATGATAGCCTAAGCAAAGGTAATAACTGTTGCATTCTAAAATTTGACCAACCGGTGCCACTTTCGGTTTATGCTTCGGCGCATTTTCGCATTCGCGTTTGCATACTGCATATAGTGCATTTCCTCAATCATGGTGATTTTATCGAGATTACAGCCCTGCTGACGCTTTTCGGGTATTTCAGACCGATTCGGATAATCGGAGGTTATTTTGAGAAGTCGTGCGCTTCCTGGGTGTTTTCAGTTCGCAATGATTTTTGAGAGTCTTGGTGTCCGGGTTTACTGTTTGCTTCGATCTGGTCTCGCATTTTTTTGTTGGTTATTTGCCTTTCTTTACCATTTTTTAGGATTTAATAGCCTTTTGTGGATTTTAAATAGGTTTTATAGATTTTTCAGAATTTAAATAGATTTTTTTTAATATTTTTAATAGCTTTAAATCATTTTTAGAATTTTATAGAGTTTTTAATAGGTTTTAATAGTTTTTTTTAATAGTTTTAATAGAATATAATAGATTTTTCTTTTATTAGTTTTAAATAGAATTTTAATAGATTAGTAGAATAATAGTTAATAGATATTATAGGATTTAATAGTTTTAGATATGTTTTAATATAGGATTTAATAGTTTTTTATTAAATAGTATAGGTTTTTCAAATAGTTTTACGGTTTAATTAGAATATTAGATTAAATAGGTAATTCATTAGCATTTAATTGTAGTTTTAATTACCGTTTTAATTGTCATTTAGCATCTAATTGTAGTTTTAATTAGTTAATGGTGGTTTTTTAGTCTTAATTACATTTTAATCAGGTTTCTAATCAGTTAATTAGCATTTTATTCAGGCCATTTTCGTGGGCCAGAGGTATTGGAGGCCCAGTCCAATTTCAGTCCATTTTTGTCATGTTTTTGTCCATGCCATGTGTCAGCTATAAAGCCAGGCCACGCGTGCAAATCCAGGGGAGCCACATCACAATTCCCACTTCACCCAGAATTCAGCCACGCGTATTCCACTATCTCTCCCCTCCACGCGGCACGCATGCAACTCTCCCTCTGCCATTAACGCCGAGACTTGTCCCTCGCCTGAGCTTCGCCGGTTGCATGGCCGGCAGCCATGCAACCACCGCCCCTAACCTACTCCGGTAACCCCTAACCAACCTCCAACTGTCTCCGACCACCGCCCTCCGCCGTAAACTTCGCCGGAAACCATTTTTTTCCTAGAATCCATCGAATCTTCATCTTTCTCCTATAATCTTCATCTTCGTCCTCTGACAATCATCTTCCTCCGATCATCATCAACAATATTTTTCCAGATCTTTCAACAACGATCATCAAGTTCATCTTCACCGGTTCTTCAAAGATCCATAGATCGAACTTTATCGCAAATTCATTCTACACCAAGAAACCTTCATCGTATTTCCCGAACATCACCTTCTCAGATCTAATCCGTCAGTGATATCATCTTCAAATTGTTTTCCAGAATCCTCACACATTCATCATTCATCAGAGAACACGAATCTGCGCCTTGAATCTTCACGAGGTTAGCGATTAAATTCCTTTTCCAGATTTCATATCTTCATCGCTTCGCTAAAACTCATCAGTTCTCCAACATGCGCACCTCAAGATTTTTCATCCATCGAGCCTTCGTATTCTTCAGTTTTTCAAGCATTATCCTCGCAAGAACGTATGGCTTCAACACCTTTAATGGATTCATCTGAGATCTTCAGACCGTGGTTGATTCTTGCTTCGATTAATTGCTTGTTGTGTCGCTGGTGATTACGAGATTACCATTGCTTTTAGTTTGTGGTGTGAGCGAAGAGGTTGGGGAGAAAGATTGAATGAGAAGTTGAAGTGGGAAGGAAGATCAGAGAGAGACGGATACGACAGGGAGCGAGAGAGTTTGAGAGAAGAATCTGAAAAGTGGAAGCGCCGTCTGAAGATAGATGAACAGTGAAATGAGATTAGAATCACTTAGGGTTTGTTGCACTAGCGTGAAATGGACGTGTGTGCTTAGCTGGGCTTCGCTAAGCCCAAAGTCGTTTTACTACACTTACCTGTGTTATTATTTTCCTACCCCCCTCCCTCGTGTGACTACGGTTTCAAGTGGGCTGGGCCTTTGTGGCAGACTACTGATTGCTATCCCCGTTTTTTGTTCATCCCCCCTGCGTGTATAGATTTTTCAGGGTGGGCTTGGGCTGTTTCTTTTACTGTTTTTATACATACTCCCTTGTAACTTTTACCCCCTCCCCCTTGTATTTCTTTTATATTCATTTGATTAGTTGAAAGAAAAAGAAGAGAAAATATTGAAAAAGAAAAAAAAGAAGAAGGAAAAATAATAAAGAGAAAATAGTGAAAAAGAATATTGAAAAAATATTTTGAAAAAAAGAAATATGAAAAGAAGATAGAAAAAGAAATATGAAAATAATATAGAAAAGAATATTGAGGAAAAAGAATATTTGAAAAAGAATTGAAAAAATATTTTGAAAAAAAGAAATATGAAAAGAGAAAATAGTAAAAAAGAATATAAAAATATTACTTTGTAGATTCAATATTTTTAGAATAGATATTTTCTTCATAGGAGTTTATTTTACCTTTTAGAGGTAGTTTTAGAAGTCCACTTGTTAGGGGACTATTTTCCACTTGATTTTCCATTATAGATGGATAGGATAGTATTTTTTAGGAATTTATTTCCGTATTCAATCATTGTAACCTTTTTTCAGAAGATTAATAAAACAAGATTTGAGCTGTGGTCCCGAAGTAGCCGAACTACAGCTGCTCTGATTTCTCGTACCAGACGAGAATATGTAGGCATAGGATGCGATATCCTAGCGAGCACACTAACAACTAACTCTTTTGTTCTCTCGCTGCTGTGCGATCGAGACTTTCCCGCTGACGACTGATTGTTTTCCCTTTCTCTTGCCCGAGTGCAATTGAGACCAGACCGTAGTTTTAGTTCCCATAGGTTCCCGTGCCTGTAAAACCAGATTTAATTTCTCACTCCTGTGTGAGAACACCCTGCTTAGCCGTAGTTAGCCTGAACTACGAAAGCTCTCATCTTCCATGCTGTGTGGAAGTACGTAGGCACAAGACGCGAAGTCTTGGCGAGCCAATTCCCTGTAGTTTCCCGAACTACGTTGACTCTGAATTTCTCTCTTGAGAATACGTAGGCATAGAGTGCGACGCTCTATCGAGTCAATTCCCTTCTGTTTAGATTTAGCAGCCGTAGAACAGATTGTTTTTGCATCCTTTAGACAAACCAAGCAAGCGTGAATCCCGTCGAGTACGACGAACGTGAGGGGTGCTAATGCCTTCCCCTTGCGTAACCGACTCCCGAACCCAGGTTTTGGTTGCGACGACCATACCTTTCCCGTTTTTTGCGAGGTTTACTTCGAGCATTTCCTTTCCCTCCGTTGGGATAAATAACGCACGGTGGCGACTCTTCTGTCAGCCGGCGCCGATTTTCGCAGTAGCGACAACTGGCGACTCTGCTGGGGAGACTGCGATAGTCCCCCATGCATGTGGGATCAAACGTCCCCTAGGAGAGTCAATCCTAGCGCTTGTTTGCTTTTCTTTTGGGTGTTTATTTTTTTTCATTGCTATTATCTGTTGCTGTTGTGCTGGGGAGGGTGATACTTTGAGTGATAGCCGGACCTGGGCTGCTTGAGTATGCATTTAGACGTAGTTGTGGAGATTAGTGGACGAACCTGTTTGTTGAGCAGACACAAGTTCCCCACGAAATTCACGCTCAGACGAGGTTCTCTCCGAGGTGCTTCTTTCCGATCCTGAGGATCTGAGGGGAGTCCAGACGTGAGGATTGTCGACTCTGGGGACCGATCATTTGGAAGTCAGCTAAGTGAGGCCTCTTCATGGGATGACGATGCCACACCTTCTGGGTATCGCATCATTCCTCATGAAAGTCTGTGACGCTGATGACCGCATAGGATGCCGTACCTTAGGTCCATACCCGTGAGTGGGGGGTTTTTTTTTGCGAGAAACTTGACTTCCAGCCTACCCGCTATCTCGGCGTTCTCTTTTAGAGAGAACGAACTCCGTCAGCTGTGCAGCAGTATTTAGAGTGTGTTGTGGGGTTTGTGATCCCGTGTTTGCTGCATTGCATTGCATTTGCATAAGCATCTTTGCATCATATTGCATAGCATTTCTCCAGTTAGCCAGATTTCTGATCCAGCCTTTGTTTCCTGAAGGTGAGTACCCGGAGTTTGAATTGTTGAAAAATCAGCTGAGTCAGCTCATGGAAACCATAACAACTATGAATAAAGAAGAAGCTAACATCCAGAGAACTCCGGGGAACAATGTAGCTCAGCCTGTGCAAACCCCTACCAGAGGTATACCTTCTCTCCATGGCACAGAATATCACAGTTTCACTTTCTCTACGCCAGGTTCTCCGAGGATTGTTCCTTCTCCATGGATTGTTCCACCTCCAAGAGTTGTTCCATAGGTTAATGTTCAGAACCCAAGGACTGTTGAGTATACGAGAAGACTTCAGCTGTTGCAAGATCAGATTGATGCCTTGATGAATAAGAATGCTCTTGATCTGAATGTTGCGAGCATGTGTTTAGTGCCAGGCCTTGTGTTGCCTCCGAAGTTCAAGACGCCTAATTTTGAGAAGTACAAAGGGGATAGTTGTCCGAAGTTACATTTGGTTATGTTCTGCAGAAGGATGACTTCGCATGTCACCAATGACAAGCTCATGATTCACTGTTTCCAAGATAGTTTGACTGGAGCATCTTTGGATTGGTATATGTAGTTGAAAAGTGATAGCATCAAATCATGGTCAGATTTAGCCAATGCCTTCGTGAAGCAGTACGACTACAACCTGGATATGGCTCCTAGTCTCGTACATCTGCAAAGATGGAAAGAATTGGCTGCTAGTGTTCAACCACCACTTCAGGAAAGAGAAATGGTTGACCTCTTCTTGGGTAATCTGAAAGGCCATTATTATGACAAATTGTTCGGTTGTACAAGCTTTGTGGGCCTGATGAAAATGGGGGAGCTTGTTGAGAGAGGACTCAAGAGTGGAAAGCTTCGAGATGCTCCTTATATCCCAGTTGATAAGAATGAGTCAGTTGTTAGTTCTCAAGAAGAGTGGGAAGAAGGAAATGACGTCGTCTCAGAATCTCTAGCATCTCAGGATCGGTTTTCAAACACTTCAAGTCAACGGTCATCCTGTCGTCGATCGCGTCAGCACGCCCAACGAAGACCAAGGAAACCCGAAAGGCAGTTTACTCAGCTACCGGTGTCGTACAATCAGTTGTTGCCAGATCTGGTCAGAAGTGGATTGATAGTGCCGAAAGAGACTAATCCAATGATTCCACCATATCCTCCAGGTTTTGATGCCAGCGCCCGCTGTGAGTACCATGTTGGGGCACAGGGACATTCAACAAATGATTGTAAGGTGCTTAGAAGCCAGGTTCAGGATCTGTTAGACTCTAACCGGATTTTCATCGCGCCCCAGGGTTTTGTTCAGATTAACGATTCTCCGTCATCCAGTTGTGTGGGTTCGTCAGTTAATGGCATGGAAGACTCCACGGGAAGTGTATGTTCTGAAGAATGTCAAACGGAGAGTTCAGTTGAATATGGGAGAAGTTCTAGAGGTTTCTGTGCCGGGTGTCGCATCTGTTTCCTTTGCTGACCCATTTAGCTTTTGTGCATTATTGTTTGCTGGCCATCACCAGCATTGTTGGCTGGGGTCATTGTATTCGTACTCATTCGTGCTTACGTGCTGCTTTTGTTGGTTGTACATGTGTGGGCGGTGTTCGTCTGTGTGCTTATAGCTTGAGTTTCTCTTTGTCTTGTCATGAATATGTGGTTGCTTTCTGCATTGCATTATCATTTAATAGGTACATCAGAACCGTGGGTCTTATTTCCTCATCATCCAGTTTGTTGCAGGAGTTCCTTCAGAGATATGGAACAGAATCAGGTTGAATTGATTGAAGTCCGAAGCCAGCTAGGGCAGATGATGAGAGACATGCAAGAGATGCGTCTGGAGCAGAAGATCCTCAAAGAGGAAAATAGTCAGCTGAAGACCCAAATGAGCTTGATCATGGAAGTAGTCAAGAATGTGCTTAGGAAAGAGGATGATCAGCTATTTGAAGCCGCAGCGAAGGAGCTCGTGCCACCTGTGCCTGGGGAACCTGAGCTTAACGAACGTGTTGACAAACATCAGCAACAACAACAAAGGTATAATCCTGCTCAGAGAAGGATCCAGAATGGGAAGCCAAAGAGGGTATTTGATACACCCCTGTCAACGTATGCAGAACTGCTTCTGACACTGTTAAGTTTGAATCTGGTTGAGAAGAGAACGTTGGACCCACCCACAGGAGCGCTTCCTTATGGGTACGATACCAGTAAGCAATGTGAATTTCATTCTGGGGCACTCGGACACGACATCGAGAGTTGTCATGCTTTTAAGCACAATGTTCAAGACCTGATTGACTCAAAAGATATTGAATTCACGCCAAGCGGTGTAGCTGTACGTATTGGTCCTATCCCAGTTGATGCTAAGATGATGGATGCTTCTAAAGCTGCAGTAGGTCAGAAACGTATCCTGGACTCCATGGTGTCAGAATCTCCATGCCCACAACTGTTGCCTATTCCTGGGGCAGATCTGAGAAAGAAAATGGCTGAGCATAAGGAGTGCCTTAATCAGTACGGTGGAAATCAAGAAACCAATGTTGTATTTGCTACAGATGTTGTTCAACAGTCAACCCGGTACCAGCGACAACAACAACGACCTCAACAGCAGCAAAGGCAACAGCATCCCAATCAGCTAAGAGCTCAAAATCAGAGGCCGGTGATGGTATTTAATGTGCCTCCGATGCCCTATGCTGAACTTCTTCAGACGTTGCTACGATTACAGTTGGTTGAGAAGAGGAAGTTAGCCCCGCTGACAGGTACGCCTCCAGCAGGGTATGATATCAATGAGCACTGTGATTTCCATTCAGGAGCACCGGGGCATAACATTGAAGATTGTCTGGCCTTCAAACACAAGGTGCAGGACCTACTTGATAGTACAGCTATCAACTTCGGGCAGGAAGGGCCCAAAATCATCTGAATGAGGAGGAGGGGCTCTATAATTTGGTTGGGTCGCTGAAAGCAGATCAGGACAACATCGAGTTGCCTCTAATAACTGATTGTGAATATGGCTGGTTCAGCAGCAAGACAGATGTGAAAGCCCGGTTCTCGGAAGCTGGCATTTTTCTTTGTTTTATCTTGTCATTCCTTTACGTTTGTAGTTTCTTTCCTGTTTAAATTGCAATCTTGTTCGTAAAACTTGTTGTTTTCATTCAATTGATGATAATGAAATAAATATGCATGTTTTGATTAAATACATTCGTGTTCACTAATTGTTTTTACAAACGTCCAATGCTTGGTTAAGAAGGATCTGAGGAGGACGACGAAAATGAACGACATGCAACTTCCGATATTGTATGCTTTTGAAATAAAACCTGCTGATGATGTACAGGCATTGTTTCAAATCCCTAAACACCGGTGATATAAGGAAGATAATCCCTGGCCAACCCCTTTGAGCCTAGTAGTAGGAGTTCTTTCTGAAAACGAAAAACCCTCCATCTTTAACCTGGGGCAGGGTAGGTGTTAGCTAATTTGGCCGAGCGTTCAAGTTGCAAAAGGAGTGTCCGTTCGAGGATCAATCACACCTCTAGAAGTCGTGCCTAAAAAGCCACAATGGTTAAATCAAGAGTGAGACAGTCACATTATCCCCCAATGAGTCAGACAACCAGTGTCACACGACTTGTTCGGAAAAAGAGAAAGCAAAAAGAGAATCAAAAGCCCGCTAAGTCAAAACTTCAAAACAAATGACTTGGGAAAAAAATGAGGGCATCCCGCTGGACTTAAAAAATCAAAAGAAACTCAAAAAGAGTCAGTCCAAGCAAAAGTTAGGGATAAGAAAACAAGAAAGGGAAAAAGAAAAGGATTAAAAAGAAAAATCCTCAAATGAAATACGAGTCGTGTGACCTCAAGTGTCAAAGATGAAGAGTGAGTAACTGTCACTCCAAAAACTCATGGTTTCTCGAACTATCACTCCTATCTTTCAGCCTCTGAGAGGTGAGCGCTAAGGTCGAATTAGCTAAACGTAGGATGGAAGAACATCAAGGGGAGTGGGTGGGTTAAAATAAACTTCGAGCCTTTATCCTTTCTTTCAAAATCGTGAACCTGACCACGTTACAACCTTCAAAAGTCCTAATTGAAGCAGGTTTGTTTCGAAAGCATACTTCGGTAAAGATTGCGTCGAAACTGACTCCTGAAAAGGTTCTTCTTACCATGTTGGTACTGATGCGGATATTCTTGATAAATGTTTTGTGCATTATATGCCATAAACTGTTTTTTCCTTTTCCCAGTGAACAGATTGGATGTCAAAGCTGTCATATGCGTTGCATTAGTATATCTTTCATGCATAACAACTTGTTTTACTTGCGAGTAAGCGCTTGACAGCAGGAAAGTTTTCTACAATGGAAGGTATGGCCAGGATAGAATACAGAACGCTCGAATGCTCTGCAAGCCAGGGCAAGCTACATCCAGTGATCCCCAGTCAGGTCAGCCTTTTGAAGCCAGTTATCCTGGGGCAATCAGGTTGAGATTCGGTAAATATCTCATAGTCAGGGGCACTACTCTGAATCAGATAATCAGGGGCAAAGTCATTGCAGTCAGGGGCAGGCCATCTTAAGAGCGCAGAAGTTATTCTTTATTCGAGAAGCATTTGATGTGAAGTATCTCTCTGAAGTTCATAATGCTGGGGCATTTCATATCAGACCATCAGGGTACAGATTTTCAGATTTCCTTTTGAGGAGCATCACCACAGAGGTCCCGCAGGCTGGGGCATATTAGAAGCGAAGGGATTGTTCTTCTCCGTATCATCAGAGTTATTCAGAGCTAGTCGAGCAGATTCGACCAATTTTCGAGTGCGAGACGAATGTTGGGAAGTCGTGTTACTATCCCTTGACTCGTCAACCAGAAAACTGTGTATTCAGACAGAATGTTTTCCAGCGTCAGTTGTACCTGACCCATCACAGATAGCCTAAAAGCCCAAATCCATGTTGGTGATCACTGTGAGGCCCATCCGTGTTGGCGCATCAGTTTCCAAATCCAATCTTCGTCAGTACGCAGGAAGACTCCGTCTATTTTCTCCAGCAAAGTCCAATTTTTCATTGGCACGGGCAAGCTATCCCCAGAGAAGTACAATCATACTTGGCACATCTGTCATTCCCCAGCGGAGTTGATTTCACTCTTCCAGCATTTATTTTGCTGGAATAATTCTGTGAGGTCCGGTTTATCCCCAGCGGAGTTGGCTTCGTCTTCAGCATTTATTTTGCTGAAGTGGTTTTCTATACCCGACTTTCTCCAGCAGCCCGAGCCTGCATTAGCATATTGCATATATCATCATATTTGCATCATACTTGCATTTCATTTTCAAAATGGGTAGCATTTCCATCCTAAATGGAGCATTACGCCCTAGAAAGATTCAAACATATGCATATTCACACGAAGCATAAGCCAGGTTTTCTATCAGCCTCATATGGCACGTGAATTACTCTGTGATCAGTTCAGGGGCATTCATCTAGCAGCAGTGTTCAGACAGTTCGGCAGTTTATTCGTATTTCAGATCATACAACAGTTATGCTTTGATCAATCAGTCATCTGGTATCGACAGACTTTTCTTTCCGTCAATTCATATTGACGATGTGTTCCTCCAATAAGTGGATTTCTCCGTCTATCATTAGACGTCTTGAGTTCGAATATGGCGTTCTTTTCGTCTATCATTAGACGATGTGAAGTTTCGAGTGAGTTTTTCAGTGGGGTTTCAAGATGGGGTTTCTTTGGCAAGTGGTGTTCATTCCGTCTATCCTTAGACGATGTGAGTATTGATTTTTCCTTCGGGATGGGTGTCTTTCCGTCTATCCTTAGACGATGCGAGTATTGATTTTTCCTTCGGGATGGGTGTCTTTCCGTATACCCTTAGACGATGTGAGTATTGAATTTTTTCTTCGGGATGGGTGTCTTTCCGTCTATCCTTAGACGATGTGAGTATTGAATTTTTCCTTCGGGATGGGTGTCTTTTCGTCTACCCTTAGACGATGTGGGTATTGAATTTTTCCTTCGGGATGGGTGTCTTTCCGTCTATCCTTAGACGATGTGAGTATTGAATTTTTCCTTCGGGACGAGTGTCTTTTCGTCTACCCTTAGACGATGTGAATATTGAATTTTTCCTTCGGGATGGGTGTCGTTCCGTCTATCCTTAGACGATGTGAATATTGAATTTTTCCTTCGATTTGGGTGTCTTTCCGTCTATCCTTAGACGATGTGAGTATTGATTTTTTCCTTCGGGATGGGTGTCTTTCCGTCTATCCTTGGACGATGTGAGTATATTTCTCTTCCTGTCTATCAGTAGACGATGTGAGAGGATCAGGTGTTTTGTTGCAGCCCTCGGGTTTGTTATCTGTGGTATCACGCGGGTAACGGTCGTTAAAATCAGGAGTTCTTTACCAGATGATTGATCAGTTTGTTGCCGTGACGACTGGACTCGGTTTTCTGGATTTTATTCCCCAAGCAGTTTTACAGTATATTCTCACGGTTGGCAAATTTTCGGGTTTATTGGTATTCAACCGTCTTCTACCTCTGAATGTTTGAAGGTTGCGCGCTCTTCAACCCTTCAGGTCCAAATCGCTTGAATAGGGGCAGCTGTTGCACCCTAAAATTTGACCAACCGGTGCCACTTTCGGTTTATGCTTCGGCGCATTTTCGCATTCGCGTTTGCATACTGCATATAGTGCATTTCCTCAATCATGGTGATTTTATCGGGATTACAGCCCTGCTGTCGCTTTTCGGGTATTTCAGACCGATTCGGATAATCGGAGGTTATTTTGAGAAGTCGTGCACTTCCTGGGTGTTTTCAGTTCGCAGTGATTTTTGAGATTCTTGGTGTCCGGGTTTACTGTTTGGTTCGATCTGGTCTCGCGTTTTTTTGTTGGTTATTTGCCTTTGTTTACCATATTTTAGGATTTAATAGCCTTTTGTGGATTTTAAATAGGTTTTATAGATTTTTCAGAATTTAAATAGATTTTTTTTAATATTTTTAATAGCTTTAAATCATTTTTAGAATTTTATAGAGTTTTTAATAGGTTTTAATAGTTTTTTTTAATAGTTTTAATAGAATATAATAGATTTTTCTTTTATTAGTTTTAAATAGAATTTTAATAGATTAGTAGAATAATAGTTAATAGATATTATAGGATTTAATAGTTTTAGATATGTTTTAATATAGGATTTAATAGTTTTTTATTAAATAGTATAGGTTTTTCAAATAGTTTTTAGGTTTAATTAGAATATTAGATTAAATAGGTAATTCATTAGCATTTAATTGTAGTTTTAATTACCGTTTTAATTGTCATTTAGCATCTAATTGTAGTTTTAATTAGTTAATGGTGGTTTTTTAGTCTTAATTGCATTTTAATCAGGTTTCTAATCAGTTAATTAGCATTTTATTCAGGCCATTTTCGTGGGCCAGAGGTATTGGAGGCCCAGTCCAATTTCAGTCCGTTTTTGTCCTGTTTTTGTCCATGCCATGTGTCAGCTATAAAGCCAGGCAACGCGTGCAAATCCAGGGGAGCCACATCACAATTCCCACTTCACCCAGAATTCAGCCACGCGTATTCCACTATCTCTCCCCTCCACGCGGCACGCATGCAACTCTCCCTCTGCCACTAACGCCACCACTTGTCCCTCGCCTGAGCTTCGCCGGTTGCATGGCCGGCGGCCATGCAACCACCACCCCTAACCTACTCCGGTAACCCCTAACCAACCTCCAACTGTCTCCGACCACCGCCCTCCGCCGTAAACTTTGCCGGAAACCGTTTTTTTCCCAGAATCCATCGAATCTTCATCTTTCTCCTATAATCTTCATCTTCGTCCTCTGACATTCATCTTCCTCCGATCATCATCAACAATATTTTTCCAGATCTTTCAACAACGATCATCAAGTTCATCTTCACCGGTTCTTCAAAGATCCATAGATCGAACTTTATCGCAAATTCGTTCTACACCAAGAAACCTTGATCGTATTTCCCGAACATCACCTTCTCAGATCTATTCCGTCAGCAATATCATCTTCAAATTGTTTTCCCAGAATCCTCACACATTCATCATTCATCAGAGAGCACGAATCTGCGCCTTGAATCTTCACGAGGTTAGCGATTAAATTCCTTTTCCAAATTTCATATCTTCATCGCTTCGCTAAAACTCATCAGTTCTCCAACATGCGCACCTCAAGATTTTTCATCCATCGAGCCTTAGTATTCTTTAGTTTTTCAAGCATTATCCTCGCAAGAACGTATGGCTTCAACACCTCTAATGGATTCATCTGAGATCTTCAGACCGTGGTTGATTCTTGCTTCGATTAATTGCTTGTTGTGTCGCTGGTGATTACGAGATTACGATTGCTTTTAGTTTGTGGTGTGAGCGAAGAGGTTGGGGAGAAAGATTGAACGAGAAGTTGAAGTGGGAAGGAAGATCAGAGAGAGACGGATACGAGAGGGAGCGAGAGAGTTTGAGAGAAGAATCTGAAAAGTGGAAGCTCCGTCTGAAGATAGATGAACAGTGAAATGAGATTAGAATCACTTAGGGTTTGTTGCACTAGCGTGAAATGGACGTGTGTGCGTAGCTGGGCTTTGCTAAGCCCAAAGTCGTTTTACTACACTTACCTGCGTTATTATTTTCCTACCCCCTCCCTCGTGTGACTACGGTTTCAAGTGGGCTGGGCCTTTGTGGCAGACTATTGATTGCTATCCCCGTTTTTTGTTTCATCCCCCCTGCGTGTATAGATTTTTCAGGGTGGGCTTGGGCTGTTTCTTTTACTGTTTTTATACATACTCCCTTGTAACTTTTACCCCCTCCCCCTTGTATTTCTTTTATTTCTTTTATATTCATTTGATTAGTTGAAAGAAAAAGAAGAGAAAATATTGAAAAAGAAAAAAAAGAAGAAGGAAAAATAATAAAGAGAAAATAGTGAAAAAGAATATTGAAAAAATATTTTGAAAAAAAGAAATATGAAAAGAAGATAGAAAAAGAAATATGAAAATAATATAGAAAAGAATATTGAGGAAAAAGAATATTTGAAAAAGAGTTGAAAAAATATTTTGAAAAAAAGAATATAAAAATATTACTTTGTAGATTCAATATTTTTAGAATAGATATTTTCTTCATAGGAGTTTATTTTACCTTTTAGAGGTAGTTTTAGAAGTCCACTTGTTAGGGGACTATTTTCCACTTGATTTTCCATTATAGATGGATAGGATAGTATTTTCTAGGAGTTTATTTCCGTATTCAGTCATTGTAACCTTTTTTCAGAAGATTAATAAAACAAGATTTGAGCTGTGGTCCCGAAGTAGCCGAACTACAGCTGCTCTGATTTCTCGTACCAGACGAGAATATGTAGGCATAGGATGCGATATCCTAGCGAGCACACTAACAACTAACTCTTTTATTCTCTCGCTGCTGTGCGATCGAGACTTTCCCGCTGACGACTGATTGTTTTCCCTTTCTCTTGCCCGAGTGCATTTGAGACCAGACCGTAGTTTTAGTTCCCATAGGTTCCCATGCCTGTAAAACCAGATTTAATTTCTCACTCCTGTGTGAGAACACCCTGCTTAGCCGTAGTTAGCCTGAACTACGAAAGCTCTCATCTTCCATGCTGTGTGGAAGTACGTAGGCACAAGACGCGAAGTCTTGGCGAGCCAATTCCCTGTAGTTTCCCGAACTACGTTGACTCTGACTTTCTCTCTTGAGAATACGTAGGCATAGAGTGCGACGCTCTATCGAGTCAATTCCCTTCCGTTTAGATTTAGCAGCCGTAGAACAAATTGTTTTTGCATCGTTTATACAAACCAAGCAAGCGTGGATCCCATCGAGTACGACGGACGTGAGGGGTGCTAATACCTTCCCCTTGCGTAACCGACTCCCGAACCCAGGTTTTGGTTGCGACGACCATACCTTTCCCGTTTTTTGCGAGGTTTACTTTGAGCGTTTCCTTTCCCTCTGTTGGGATAAATAACGTACGGTGGCGACTCTTCTGTCAGCCGACGCCGATTTTCGCAGTAGCGACAATAACCTAATAAGATACGGTATATTAGCTACTATCAAACGTATGATAGCCTAAGCAAAGGTAATAACCCCAAAGATACAGTATATTACCTACTATCAAACGTATGATAGCCAAAGCAAAGGTAATAACCGAAAAAGATACGATATATTACCTACTATCAAACGTATGATAGCCAAAGCAAAGGTAATAACCGAAAAAGATACGGTATATTACCTCCTATCAAACGTATGATAGCCTAAGCAAAGGGAATAACCAAAAAGATACGGTATATTACCTACTATCAGTCGTATGATAGCCTAAGCAAAGGTAATAACCCAAAAAATACGGTATATTACCTACTATCATATGTATGACAGTCGAAGAAAAGGTAATAACCCAAAAGATACGGTATGTTACCTACTATCAGGCGTATGGTAGCCTAAGCAAAGGTAATAACTACAAAATATACGGTATATTACCTACTATCAAATGTATGATAGCCTAAGAAAAGGTGATAACCAAAAAAGGTATGGTATATTACCTACTACCAAACGCATGATAGCTTAAAAAAAAGGTAATAACACAAAAGATATGGTATATTACCTACTATCAAATGCATGATAGCCTAAGAAAAGGTAATAACCCAAAACATACGGTATACTACCTACTATCAAATGTATGATAGCCTAAGAAAAGTTAATAACCCAAAAGATACGGTATGTTACCTACTATCAAACGCATGATAGCCTAAGCAAACGTAATAACCCAAAAAGATGTGGTATATTACCTACTATCAAACACATGATAGCCTAAGCAAAGGTAATAACCCAAAAGATACGGTATATTACCTACTATCAAACGCATGATAGCCTAAGCAAAGGTAATAACCCGAAAGATACGGTATATTAAGTACTATCAAACGTATGATGGCCTAAGAAAATATAATAACCCACAAGATACGGTATATTACCTACTATCAAACGTATGATAGCCTGAGAAAATGTAATAATCCACAAGAGACGGTATATTACCTACATCAAACATATGATGGCCTAAGCATACGTAATAACCCAAAAGATACGGCATGTTACCTAGTATCAAACGTATGAGAGCCTAAGGAAAGGTAATAACCTAATAAGATACGGTATATTACCTACTATCAAACGTATGATAGCCTAAGCAAAGGTAATAACCCTAAAGATACGGTATGTTACCTAATATCAAACGTATGATAGCCTAAGCAAAGGTAATAACTCAAAAAGATACGGTATATTACCTCCTATCAAACGTATGATAGCCTAAGCAAAGGTAATAACCCAAAAGATACGGTATGTTACCTACTATCAAATATATGATAGTCTAAGCAAAGGTAATAACCCAATAAGATACGGTGTATTACCTACTATCAAACGTATGATAGCCTAAGCAAAGGTAATAACCCAAAAGATACGGTATGTTACCTAGTATCATACGTATGATAGCCTAAGCAAAGGTAATAACCTAATAAGATACGGTATATTACCTACTATCAAACGTATGATAGCCTAAGCAAAGGTAATAACCCAAAGATATAGTATGTTACCTACTATCAAACTTATGATAGCCTAAGAAAAGATAATAACCCAAAAAGATACGGTATGTTACCTACTATCAAACGTATGATAGCCTAAGCGAAGGTAATAACCCAAAAAGATACGATATATTACCTTCTATCAAACGTATGATAGCCTAAGAAAAGGTAATAACCCAAAAGATACGGTATGTTACCTACTATCAAACGTATGATAGCCTAAGCAAAGGTAATAACCTAATAAGATACGGTATATTACCTACTATCAAACGTATGGCAGCCTAAGAAAAGGGAATAACCTAATAAGATACGTATTATTACCTACTGTCAAACGTATGATAGCCTAAGCAAAGGTAATAACCCAAAAGATACGGTATGTTACCTACTATCAAACGTATGATAACCAAAGCAAAGGTAATACCCCAAAAAGATACGGTATATTACCTACAATCAGTCGTATGATATCCTAAGCAAAGGTAGTAACCCAAAACATACGGTATATTACCTACTATCAGATGTATGATAGCCTAATAAAAGGTAATAACCCAAAAGATACGGTATATTACCTACTATCAGGCGTATGATAGCCTAAGTAAAGGTAATAACCAAAAAAGATACGATATATTACCTACTATCAAACGTATGATATCCTAAGAAAAGCTGATAACCAAAAAAGATACGGTATATTACCTACTATCAAACGCATGATAGCTTAAGCAAAGGTAATAACCCAAAAGATATGGCATATTACCTACTATCAAACGCATGATAGCCTAAGCAAAGGTAATAACCCAAAACATACGGTATACTACCTACTATCAAAAGTATGATAGTCTAAGCAAAGGGAATAACCCAAAAGATACGGTATGTTACCTAGTATCAAACATATGATAGCCTAAGCAAAGGTAATAACCTAATAAGATACGCTATATTACCTACTATCAAACGTATGATAGCCTAAGCAAAGTTAATAACCTAATAAGATACGGTATATTACCTACTATCAAACGTATGATAGCCTAAGCAAAGGAATAACCCCAAAGATACCGTATGTTACATACTTTCAAACGTATGATAGCTTAAGCAAAAGTAATAACCCAAAAAGATACGGTATATTTCCTCCTATCAAACGTATGATAGCCTAAGCAAAGGTAATAACCCAATAAGATACGGTATATTACCTACTATTAAACGAATGATAGCCTAAGCAAAGGTAATAACCCAAGAGATACGGTATGTTACCTAGTATCAAACGTATGATAGCCTAAGCAAAGGTAATAACCTAATAAGATACGGTATATTACCTACTATCAAACGTATGATAGCCTAAGCAAAGGTAATAAACAAAAAAGATACGGTATATTACCTACTATCAAACGTATGATAGCCTAAGAAAAGGTGATAACCAAAAAAGATACAGTATATTACCTACTATAAAACGCATGATAGCTTAAGCAAAGGTAATAACCCAAAAGATATGGTATATTTCCTACTATCAAACGCATGATAGCCTAAGCAAAGGTAATAACCCAAAACATATGGTATACTACCTACTATCAAACGTATGATAGCCTAAGCATAGGTAATAACCCAAAAGATACGGTATGTTACCTACTATCAAACGTATGATAGCCGAAGCAAACGTAATAACCCAAAAAGATACGGTATATTACCTACTATCAAACGCATGATAGCCTAAGCAAAGGTAATAACCCAAAAGATACGGTATATTACCTACTATCAAACGCATGGTAGCCTAAGAAAAGATTATAACCCACAAGAAACGGAATATTACCTACTAACAAACGTATGATAGCCTAAGAAAATGTAATAACCCACAAGAGACGATATATTACCTACTACCAAACCTATGATACCCTAAGAAAAGGTAATAACCCAAAAGAGACGGTATATTACCTACTATCAAACGTATGATACCCTAAGAAAAGTTAATAACCCAATAAGATACAATATTTTACCTACTATCAAACGTATGATAGCCTAAGCAAAGGTAATAACCCAATAAGATAAGGTATATTACCTACTATCAAACGTATGATAGCCTAAGCAACGGTAATGACCCAAAAGATACGGTATGTTACCTAGTATCAAACGTATGATAGCCTAAGCAAAGGTAATAATCTAATAAGATACGGTATATTACCTACTATCAAACGTATGATAGCCTAAGCAAAGGTAATAACCCCAAAGATACGGTATGTTACCTACTATCAAACGTATGATAGCTTAAGGAAAGGTAATAACCCAAAAAGATATGGTATATTACCTCATATCAAACGTATGATAGCTTAAGCAAAGGTAATAACCCACAAGATATGGTATATTACCAACTATCAAACGCATGATAGTCTAAGCAAAGGTAATAACCCAAAACATACGGTATACTACCTACTATCAAATTTATGATAGCCTAAGCCAAGGTAATAACCCAAAAGATACGGTATGTTACCTACTATCAAACGTATGATAGCCTAAGAAAATGCAATAACCCAAAAAGATACGGTACATTACCTACTATCAAACGCATGATAGCCTAAGCAGAGGTGATAACCCAAAAGATACTGTATATTACCTACTATCAAACGCATGATAGCCTAAGCAAAGGTAATAACCCAAAAGAGACGGTATATTACCTACTATCAAACGCATGATAGTCGAAGAAAAGATAATAACCCACAAGATACGGTATATTACCTACTATCAAACGTATGATAGCCTAAGAAAATGTAATAACCCACAAGAGACAGTATATTACCTACTACCAAACGTATGATACCCTAAGAAAAGGTAATAACCCAAAAGAGACGGTATATTACCTACTATCAAACGTATGATTGTCTAAGCAAAGGTAATAACCAAAAAGATATTGTATGTTACCTAAAATCAAATGTATGATAGCCTAAGCAAAGGTAATAACCCAAAAGATACGATATATTACCTACTATCAAACATAAGATAGCCTAAGCAAACGTAATAACCCAAAAAGATATGGTATATTACCCACTATCAAACGTATAATAGCCTAAGCAAAGGTAATAACCCAAAAGATACAGTATATTACCTACTATCAGACGTATGATTGTCTAAGCAAAGGTAATAACCCATTAAGATACGGTATATTACCTATTATCAAACGTATGATAGCCTAAGCAAAGGTAATAACCCAAAAGATACTGTGTGTTACCTAGTATCGAACGTATGATAGCCTAAGCAAAGTTAATAACTTAATAAGATACGGTATATTACCTACTATCAAACGTATGATAGCCTAAGCAAACGTAATAACCCCAAAGATATGGTTTGTTACCTACTATCAAACGTATGATAGCCTAAGCAAAGGTAATAACCCAATAACATACGGTATATTACCTACTATCAAACGTATGATAGCCTAAGCAAAGGTAATAACCCAAAACATACGACATACTACCTACTATCAAACGTATGATAGCCTAAGAAAATGTAATAACCTAATAAGATACGGTATATTACCTACTATCAAACGTATGATACCCTAAGAAAAGGTAATCACCCAAAAAAGACAGTATATTACATACTACCAAACGCATGATAGCCGAAGAAAAGATAATAACCCACAAGATACGGTGTATTACCTACTATCAAACGTATGATAGCCTAAGAAAATGTAATAACCCACAAGAGACGGTATATTACCTACTACCAAACGTATGATACCCTAAGAAAAGGTAATAACCCAAAAGATACGGTATATTACCTACTATCAAACGCATGATAGCTTAAGCAAAGGTAACAACCCAAAAGAGACGGTATATTACCTACTATCAAACGCATGATAACCGAAGAAAAGATAATAACCCACAAGATAAGGTATATTACCGACTATCAAACATATGATAGCCTAAGAAAATCTAGTAACCCACAACAGACGGTATATTACCTACTACCAAACGTATGATACCCTAAGAAAAGGTAATAACCCAAAAGAGACGGTATATTACCTACTATCAAACGTATGATACCCTAAAAGATACAGGATATTACCTACTATCAAACGTATGATTGTCTAAGCAAAGGTAATAACCCAAAAGATACTGTTTGTTACTTACAATCAAACGTATGATAGCCTAAGCAAAGGTAATAACCCAAAAGATACGATATATTAACTACTATCAAACATAAGATAGCATAAGCAAATGTAATAACCCAAAAAGATATGGTATATTACCCACTATCAAACGTATAATACCCTAAGCAAAGGTAATAACCCAAAAGATACGGTATATTACCTACTATCAAACGTATGATTGTCTAAGCAAAGGTAATAACCCAAAAGATACGGTATGTTACGTACTGTCCAACGTATGATAGCCTAAGCGAAGGTAATAACCCAATAAGATACGGTATATTACCTACTATCAAACGTATGATAGCCTAAGCAAATGTAATAACCCAAAAGATACGGTATGTTACCTAGTATCAAACGTATGAATGCCTAAGCAAAGGTAATAACTTAATAAGATACGGTATAGTACCTACTATCAAACGTATAATAGCCTAAGCAAACGTAATAACCCCAAAGATATGGTATGTTACCTACTATCAAACGTATGAAAGCCTAAGCATAGGTAATAACCCAAAAACATACGGTATATTATCTCCTATCAGACGTATGACAGCCTAAGCAAAGGGAATAACCCAAAAGATACGGTATGTTACCTACTATCAAACGTATGATAGCCTAAGCAAAGGTAATAACCCAATAAGATACGGTATATTACCTACTATCAAACGTATGATAGCCTAAGCAAAGGTAATAACCCAAAACATACGATATACTACCTACTATCAAACGTATGATAGCCTAAGCAAAGGTAATAACCTAATAAGAATCGGTATATTACCTACTATCAAACGTATGATAGCCTAAGAAAAGGTAATAACGCCAAAGATACGGTATGTTACCTACTATCAAACATATGATAGCCTAAGAAAAGGTAATAACCCACAAGATACGGTATATTACCTACTATCAAACGTATGATAATTTAAGAAAATGTAATAACCCACAAGAGATGGTATATTACCTACTACCAAACGTATGATACCCTGAGAAAAGGTAATAACCCAAAAGAGACGGTATATTACCTACTATCAAACATATGATACCCTAAGAAAAGGTAATAACCTAAAGGATACGGTATATTACCTACTATCAAACGTATGATTGTCTAAGCAAAGGTAATAACCCAAATGATACAGTATGTTACCTACTATCAAACGTATGATAGCCTAAGAAAAGGTAATAACCCAAAAGATACGGAATGTTACCTACTATCAAACGTATGATAGCCTAAGCAAAGGTAATAACCTAAAAGATACGACATATTACCTACTATCAAATGTATTATTGTGTAAGCAAAGGTAATAACCCAAAATATATAGTATGTTACCTACTATCAAACGTATGATAGCCTAAGCAAAGGTAATAACCCAAATAATATGGTATGTTACCTACTATCAAACGTATGATAGCCTAAGCTAACGTAATAACCCAAAAAGATACGGTATATTACCTACTATCAGATATATGATTGCCTAAGCAAAGGTAATAACCCAAAAGATACGGTATGTTACCTACTATAAAACGTATAATAGCCTAAGCAAAGGTAATAACCCAAAACATACGGTATACTACCTACTATCAAACGTATGATAGCCTAAGCAAAGGTAATAACCTAATAAGATGCGGTATATTACCTACTATCAAACTTATGATAGCCTAAGCAAAGGTAATAACCCCAAAGATACGGTATGTTACCTAGTATCAAACGTATCATAGCCTAAGCAAAGGTAATAACCCAAAAAGATACGGTATATTACCTCCTATCAAACGTATGATAGCCTAAGAAAAGGTAATAACCCAAAAGATACGGTGTGTTACCTACTATCAGACTTATGATAGCCTAAGCAAAGGTAATAACCCAATAAGATACGGTATGTTACCTACTATCAAACGTATGATAGCCTAAGCAAAGATAATAACCCAATAAGATATGGTATGTTACCTACTATCAAACGTATGATAGCTTAAGCAAAGGTAATAACTCAATAAGATACGGTATATTACCTACTATCAAACGTATGATAGCCTAAGCAAAGGTAATAACCCCAAAGATACGGTATATTACCTAGTATCAAACTTATGATAGCCTAAGCAACGGTAATAACCTAATAAGATACGGTATATTACCTACTATCAAACGTATGATAACCTAAGCAAAGGTAATAACCCCAAAGATACGGTATGTTACCTACTATCAAACGTATGATAGTCTAAGCAAAGGTAATAACCCACAAGATACGGTATATTACCTACTATCAAACGTATGATAGCCTAAGAAAATGTAATAACCTACAAGAGATGGTATATTACCTACTACCAAACGCATGATACCCTAAGAAAAGGTAATAACCCAAAAGAGACGGTATATTACCTACTATAAAACGTACGATACCCTAACAAAAGGTAATAACCTAAAAGATACGGTATATTACCTACTATCAAATGTATGATTGTCTAAGCAAAGGTAATAACCCAAAAGATATAGTATGTTACCTACTATCAAACGTATGATAGCCTAAGCAAAGGTAATAACCCAAAAGATACGGTATGTTACCTACTATAAAACGTATGATATCCTAAGCAAGCGTAATAACGCAAAACGATATGGTATATTACCTACTATCAAACGTATAATAGCCTAAGCAAAGGTAATAACCCAAAAGATACGGTATATTACCTACTATCAGACATATGATTGCCTAAGCAAAGGTAATAACCCAAAAGATACGGTATGTTACCTACTATCAAAACATATGATAGCCTAAGCAACAGTAATAATAAAATAACATATGGTATATTACCTACTATCAAACGTATGATAGCCTAAGCAAAGGTAATAACCCAAAACATATGGTATACTACCTACTATCAAACGTATGATAGCCTAAGCAAAGGTAATAACCTAATAAGATACAGTATATTACCTACTATCAAACGTATGATAGCCTAAGCAAAGGTAATAACCCCAAAGATACGGTATGTTACCTAGTATCAAACGTATCATAGCCTAAGCAAAGGTAATAACCCAAAAAGATACGGTATATTACCTCCTATCAAACGTATGATAGCCTAAGCAAAGGTAATAACCCAAAATATACGGTATATTACCTACTATCAAACGTATGATGGCCTAAGCAAAGGTAATAACCCAATAAGATACGGTATATTACCTACTATCAAACGTATGATTGTCTAAGCAAAGGTAATAACCCAAAAGATACAGAATGTTACCTACTATCAAACGTCTGATAGCCTAAGCAAAGGTAATAACCTAAAAGATACGGAATGTTACCTACTATCAAACGTATGATAGCCTAAGCAAAGGTAATAACCCACAAGAGACGGTATATTACCTACTACCAAACGTATGATACCCTAAGAAAAGGTAATAACCCAAAAGAGACGGTATATTACCTACTATCAAACGGATGATATGCTAAGAAAAGGTAATAACCTAAAAGATACGGTATATTACCTACTATCAAATGTATGATTGTCTAAGCAAAGGTTATAACCCAAAATATATAGTATGTTACCTACTATCAAACGTATGATAGCCTAAGCAAAGGTAACAACCCAAATGATACGGTATGTTACCTACTATCAAAAGTATGGTATGTTACCTACTATCAAACGTATGATAGCCTAAGCAAACGTAATAACCTAAAAAGATATGGTATATTACCTTCTATCAAACGTATAATAGCCTAAGCAAAGGTAATAACCCAAAAGATACGGTATATTACCTACTATCAGATATATGATTGCCTAAGCAAAGGTAATAACCCAAAATATACAGTATGTTACCTACTATCAAATGTATGATAGCCTAAGCAAAGTTAATAAAAAAAATAAGCTACGGTATAGTACCTACTATCAAACGTATGATAGCCTAAGCAAACCTAATAACCCCAAAGATATGGTATGTTACCTACTATCAAACGTATGATAGCCTAAGTATAGGTAATAACCCAAAAAGATATGGTATATTATCTCCTATCAGACGTATGATAGCCTAAGCAAAGGGAATAACCCAAAAGATAGGGAATGTTACCTACTATCAAACGTATGACAGCCTAAGCAAAGGTAATAACCCAATAAGATACGGTATATTACCTACTATCAAACATATGATAGCCTAAGCAAAGGTAATAACCCAAAACATACGCTATACTACCTACTATCAAACGTATGATAGCCTAAGCAAAGGTAATAACCTAATAAGATACGGTATATTACCTACTATCAAACGTATGATAGCCTAAGCAAAGGTAATAACCCTAAAGATACAGTATGTTACCTACTATCAAACGTATGATAGCCTAAGCAAAGGTAATAACCCACAAAATACGGTATATTACCAACTATCAAACGTATGATAGCCTAAGAAAATGTAATAACCCACAAGAGATGGTATATTACCTACTACCAAACGTATGATACCCTGAGAAACGGTAATAACCCAAAAGAGACGGTATATTACCTACTATCAAACATATGATACCCTAAGAAAAGGTAATAACCTGAAAGATACGGTATATTACCTACTATCAAACGTATGATTGTCTAAGCAAAGGTAATAACCAAAAAGTTATAGTATGTAACCTACTATCAAACGTATGATAGTCTAAGCAAAGGTAATAACCCAAAAGATACGGAATGTTACCTACTATCAAACGTATGATAGCCTAAGCAAAGGTAATAACCCACAAGAGACGGTATATTACCTTCTACCAAACATATGATACCCTAAGAAAAGGTAATAACCCAAAAGAGACGGTATATTACCTACTATCAAACATATGATACCCTAAGAAAAGGTAATAACCTAAAAGATATGGTATATTACCTACTATCAAAAGTTTGATTGTCTAAGCAAAGGTAATAACCCAAAAGATATAGTATGTTACCTACTATCAAACGTATGATAGCCTAAGCAAAGGTAATAACCCAAAAGATACGGTATGTTACCTACTATCAAACGTATGATAGCCTAAGGAAACGTAATAACCCAAAAAGATACGGTATATTACCTACTATCAAAAGTATGATTGTCTAAGCAAAGGTAATAACCCAAAAGATATAGTATGTTACCTACTATCAAACGTATGATAGCCTAAGCAAAGGTAATAACCCAAAAGATACGGTATGTTACCTACTATCAAACGTATGATAGCCTAAGGAAACGTAATAACCCAAAAAGATACGGTATATTACCTCCTATCAAACGTATGATAGCAAAAGCAAATGTAATAACAAAATAAGATAGGGTATATTACCTACTATCAAACGTATGATAGCCTATGCAAAGGTAATAACCCAAAACATACGGTATACTACCTACTATCAAACGTATGATAGCCTAAGCAAAGGTAATAACCTAATAAGATATGATATATTACCTACTATCAAACGTATGATAGACTAAGCAAAGGTAATAACCCCAAAGATACGGTATGTTACCTACTATCAAACGTATGATAGCCTAAGCAAACGTAATTATCCAAAAAGATACGGTATATTACCCAAAAAGATACGGTATATTACCTCCTATCAAACGTATGATAGCCTAAGCAAAGGTAATAACCCTAAAGATACGGTATGTTACCTACTATCAAACTTATGATAGCCCAAGCAAAGGTAATAACCCAATAAGATAAGGTATGTTACCTACTATTAAACGTATGATAGCCTAAGCAAAGGTAATAACCCAATAAGATATGGTACGTTACCTAGTATCAAACGTATGATGGCCTAAGCAAAGGTAATAACCCAATAAGATACGGTATATTACCTACTATCAAACGTATGATAACCTAAGCAAAGGTAATAACCTAAAAGATACGGTATGTTACCTAGTATTAAACGTATGATAGCCTAAGCAAAGGTAATAACCTACTAAGATACGGTATATTACCTACAATCAAATGTATGATAGCCTAAGCAAAGGTAATAACCCCAAAGATACGGTACGTTACCTACTATTAAAAGTATGATAGCCTAAACAAAGGTAATAACCCACAAGATACGGTATATTACCTACTATCAAACGTATGATAGCCTAAGAAAATGTAATAACCCACAAGAGATGGTATATTACCTACTACCAAACGTACGACACCCTAAGAAAAGGTAATAACCCAAAAGAGACGGTATATTACCTACTATAAAACGTATGATACCCTAAGAAAAGGTAATAACCTAAAAGATACGGTATATTACCTACTATCAAATGTATGATTGTCTAAGCAAAGGTAATAACCCAAAAGATATAGTATTTTACCTACTATCAAACGTATGATAGCCTAAGCAAAGGTAATAACCCAAAAGATACAGTATGTTACCTACTATCAAACGTATGATAGCCTAAGCAAACGTAATAACCCAAAAAGATATGGTATATTATCTACTATCAAACGTATAATAGCCTAAGCAAAGGTAATAACCCAAAAGATAAGGTATATTACCTACTATCAGACATATGATTGCCTAATGTCGCTATTGCGAAAATCGGCGCCGACTATGACAGAAGAGTCGCCACCGTGCGTTATTTATCCGACAAGAGGGAAAGGAAACGCTCAGAGTAAACCTAACGCAAAGAGGGAAAGGAATGGTCATCGCAACCAAATCCTGGATTCGGGAGTCGGTTACCTAAGGGGAAGGTATTAGCACCCCTCACGTCCGTCGTACTCAACGGGATTGATGCTTGTTTTCTATCTAAGGGTATGTTATTCTATCTATTCTACAGGTCTGGGTTAAAAAGAGAAGAAAATGACTCGACAAAGTATCGCACTTTATGCCTACGCATTCCCGTCTGGAACGAGAAATCAGAGTCAACGTAGTTCGCCTAACTACGGGTTACGGGGGGAAGGTTGCTCGCCGAGATATCGCATCTCGTGCCTACGTACTTTCATACGGCATGAAAGATCAGAGCAAACGTAGTTCGGGCTACGGAAGACACAAGTTTGTCTGACAGTTTTTTATCTCCTTATGAAAGGGTTTCCTGAGCAAACGTAGTTCGGGCTACGTGCCTACGTACTTTCATACGGCATGAAAGAGGACAAAAACAAAGTTTGAATGTTTGTTTGAGTTTTTTACGAAAGAACTGTTTTTTAGGATGTTTGCAATCTCAGTCGCACTAGAGACTATGACCCAGGAGTGAACGCTTCGTATATCACCCAAAGGGTACCACACTAACATCTAGATTACTGGAGAGAGACCCTCCACCAACCTTTTCCCAGATAGCTTAAGGCTCGTAACGCACGACTTCAATTAACCTTATTACTGTGTTTTTGAATTGTTTTGAGATGAGAAAAGAGAGACACCCTAAAACTATGGTTGAAAGGGGAATCTACCTACAGTTATCATGCATGGGTCAAAACCTAATGTCTGTCATAATTCCCTCTTGCACAGAGGAAATCAGAGATCCTAGGGGAAACAGCAAAAGAAAGCAAGCAGTAAACAGTAAACAGTAAAATGCATGTTATGCAACAGTATCAGAGAGGCAAGAGAGAAAACAACAGGAAAGAGGAGACAAGCTCCACTTCAAACCTAGAGGTAATCAACATAAGCAAACAGACAATACAGAGAAAAAATAAAGAATACAGAGGAGGCAGCCCAAGCAGCAGCAACAAACTCCTACAGCAGACAGCAACAACAAGCTCTAAACAGCACAGTTGAAATGACAGCAAAGTTGACAGCAAGACTTCATCTTCAAGCTAGCTTCTATCTCAAGCTTCTTCAACTTCATCTTCAAGCTCTATCAAGCACACTCCAAGCAGAGGAACAATCACCAAGATCAAGGTTGAAATGTTGAAAACTTAATGAAAACCAAAGGAAATCATCAAGTACCAACATTGAAATGGAAAGGTATCCTCAAAGTTCTACTCAACTATGGGCATACCACACATCCCTCCAAAGGAGAGATGGAGTTTCCCTAGGAGGACTTCATGTTATTGGATGGAATAGAAGCAAACAATGCACTCTATGTTTGATGAAGAAATCAAAACTAGCTCTAATGGCTCTTCCTAAAACCCTAATTTCCTAAGCTCCTAAAACAACCCCTAAAGGAAAAGGAAACTCCAACTCCAAGCTCCAATCTTCAAGCCACAGAAGCTACATCAAGTCTAGAAGACCTACCAAAAAGGATTCCAAGCCAAGAAAGCTCCAAAGTCACCAACCAAGCCAAACAAGCAAAGGTACTCAAGAGAGAACAACACAAACACAAGCAATTTGCAAAATACATGAAAAATATGAAAATGCATCTAAAAATTCCAAATAAAATTTCAAAGGACCCCTAAGATATCAGGGACCAGGGGTCAAAAGGGGAGATTAAGAATCAAAAGGGAAGTGCCCCAATAGAGGTCAAAAACCAAGAGTGTCCCAAACAAAGGCAGCAATGGAGAGGGAACAAAAGGAAATTCAAATCACAAGAAAAAAGCACTTAAAAATTATGAAACAAATATCCAAATATCAAATAACATGTTAGTACAATGCTCAAAATAAAATAGCTCCAACATTTAATTTGTTTTAAAATAGAAAATGAAACGAAAAAAGATAAAATAAAATATCTAGAAAAAACTAGACATCTTATAACAGAAGGTTCCCCACGGGGTGATAAAGGTCGTTTTTTCCATATCCTCCGGAGCCATTTTGATCTGGTTGTACCCCGAAAATCCATCCATGAAGGAAAATACCGAAAACTGAGTCGTGTTGTCAACTAGCACGTCAATATGCGGTAGTGGGAAATCATCCTTCGGACTCGCTTTGTTTAGATCCCTATAATCAACACACATTCGAACCTTGCCATCTTTCTTTGGCACAGGCACGATATTAGCGACCCAGGTGGGATAAGTGGTAACAGCCAGGAACCCAGCATCCCATTGCTTCTGCACTTCTTCTTTTATCTTTACGGCCATGTCAGGACGAGTCCTCCTGAGTTTCTGCTTTTCGGGCGGGCAATCCTCTTTCAATGGTAGACGATGAACAACCATATCAGTATCCAAACCCGACATGTCCTCATAAGACCAAGCAAATATATCACTGTATTCGCGCAGCATCTCAATAAGCTCTCGCTTGATGCCTGCTTGCAACGCGGCCCCTATACGGATATTCCTGACGCATTCTTCAGACCCTAAGTTGATAATATCAATCTCTTCCTGGTGAGGCAGAATGACTCTCTCCTCTTGCTTCAATAACCGACTAAGCTCTTCTGGTAAGTCACTATCCTCTACAATCTCCTCCTCAGCTTGGAAGATCGGATGCTCGAAGTCTAAACGAGTCATAGGAAGTTTTTGGTCGGCGTCATCTGAAAATTCATGAATCCTGCGAGGGAAACGGTTAAGTGCTTCAAAAATGATGTACAAGCAAAATGCATAACCACGCTGCCATTTTATTGAAAAATAAAATAAAAACAGAAAGAAAAGGATCACAACATTTGAATGTAAAAAACGTCGTCATTTATTTATCATGCAAACATACAGGTAAACAGTTAGGCCCTAAAACAAGATCATCGATGCCCCGGGCAAGGCACGTGATCGTACAATGATTGAAAAAAACAATGCATTACTGTTTGGTGACTTGGATGACGTCCTGGATGGACCAGTTGCATAGGCTTTGCCCCGGCGTGCTGGGTCGAACCCATGCGTCCATGTCGCAATCGCTATCCACTTCCTCCGTATCAGACACGACATTAATCCTTTTGAAGCTAACTCCTCCGGGCGTGAACACGACAGGTCCCTTGTACTTAGGCGCACTCTGCGAGGAAGATGGGTGGTACCCAGGCCATACTTATCTTGCTTCATCGGGATGTCCAGAACCTGCCCCCACTTCTGAGTCTCTCCTGCTTGCACCAACGCCTTGGCTTCTTTATACGAGGAGACAGCCACCCCTTGCCCTTCACTCGTTAACGGACCTTCTACTTTAACCTTCACCCATTCGAACGCCTGACACAGCGTTTCATGAATCTCTCCATCTACCTCCACGTACTTGAAAGAAGACAAATGACTGACTAGGATATCCTCTTCGCCACACACCGTCACAATACTCCCCTCAACCATATATTTCAGCTTCTGATGGAGCGTAGAAGTAACTGCCCCAGCGGCGTGAATCCAAGGTCTCCCGATCAAACAGCTATATGCAGGCTGGATGTCCATGATGTAAAACACCGTATCAAACACCTCCGGACCTACCTGAATAGGTAATGTTATCGATCCGAATACTGACCTCCTTGTTCCGTCAAAGGCCCTCACTACCAAATCACTAGGTGTGCACAACAACCCACGGGTGTCTAATTTCAACAGGGCTTTCTTTGGTAACACATTCAACGAGGACCCAGTGTCTACCAGCACATGGGATAGGACTGTTCCCCGGCACTCGATGGAGATGTGTAAAGCATTATTATGATCACGCCCTCGAGGTGTTAGGTCCAAATCCGTGAATCCCAGTCCATTCCCAGCGTTAACATGTGCCATGACTCCCTCCAGCTGATTAACTGAAATCTCTTGCGGCACGAAGGATGTCTCAAGTACCTTCAACAGGGCATTTCTATGCGCCTCAGAACACAACAGCAGCGATAATATCGAGATCTTTGACGGGGTCTGCTGCAGGTGATCTACAATCTTGTAATCACTTTTGCGAATTAACCTCATGAATTCTTCCACATCTTTGGTTATCGGCTCTTTCTCTTTAATCCCCAAAGATTCCCCCTCAACAACTTTGTTCTTACCCCTGGCAAGCCTCTCTGCTTCAACCTCAAGTGAAGTGAAAATTCTCCCGCTCCGGGTTATGCCACCCGCTCCCACTATGTTGTCCACGGATCCCGCCGGCGGATCATTCAAGTCAATCTTCTCCCCATTACAATATACTTCAGCACCATAGCACCACGGGACTGCCTTTGTGCTTTCAAAAGGGACTGGCTTAGCCTTGGTAATAGTAATGGTCGGCGTCTTCGATGATGCCGAAATTGTCACCGATTTGAATGGAATGGTGATCGTAGCGACCTCTCTACGCTCTTTCTCAGATTCTGTCTCAACAGACTTCTCTCGCCCTGCAGCCCTGTCAAACTGCAAAATTCCTTCATCAATCAAACTTTGAACTCCCCTTTTCAACTTCTCACAGCCCTCAGGTTGAACCAAACAGTCAGCACACCCTTCACTGCAACCGGGATAGACTCCTCCTTTCAATAAGCGCTGCTTTACATAACTCAGAGGGGTTTTCAGCTCACTCACTTCCGAAACCAAGTTCGACTCATCATCTACCGTGATGTCATTAGCCCCAGCCCCACCATGCTTGGGCATTGGCTGCTGCGTGATATTGGGACCGTCCTTCTCGAAGTTAATAGTTGTACTATCAAGCAAGTCTTGTACTTTATGCTTAAAAGCTAGGCAATTTTCAATATTGTGCCCTGGTGCACCCGAATGGAAGTCACAGTGCTCATTAACATCATATCCGACTGGCGGCTGGCCAGTTGGTGGTGCTAAGGTCCTCTTCTCGACTAGCTGCAATTTCAATAAAGTTTGAAGGAGTTCTGCATATGATACCGGCGGCACTTCGAATACTCTCCTTGGTCGTGGGTTCTGAAGTCTGCGCTGATTATTATTGGGCTGCTGCTGAGCCTGCTGTGGTGGTTGTTGTCTCTACTGCTGAGAAGGCCCTGGAATGGTTACACTTGCAACTTGCGACTGCTGACGCCAGTTCTGACCTTTATTCTTTCACCGAGCACTGTATACAGCATTGGTATCACCCTGCCTTTTACCACCAAACGTCTTCTTATTACCTCCCGCGGAACTGGACTCACCCGCTTGAATCTTACTGATCTTCACCCCGTTTTCAATGCGCTCCCCCATTAAGATAAATTCAGAGAAAGTACTCATCGAGAAATTGAGCAAACGGTCATAGTACATTCCAGAGAAAGTTCCTATGAACATATCCATCATTTCACGCTCCACCATTGGAGGGTGCACCCTAGCAGCCAGATCTCGCCATCTCTGGGCGTATTCTTTAAAGCTCTCGCTAGACTTTTGAGACATGCTTTGCAGCTGGACTCGGTTAGGAGCGAGATCACTATTATATTGATAATGTCGAACAAAAGCCTCTGCCAGCTCTTTCCAACTCCTGATCTGAGTAGGCTCCAAGCTCATGTACCACTCCAGCGATGGCCCTGACAGGCTATCCTGGAAGAAGTGCATTAGCATCTTTTCATCCTCAGAATACGCAGACATACGCCTGTAAAACGCGCGCACATGCACCCTAGGGCATGTATCCCCTTTGTACTTATCAAATGACGGCGCTTTGAATTTCAGCGGGACCCTCAACCCTGGGACTAACCCCATATTTGACATATCCAGCCCAAGAGCATTCTGGCTGGCCAAACCGTTCACCTTCTCTTCTAGCAATCTCATCCGATGGTTGTCATCCCTGGTTCTTTCATAGCCCTCGTTCTTCCCAGAGAACACATCCTCCTGACGATCCTCCCAGCGAGGTACTGCATCATATCCAACATAATCGGCATCACGGCCCAGACCCGTTTGGACGTACCTGGGGTCATACCTCAGATTACCCATCTCTTGAGTGTTGTATGCACCAATTCCATATCCAAGATTACCGTAACCACCAAACCCAGCCTTGGCGCCAGCCGTGCTGCCATACCCCATATTCACACCATTGAAGCCCTGGTTACCATTAATACCATTCATTCCGACATTCTCAACGCCCCCATTGAAACCCTGGTTGACGTTACCCATAAATACCCCAGCAGTATCTGTTTTGACATTCATGTTACCGGTGTTCCCGCCTCCACCTACAGGACCAGTTTCTCCAGCATTCAAACCGTTTACGGGAATAACATCAGCACTTTGACGATTCTCAACTCGGGGAGAAGCAGCAATGTTTTCACCATGCGGTGTCCCGTTGTTCTCAGCCCGTGCGACTATCGGTTGAACCAGATTCTGCAGCTGCTCTTGTCCTTTGGTGATAGTCTCCATGGTTTGCATGAGCAGGGCCATCCTGTCACGCATCTCTTGCATTTCACTCTGCACGTTGTCCATGATCTTCTTCTGGTTAATCCTTGTAGAGTAACGGTGGACCCGCTTTTCTGCAATCCTGAAAATACCTGAAACGGATGCAGGAGATAAGATACACAAATCACAAACCTGTAATGCGAATATGAGTATGTATGCAAAATGCCATGTGTGTCTGTGCATTAGGGATTATCATTCCCCGATTCTAGTGTGAATGTGCCAGTGCAGTGACAGTGCTAGCAATACAGTGATTGGAGCCGAATCAAAGAAAACCTCGTATATTGCAGAGAAATCCAAGAATACAATATCACTGAGAGTATAATAAGACAGCATGACCTCAACCAACAATCCTGGTGATGGTCAGCACTATGCAAATAAAGCGCACAAGTTAATGCATGAAATGATCAGGTGCTCCCATAAGCCCGGTACTCTTCTATTAACTTCTTGGTCTCTGGATGACTTGGTCGGGTAAGCAGACCCTCAACAAGCTGGTTTCTTCTCTTGAGAACACGTCGCACGTCACCAGCGGTTTCCTCCCATGCCCCTTCTCCGAAGCGATCCTCTAGCTTCTGCTTCTGAGACACAGCTTCGTTCCTGCCTTCGATGGCCTTGTTCAAAGCATTCTGGAGACTATATCTGGTCATCACCTCTTCTTCATGCTTCTTATTGCTAGCCTTCAACTGCTCTTCGAGGTCAGAGATTTGCTGCTTCAATTTATCTTCCCTCTTTTTGTTGTTGGTCAGCGTAGCATTCCATGTCTTATTACAGGAAGAGATCTCTCGGTGAGCGGCGTCGAGTGCTTTCTTTTTTGACTCCAACATGTCGTGAGAGCTTCCGAACTCTTGACCCAGACGTTCGCGTTTCTTTTTTTCCTCAGTCAACTCAGCACCTAGCCTGTTTACTGGTTCGATCTGCTGTTGGAAAGAACGTACAGCCTTATTCTTTTCACTCCGCATCTGAGCTAGCTCCTTCTCTAACTCTTCATTAATCTTCATCAAGGCTTCCTTGTCCTTCACAACTTGCTCGTAGACCTCCATAGCAACAGTAGTTGGCTCTTCCACCGGAATATGAACAGGGACTGGCGCAGCTGGAAATGGCATCAATAACTGTCTTGCTCTCTCCTGGATCCAAACTTTGTAGGCTGTATAAGCCTGACAATCATTCTTCCCCAACAGTGGTTTCCCCCTTCTGTTAATACGCATCCAGGCATGCCGAAGCTTGGCTAGTAACTCTCCATTCAAATCACCGGTGAAGTACATAGATTCCTGTACTTCTTCCTCCTGAGGCGGGTTCTTCAACGCGTATCCAAACTGACGGACGAACAGAGATGGGTTGTAGTTGATACACCCTTTTCTTCCTATCAAAGGAACATTAGGATACCCAGAACAACTGAAAATAAGCTCAGACCCCAGCAAGTCCCGGTCAAACCACTCAACGTCTTCAGAAGATAACCTCATCATGCGCTCTGGCCAGTCAGCTGTAGTTGCACTATCCACAAAGGGTCCCTTCAGGGGAAGATGGCTCTTAAACCACATGTTCAACAGCGGTGCACAACAGTAAACAGTCTTCCCTCTTCTGTTTTCATTTTTGTAGTGCAATGAATGATAAAGATCTCCAATCAGAGTAGGCACCGGGTTGCCAGCAGCAAACAGATGGAAAGCGTTCAAGTCCACAAAATTGGGTAAGTTGGGAAACAACACTATTCCGTAAATGCATAGAGCCAAGATAGCATTAAAGACTATCCAGCACCCGTTCTTGGCATACTCCTGACCTTTTCCAACCAGAAAATCCAGGGAGAAACCTGGAACCCCAAGCCAAGAAGTCACTAACAGCTCAGAAGCATTCATGTGCAAGGCCTTAGCTAAATCCTCCAACTTGGGCTCAGCAGCTGAATGAATAAAGGGAACCTTGTTCTGTACTGGTAGCTCAGTAAACTCTACATACTCTTCAATAGTAGGCCCCAAAATAAAGTCAGCAAACGTGAAACATCTCAATGCTGGGTCATAGAATTGCATCAAGGTGTACAGCCCATTCATCTCAACAGCAGTTGGCTTGCAGACTAATCTTAGCAATCTTCCATGACTCATTCTGAAACTTCTCCTAACCTCCTCGTCAGCAAGGGACATTAGACCAAGTAAGGGAGCAATATCAGGTGTAGGCAACTTGTACGCAACTGTCTTCCTCAACCCATCCATAATCAATACTCAGAAGTCCGGGCACTAGAACCAGGGAATATGCAAATGCACCTGCAGCACAGACACACGTTAATGAAATGCAATGATAATGGTTATGCAAACAATGCAATGCAAGCAACATGCAACAGGGACCAAATGCTATAGCTGAAAAGCCTGAACCATATCAACAGGTCTTAGATAGACCCTCCAGAATTCCTCAAACCTTGGTCTCAGATAGACCCAATATAAAACTCCAACACTGGTCTCTGATAGACCCTCATATCATAACTCAGACTGGTCTCTGACAGACCTCAAAACTATTCATAAATACCCGGGATCTCAGATCAAGAAACAACCGGTATCTGAAGGTCTAGTTACCTGCATAACCCCAAAACCCTCTCACAGGTAGGTGTCCTAGTAACTGACAAAGGTACGGCATCCTATGCGGTCGTCGGCGTCACAGACTTTCAGGGTTGATGATACGATTCCCAGAAGGAGTGGCATCATCAAATCCTGAAGAGGCCTCACTTAGCCAACTTCCAAATGATCGGTTCCCGGAGTCGACAATTCAGCTAACCAACAACCCCTTCGACCCAAAGGGTAGAAAAAGAAGTTAACCAGAAGAACCTCGTCCGAGTGTAGATTTCGTGAGACACTAATGCAAGCAAAGTCGGCACGCGCCCACTACTTTCTACTCTAATTCTAGGTGCACTCAAGCCCAGGTCCGGCTTATCTCTCAATCATGGAACACCCATCAAACCCACAATACAACAATAATAATGATAATAAAGTGCTGAAATGTAAATACAGAAATGTAAATCCGTACAAAATCCTCGACGGGCAAACAAGCGCTAGGATTGACTCTCTTGAGGGACGTTGGATCCCAAATGCATAACGAACTATCGCAGTCCTTAGCAGCCAGGGGACGTTGGATCCCCAGCAGAGTCGCCAGCTGTCGCTACTGGGAAAATCGGCGCCGGCTGACAGAAGAGTCGCCACCGTGCGTTATTTATCCCAACGGAGGGAAAGGAAACGCTCGAAGTAAACCTAACGCAAAGACGGGAAAGTAATGGTCATCGCAACCAAAACCTGGATTCGGGAGTCGGTTACGCAAGGGGAAGGTATTAGCACCCCTCACGTCCATCGTACTCGATGGGATCCACGCTTGCTTGGTTTGTACGGATTACACTTCTATCTAAACTAAAGGATGAGGTCTGGAAAGAAAAGAAAACATGACTTGGTAAAGCATTGCACTTTATGCCTACGTATTCCCGTCTGGAACGAGAAATCAGAGTCAACGTAGTTTGCCTAACTACGGGGGAAGGTGGGTGAAGGTTGCTCGCTAGGATATCGCATCCTATGCCTACGTACTTCCACACTGCATGGAAGATCAAAGCAAACGTAGTTCGGGCTACGCACGACACAAGCTGTTCAAGTGTCTTTTATGAAAAATCTCACCTTAAACAAGGGTTTTCTTATTGCAAAAAGGTTTATGTTTGTTCACATCTTTTGACGGAAGAAATGAATTGATTTTGTTATAACCTTTATTAATGCTTTTCTGTTGTTTTGAAGAAAGAAGAGATGACACTCTAAAATCCTAGGGTTAAAAAGGGAATAAAATCTACCCTAATGTTATCATACATGGGTTAATACCTAATGTCTATCATGCCCCTCTCTTGCGCAGAGAGAAACAGAGATCCTACGGGAATAGACGGAAACAGAAACAGCAGATATATACAATAAAGCAGTAAAATGCATGGATGCAACAATACAAGCGAGGCAAGGGAGTCCCACTCAACCTCGAACCTAGAAAACAATAGGCAAAAGTGAACAGAATTCACTTTCGACCCAGCAAGTTAAACAGCAAACAATACAGTCAGGGAAATTCACACAATACATCATGAATTAAACAGCAAAAGCTAAACAGCAAAGCAGTCTTCATCAGCATCTGGCTTCATCTTCAGGCTTCAAGCAAGCATCAGTCTTCATCTCCACATCCTTCAAGCAAGGTCTTGATTATCAGTCTTCAATCTGCAATGGCTTTTCTTCAAGTCTCAATCTCCAGGATGAACATCAGTCAACAAGATGAAATGAATGTTAAACAGTAAACTGCCTACCAAGGGTGGCTCATTAACTGTTAACATTGTACATACAGTTTTCTCTCAAAAGTTCTATCTTTCAAATGCATTCACTAATCCTTCCAAAGGAAGGAGGTGGATATTTGAAAGAGACTTTGAATCATAGAGAAAGGATGGAGGCAGACAAGGCCTTCCATGTTTATGAATCAAGTTTGCTACTCTAGAGCTCTGCCTAACTCCTAGATCCTAGAAACTTCAACAGCTTCCAGCAAGAGATACTCCTCATCAGCTCTGGGAGTTGGTCTTCAGTCTTTAATCTTCAAATGGGCTCCATCACCTCAGTCTTCAGCTCAAACCCCAAGTCCCAAACAAACCCAATACCCCACACAGACAAAATAATAACCCTAAAGAGGGCACACCACATAGTCAATCAGATACAAGCAATATACTAATAGCAGTAGGGGAATCCTAATATTTTCTAAGGGATCTATCATCTACCCATAACCCCTATAGTCCCATACCCCAAACTCAAATCAAAATTCCTAAAAGAATTCATTTATCTCACATATGCTCACTTAAAACCCTAATTTTAACCACTATAATTTCACCTAATCAAATCACCTAAAAATTAATCCTAAAATTATGAATTAAATCCTATATACAAGTTGAAGTCCTAAGCTAATCACCCTAAAAAGAATGGGTCCTAAATCTAAAGGGAACTATTAGAACTAAAATCAACAAAATTATGCACTAAACTAAACTCATTAAAAAGCTATTTACAAGAAAAATGCATAAAAAATATTAAAACAACATAAAATGCCATTTTTATTATTCATTATTTTTCTTAACAAAATTATGAATCTACCACAAAAAGAACCAATTAAAAACAAGCGTTTTTCAATTTTATATGGATTTCTAAGATCAAAGAAATATAAAAGAAAATAAAAATAAAAAAAAATGAATTAAATGGGGATGGGGGTGTCACAAGCAGACGCGCCCAGTTATATTGATCATTGGGCCATGAAGTGGGAGGTGTGTATATCAATTGCATTAAGCCCAGTACGTTCAGAAACTCAATTGAAAAATAAAAGAAAAAGATTAGATCCACGGTGCAAATAGCAACTAATTCCAGTTCACTTTCCAATGGGCTTTGATTAGGGGGTGGGGATAGCATTTTGAATCCAGGCCCAGATGCTCACATTAAGTGAAACGCATCGTTTCACCATCACTCTTTCCCTCCGCTTCTCAGCTTTAAATCTGGACCGTTAGATGAGTGTAATAAGTCAAGACCTGGAAATGATCCAACGACCATTGTGTCGTCTTCCCCAAATGGAAATTAGGGTTTCAGGTTCACCAGCTCCATGCACGAATATTCAACCCCTTCGTTCTATCTCAATTCTCCATGAAATCATAAAATTCCAAAACCAAAGTTGCGCTCTTTTCTTCCAAGAACATGACTACACTCATAGTTTCACCTAAAACCTCCTATATCTCATCAACAGAAAGCATGAATTCATGGGTTCAACCAAATTACATTGAGATCAACCCTAACAATTCCAAATTCTAATGTCACCAATGCACTCTCCATGTCTCACTGGTCTCCACAAGCTACTACACGATCATTAAAACCTACTACATAACCTAATCTTGATCATCAAAGTAAATGCACCCTGCCATGGAACCTCATAGAATTCTCTCTAACTTTCAGAAATCAATCACCTATGGTCTCTAAGCATGTTTATCCTAACCATTTAATCTAATACTGCATAAATAAAGAGATTCAAAAGTTTTTGCAAACCTGAAAATTGGTGATGGCAAGTGTATCTACCCTTCAATCCAATGCTTGAAACTTGTAACCAATGATCTTTAATGGATGATAACCTTTCTGTTTGCAAGACCTTGGATGGACAGTGCTTGGATTGTGAGTTTGGATCCAACTTGCTTCTCTTGCAATTTTGAAGCCACACCTTCAAACATTCATCAATGGCCACTCCAATCTGTATGCACTTGTTTTGTATGATCCAGAGAATTGATTTGTGGAGAAGAATTCAATGGAGATGAAGAAGAAAATGGAGTTTGATCTTGAATTGCAAAAATGGAAGAAATGGTATTTCACTCTCTCTTCACTCTCTTCTCACCAACCCCTTGCACCAATGATCCACACTCAATATATAGAGGATGATGGACAGATCTAGAAGTTTCTGGATGCCTCTAGGATGATTCTAGAATGTGGTGGAAATTCATGGAAATTCTCATGTAATGACACTTTGAAAATATCACTCATCTCATGCATACACCTTTCTAAACTTGTGTTAAAATCTCTCCTCATGAGATATTGAAAGTGTATGTGTGAAAAAACAAGCTCCTTGCCTTGAAATTCACCTTATGCCATGTTTTCCATACTTGCCTTATTATGCAAGTAACAAAAATACAAAGCAAGTCCAAAAATTAAACCCTAACTCAAAAAAGTGGCTGAACCAATGTCTTTGAAATGATGTTTGAAATCAATTTGGTATATTGGATGACCCATATTGGATTTGTAGATCTCTCAAACCATTTTCCAACTTGAACTTTTTCAAGTTATATGCCTTTTTTAAGTCATTTTCCACCAACTTTGGTCAAGTCTTGTTCTATGCATTTCTAAACTCCCATGACCTCTTTTCTAGACTTAAAATGACATTTTGAGCAACTTTGATGTTGTGAAGTTTTTCATTTGAAGCTTACTTGTATGAGTTTTGGGCATAGGCTAAGAATGACCTGTAATTCTCAGATGACCAAAATACCCTTTGCTTTCCAAGACCATAAGTAGAGTTCCACAAATCATATGAAGGCATACCATACCTTTCTAGAAATCTAAGACAATTAGGAACAACTCTAATGTTGGCCAGAAATCCATTTGAAAATTTCTTGAAGGTCAAAAGTTGCTTGGAAGACAGACAACTTTCACAGACAAAATTCAGTGCCCTCAGATGACCTGTAACTTGCAAGAGCTATAACTTGAGTTCCATAAATCATCTTGATGACTTCCACAACTCAAATTAAAGCTATGAAGATACTCTAAAAGTTTAATGTGGACCAGAAATTGATATGAAGCTTGCATCTTGAGTTACACTGCTTTGAAGTTTGACCTAAATCAGGGGATTTTACACTGAAACCCTAATTTGGTAACTTTATTTCTCCTTGACTCCTCTTGATTTTTATTTAGCACAACATCATATCCATATCCATATAGCAAATAATGAATCCCACATTCTTCAAATGATTCTTGATGCCTTTCAAAACACTTCTTTGACTTAGGGTTGACCCAGATAAAACCCTATTTGACTGACTTCAACTGAGGCTCTTGCAATCATTCCAATGACTTGGTTGCCCCTCAAAAATGATCATCTATGCTCTTCATAACATCCATACACACCTCATAATCTTGGCTCATAGCTCACACACCCTCTGATGATCCCCAGACCACCTCAAGATAGGAGAGAACTCATTGATCAACCTGTCAACTCTTTAAAGCTCAAATTCTTCCCTGATGACCTGAGTAATCTTGAATATGAATGAAACCCTTGAATATGCCTCTTGAGATAAGAATAGCACTTGATCCCCTGATTAATATAGCTTGCTTATGCTATGCAATGCAGATGAATACACTATGTACATGATGCTAATGCAAATGACTATGCAATTGAAACATAAACCTAGATTAGAAAAGGTTGGGCAAATTTTGGGGTGCAACAGCTGCCCCTATTCAAGCGGCTTGGAACCGACTGAATGAAGAGCGCGCAGCTTTCAGACATTCGAGGTACGAGACGGTTGAATACGAAAGAACCTGAAAATTTTCCAACAACAAAAATAAATTGCGAATCCGACTACTGCTTGGGGAAAACCCTTCAGGGAAATGACTTCTGTTGTCACGACAACAACTAGCCATCCATCTGCCAATCTGTTTTTGTAAAATAATTTGATGTTGTCCGCAGACCACTCCATTCCGAAGAAATGAGCATACACCACACAATGAGAAATTGTTGATATCACTTATCAACCACTGTTGATCTCACTTATCAACCTCTGCACACGCTAACCAGCGGGAGAATAGCGACTTCACTTGTCATGTTGACTTCACTGATCAACCTTTCGTATCCTGAAGAAACGAGCGAACGCTTAACCAAACGAGACAATGTTCGAAGACATGAACAAACGACTCTGCGGGGAAATGAGAAACTTAACTAAGTAACTCTGAGGGGAATTCTGACGACCGCCGTCAAACACCTGCTGGGGAAAATTGGGAACTTAACCAAGTACCCTTGCGAGAATAACCTTGTTGAAAAATACGAGGAATTTAACCGAACAACTCCTGTAGCAAGCACCTTGCTGGGGACTATGAGGGACTTAACCAAGTACCCTATTGAAGTAACACCCTGCTGGAGAACATAACTCTGTTGGGGGAATTGCGGGTAACCACCCGAAAATCTGCATTACCGCCTTCTAATACTGACTCCACAGCATCCTGAGGAAGACTCAGATGGGGGAATACAAATAACTTAACCAAGCGACTTGTCGAAGAATACCCTGTCGGGGACCACGAGGAACTTAACCAAGTATCTTGTTGAAGACCACCCCGCTGGGGATTATGTTTATACTGGGGTAACTGTGGGTAACCACCCAAAATCTGCATCCTGCTATTTCCACAGCACTCTGAGAAAGGACTCGGCTGGGGAGAAAGAGAAATGCTTTACCAAGCAACTCTGCTAGGGGAATATGACCTGACGAACACGATCACTGCGTGTCTGGCATAACAACCCTCTATAACAAGATGAACACGATCACGGCGTATTCTACACCACAATCCTCTTGACAGGAGAAAACACGATCACTGCACGCCCTGGCGTTGCAAACAAAATCACATAATGGGACAAACACGACGAACACGATCACTGCGTGCCAGACGGAGTAAATCCACATAGAAGATTCGAACACGTTCACTGCGTACTTCAACCACCAATATGATAAACACGATCACTGCGTGTGCGGAAATAGGACGAATACGATCACTGCGCATCTCGACCAACGAACCCAACTGATACGATAGCCACGATCCCTGCGCACCCCGCATCACAAGTTCACATAGTGCTATCAACACGATCACTACGTGCTATACGAATACGATCACTGCGTATCTTGAACACGACCACCGCGTGTTTGAACACGATCACTGCGCGTTCTGAGCCACGATCCTCTTGACAGGAGAAAACACGATCACTGCGTGTTGTGTGTCTCAACTAACCCACATAACCGGACGAGTACGATCACTGCATATCCTAACCATACATAGGGTGAACGCGATCACCGCGCGCTTCATGTCACGGCCCTCTTGACTGGAGGAAACACGATCCCTGCGTGTTGTGACACTACTTCAAACATGGGACGAATACGGTCACTGCGTACCTCGCCCACCAACAACCAGATGAACACGTTCCCTGTGTGCCTCACCCCATAACCAAACCGCATAACGGACGAATACGATCATTGCGTATACGGACCAACAGCATCTGGGTGAACACGATCACTGCGTGTTAATCTATAACCACTGTATAACGGACGAATACGATCACTGCATATATTGACCAACAACACCGCACGACATGGCAAACACGATCACTGCGTGTCCTGCACCACCACTAGAGCAAACACGATCACTGCGCGTCCTGCTCAAATAAACCCCCGAGATGATACCAACACGATCACTGCGTGCCTTAGAAAACAATCTTCTCAGATCGGGACGAATACGATCACTGCGCCATTCGACCACGGATACACATACCAAGATCAACATGATCACTGCGTGTCCTACAACATGAACCTCGTAGATGGTACAAATACGATCACTGCATACTTGGGCCATAAACCAACATCTCAAAATCAACACGATCACTGCGTGCTCTACAATATGAACCCCGTAGATGGTACAAATACGACCACTGCGCACTTTGACCATAAAACAACATTTTCCTGAATCACGATTTCTCTTATCGGCAGGGAACAACATATCTGAAACTGGAGAGGTAACCACCTGGCTTATGTTTCAAAAATGCATGTTTGATAATGACGTAATGCTTCCGCACAGCATGGAAATGCTACGTACTCGAGTAATATGCAAATGCTCATGATGCATGTTTATGCAAAGATTTGCTTCAGCAAAATAAATGCTGAAGACACACTGGATCCGCTGGGGACGACCGGAATACTAGCGATACGCTTCCAACAAAATAAATGTTGGAAAGATGAACTAACTCCGCTAGGGATAACCATCCTGCTGGGAAAGTAGCTCACAAACTCAAAACTTCAAATTCTGCTGAGGACGATCCTCCTGACGAGGAAGAGCGACTTGCTGGGGAAAGAAAGGACAATCCTGCTCGGGAAAACTCCTTTCAGCAGTTCCAACCACCTAATCACACTCTGTGGGGAACCCCTCCTGCTATCACTGAGCTAGGGAAATCATCCCGCTGTCACTGAACTGGGGATTGAACTACACATTCTGATTTGCACTACACGAGAACTCTCTGGGGAGTTAATCACATTTGTCTCGACCTTCACTAGGGAGGACTCTGCTCTGCTTGATAAGCTAATTCTGAACTACTGAAGATACATTGATCTTTTCTTTTGACGCAATCTCCGCTCTCCTGGGGAGACAACATTCAATCTTGCCTGGGGTGACTTCACTGGGGAAAGCCACAACATGCATCCTCTAGAGAGGGTACCAGCCTACCATGGACTCTGGCGGGGAATTTTGTGAGCTTTTGAATACCTGCAAAAGTCAACAAGCAAACACAAGGCAATCTATGCAAAAAGAGACATCTTGGTAATCACCCACAACAACCATTCAGGTAATTTTTGGTTTTAACAATCATAGGCCGAGGCCCGCCTGGTTACACGCATGTAAGTTTATCAAAAACAACGGCGCTTTTTACAAACAAAACTGTAAAAAATTAAAACCAAAGTCACACACTACACTGAATAAACACTTTATTGATAACGGCCTGAGAATAGGCAAGATTTGTACATCGGATGCAACTCCTGAAAAGAGGTAGTCACACATAAACAAAATGCAGAAGTATACAAATATACAGAATAAAATTTGTACACATGTCGGCAACGTGTTACAGACGAACACCATGAACCGATCCTCCTATGACTCGTCGGACTCTGACGCTTTCCCGACCTTTGTCTTCGGAAGAGATTGCTTTGGATAATTGACCCCCAGATGCTCCCAAACCACTAACAATCAAACCCGGACCGCAGTCATTTGCTTCTCAAATCCATAACTTTTGCGTGAATCGCCCTTTGCGGGTTTTTGATTCACCGGGATACCCTTTTTTGCCGAAGCCGCCCAGTGTAGGTTTTCAACTTCGCGGGTGTACATTTTTTCATTTTATATCCCTAACTTTTGCCCGAACCTTTTTATTCTGTTTTTGGTTCGCTAGGATGCCCCATTTTTGCCTGGACTCTCTTTTTACTGTCCAGCGGGTCAATTTTAAGCAAAGTATTTTTTAACTGCGTCCGAGTTCACAGGGGACGAAAAGTCTTCACCATCCATGGTGGATAACAATAAGGCTCCTCCGGAGAAGACCTTTCTCACGACATATGGACCTTCGTAGTTGGGAGTCCATTTGCCCCTGTGATCCGATTGCGGTGTGAGAATCTTCTTCGGCACAAGATCACCCGTCTGAATGCTTCGAGGTCGAATCTTCTTGTCGAACGCTTTCTTCATCCGGCTCTGATACAGCCTACCATGCGCAATGGATGCCAGTCTTTTCTCATCTATCAAACTCAGCTGATTTAATCTACTTCTCACCCATTCTGCCTCGTCCAGCTTAACATCCAACAAAACCCTCAAAGATGGTATCTCAACCTCCAATGGCAGGACAACCTCCATGCAATATACTAGTGAGAACGGTGTTGCCCCGGTTGATGTACGCACTGTAGTACGATAACCGTGCAAAGCGAATGGCAGCATCTCATGCCAATCCTTATACGTTACCACCATCTTCTGAACAATTTTCTTTATGTTCTTGTTGGCTGCTTCAACAGCGCCATTCATCTTGGGTCTGTAGGGAGATGAATTATGATGCTCGATCCTGAAATCCCGACACAGATTTTTCATCATCTTGTTGTTCAAATTTGAACCATTATCAGTAATGATCCGTTCAGGAACACCGTATCTGCAAATTATATCCTTCTTGATAAATCTGGCCACCACCTGCTTAGTCACATTGGCGTAGGATGCTGCTTCCACCCACTTGGTGAAGTAATCGATCGCAACCAGAATGAAGCGATGCCCATTAGAAGCAGTAGGCTCAATCTTACCAATCATATCGATTCCCCACATGGAGAAAGGCCACGGAGAAGCCATAACATTCAGTGGACTGGGTGGCACATGGATCTTATCAGCATAGATTTGGCACTTGTGACACCGCTTGGCAAATTTGAAACAGTTAGTTTCCATCGTCAACAAATAATACCCCGCACGCAACAACTTCCTGGTCATAGCATGCCTACCAGCATGTGTACCAAAAGTTCCTTCATGGACCTCTTCCATGAGCAAGTTGGCTTCCTTCTCATCTACACACCGGAGGAGTACCAAATCGTGGTTCCTTCTATACAAAACGCCGTCGGGATTCAGATAGAAGTTGCCTGCTAATCTCCTTAGAGTCTTCTGATCACGACTCGATGCCCCAGCCGGATACTCCTTATTCTTCAGGAAATTCTGTATATCGAAGTACCACGGTTTACCGTCAGATGCTTCATTAATTGCAAACACAAAGGCCGGCCTATCAAGGCGAGAGATGACAATGCTGGGAGCCTCATTCCAGCAGTTGACTTTATACATCGAGGATAACGTTGCAAGGGCGTCCGCCATTTGATTCTCCGCCCGAGGTACATGATGGAACTCCACCCTATCAAAGAAAGGTAGTAACCTTCTCGCATAATTCATGTACGGCACCAGATTAGGTTGGCGCGTCTCCCACTCTCCCTTAATCTGATTCACAACCAACGCTGAATCCCCATATACATCCAGATTCTTAATCCTCATATCGATAGCCTCCTCTAACTCCATAATGCAAGCTTCGTACTCGGCTTCGTTATTCGTCACTGAAAAAGTCAATCTGGCTGTGAACGGGATGTGCGACCCGTGGGGAGTGGTGATGATTTCCCCGATCCCGCTACCGTACGAATTGACAGCCCCATCAAAAATCAATTGCCACTGGGAACTCCGCTCAGGTCCTTCACTAGGCAACGACTCATCACAATCTTTAACTTTCAAGTACATTATGTCCTCATCAGGAAACTCAAACTTCATAGGCTGATAATCCTCAATTGGCTGTTCGGCAAGATATTCGGACAGAACACTTCCCTTAATGGCTTTCTGGGAAACATACTGGATATCGTATTCTGTCAATACCATCTGCCACCTAGAAATCCTTCCAGAGAGCGCTTGCTTCTCGAACACATATTTGATCGGATCCATCTTTGATATCAGCATGGTCGTATGATTTAGCATGTACTGTCTTAGACGTTTGGCAGCCCACGCCAGTGCACAACACGTCTTTTCGGGCATAGAGTATCGAGATTCACAATCTGTGAACTTTTTACTCAAGTAATAAATTGCATGCTCTTTCCGCCCTGTCTCGTCATGTTGACCGAGAACACAACCCATACTGTTCTCCAGAACTGTCAAGTACATAATCAGTGGTCGTCCCGCTACTGGGGGTATTAACACCGGAGGTTCCTGCAAGTATTCTTTTATCTTTTCAAATGCTCTTTGGCAATTGTCGTTCCAGACCACCGCTTGATCTTTCTTTAACAGCTTGAATAATGGTTCACACGTGGTCGTTAGGTGAGAGATGAACCTAGCAATGTAGTTCAACCTCCCTAAGAATCCACGGACCTCTTTTTCTGTTCTTGGTGCTGGCATTTCTTGTATTGCTTTTATTTTTGCAGGATCGACCTCGATTCCTTTCTTGCTCACAATGAACCCCAGTAGCTTCCCGGATCTCACTCCGAAGGTACATTTATTAGGATTCAGCCTCAGCCTGAACTTCCTCAGTCTCGTGAACAATTTCATCAGATTAACCAGATTTTCTTCCTCTGTTTGAGACTTGGCAATCATGTCATCGACATACACCTCAATCTCTCTGTGCATCATGTCGTGAAAAAGCGTCGTCATAGCCCGCTGATACGTTGCCCCAGCATTCTTCAAACCAAAGGGCATCACCTTATAACAGAAGGTTCCCCACGGGGTGATAAAGGTCGTTTTTTCCATATCCTCCGAAGCCATTTTGATCTGGTTGTACCCCGAAAATCCATCCATGAAGGAAAATACCGAAAACTGAGTCGTGTTGTCAACTAGCACGTCAACATGCGGCAGTGGGAAATCATCCTTCGGACTCGCTTTGTTTAGATCCCTATAATCAACACACATTCGAACCTTGCCATCTTTCTTTGGCACATGCACGATATTAGCGACCCAGGTGGGATAAGTGGTAACAGCCAGGAACCCAGCATCCCATTGCTTCTGCACTTCTTCTTTTATCTTTACGGCCATGTCAGGACGAGTCCTCCTGAGTTTCTGCTTCACGGGCGGGCAATCCTCTTTCAATGGTAGACGATGAACAACCATATCAGTATCCAAACTCGGCATGTCCTCGTAAGACCAAGCAAATATATCACTATATTCGCGCAGCATATCAATAAGCTCTCGCTTGATGCCTGCTTGCAACGCGGCCCCTATACGGATATTCCTGACGCATTCTTCAGACCCTAAGTTGACAATATCAATCTCTTCCTGGTGAGGCAGAATGACTCTCTCCTCTTGCTTCAATAACCGACTAAGCTCTTCTGGTAAGTCACTATCCTCTACAATCTCCTCCTCAGCTTGGAAGATCGGATGCTCGAAGTCTAAATGAGTCATAGGAAGTTTTTGGTCGGCGTCATCTGAAAATTCATGAATCCTGCGAGGGAAACAGTTAAGTGCTTCAAAAATGATGTACAAGCAAAATGCATAACCACACTGCCATTTTATTGAAAAATAAAATAAAAACAGAAAGAAAAGGATCACAACATTTGAATGTAAAAAACGCCGTCATTTATTTATCATGCAAACATACAGGTAAACAGTTAGGCCCTAAGACAAGATCATCGATGCCCCAGGCAAGGCACGTGATCGTACAATGATTGAAAAAAACCATGCATTACTGTTTGGTGACTTGGATGACGTCCTGGATGGACCAGTTGCATAGGCTTTGCCCCGGCGTGCTGGGTCGAATCCATGCGTCCATGTCGCAATCGCTATCCACTTCCTCCGTATCAGACACGACATTAATCCTTTCGAAGCTAACTCCTCCGGGCGTGAACACGACAAGTCCCTTGTACTTAGGCGCACTCTGCGAGGAAGATGGGTGGTACCCCAGGCCATACTTATCTTGCTTCACTGGGATGTCCAGAACCTGCCCCCACTTCTGAGTCTCTCCTGCTTACACCAACGCCTTGGCTTCTTTATACGAGGAGACAGCCACCCCTTGCCCTTCACTCGTTAACGGAGCTTCTACTTTAACCTTCACCCCTTCGAACGCCTGACACAGCATTTCATGAATCTCTCCATCTACCTCCACGTACTTGAAAGAAGACAAATGACTGACTAGGATATCCTCTTCGCCACACACCGTCACAATACTCCCCTCAACCATATATTTCAGCTTCTGATGAAGCGTAGAAGTAACTGCCCCAGCGGCGTGAATCCAAGGTCTCCCGATCAAACAGCTATATGCAGGCTGGATGTCCATGATGTAAAACACCGTATCAAACACCTCCGGACCTACCTGAATAGGTAACGTTATCGACCCGAATACTGGCCTCCTTGTTCCGTCAAAGGCCCTCACTACCAAATCACTAGGTGTGCACAACAACCCACGGGTGTCTAATTTCAACAGGGCTTTCTTTGGTAACACATTCAACGAGGACCTAGTGTCTACCAGCACATGGGATAGGACTATGCCCCGGCACTCGATGGAGATGTGTAAAGCATTATTATGATCACGCCCTCGAGGTGTTAGGTCGAAATCCGTGAATCCCAGTCCATGCCCAGCGTTAACATGTGCCATGACTCCCTCCAGCTGATTAACTGAAATCTCTTGCGACACGAAGGATGTCTCAAGTACCTTCAACAGGGCATTTCTATGCGCCTCAGAACACAACAGCAGCGATAATATCGAGATCTTTGACGGGGTCTGCTGCAAGTGATCTACAATCTTGTAATCACTTTTGCGAAGTAACCTCATGAATTCTTCCACATCTTTGGTTATCGGCTCTTTCTCTTTACTCCCCGAAGATTCCCCCTCAACAACTTTGTTCTTACCCCTGGCAAGCCTCTCTGCTTCAACCTCAGGTGAAGTGAAAATTCTCTCGCTCCGGGTTACGCCACCCGCTCCCACTATGTTGTCCACGGATCCCACTGGTGGATCATTCAAGTCAATCTTCTCCCCATTACAATATACTTCAGCACCATAGCACCACGGGACTGCCTTTGTGCTTTCAAAAGGGACTGGCTTAGCCTTGGTAATAGTAATGGTCGGCCTCTTCGATGATTCCGAAATTGTCACCGATTTGAACGGAATGGTGATCGTAGCGACCTCTCTACGCTCTTTCTCAGATTCTGTCTCAACAGACTTCTCTCGCCTCGCAGCCCTGTCAAACTGCAAAATTCCTTCATCAATCAAACTTTGAACTCCCCTTTTCAACTTCTCACAGCCCTCAGGTTGAACCAAACAGTCAGCACACCCTTCAATGCAACCGGGATAGACTCCTCCTTTCAATAAGCGCTGCTTTACATAACTCAGAGGGGTTTTCAGCTCACTCACTTCCGAAACCAAGTTCGACTCATCATCTACCGTGATTGCATTAGCCCCAGCCCCACCATGCTTGGGCATTGGCTGCTGCGTGATATTGGGACCGTCCTTCCCGAAGTTAATAGTTGTACTATCAAGCAAGTCCTGTACTTTATGCTTAAAAGCTAGGCAATTTTCAATATTGTGCCCTGGTGTACCCGAATGGAAGTCACATTGCTCATTAACATCATATCCGACTGGCGGCTAGCCAGTTGGTGGTGCTAAGGTCCTCTTCTCGACTAGCTGCAATTTCAATAAAGTTTGAAGGAGTTCTGCATATGATACCGGCGGCACTTCGAATACTCTCCTTGGTCGTGGGTTCTGAAGTCTGCGCTGATTATTATTGGGCTGCTGCTGAGCCTGCTGTGGTGGTTGTTGTCTCTGCTGCTGAGAAGGCCCTGGAATGGTTACACTTGCATTTTGCGACTGCTGACGCCAGTTCTGACCTTTATTCTTTCGCCGAGCACTGTATACAGCATTGGTATCACCCTGCCTTTTACCACCAAACGTCTTCTTATTACCTCCCGCAGAACTGGACTCACCCGCTTGAATCTTACCGATCTTCACCCCGTTTTCAATGCGCTCCCCCATTAAGATAAATTCAGAGAAAGTACTCATCGAGAAATTGAGCAAACGGTCATAGTACATTCCAGAGAAAGTTCCTATGAACATATCCATCATTTCGCGCTCCACCATTGGAGGGTGCACCCTAGCAGCCAGATCTCGCCATCTCTGGGCGTATTCTTTAAGGTGAAAAATCTCACCTTAAACAAGGGTTTTCTTATTGCAAAAAGGTTTATGTTTGTTCACATCTTTTGACGGAAGAAATGAATTGATTTTGTTATAACCTTTATTAATGCTTTTCTGTTGTTTTGAAGAAAGAAGAGATGACACTCTAAAATCCTAGGGTTAAAAAGGGAATAAAATCTACCCTAATGTTATCATACATGGGTTAAGACCTAATGTCTATCATGCCCCTCTCTTGCGCAGAGAGAAACAGAGATCCTACGGGAATAGACGGAAACAGAAACAACAGATATATACAATAAAGCAGTAAAATGCATGGATGCAACAATACAAGCGAGGCAAGGGAGTCCCACTCAACCTCGAACCTAGAAAACAATAGGAAAAAGTGAACAGAATTCACTTTCGACCCAGCAAGTTAAACAGCAAACAATACAGTCAGGGAAATTCACACAATACATCATGAATTAAACAGCAAAAGCTAAACAGCAAAGCAGTCTTCATCAGCATCTGGCTTCATCTTCAGGCTTCAAGCAAGCATCAGTCTTCATCTCCACAGCCTTCAAGCAAGGTCTTGATTATCAGTCTTCAATCTGCAATGGCTTTTCTTCAAGTCTCAATCTCCAGGATGAACATCAGTCAACAAGATGAAATGAATGTTAAACATTAAACTGCCTACCAAGGGTGGCTTATTAACTGTTAACATTGTACAGACAATTTTCTCTCAAAAGTTCTATCTTTCAAATGCATTCAATAATCCTTCCAAAGAAAGGAGGTGGATATTTGAAAGAGACTTTGAATCATAGAGAAAGGATGGAGGCAGACAAGGCCTTCCATGTTTATGAATCAAGTTTGCTACTCTAGAGCTCTGCCTAACTCCTAGATCCTAGAAACTTCAATAGCTGCCAGCAAGAGATACTCCTCATCAGCTCTGGGAGTTGGTCTTCAGTCTTTAATCTTCAAATGGGCTCCATCACCTCAGTCTTCAGCTCAAACCCCAAGTTCCAAACAAACCCAATACCCCACACAGACAAAATAATAACCCTAAAGAGGGCACACCACACAGTCAATCAGATACAAGCAATATACTAATAGCAGTAGGGGAATCCTAATATTTTCTAAGGGATCTATCATCTACCCATAACCCCTATAGTCCCATACCCCAAACTCAAATCAAAATTCCTAAAAGAATTAATCTATCTCACATATGCTCACTTAAAACCCTAATTTTAACCACTCTAATTTCACCTAATCAAATCACCTAAAAATTAATCCTAAAATTATGAATTAAATCCTATATACAAGTTGAAGTCCTAAGCTAATCACCCTAAAAAGAATGGGTCCTAAATCTAAAGGGACCTATTAGAACTAAAATCAACAAAATTATGCACTAAACTAAACTCATTAAAAAGCTATTTACAATAAAAATGCATAAAAAATATTAAAACAACATAAAATGCCATTTTTATTATTCATTATTTTTCTTAACAAAATTATGAATCTACCACAAAAAGAACCAATTAAAAACAAGCTTTTTTCAATTTTATATGGATTTCTAAGATCAAAGAAATATAAAAGAAAATAAAAATAAAAAAAAATGAATTAAATGGGGATGGGGGTGTCACAAGCAGACGCGCCCAGTTATATTGATCATTGGGCCATGAAGTGGGAGGTGCGTATATCAATTGCATTAAGCCCAGTACGTTCAGAAACTCAATTGAAAAATAAAAGAAAAAGATTAGATCCACGGTGCAAATAGCAACTAATTCCAGTTCACTTTCCAATGGGATTTGATTAGGGGGTGGGGATAGCATTCTGAATCCAGGCCCAGATGCTCACATTAAGTGAAACGCATCGTTTCACCATCACTCTTTCCCTCCGCTTCTCAGCTTTAAATCTGGACCGTTAGATGAGTGTAATAAGTCAAGACCTGGAAATGATCCAACGACCATTGTGTCGTCTTCCCCAAATGGAAATTAGGGTTTCAGGTTCACCAGCTCCATGCACGAATATTCAACCCCTTCGTTCTATCTCAATTCTCCATGAAATCATAAAATTCCAAAACCAAAGTTGCGCTCTTTTCTTCCAAGAACATGACTACACTCATAGTTTCACCTAAAACCTCATATATCTCATCAACAGAAAGCATGAATTCATGGGTTCAACTAAATTACACTGAGATCAACCCTAACAATTCCAAATTCTAATGTCACCAATGCACTCTCCATGTCTCACTGGTCTCCACAAGCTACTACACGATCATTAAAACCTACTACATAACCTAATCTTGATCATCAAAGTAAATGCACCCTGCCATGGAACCTCATAGAATTCTCTCTAACTTTCAGAAATCAATCACCTATGGTCTCTAAGCATGTTTATCCTAACCATTTCATCTAATACTGCATAAATAAAGAGATTCGAAAGTTTTTGCAAACCTGAAAATTGGTGATGGCAAGTGTATCTACCCTTCAATCCAATGCTTGAAACTTGTCACCAATGATCTTTAATGGATGATAACCTTTCTGTTTGCAAGACCTTGGATGGACAATGCTTGGATTGTGAGTTTGGATCCAACTTGCTTCTCTTGCAATTTTGAAGCCACACCTTCAAACATTCATCAATGGCCACTCCAATCTGTATGCACTTGTTCAGTATGATCCAGAGAATTAATTTGTGGAGAAGAATTCAATGGAGATGAAGAAGAAAATGGAGTTTGATCTTGAATTGCAAAAATGGAAGAAATGGTATTTCACTCTCTCTTCACTCTCTTTTCACCAACCCCTTGCACCAATGATCCACACTCAATATATAGAGGATGATGGGCAGATCTAGAAGTTTCTGGATGCCTCTAGGATGATTCTAGAATGTGGTGGAAATTCATGGAAATTCTCATGTAATGACACTTTGAAAATATCACTCATCTCATGCATACACCTTTCTAAACTTGTGTTAAAATCTCTCCTCATGAGATATTGAAAGTGTATGTGTGAAAAAACAAGCTCCTTGCCTTGAAATTCACCTTATGCCAAGTTTTCCATACTTGCCTTATTATGCAAGTAATAAAAATACAAAGCAAGTCCAAAAATTAAACCCTAACTCAAAAAAGTGGCTGAACCAATGTCTTTGAAATGATGTTTGAAATCAATTTGGTATATTGGATGACCCATATTGGATTTGTAGATCTCTCAAACCATTTTCCAACTTGAACTTTTTCAAGTTATATGCCTTTTTTAAGTCATTTCCACCAACTTTGGTCAAGTCTTGTTCTATGCATTTCCAAACTCCCATGACCTAGTTTCTAGACTTGAAATGACATTTTGAGCAACTTTGATGTTGTGAAGTTTTTCATTTGAAGCTTACTTGTATGAGTTTTGGGCATAGGCTAAGAATGACCTGTAATTCTCAGATGACCAAAATACCCTTTGCTTGCCAAGACCATAAGTATAGTTCCACAAATCATATGAAGGCATACCATACCTTTATAGAAAGCTAAGACAATTAGGAACAACTCTCATGTTGGCCAGTAATCCATTTGAAAATTTCTTGAAGGTCAAAGGTTGCTTGGAAGACAGACAACTTTCACAGACAAAATTCAGTGCCCTCAGATGACCTGTAACTTGCAAGAGCTATAACTTGAGTTCCATAAATCATCTTGATGACTTCCACCACTCAAATTAAAGCTATGAAGATACTCTACAAGTTTCATGTGGACCATAAATTGATATGAAGCTTGCATCTTGAGTTACACTGCTTTGAAGTTTGACCTAAATCAGGGGATTTTACACTGAAACCCTAATTTGGTAACTTTATTTCTCCTTGACTCCTCTTGATTTTTATTTAGCACAACATCATATCCATATCCATATAGCAAATAATGAATCCCACATTCTTCAAATGATTCTTGATGCCTTTCAAAACACTTCTTTGACTTAGGGTTGACCCAGATAAAACCCTATTTGACTGACTTCAACTGAGGCTCTTGCAATCATTCCAATGACTTGGTTTCCCCTCAAAAATGATCATCTATGCTCTTCATAACATCCATACACACCTCATACTCTTGGCTCATAGCTCACACACCCTCTGATGATCCCCAGACCACCTCAAGATAGGAGAGAACTCATTGATCAACCTGTCAACTCTTCAAAGCTCAAATTCTTCCCTGATGACCTGAGTAATCTTGAATATGAATGAAACCCTTGAATATGCCTCTTGAGATAAGAATAACACTTGATCCCCTGATTAAGATAGCTTGCTTATGCTATGCAATGCAGATGAATACACTATGTACATGATGCTAATGCAAATGACTATACAATTGAAACATAAACCTAGATTAGAAAAGGTTGGGCAAATTTTGGGGTGCAACAAAATGCACACCAGCAGGGATCGAACCCGCGCGCGCGTGGCTCCCTCACGCCTGCCAAACGACGTCGTTTGGGGCCTGGGACGCGTGGCGCATCCTCGTCCATCCGATCGGGAGACTTTGTCTCCCTCCCCTCACAATCCAACGGAAGCTGCTCTTCTTCTCCATTAAATCCACCACCACCGAAAATAGCTCCGGTCATCTTCCTCACAAACTCCGACCACCACAAAGTGTTCAACAACACATAAAAAATGCAAAACTCAACCGTTTTTAGAGTTTTTTATATCAAAATTCATCTACTTCTCGCAAGGATTCCAAATACCTCAAGTTCAACAAAACTTCTCCAAATTAATCCTAAACTCATCCTTATGTCATGGAGGTTATAGATCAAACAAAAACTAAGCCAAATCATGCCAAAACAGTCCATATAAAATCTCACAAGTTTGGAGCTCCAAATTTCGAACGTCATAAACATCAACAATTATAATCCAGAAATGATCTACATACTTCAAGGAGTGCAAAGAAACGAAAATGGCAAAGAATCATCAAGTATTAAGAGAGATATGTCAAAATTCAAGTACCTAGTGGAGAACTTCCATTGAGCCTTTAATCCTTGATGAAGCTTCCCGAAACACTCCAGAATCGTTCAATGATCTTCAATAAAGCTTTCTCAATTCACAATTTGGCCTGAAACGATCTAGATCTTGGAATTCACTTTTTGAGTGTTCTTCACTTTTTCAAGCTTGTTCTTGATCAATTATGCTCCAATTTTCAGAACTAGTGATTTGTGAAGGTTAGAAATCTTATATACAATGGATATGGATCAAGAGAAAGCACAATCCTTGCCTCTAGGCCCAAAATGAATTTTCAAATTTTCACCACTTTTTGCTCTTGAAGGTACACGAAAATGGCATTGTTTTGGCTCCAAGATGATTCAATTCAACTAATAACAGCATGTGGAGTGTGAATGGCTGAGATTTGCTCCTTGTATTTGATCCAATGGCTATTTTTTATTATGTAACTTCATGGTGAAGTAATCTAAATGACAACTCCCAAAACTTGGCCTATGCTCAAAATTCTGCCAATGCCAATGTTCTTAGAATGTAATTTCCATTCAAAAAATGTACTCACATGACATATTTTGGTCCTCTAACTCAAAAAGTCAAATTTCCCTCCTTAATCCATTTGAAAAATTCCCTTTTTTAGGCCATTTTAAGTGACTTTTTGCTACAAGCCAAACCAATCCCACATGACCACTTGGCTAGCCTAAAAATCATGTTTTAAGCAACTTTCATGTTGAACAAAATTGCATTTTACAAGTGCAAGTTGGAGATTTTGGCCTATGATTGAAAATGACCTATAATCTCACTTTCCCAAAATACCCCTGACTTGTAAACCTCATAACTTGAGTTCTACAAATCAGATGGAATACTTCTAGTACAATTAAGAAAGCTAAGATCATGAGGAACAACTTTCATGTTGTCCAAAAGTTCAGGTGAGACCTCCTTCTAGGTCAAAAATAGACTTGAAGTCAGATGATTTTCACAGACTAATTTCAGTGGCATCTGTGGACTTGCAACGTGTCTGGATCATAACATGAGTTCTATAAATCCAATGGAGGACTTATAGTACTCTAATTAATGGTATTGAGATGCTCTATAAGTTTAATGTTGGCCAAAGATCCATTTGAAACTTGTATCTTGACTTATATGGCCTTGAAGTTAGGCAATAAATAGGGGATTTTGCACTGAAACCCTAACTTAGCAACTTCCCACACTCTTGATTCTTCTTGATTTGATCTTGGAACAACACCACAAATGTCTTATCACATCATTTCATGAACTCCATAACCTAAAAGTAGGCCCTGATACTCTTCAATTGTCAAGTTGACCTAGAATTGATCTAGATGAAACCCTAATTGCTTGCACTCAACTGTGGCTCTTACACTTGACACAATGACTTGATTAAACTCTCCCATGGCCCTCTAGGCATTCTATGAGCTCCATACACATCCTCTTCTCACATTCAACATTTCACAACCCCCTGGCGGTCTTCAGTTGATCCTCAAATTAGGAGAAGATTCACACTCAAACATCTAAGCCCTTAGGCAATCAAACCACCTTCTGATGACTTTGATAACTTCTCAATTTTGAATGAAACCTCTTGCTAGGCTTCTCTTGATAAAGAATCACACTTGATCCCCTGCTATATGCATGATAACATGATATGCAAATGATATAACTATGCAAATGTTAATGCAATGAAACATAAACCAGGTAAGAAAAGGTTGAGAAAATTTTGGGGTGCAACAGCTGCCCCTATTCAAACGGCTTGGACTCGACTGGGTGAAGAGAGAACGAACTTCAAACAATTGAGGTAGAAGACGGTTGAATACCAAGAAACCCGAAAATTTGCCAACCGCAGAAATACACAGCAAAAACTGCTTGGGGAACAACATCCGTTGTGCTGAACCCAGTTGTTACGGCAACAACTGATCAATTATCTGATAAAACTTGGGATTTCAACATTAACCCCCTGTGTGATGCCACAGGTACCGAAACAACTCCGTCCACGACCGGACTAAACTTCGTCAACACGAGGAGAGACTCCATCAACACGGGTACAATTTCGTCCATAACTAGAATAACGATCTCTGTTAGTCACAGGTAACAACTCCACTGGGGATAATCCATCGATTACGGATAATAACTCCGTCCACACAGGTAGCAATCACTGTCAACACAAGTAACACTTATTGTTAACTTTACTGGGGACAACTCCGTCGATCACGGGTAACAACTCTGTCAACACAGGTACAGTCTCTGTCAGCCACAGGTAAACATCTCTGCCAACACAGGCGCAATCTCTGTCCATTACAGGTAACAATCTCTGTCCATCACAGGTACAATCTCTGTCAACCACAGGTAACAATCACTGTCAACACAGGGTAACAAACACTGTCAACACAGGGGAACAATCACTGTCAACACAAGTAACAAATCCGTCAACACGGAGAACAATCACTGTCAACACAGGTAACAAATCCGTCAACACGGAGAACAATCACTGTCAACACAGGTCCAATCTCTGTACATCACAGGTACGATCTTTACACGGATAATAATCACCGTCAGCACGGGTAGCAATCACTGTCAACACAGGTACAATTCCGTCAACACGGATAACAATCACTGTCAACACAGGTCCAATCTCTGTCCATCACAGGTACGATCTTTACGCGAATAATAATCACCGTTAGCACGGGTAGCAATCACTATCAACACAGGTACAATTCTGTCAACACGGATAACAATCACCGTCAGCACGGGTATCAAACACTATCAACACAAGGGAGCAATCTCTGTCAACACAGGGAAGAATTCTGTCAATACGGACAATAATCACCGTCAGCACGGGTAAACATCACTGTCAACACAGGTATAATTCCTTTAATATGGAGAACAAACTTTGTCCATCACAGGTAACAATCTCTGTCAAGACAGGCGCGGTCTCTGTCTATTACAGGTAACAATCTCTGTCAACTATAGGTACAATCTCTGTCAATCACAGGTAACAATCACTGTCAACACAGGTAAACATCACTGTCAATACAGGTACAATTCCGTCAATACGGATAACAATCACCGTCAGCACAGGTACAATCTCTGTCAACACAGGCGCAATCTCTGTCAATCACAAGTGCAATCTCTGTCCATTACAGGTAAGAATCACCGTCAGCACGGGTACATTTGAAGAATACTTTGTTGGGAAATACGAGAAACTTAATCACACCACTCTGTGGGGAAATCACTAGTGACACCTCCGAAGGTTTAAGGCCTGAAATCTTTCGATGCTGGCGTAACAGCAACCTGACCATAATCCCTCTGGGGATGAAGAGAAACTTAACCAAGCAACTCTGCTAGGGGACGAACGTTAACATCACCTATCTCACGCCGAAAATTTTGAATATCTAGAGATCCTTCTGAGCAAGAATCCCACTCCTCTGCAAGGGATTACACCTAAAACCAAAGAGGTAACCAACCTGGCTTATGTTTCAAAATGCGTATGTTTTAAAATGCGTATGTTTGACAATGGCGCAATGCTCCATACAGCATGGAAATGCTACGCGTCTGGGTAAGATGCAAATATGATGATATATGCAAAATGCAAAGATGCCAAGAGGCGCTTCAGCAAAATAAATGCTGAAGACAACACCCATTCCGCTGGGGATAACCAAATATCACAAAGCATTCCGACAAAATAAATTTTGGAACGGTGCAACCAACTCTGCTGAGGATAACCATCCTGTCGGGGAATGGCTCACAAGCTTGAAATTACGAACTCTGTTGGGGATGTTCATCCTGTTGGAGGAAAAAACAACCTGCTGGGAGAAGGAGAAACACTCCTATGTGGGGATGATCCTTCTAAACCAAAGACGACTTGGTTATATTCTGCGGGAGTTACCCATGTTGGGTATTGATTGTGTATATACTCACTCCTGGGAATGCACTCTCTGTTGGGGACACTCAGAATCCACTGAGGATACTCTCTTGGCAACTTTCTTGGGGAATACTCTTCTGGGGAGAACCACCCACATCTAATAGGGATAAGTGCCATCTCAAATTTTCTGAGATAAGATGTGACTTCCATCTGCTGAGGAGTGATACAATCACTATGCCGCAGGACTCCGGCTGGGGAACACAACTTCCCTGAATATTTGCTTCAAAGGTGAGAACCCTGCAAAACACAAACGAGACAAAACAAATCTATACAACAAGATCTATTTCGGTTAGTATCTGTGACGTTCGTTTAGTCAATTCGAAGTTTTAGCAACTATTGGCAAGGGCCAGCAAGTTTATGCACATGCAAGTTTATCAAAAACACCGGCATTTTTCACAAACAAAATAGTAAGAAACAAGCATCAAGTACTGAATAACATGCTTTATTGATAACGGGCCTGTAAATAGGCAAAATTTTGTACACCGGATGCAACTCCTGAAAAGAGGAAGTTACGCACAAACAAAATAAAATATCACAAAAATACAAAGAAAATTTGTATACATGTCGACAACGTGGCACAGACGAACACCATGAGTTGATCCTCCTATGACTCGCCTGACTCTGACGCTTTCCCGATAATTGATCTTCGGAAGAGATTGTTTTGGATATACGACCCTCAGGTATTCCCAAACCACTAAGCAACGCAGTATCAAACTCGGACCGCAGTCATTTGCTTTTTCGAATCCCTAACTTTTGCGTGAACCGCCCTTTGCGGGTTTTCAATTCACCGGGATACCCTTTTTTGCCGAAGTTTCCCTTTTCATGTTTTCCACTTCACGGGTATACATTTTTTCAATTTTATCCCTAACTTTTGCCCGAACCTTTTATTCCTTTTTTATGGTTCGCCGGGATGCCCCATTTTTACCTAGACTCTCTTTTTCTGTCCAGCGGGTCATTTTAAGCAAAGTATTTTTTAACTGCGTCCGAGTTCACAGGGGATGTGAAATCCTCACCATCCATGGTGGACAACAATAAGGCTCCTCCAGAGAAAACCTTTCTAACAACATATGGACCTTCATAGTTGGGAGTCCATTTGCCCCTGTGATCTGATTGTGGTGGGACAATATTTTTCAGCACAAGATCGCCCGTCTGAAAGCTTCGAGGGCACACCTTCTTATCATAAGCTTTCTTCATCCGCTCTGATACAACCGACCATATGTTATAGAAGCCAGTCTCTTCTCATCCATTAAGCTGAGCTGATTCAATCTATCTTTTACCCATTCTGCCTCATCAAGTTGGACATCACGCAAAACCCTCAGAGAAGGAATCTCAACCTCTAATGGTAGGACAGCTTCCATACCATATACAAGTGAAAAAGGAGTTGCCCCAGTTGATGTGCGTACCGTCCTACGATAACCGTGCAAAGCAAAAGGCAACATCTCATGCCAGTCCTTGTAGGTCACTACCATCTGCTGAACGATCTTCTTTATGTTTTTATTGGCCGCTTCAACAGAGCCATTCATCTTGGGCCGATAAGGAGAAGATTTGTGATGTTCAATTTTGAAATTCTGGCATAATTCCTTCATCATCTTGTTATTCAAATTCGAACCGTTGTCAGTGATAATCCGCTCCAGGATTCCATATCTGCAGATAATATCTTTCTTGATAAATCTGGCCACCACCTGCTTGGTAACATTAGCATACAACGCCGCTTCATCCCATTTGGTTAAGTAATCAATAGCTACCAAGATAAAATGATGTCCATTGGATGTCGTGGGCTCAATTTTTCCAATCACATCAATTCCCCACATGGAGAAAGGCCAAGGTGACGACATAACATTCAGAGGGCTCGGAGGCACATGAATCTTGTCCGCATAAATCTGGCATTTATGACACTTCTTTGCAAACTTCAAACAATTTGTTTCCATTGTTAGCCAGTAATACCCTGCTCTTAATAGCTTTCTCGTCATTGCATGTCCGCCGGCATGCGTGCCAAATGTACCCTCGTGGACTTCTTTCATGAGCAACTTAGCCTCTTTCTCATCCACACACCGCAACAACACCAAGTCGTGGTTTCTCTTGTACAAAACCCCATCCAGATTCAGATAGAAATTGCCAGCCAATCTCCTAAGAGTCTTCTGATCACGACTGGATGCCCCAGCCGGATACTCTTGGGTCTTCAGGAAATTCTGGATATCATAATACCACGGTTTACCATCGGAAGCTTCCTCAATGGCGAATATGAAAGCGGGCCTATCAAGGCGAGAGATAACTATCCTAGGAGCCTCATTCCAGAAGTTAACCTTATACATCTAGGACAAAGTCGCGAGAGCGTCTGCCATCTGATTTTCTGCTCGTGGTATATGGTGCAATTCCACCTTATCAAAGAAAGGCAACAACCTTCTTGCATAATTCATACAGGGTATCAGATTGGGCTGACGAGTCTCCCACTCTCCCTTGATCTGATTCACAACTAGAGCAGAGTCTTCGTACACATCAAGATTTTTAATTCTCAGATCAATAGCTTCTTCAAGCCCCATAATGCACGCTTCATATTCGGCCTCATTGTTGGTAACTGGAAAGGTCAATCTAGCAGTGAATGGGATGTGCGACCCATGGGGAGTAGTAATGATTGCCCCTATTCCACTTCCGTATGAATTGACAACACCGTCAAATATCAATTGTCATTTGGAACCCAACTCTGGACCTTCATCCGGCTACGGCTCCTCGCAGTCTTTCATTTTTAAGTACATGATATCCTCGTCAGGAAAATCAAAACTCATCGACTGGTAATCATCAATTGGCTGCTCAGCTAGGTATTCTGACAGAACACTACCTTTAATAGCCTTTTGAGAAACATACTGAATATCGTATTCTGTTAATACCATCTGCCATCGGGAAATCCTTCCAGAAAGTGCTTGCTTTCCAAACACGTATTTGATCGGATCCATCTTTGAAATTAGCATGGTTGTATGGTTTAGCATGTATTGCCTCAAACGTTTGGCAGCCCAGGCTAGCGCACAACACGTTTTTTCGAGCATTGAGTAACGAGACTCAAGGTCTGTGAACTTTTTACTCAAGTAGTAAATCACATGCTCTTTACGTCCAGTCTCGTCATGTTGACCGAGAACACAACCCATACTTTTCTCAAGAACCGTCAAATACATAATCAATGGTCTCCCGGCTACTGGGGGTATCAATATTGGAGTTTCCTGCAAATATTCTTTTATTTTCTCAAACGCCCTTTGACAATCTTCATTCCAGGTTGCAGCCTGATCTTTTTTCAACAACATGAATAATGGCTCGCACGTGGCCGTTAGATGAGATATGAACTGACCAATGTAGTTCAACCTCCCTAAAAAGCCACGAACCTCTTTTTCTGTTTTCGGCGTTGGTATTTCTTGTATTCCTTTTACCTTAGCAGGATCAACCTCAATTCCTTTTTCGCTCATAATAAACCCCAATAGCTTACCGGATCTCACCCCGAAGGTGCACTTGTTAGGATTCAGTCTCAGCCTGAATTTCCTAAGCCTCTTGAACAATTTCAGAAGATTGACCAGATGCTCTTCCTCCGTCTGGGATTTCGCAATCATATCATCAACATAGACTTCGATCTCTTTATGCATCATATCATGAAAGAGTGTTGTCATAGCTCGCTGATATGTTGCCCCGACGTTCTTCAAACCAAAGGGCATCACTTTGTAGCAGAACGTTCCCCACGGGGTAATAAAAGTCGTTTTCTCCATGTCATCCGGCGCCATCTTTATCTGATTATAGCCTGAAAAGCCGTCCATGAAGGAAAACACGGAGAATTGAGTAGTGTTGTCGACCAGCACATCAATATGAGGAAGCGGAAAGTCGTCCTTTGGGCTCGCCATATTCAAATCTCGATAGTCCATGCACATCCGCACCTTACCATCTTTCTTTGGTACAGGTACTATATTGGCGACCCATGAGGGATAAGTTGTAACAGCCAGGAAACCAGCATTCCACTATTTCTGAACTTCCTCCTTAATTTTCACAGCCATATCTGGTCGAGTTCTTCTGAGTTTTTGCTTAACCGGAGGACATTCTTCGCGCAATGGCAGACGGTGAACCACCATATCAGTATCCAACCCAGGCATGTCTTCGTAAGACCAAACAAAGATATCACTGTACTCCCGCAACATCTCTATAAGCCTTTGCTTGATATCACTTTGCAGTGCAGCCCCTATCCGGATATTCCTAACAACCTCTTCGGACCCCACGTTGATGATTTCAATTTCCTCTTGATGAGGCAAAAGGATTCTCTCTTCTTGTTTCAAAAGTCGAGTCAGCTCTTCTGATAAGTCACTATCCTCAACAATCTCTTCTTCTGCTTGAAATATCGGGTGCTCGAAGTCAAAGCGAGTCATAGGAAGTTTGTGATCGATGTCGTGATCGGTGTCGTCTGAAATATGAATCCTGCAATGAGAATGGTTAAATGTTTCAAATAATGCAAACAAAGCACATAACCACGTTGCCATTTTATTTTTAAACAAAAACAGGAAAAACAAGGATCACAAAATTTGTATGCGAAAAGCGCCTTTATTAATGATTAAACAAAGTACACACATAAGCAGGTAGCCCTAAAAACAAAATCACTATGCCCCGGGTAGGACACAGGATTATACAATAATTGAGAAAACAAATCAGTACTGTTTTGTAGTCATTGGGACAAGTTCCTGGATAGACCAGTTGCACAGATTCTGTCCTGGCACGCCGGGCTTGATCCACGAGTCCATATCGCAGTCACTATCTCCGTCTTCAGCATCGGAGACAGCATTAATTGTTTCATAACAGACCCCACCTGGAGTGATCACCACTGGTCCTTTGAACTTTGGCACGCCTGATGCGGAGGATGACGATGTCGGGCAATACCCCAACCCAAACTTGTCCATCTTGACAGGAATTTCTAAGACTTGGCCCCATCCTTTGGTTTCTCCAACCTGAACCACTGCCTGAGCGTCTTTGTACGAAGACATGGCCACCTCTAGCCCTTTGACGGGAACATGAGACTTGTCTTTGATCTGCAACCCCTCAAAGGCTTGGCACGGAGTCTCATGGATCTCCCCATCCACTTCGACGTACTTGAATGATGAGAGATGACTAACCAGAATGTCCTCCTCTCTGCAAATAGTAACAACACTGTCACCGACCATGTATTTAAGTTTCTGATGCAGCGTGGACGTCACAACCCCTACAGAATGTATCCATGGTCGCCCAAGTAAACAGTTGTAAGCTGGATGTATATCCATGATATAAAACACAATGTCAAAAACATCCGGCCCGACCTGGAGCAGCAATGTTATGGACCCAAACATTGACCTTCTGGTCCCATCAAAAGCCCTCACGACCAAATCGCTTGGCGTGCATATGATTCCCCGGACATCTAGCTTCATCATGACCTTCTTCGGCAACACATTCAAAGATGATCCGGTGTCTACAAGAACATGCGACATAACAGTGCCCCGACACTCCACTGAAATGTGCAAGGCCATATTATGGTCCCGACCTCTAGGCGTCAAATCAAAGTCAGTATATCCCATGTTGTGACCAGCATTCACATGCGCCAGTACCCCCTCAAGCTGATTGACAGTTACTTCCTGAGGTACAAAAGACGCGTCCAAGATTTTCAACAAGGCATTTTGATGGGCCTCTGAACAAAGCAACAAGGATAGTATTGAAATTTTGGAGGGCGTCTGCTGCAAGTGCTCCACAATCTTATAGTCACTTTTGCGAATCAACCTCATAAACTCTTCTACATCCTTGACCGATGTTTCTTTCTCTTTTGACTGGGAAGGTCCTCCTTCATTCACTTTGTCTTTTCCTCTAGCAATCCTCTCAGCCTCGATTTCAGGTGATGTGAATATTCTACCACTTCGGGTCATACCTCCCGCTTCAACAAGACTACCCACTGCACCTGCTGGCTGGCTATCCATATTAATCTTTTCCCCGTTGCAAAAAGCTTCCAACCCATAATTCAATGCAATGGCTTTCGTACTCTCATAAGGAATGGGTCATGCTTTCGTTATCGTGATAGTTGGCCGCTTGACGGGCGCTGATATCGTAATAGTCTTTCCTGGGATCGTAATTGTTGCGACCTCACCCTGCTTTTCACATGTTACCTCATCAGGTTTCTCAACAGCAGTGCGGTCAAACTGCAAAGTTCCCTCATCAATCATGTCCTGAATACCTTTATTCAAATCAATACAACCCTCTGGTTGGGTCCAACAATCCAAACAGTACTCATCACATTAGGGGAAGACCCCTCCTTTCAACAATTTGCTTTTAACATAGCTCAAAGGTGTCTTCAGATCATTTACGTCCATAACCAAATGCAAATCCTCCTCTGTCAAAACAGCATTCGCTCCATGATTCGGCATTGGTTTTTGTACAATGTTAGGACCATCATTACTGAAGTTGATGACTTTACTATCAATTAAATCTTGGACTTTGTGCTTAAAAGCATGGCAACTCTCGATATCATGTCCGGGTTCCCCGGAATGAAATTCACACTGCTTACTAGTATCATACCCATACGGAAGCGCTCCTGTGGGTGGGTCCAACGTTCTCTTCTCAACCAGATTCAAACTTAACAGCGTCTGAAGCAGTTCTGCATACATTGACGGAGGTGTATCGAATACCCTCTTCGGCTTCCCATTCTGGATCCTTCTCTGAGCAGGATTATACCTTTGTTGTTGTTGCTGCTACTGTTGTGGTTGTTGTCCTTGTTGTGGTATAGGGATCGTCATACTAGCAACTTGTTGTTGAGTATACTGATTCCGACCTCTACCTCATCCTCGACCATCATACACTGCACTGGCGTCTCCTTGCCTTTTACCACCAAAGACCTTTTTCGCACCTCCAGCTGAGGTCGATTCACCGACTTGAATCTTACCAATTTTGATGCCATTTTCAATTCGTTCCCCCATGAGTATCATATCAGAGAAACTACCCATTGAGCAATTGAGCAATTTATCATAATACATCCCAGAGAATGTTCCAACGAAAATATCAATCAATTCCCTTTCAACCATAGGGGGGTGGACTCTTGCCGCTAGATCGCGCCAACGTTGAGCATACTCCTTGAAACTTTCCCCGTTCTTCTGTGAAAGAATTTGAAGCTGGACCCTATTTGGTGCAAGGTCACTATTGTATTGGTAATGTTTAACGAAAGCATCAGCCAATTCTTTCCAACTCCCGACCTGTGCATGCTCTAGTCCCATGTACCGTTCCAGCAATGGTCCTGACAAACTATCTTGAAAAAAATGCATGAGCATTTTCTCATCATCAGAGTACGCCGACATCCTCCAGTAGTATGAACGCAGATGAACCCGTGGGCATGTATCCCCTTTATATTTATCGAAAGTGGGAGCTTTGAACTTCAATGGCACTTTCAGCCCAGGAACTAGCCCCATGGTAGCCATGTGCAACCCTGCAGAATTTTGATTGGCTATACCTCTCATCTATTCCTCCAGCATTTTAATCCTCCGATCACTATTAGTGGGACCTTCAAAACCCATGCCTTGCCCAGAAAAGGCATCTTCCTGACGATCTCTATTCCAGTACGGCCCCTCATTACCATATCCGTCATAAGCAGCATTACGACCATGACCATGACCACTTTGGAAGAACCTGGGATCATACCTTAGATTGCCAAGCTCTTGATTAGCAGCCACTGTCCCAAAACCAGCATTGAAAGGACCCATCCCATCACCATTGGTATTGCCAAACCCAGCATTACCGTAGCCATTATTACCATAACCTTGATTGTTATCACCAAACCCTCCGTTGCCGAAGCCCTGAGTATTAAAGCCATCATTGCCATTCCAATTGCCAAAGACAAAACCCTGATTGTTGTCAACGAAACTAGTGTTGATACCAACATTCCTGCTAATCTCCACATTCCCATTAACATTATCAGCATTTCTGTTACCAACGTTACGTTGTCGTTGCCAATACCAGTCTCACCAGAATTTGGTATCACCTCCTCCCTGCGAGGAGTCTCAACATGAGCAGAGTTGTATTCAGTATTACCAACCACTCGCGCCAGCAGTGGTTGCACTAGAGTTTGAAGATGTTCCTGGCCTTTAGCCACAGCTTCCATGGTCTGCATGAATTGGGCCAACCTATCCCGGATCTCCTGCATCTCAGACTGTACCTGATCCATGATCTTCTTACTGTTGCTTCTTGTAGCGTACCGGTGAATTCTCTGTTCGTCAATCCTGAAACAACCTGTAAGATGCAGGAGATAAGATTCAAGCTCAAAAATGTGCCTGTCATGCAATATGAATATGCAAATGCACACGTGTAAATATGCAACAGGTTAATTCCCCCCCCCCCCCCCCGATTCTAGTTCCGGAGAAGAAGCCATAATGACAATGGAGTCCCAAGTAAGCAAGCGCAGAATTAGAAACCTCATACATAAACAAATGCCAAGAGGCATAGTACAAAGGTACAACTGAATACAACTGAAAAGACCTCGGCCAACAAGCCTGGCAATGGTCAAAATACAAATACAGATAACAAAAGCAAAGCAAAGATAAATCAGGCCAAATGGCGCGCTCTGACATCTTCCAATATCCTCAACGTCTCCGAATGACCTAGTTTGGAGATTAGCTCCTGTATCAGTAATGCATGCCGCTCAACAGTGGATCTCATCTTTTTGGCGTCCTCTTCATAGGTTCCTCTTCCAGAACACTCATCAACCCTGCGTCTCTTGGAGCCAGCCTTCAATTCACCACCCCTAGTCTCTTTGACCATGCTACTCACTCTAGACTCAGCGTCACGTCTAAGAGATACCTCTTCAGCAATCTTCGCATCCTTAGCACTGATCTGCTCCTCTAACTGGGAAATATGAAGCTTCAACTCATCTTCACGCTCCTTCCGTTTGGTAAGCGTTGTATTCCACAAAAATTCCCATTTGGAAAGTCGAGAATAAGCCTTGTTCAGAAGTTCTTTCTTAGTAGCAAGTACACTACTAAAACCATTCAGGGCTACTCCTACTTTCTCTCTCTTGCTGGTCTCTTCGGTCAAATCTGAACCCAACCTATTAATCATCTCAGTCTGCTTCTTCAAAGTGAAAGTTGCCTCATTCTTCTCATGCCTAAGCTGGAAAATCTCTTTCTCTAGCTCTTCATTCGCTTGTTGCAACTCTTCCTTCTCAGCCAGCAGCCTGTTATACTTCTCAATCTCTACTGAAGTAGGTTCCTCAACCACCGGAAGATACAAAGGCTCTACAGCAGGATACGGCATCAAAGAAGTCCTAACTCTCTCATGGATCCAGAGCCGATAAGGATTATAAGCTCGACTGTCACTCTTACCAAGCAATGTCTTCCCTCTTCTGTGGAAATTACCCCAAGCACGCCTCAATCTGACCAAAACATCTCTATCTAATAAACCCGTGAGATACAGAGATTCCTGTATCTCGTCTTCACCCGGAGAATCCCTCAAAGCATAGCTAAATTGTCTCACAAGCAGAGAAGGGTTATAGTTAATACAACCTTTCCGTCCAATCAAAGGAACGTTCGGAAAGCCACTGCAACTATATATAATACTCACTCCAAGCAGGTTCCGATCAAACCAAACAATGTTCTCAGCACACAATCCCATCAATCGAGAAGACCAATCTAAAGTACCAGAAATATCAACAAAAGGTCCCTTCTTAGGAAGATGTCCCTGAAACCACCTAGATAGAAGAGGTACACAATAAGAAACATTCTTTCCCCAACGCTTCTCATTCTTATAGTGAACAGAATGATAAACGTCACCCAAGAGAGTAGGCACCGGATTCTTCGAGGCAAGAATAAAGAAAGCATCTGAATCAACAAAATCAGGCAGGTTCGGGAACAAGACAATCCCATAAATGCAAACAGCCAGAATAGCACTGAAGGCAATCCAACATCCATCCTTCGCACACTGCATAGCCTTCTCAACCAAGCAAGAAAGATGAAAAACACAAGTTCCATTCAGCTTGACCAAACCTCCGAGGAACTCAGAAGTATCTAAACTGACAATCTCAGCAAGCCTAGCCAACTCAGGCTCAATATCCTTATGAACAAAAGGCTTCTGATCTAACACAGGAACTCCCAGCATATCAGAATACTCCTCCAGAGTAGGAGCCAGAATAAAATCAGGTAACAAAAAGCATCTCAACTGAGGCTCGTAAAACTGCATCAAAGTATACAATCCAGTCATCTCAAATACAGAAGGCCTGCACAACAAACTGAGCAGTTTCCTGTAAGACTCTCTGAACTTAGCCCTCACTCTCTGATCTGCTAGAGCAACCAACTGCAATAAGGAACTGATATCTAGAGACGGCAAACTGTAAGCAACTGTCCTCTTCATGGACTCCATGTCTGGCAAGAAGAATACTAGAATCTGAGGGGAACAAACATACCTGCAACATAAATACACGTTAATGAAATGCAAACATGAAAATGCAGATGCATATGCAAACAGGGGATCAAGTGCAATGATGAAGAACTGTGTTATGTTGTACTGCAGCTTGAGAACCATCAAATCTTCTCCTCAAACCAAATCAACCACAAAAGAACCCTCATGACCAATTCTTACTGACAGAGATAAACCAGGTGTTCTGAGGCCTGAGTTTTCCTGTAAAAAGACCCACCTACCCTCTCTCAGGTATGTACTTAACTCGCAGACGAGGTACGACATCCTATGTGGTCATCAGCGTCACAGACTTTCAAGAGCAATGATACGATACCCAGAAGGTGTGGCATCATCATCCCTTGAAGAGGCCTCACTTAGCCGAATCCCAAATGATAGGTTCCCAGAGTCGACAACCCTCAAATCCAACAAGCTAACTAGTGCGAGCAAAGCAAGCAAGCTAACTACTACTCTCTACTTCTAAGTCTATGTGCACTCAAGCCCAGGTCCGGCTTATCTCTCAAACTAACCCTCTACCCACAACACAACAACAATAATATATAGTACTGAAAGTAAAGACAGAAAGATAAATACATACAAAACCCCAGACAGGAAAACAAGCGCTAGGATTGACTCGCATAGGGAACCGGATATCCCCAACAGAGTCGCAGCTGTCGCTACTGCAAAAATCGGCGTCGGCTATGACAGAAGAGTCACCACCGTGCGTTATTTATCCTACAAGAGGGAAAGGAAATGCTCAGAGTAAACCTAATGCAAAGAAGGAAAGGAATGGTCATCGCAACCAAATCCTGGATTCGGGAGTCGGTTACGCAAGGGGAAGGTATTAGCACCCCTCACGTCCGTCGTACTCGACGGGATCCACGCTTGTTTTCTATCTAAGGGTATGTTATTCTATCTATTCTACAGGTCTGGGTTAAAAAGAAAAGAAAATGACTCGGCAAAGTATCGCACTTTATGCCTGCGTATTCCCGTCTGGAACGAGAAATCAGAGTCAACGTAGTTCGCCTAACTACGGGTTACGGGGGGAAGGTTGCTCGCCGAGATATCGTATCTCGTGCCTACGTACTTTCATACGGCCTGAAAGATCAGAGCAAACGTAGTTTGGGCTACGGAAGACACAAGTTTGTCTGACAGTTTTTTATCTCCTTATGAAAGGGTTTCCTGATTAAAGGTCCAAGAGGACAAAAACAAAGTTTGAATGTTTGTTTGAGTTTTTTTACGAAAGAACTGTTTTTTAGGATGTTTGCAATCTCAGTCGCACTATAGACTATGACCCAGGAGTGAACGCTTTGTATGTCACCCAAAGGGTACCACACTAACATCCAGATTACTGGAGAGAAACCCTCAACCAACCTTTTCCCAGATAGCTTAAGGCTCGTAACACACGACTTCAATTAACCTTATTACTGTGTTTTTGAATTGTTTTGAGATGAGAAAAGAGAGACACCCTAAAACTATGGTTGAAAGGGGAATCTACCTACAGTTATCATGCATGGGTCAAAACCTAATGTCTGTCATAATTCCCTCTTGCACAGAGGAAATCAGAGATCCTAGGGGAAACAGCAAAAGAAAGCAAGCAGTAAACAGTAAACAGTAAAATGCATGCTATGCAACAGTATCAGAGAGGCAAGGGAGAAAACAACAGGAAAGAGGAGACAAGCTCCACTTCAAACCTAGAGGTAATCAACACAAGCAAACAGACAATACAGAGAAAAAATAAAGAATACAGAGGAGGCAGTCCAAGCAGCAGCAACAAACTCCTACGGGAGACAGCAACAGCAAGCTCTAAACAGCACAGTTGAAATGACAGCAAAGTTGACAGCAAGACTTCATCTTCAAGCTAGATTCTATCTCAAGCTTCTTCAACTTCATACTCAAGCTCTAGCAAGCACACTCCAGGCAGAGGAACAATCACCAAGATCAAGGTTGAAATGTTGAAAACTTAATGAAAACCAAAGGAAATCATCAAGTACCAACATTGAAATGGAAAGGTATCCTCAAAGTTCTACTCAACTATGGGCATACCACACATCCCACCAAAGGAGAGATGGAGTTTCCCTAGGAGGAATTCATGTCATTGGATGGAATAGAAGCAAACAATGCATTCTATGTTTGATGAAGAAATCAAAACTAGCTCTAATGGCTCTTCCTAAAACCCTAATTTTCTAAGCTCCTAAAACAACCCCTAAAGGAAAAGGAAACTCCAACTCCAAGCTCCAATCTTCAAGCCACAGCAGCTACATCAAGTCTAGAAGACCTCCCAAAAAGGATTCCAAGCCAAGAAAGCTCCAAAGTCACCAACCAAGCCAAACAAGCAAAGGTACTCAAGAGAGAACAACACAAACACAAGCAATTTGCAAAATACATGAATAATATGAAAATGCATATAGAAATGCCAAATAAAATCTCAAAGGACCCCTAAGGTATTAGGGACCAGGGGACAACATGGGAGATTAAGAATCAAAAGGAAAGTGCCCCAATAGAGGGCAAACACCAAGAGTGTCCCAAACAAAGGCAGCAATGGAGAGGGAACAAAAGGCAATTCAAATCACAAGAAAACAACACTTAAAAATTATGAAAAAAATACCCGAAGATCAATTAACATGTTAATACAATGCTCAAAAAAAATCATGCAAAAATAAGAAGTTTAAACATGAAAATAAAATCAAGAAAGAACATAACTGCAATTTAAATCAAAATAAAAAAGCTCTAACATTTAATTTGTTTTAAAATAGAAAATGAAACGAAAAAAATAAAATAAAATATCCAAAAAAAACAAGACATCTTAAGGTTTCTGAAAATTATTTTTGTGTATTTTTATGACTATTGGAACTATTTTAAATTATTCAAATTGGAACAGCAACAAAACAGAAAATAAAACCAACTAAAATTAAAACAGAAAATAAATGGTGTAAACAGCAATTAAAACACATGCAAAACGAAGATTGGGCCACATATGGAGGTGCAAACAGCAGGGCGCTAGGCCCATGAAACAAATGAAATTAGTAAAACAAAATAGCAAATAAAAAAGAAAGAAATAGAGACAAATGCACACCAGCGGGGATCGAACCCGCGCGCGCGTGGCTCCCTCACGCCTGCCAAACGACGTCGTTTGGGGCCTTGGACGCGTGGCGCATCCTCGTCCATCCGATTGGGAGACTTTGTCTCCCTCCCCTCACGATCCAACGACAGCTACTCTTCTTCTCCATTAAATCCACCACCACCGGAAATAGCTTCGGTCATCTTCCTCACAAACTCCGGCTACCACAAAGTGTTCAACAACACATAAAAAATGCAAAACTCAACCGTTTTTAGAGTTTTTTATATCAAAATTCGTCTACTTCTCGCAAGGATTCCAAATATCTCATAAAAAATAATTAATATTGCAAGATCAAAGAAAAATGAATCAAACAAAGTTTGACACCAAAACCTCAAGTTCAACAAAACTTCTCCAAATTAATCCTAAACTCATCCTTATGTCATGGAGGTTATAGATCAAGCAAAAACTAAGCCAAATCATGCCATAACAGTCCATATAAAATCTCACAAGTTTGGAGCTCCAAATTTCGAACGTCATCAATATCAACAATTATAATCCAAAAATGATCTACATACTTCAAGGAGTGCAAAGAAACGAAAATGGCAAAGAATCATCAAGTATTAAGAGAGATATGTCAAAATTCAAGTACCTAGTGGAGAACTTCCACTGAGCCTTTAATCCTTGATGAATCTTCGCGAAACTCTCTAGAATCGTTCAATGATCTTCAATAAAGCTTTCTCAATTCACAATTTGGCCTGAAACGATCTAGATCTTGGAATTCACTTTTTGAGTGTTCTTCACTTTCTCAAGCTTGTTCTTGATCAACTATGCTCCAATTTTCAGAACTAGTGATTTGTGAAGGTTAAAAATCTTATATACAATGGATATGGATCAAGAGAAAGCCCAATCCTTGCCTCTAGGCCCAAAATGAATTTTCAAAATTTCACCACTTTTTGCTCTTGAAGGTACACGAAAATGGCATTGTTTTGGCTCCAAGATGATTCAATTCAACTAATAACAGCATGTGGAGTGTGAATGGTTGAGATTTGCTCCTTTTATTTGATCCAATGGCTATTTTTGATTATGTAACTTCATGGTGAAGTAATCTAAATGACAACTCCCAAAACTTGGCCTATGCTCAAAATTCTGCCAATGCCAATGTTCTTAGAATGTGATTTCCAATCAAAAAATGTACTCACATGACATATTTCCTCTAACTCAAAAAGTCAATTTTCCCTCCTTAATCCATTTGAAAAATTCCCTTTTTTAGGCCATTTTAAGTGACTTTTTGCTACAAGCCAAACCAATCCCAAATGACCACTTGGCTAGCCTAAAAATCATGTTTTAAGCAACTTTCATGTTGAACAAAATTGCATTTGACAAGTGCAAGTTGGAGATTTTGGCCTATGATTGAAAATGACCTATAATCTCACTTTCTCAAAATACCCCTGACTTGTAAACCTCATAACTTGATTTCTAAAAATCGTATGGAAGACTTCTAGTACAATTTAAAAATCTAAGATCATGAGGAACAACTTTAATTTTGTCCAAAAGTTCAGGTGAAACATCCTTCTAGGTCAAAAATAGCCTTGAAGTCAGATGATTTTCACAGACAAATTTCAGTGGCATCTGTGGACTTGTAACTTATCTGGACCATAACTTGAGTTCTATAAATCCAATGGAGGACTTCTAGTACTAAAATTAAAGGGATTCAGATGCTCTACAAGTTTCATGTTGGCCAATGATACATTTGAAACTTGTATCTTGACTTATGTGGCCTTTAAGTTAGGAACTAAGCAGGGGATTTTGCACTGAAACCCTAACTTAGCAACTTCCCACACTCTTGATTCTTCTTGATTTTATCTTGGCACAACACCACAAATGTCTTATCACATTATTTCATGAACTCCATAACCTAAAAGTAGGCCCTGATACTCTTCAATTGTCAAGTTGACCTAGAATTAATCCAGATGAAACCCTAATTGCTTGCACCTCAACTGTGGCTCTAGCACTTGACACAATGACTTGATTAAACTCTCCCATGGCCCTCTAGGAATTCTATGAGCTCCATACACATCCTCTTCTCACATTCAACATTTCACAACCAACAGAGAGTCTTCAGTTGATCCTCAAATTAGGAGAAGAGTCACACTCAAACATCTAAGCCGTTAGGCAATCAAACCACCTTCTGATGACTTTGATAACTTTTCAATTTCTAATGAAACCTCTTGCTAGGCTTCTCTAGAGAAAGAATCACAATTGATCCCCTGCTATATGCATGATAACATGATATGCAAATGATATAACTATGTAAATGTTAATGTAATGAAACATAAACCAGGTAAGAAAACGTTAAGCATATTTTGGGGTGCAACAGCTAAGCAAACGTAATAACCTAAAAGATACGGTATGTTACCTACTATCAAACGTATGATAGCCTAAGCAAAGGTAATAACAAAATAAGATACGGTATAATACCTACTATCAAACGTATGATAGCCTAAGCAAAGGTAATAACCCAAAACATATGGTATACTACCTACTATCAAACGTATGATAGCTTAAGAAAAGGTAATAACCTAATAAGATACGGCATATTACCTACTATCAAACGTATGATATCCTAAGCAAAGGTAATAACCCCAAAGATATGGTATGTTACCTACTATCAAACGTATGATAGCCTAAGCAAAGGTAATAACCCAAAAAGATACGGTATATTACCTCCTATCAAACGTATGATAGCCTAAGTAAAGGTAATAACCCAAAAGATAAGGTATGTTACCTACTATCAAATTTATGATAGCCTAAGCAAAGGTAACAACCCAATAAGATACGATATGTTACCTACTATCAAACGTATGATAGCCTAAGCAAAGGTAATAACCCAATAAGATATGGTACGTTACCTACTATCAAACGTATGATAGCCTAAGCAAAGGTAATAACCCAATTAGATACGGTATGTTACCTAGTATCAAACGTATGATAGCCTAAGCAAAGGTAATAACCTAATAAGATACAGTATATTACCTACTATCAAACGTATGATAGCCTAATCAAAGGTAATAACCCCGAAGATACAGTATGTTACCTACTATCAAACGTATGATAGCCTAAGCAAAGGTAATAACCCACAAGATACGGTATATTACCTACTATCAAACGTATGATAGCCTAAGAAAATGTAATAACCCACAAGAGATGGTATATTACCTACTACCAAACGTATGATACCCTAAGAAAAGGTAATAACCCAAAAGAGACGGTATATTACCTATTTTCAAACGTATGATACCCTAAGAAAAGGAAATAACGTAAAAGATACGGTATATTACCTACTATCAAATGTATGATTGTCTAAGCAAAGGTAATAACCCAAATGATATAGTATGTTACCTACTATCAAACGTATGATAGCCTAAGCAAGGATAATAACCCAAAACATACGGTATGTTACCTACTATCAAACGTATGATAGCCTAAGCAAACGTAATAACCCAAAAAGATATCGTATATTACCTACTATCAAACGTATAATAGCCTAAGCAAAGGTAATAACCCAAAAGATACGGTATATTACCTACTATCAGACGTATGATTGCCTAAGCAAAGGTAATAACCCAAAAGATACGGTATGTTACCTACTATTAAATGTATGATAGCCTAAGCAAAGGTAATAACAAAATTAGATACGGTATATTACCTACTATCAAACGTATGATAGCCTAAGCAAAGGTAGTAACCCAAAACATACGGTATACTACCTGCTATCAAACGTATGATAGCCTAAGCAAAGGTAATAACCTAATAAGATATGGTATATTACCTACTATCAAACGTATGATATCCTAAGCAAAGGTAATAACCCCAAAGATACGGTATGTTACCAACTATCAAACGTATGATAGCCTAAGCAAAGGTAATAACCCAAAAAGATACGGTATATTACCTCCTATCAAACGTATGATAGCCTAAGCAAAGGTAATAACCCAAAAGATAAGGTATGTTACCTACTATCAAATTTTTGATAGCCTAAGCAAAGGTAATAACCCAATAAGATACGGTATGTTACCTACTATCAAACGTATGATAGCCTAAGCAAAGGTAATAACCCACAAGATACGGTATATTACCTACTATCAAACGTATGATAGCCTAAGAAAATGTAATAACCCACAAGAGATGGTATATTACCTACTACCAAACGTATGATACCCTAAGAAAATGTAATAAACCCAAAAGAGACGGTATATTACCTACTATCAAACGGATGATACCCTAAGAAAAGGTAATAACCTAAAAGATACGGTATATTACCTACTATCAAATGTATGATTGTCTAAGCAAAGGTATCAACCCAAAAGATATAGTATGTTACCTACTATCAAACGTATGATAGCCTAAGCAAACGTAATAACCCAAAAAGATATGGCATATTACCTACTATCAAACGTATAATAGCCTAAGCAAATGTAATAACCCAAAAGATACGGTATATTACCTACTATCAGACGTATGATTGCCTAAGCAAAGGTAATAACCCAAAAGATACGGTATGTTACCCACTATCAAATGTATGATAGCCTAAGCAAAGGTAATAACAAAATTAGATACGGTATATTACCTACTATCAAACGTATGATAGCCTAAGCAAAGGTAGTAACCCAAAACATACGGTATACTACCTACTATCAAACGTATGATAGCCTAAGCAATGGTAATAACCTAATAAGATACGGTATATTACCTACTATCAAACGTATGATATCCTAAGCAAAGGTAATAACCCCAAAGATACGGTATGTTACCTACTATCAAATGTATGAGAGCCTAAGCAAAGGTAATAACCCAAAAAGATACGGTATATTACCTCCTATCAAACGTATGATAGCCTAAGCAAAGGTAATAACCCAAAAGATAAGGTATGTTACCTACTATCAAATTTATGATAGCCTAAGCAAAGGTAATAACCCAATAAGATACGGTATGTTACCTACTATCAAACGTATGATAGCCTAAGCAAAGGTAATAACCCAATAAGATATGGTACGTTACCTACTATCAAACGTATGATAGCCTAAGCAAAGGTAATAACCCAATAAGATACGGTATATTACCTACTATCAAACGTATGATAGCCTAAGCAAAGGAAATATCCCAAAAGATACGGTATGTTACCTAGTATCAAATGTATGATAGCCTAAGCAAAGGTAATAACCTAATAAGATACAGTACATTACGTACTTTCTAACGTATGATAGCCTAAGCAAAGGTAATAACCCCGAAGATACGGTATGTTACCTACTATCAAACGTATGATAGCCTAAGCAAAGGTAATAACCTACAAGATACGGTATATTACCTACTATCAAACGTATGATAGCCTAAGAAAATGTAATAACCCACAAGATATGGTATATTACCTACTACCAAACGTATGATACCCTAAGAAAAGGTAATAACCCAAAAGAGACGGTATATTACCTACTATCAAACGGATGATACCCTAAGAAAAGGTAATAACCTAAAAGATACGGTATATTACCTACTATCAAATGTATGATTGTCTAAGCAAAGGTATCAACCCAAAAGATATAGTATGTTACCTACTATCAAACGTATGATAGCCTAAGCAAGGGTAATAACCCAAAAGATACGGTATGTTACCTACTATCAAACGTATGATAGCCTAAGCAAACGTAATAACCCAAAAAGATATGGTATATTACCTACTATCAAACGTATAATAGCCTAAGCAAAGGTAATAACCCAAAAGATACGGTATATTACCTACTATCAGACGTATGATTGCCTAAGCAAAGGTAATAACCCAAAAGATACGGTATGTTACCTACTATCAAATGTATGATAGCCTAAGCAAAGGTAATAACAAAACTAGATACGGTATATTACCTACTATAAAACGTATGATAGCCTAAGCAAAGGTAGTAACCCAAAACATACGGTATACTACCTACTATCAAACGTATGATAGCCTAAGTAAAGGTAATAACCTAATAAGATACGGTATATTACCTACTATCAAACGTATGATAGCCTAAGCAAAGGTAATAACCCCAAAGATACGGTATGTTACCTACTATCAAATGTATGATAGCCTAAGCAAAGGTAATAACCCAAAAAGATATGGTATATTACCTCCTATTAAACGTACGATAGCCTAAGCAAAGGTAATAACCCAAAAGATACGGTATGTTACCTACTATCAAAACTTATGATAGCCTAAGCAAATGTAATAACCCAATAAGATACGGTATGTTACCTACTATCAAACGTATGATAGCCTAAGCAAAGGTAATAACCCAATAAGATATGGTACGTTACCTACTATCAAACGTATGATAGCCTAAGCAAAGGTAATAACCCAATAAGATATGGTATATTACCTACTATCAAACGTATGATAGCCTAAGCAAAGGTATTAACCCAAAAGATACGGTATGTTACCTAGTATCAAACGTATGATAGCCTAAGCCAAGGTAATAACCTAATAAGATACGGTATATTACCTACTATCAAATGTATGATAGTCTAAGCAAATGTAATAACCCAAAGATACGATATGTTACCTACTATCAAACGTATGATAGCCTAAGAAAAGGTAATAACCCACAAGATACGGTATATTACCTACTATCAAACCTATGATAGCCAAAAAAAAAGTAATAATCCACAAGAGACGGTATATTACCTACTACCAAACGTATGATACCTTGAGAAAAGGTAATAACCCAAAAGAGACGGTATATTACCTACTATCAAACGTATCATACCCTAAGAAAAGGTAATAACCTACAAGATACGGTATGTTACCTACTATCAAACGTATGATTGTCTAAGCAAAGGTAATAACCCAAAAGATACGGTATGTTACCTACTATCAAACGTATGATATCCTAAGCAAACGTAATAACCTAAAAAGATATGGTATATTACCTACTATCAAACGTATAATAGCCTAAGCAAAGGTAACAACCCAAAGAATACGGTATATTACCTACTATCAGACGTATGATTGTCTAAGCAAAGGTAATATCCCAAAAGATACGGTATGTTACCTACTATCAAACGTATGATAGCCTAGGCAAAGTTAATAACCCAATAAGATACGGTATATTACCTATTATCAAACTTATGATAGCCTAAGCAAAGGTAATAACCCAAAACATATGGTATACTACCTACTATCAAATGTATGATAGCCTAAGCAATGGTAATAACCTAATAAGATACGGTAAATTACCTACTATCAAACGTATGATAGACTAAGCAAAGGTAATAACCCCAAAGATACGAGATGTTACCTACTATCAAACGTATGAGACCCTAAACAAAGGTAATAATCCAAAAAGATACAATATATTTCCTCCTATCAAACGTATGATAGCCTAAGCAAAGGTAATAACCCAAAAGATACGGTATGTTACCTACTATCAAACGTATGATAGCCTAAGAAAAGGTAATAACCCAATAAGATATGGTATGTTACCTACTATCAATCGTATGATAGCTGATACACCCCAAAATTTGACCAATATTTCTTCACCTAGCTTATGTTTCATTTCATTCACATTAGCATTATCATTTGCATTTCATTGACATGTATGCAGGAGATCAAAGGGTATGATTACCAATTAAGAGCTATACAAGACTATGAAGCTAGCTAAGAAGGTTATTCAAGTGTTCAAGGATTGATATCCTTGTCAAAGAAATTAAAAGAACCCCAGGTAGAGTGATTGAAGCCAAGTGTGTAGGTCTCCTAACTTGAGAGTTGTGGGAAGCCATCAGATGATTCTGAGGTCATGGAGATAGACTTGAGGTCTTGAGAGAGCTCATGAGAAGTGTTGAAGATCAGTTTGAAGCCTAGACAGGTCATTGTGCAAGAATAAGAAGCCTCAACCATGATTGGTGCAGCTAGGGTTTGACTGGGTCAACCCTAAGTCAACTGATGATTTGAAGAAGGTTGATACCTAATTCAAGAGCCATGTGATCATGGATTGATACATTGAGATGTTATAAGGATGATTCCAAGTTTAACTCGTCATGATTGAAGAGTTTGAGAAGTTTCAAGCTAGGATTTCTAAGGCTTGACAGTGTAAAATCCCCTAGTTTGACCCCTATCTTCAAGACAGTTTAACTCAAGATATGATTGTCATCTCATCTTGACCCCAACATGATTATTGTAGGGCATGATCTTAGCTTTAATTTTAGTACTAGAAGTCCTTGATAGGATTTGTAGAACTCAAGTTATGGCTTTGACAAGTTACAAGTCATCTGAGGCATGTGAATTTAGAGCTTGAAAGTTGCCCAACTTGCATGGCACTTTTTCCCTAGAATGATGATTCCTATGAACTTTTGGTCAACATGCATGTTTTTCCTTATTCTCTTAGCTTTCTAAAGAGTACTAGAAGTCCATGATTGGATTTGTAGAACTCAAGTTATGGCTTTGACAAGTCAAGGGTATTTTGGGAAGTTGTGATTATGGCTCATTTTTTGTTATGGGTCATTTTCACCAACTTAGACACCTCAAATGAAATTTTTTTCAACTTGAAATTTGCTCAAAAAAGGGTTTTAACCTTACCCTTGTATCAAGGAGACATTGAAATGGCTCAAGGAAGGACTTGGTTCAAGGAGTTGTGAAAAAGGAAGGATTAAAGGCATTAAATGACCAAAAAATTCAAATAAATCATTTTGTGTGCAAATGGGGCAAAGTAACATCATTTTTTGAATGGAAAAAGCATTTTAGAAACTTTGGCAATGTTAAAATTCTGGTTTGAGTCCATTTTTATGCACTTTTACTTTTTTTCTTCATGATGAAGCAACATAATCAACATGAACCATTGGATTGCAAACAAGGAAATAATCATAACAAATCAGTTCAATATCTCATGAGATGAAGATTCCGAGTGTTTTCATGCCCAAACAGAGTGCAAATCTTGACTGTGCATATGAGAGTTTGAAAGAGAAATTGAAATTGCAAAATCTCATTTAGAAGCTTACAGAACTTTCTAGACATTTCCATTGACTTCTATATAAGATTTGGAGTGTATTCAGCCAGTTTTTTGGAGAAGATTGAGGCTGGTTGCAGAAAGAGCAAATGAAAACTCAGAGCTGCAACTCAAGATCGTGTTCTTGGATTGAGTTAAAATCAGAGCAAATTGAGGTGTGCATTAGCTTCAGAGGAAGATTTGGAGTGAATCTGGATCATATTGGAGGAAGAATCGAGCAAGGATTGTACCTGTTCTTCATCTGAAACCAGGTTTGTACCAATCAAAATTTTGCTTAATTTATGGAGAGATAGCTAGAAATCTTTAGGGGGTTAGGTTCATAGCATGACATATATGGATTTTGGTACAAGAAATTGAGGAATAGAGACACTTTAGGTCATGGATCATTTTCTGTTGAGACGGATTTCTTGTGATTCTTGGAGAGATATTCATGATTGGATAGTGGAGATTAACCTCTGAAGAGTGTAGAATACATTAGGATCATTATTTTTGAGAATTGTGATGATCAAGAATTGGTGTGTTTCTGAAAATCCTATCGTGTTTTAAGTTAGAGCAAGAGTTAGGAAATTTGGATGATGGATTCGTGTTCAGGAGAAAAAACTGAGTGAGATGATGATTTGTTTTGTTGTTTTTGATGACCTGTGATGAGCACTTCACCGGAGAAGACGGTGGCGCTGCAGCTCAGGCCACCGTCTGGAGAATTCACTCCATCAGTTTGAATTTCGGGGACGATGCATGAGAGTCGTTGGATGAGTGTTTGACCTTTGTCTCAGGCAAGCAATGGAAGGCCACAATTCGCTTACAAACTCTGAAGAGTGAGTTGAGAATGAAACGCACTGTTTCATTAATTGGAAGGCAGTGGGCTTAGTAGTTTTATTGATATTCACACCCCCGTTTTGGCCCAAATCCTGGAATGAACTGATGTTAATTGCTATTTGATACGCAGGTTTTATTATTCTCTTGTATTTTCGTTTATTTTACACATTGCATATAGTTTGAAATTAATTCATAATAAATAGGAAAATAACTCAATTTGATCCCGGTTTTTTTCCCTTGACTCATGAATGAGTCTAGAATTTTAGGAAATTAAGAGTTTAGGAATTCATGCATTTTTTATTTTAATTGCATTTGTTGTATTTTAATTGATATTAATTTCATTATGGTTGATACCTTGTCTTGCTGATTTTTGTGTGATCACTTGGTGATGATTTTGAGCTGATTTTTTGTGTGTAGCTAGTTTAGACATGTATGCTCCTCTAGTAATTTTCTCACATTTTTGTGAAGAAGTTTAGGGCTGTTTTTGTATTGGAACTTTAGGTGCTCTTGTTTTAGGGTTTAACCTTGGTACCCCATAGTTTAGAATTTAATTCTAGGACTTTTTTGATGATTTGATCTCTGGAATTAACATGATAGAGTCATGATTGACTTAGGTTCCCATAGTTATTTTTGTAGGATTTTACAATTGGTTTTAGTATTTTAGTTGGAATTAACTTTAGTACTAGGTTTTAGGTGATCCTAACTTGCTAACTCAACTAGAATGATTTCTTTAGTTCCCTTAGATTAGGGTTTTGTTTCTCTTGCTCTTGGATGATGATGAAGGCTTGTGTGGGCTGCTGTGGAATGCATGGTGGAGTTTGGACTTGAAGTTTGCTCTTCCTTTGGTGTAGTTTGTTTAGGGTTAATGATTAGGGTTTTAGGGAGATCTCTTTGAATAGATTTTCTTCCTTCATGAAACATGGAAGATGTTGATCACTTCCATTCCTCCCTATAATGTAAGGTCCCATTGTGAAGGCCTCATCCCTCCTTTGGTAGGATGAGTGGCTCCTCACAAACTAGTAGAACCTTTGAGGGTTCCTTTCCTTGGTGGTGGAGTTCTTAGAGGTGACCTTTGGTCTTCACTTTGCTCACCACTATCCACACCTTGCTCTTGTTAGATGAATCTTTCTCCCTTTCTAGAGGATTGAGTTCCTTTTTAGAAGATTGAAGATGTTAGAGGTTGCACTTCCCTGTGTTTCAAGATTTCCCTTGAAGCTGAGGCTTCAAGATCAAGAAGAACAAGTTGATACTTGTGTGAAGAAAATCAAATTGAGATTGAAGAAAGAGTTAAAGCTTGAAGTTGGAGAACAAGTTGATACTTATGTTTGATGCATTGAAAGCTTGAAGAAGCAAGTTGATACTTGCTATTGAAGATGAGAGCCTTGAAGAACATTTACAGACTGAGGACTGAGTTGCTGTCAGAGGATTGCTTTGATGTGAAGCTGTGGAAGCTGTTGATCTGCTTTCTTTATTATCTGTTTACTTTTTGTGCAACTGTATTGATGTGACTTGTTTGATTTGCTTGATGCATTAGAATAAGTTCATGTTTATATTGTGTTAAGCTAGGAGCATGATTGCACTAGAGGTTGAGTTGCTCCCTCTGCTTGTATTGTTACTGTATGGCTTTGCTTGCGGGTATTCGTTAGAGCCCTGCTCCCTGTCGCTTGCGCGAAAATAAGGTGCCCGCACAACAGAAAAGTCGCCACCTTTCGTTATTTATCCCTCTGAGCGGGAAAGGAAACGATCGGAAAAACCTGACGATAAAGGGTAAGACAAGGTCATCGCAACCATTGTCTGGGTTCGGGAGTCGGTTACGCAAGGGGAAGGTATTAGCACCCCTCACGTCCGTCGTACTCGACGGGATCCTCGCTTGTTGTGTTTACTTGGACGAGCTGGTTTTATTCTATCTACCTATCAAGGCTGGCTGAAAAAGAAAAGAAAATGACTCGGCAAAGCGTCGCACTTTATGCCTACGTATTCTCATCAGAGAATGAGAAATCAGAGTCAACGTAGTTCGGCCTACGAAGGGTTATGGGGGAAGGTAGCTCGCCAAGACATCGCCATCTTGTGCCTATGTACTCTCAACAGGTATGAGAGATCAGAGCTCACGTAGTTCGGGAAACTACGGTTTATTTCCTCTCTTTTACGAAAGAAGTGTTTTTTATTGTGTTTGCGATTTCAACCGCACTAGAGACTGTGACCTGAGAGTGAATGCGTCGCATGTCACCCAAAGGGTACCATACTAAACATCCAGACTGTGGAAAAGAAACTCTCCCACAATCCTTTCTCAGATAGCTTAAGGCTCGTAAAGTACGAAAGAAATCATTCCTGATTACTGTATCTTAAAATGTTTTGAGATGAGAAGAGAACCGGCCCAACTAGGAGGGAGACTATCAAGTCCTACTGTTGTCATGCCATGGATTCATCCTATGGTTGAGGTTTGAACAGGGAACTCCTAGAAGTTGTCATGCATAGGTTTCAACCTAAAGTTCTATCATCAAATCCTTATCAAAGGAAATGAGAGTCCTAAGGGATCATGTCAATGATACACCAAAACAGACAACGCATCAGCTTTACAGTAAAATGCATGCAATGCAAGTGAGGGAGGAAAGGTGTGTGAGGCATCAGCCTCCACAAGCTCATCTCAACCTCAAGCCAGAATAGATAACAGTAATCATACTGAAATATAAAACAACATGCTATCAAACAATAAACAGTAAACTGCAATCATACAGATAAAAATGAAATGAAATGCCATCAGGCAAACAAACCACATGGGCAAGGGAGCTGGGCTCTACCGAATACCCGCAAGCAAAGCCACACAGTAACAATACAAGCAGAGGGAACAACTCAACCTCTAGTGCAATCATGCTCCTAGATTCTACCTATTCTAGTTATGAACTTATTCTAATGCATCAAGCAAGTCAAACAAAACACATCAATACAGAAAAGAAAAAGAAGAGAACAGATCAACCCCTCTCTCAACTCCAAGCCTCAGCTTCTCCCAACATCAACTCAGTCTTCATACTTCAATCACTCTTGCCAAACATCAGTTTGCTTTTCCAGGTTTCAACCCTACAACATAAGTTTCAACTTATCTTCTCCTTTAAGCCTCAGCTTCTTGATCAGCACCACCTTCAGGTTTCACTTTCAATCATGAGTATCAACTTGGTTCCTTCTGCTCTTCAAGCTTCAGCTGGAATGGCACTACTCATGGATTCATCCTCTTCAATGCTCTTCATTGAAGTCTTCATCTTCAAACTCAGGCTCTGCATCTCTCAAGACAATCAAACCAGAGAAAATCACTTACTGGATGAGCTGGGGGATGTTGAACTGCTTATTGACCACCAAAGGTGACCTATAAGGGTTCAACATCAAAGGAATGGTTCCCTCAAAAGTTCTACTCCCTAGGTACATCACTTATCCCTCCAAAGGAGAGAGGTGTATACCATGGAAGGACTTTGAATCGCATGGACGAATGGAGGTGACAGATACCATCCATGTTTAAGAAAGAAGTTATCTAAGTCTAAACTCTTCCTAATCCTTAACCCTAAAATAATAACAAAAGAAAATAAGACCAAGCTCTCAAGCTCCTCAATGCATCTTCAAGTCTTATACAATGCTCCTCAATGCTCTTTAGAACAAGATCAAGCTCTCCAAGTCCACAAAGCAAAGCAACTAAAGCAAACATGCCCTAAAGGCAACACAAACAATCAACCATAACAAAAATCAACTAAAAATAGCATACTACTATATTAAATCCTAATATAATTTCTAAGGGATCCTACATACCTACCCTTAAGACCCATATATGCCCCATAGTCTAAATTGTCCTAAAAACCCAAAATCTAAAGTTATTATGGACCTATGTTGAAGTTTTAACCTAATTCTACACAACCTAATAGCATCTAATCAAAAGTATCCTAAAAATCATCACAAAAATATGGAATTAATCCAGGGGGAAACTAAAACCTATATCTAACTATTCTAAAAAGAATGAATTAAAAATATTAAGGGAGCTACCTAAACTAAATTCTACAAAATCATATATCAATATAAAAGAATTAAAAAGCAATAAAATAAGAAAATATGCAAAAAATACTAAAATGCATGATATGAAAAATATTTTTATTTGATATTTTTCTAGACAAAAATATGAAAAGGGAGAAAAAACTCCCATGAAAAAATATTGATTTTTCCATTTAATATGACTTTTACAAGATTAAAATAAAAATGGAGAAAAATAAAATGCAAATATGACAATGGGGTGCAATCAGCAAATATATCCAGTTCAATATATTGATGGGCTCAAGACGTGGGGTGCAGAAAGTAAGCGCGCCTGGGCCCAATATTAATCAAAAAAAACAATTGGAAAAATAAAGAAAAAAGAAAAGGGCGCGGTGTGAAGAGTAATCAAATTCAGTGTAATATGCACATGGGCCTTGGAGTGGGGTGTGGGTATCAAAGATTCACTTAAGCCCAACATGCCAGGTTTAATGAAACGCGGCGTTTCGCCGTTTCTGAATTCCCTCCAAACGCGAGATTGAATATGGACCGTGGGATTAGCTTTCAAGTCAAGTGGTCAGCGTGCATCCAACGGGCTGTGAGTCTTCTTCTTCCTTGGACCTAGGGTTTGCAGAAACACCATGGAAACTCAGAGTTCATGCACCAAACTTCTACCAACTCGTGTTGCCTCAAATCAGCACCAAATCTCAAGATTTAAAACACAAAGTTGATCCATTTTTCTCCCTGAACACGATCCTAGTCTTGAAATGCATTGAAATGGCCTCTAGCATGCAACCCGATAGTGCAACTCCATTAATCCCAAAATATGATCAATCCTCAACCTCAACCAAACTCAAATTTCTTTACATCAAAATGCTTATCACGTTTCCCTAGTCAAAACTAGCTATTAATCTTGCCTTATCACTCATTATATAACACGTTCTTACTCATCCAAGAAATGGTAGCCATAACTGAAACTTCATCAAATGCTCCCTAAGTCTTCAAAATTGATCACCTAGTTGTCTCTAGCAGTTCTACACTAATAACTTAACCTAACCATGCCTAAATTATGAGGTGAAAGAGATTTTGCAAACCTGGCTTCTTGATATGGTAGATGATGAAATCCTTGCTTTCAAGGCTTGAAACTCGTCAAGAATGATCCTTGGATGATGAATCTTCTACTGTTTGCAAAAATTCTGAGGGAGAGAGCTTGTACTCCAAGATTCGATGATAATTGCTTCTTTGCAAATCCAATGTGAACACCTTCAATCTTCCATCAATGGAGCTTCAATTCAGCATGCACACACTCAGAAGGATCTATGGAAAAGGTTTGTGGAGAAAAAATGGAGGGAAATGAAGAAGAATGAAGAAATTGAATGTGACTTGCAATGGAGGATTTTGGATCTCACTCTCTTCTCTACACCAATTAACACCAAACTTGCATCTGAGCAAGTTGCATTTGTTATATAGAGAGGTTTAGAATCATCTAGAACCCCCTAGAACAATCCAATGAGAAATTGAAGTTTTCATGTCATGGTATTTTGAATTCTCATTCTCCTTACATGGTATCTCATGCCAAACCTCCCATAACCTTGGTAACTGACTTGAATTTATCCCCACATGAGATTTAGGGTTAGTTACAATGCATAACCAATGTGCTTGTTAAGCTTTGCCTTGTTTTGGTTTGGTACCTTAAGATGCAAGTAATCAAATTCCAAAGCAGCCCTATGATGAAAGCCTCAAATCAAAATTGTGGATGAACCATTGTTCTTAGAATGTCATTTGGAGTCAAAATGACCTATTACATGACATGGTTTGGACTTATAACTTGGGATTTCCATTTTTCAAATTCACTTGAATTAACTTATGTCTCATTTTTTAGGCCATTTTTATCACTTTTTGATATGAGCCTTTTCAACATCTCATGACCTCCCTTCTAGCCTTAAAACATCATTCTAAGCAAGTTTGATGTTGAAGATTTTTCCATTTGAAGCTTGGAAGTAGGAGATATGGCCTTATGCTTGAAATGACCTATAACCTCCAAATGACCAAAATGCCCTTGACTTGTCAAAGCCATAAGTTGAGTTCTACAAATCCTATCAAGGACTTCTAGTACTATCTAGAAAGCTACGAAGATGCTCTTCAACATTCATGTTGACCAAGAGATCATAGGTATCATCCTACTAGGGCAAAAGTTGTCTGGAAGTTGGGTGACTTTCAAGGATCCAGATTCACATACCTCAGATGACCTGTAATTTGTCAAAACCATAACTTGAGCTCTACAAATCCTATAAAGGACTTCTACTACTCAAATTAAAGCTAAGAACAAGCTCTAAAACATTCATGTTGTGGGGAAGATGAGATGACAATCACATCTTGAGCTACATTGCCTTGAAGATAGGGATCAAACTAGGGGATTTTACACTGTCAATCCTTAGAAACCGTAGCTTGAAACTTCTCAAACTCCTCAATCATGATGAGTTGGTATAGGAATCATCCTTATAGTATCTCAATACATCATTCCATGATCACATGGCTCTTGGATTAGGTCTCAACCCTCTCCAAATCTTCAGTTGACCTAGGGTTGACCCAGTCAAACCCTAATTCCACCACTCCTGGCTGAATCTTCTGAATTCTTGTACAATGACCTCTCTAGGCTTCATGATGGCTTTCAAGACATCTCATAAGCTTTCTCAAAGCTTTAAGTCCATCCTCATAGTCTCAGAATCATCTGAGGAGCACCCACAACTCTCAAGTTATGAGGCACACAACCTTGGTTTCAACCAATTCCTCTGAGGATCTCTTGGGTTCTCTGACAAAGGTATCAACCTTTGGACATTGCAATAACTTTCTTGGCTAACTCCATAGCCTCATATAACTCTTTATGGGTAAATAAATGTTGGTCAAATTTTGGGGTGCGAGACGGTTGAATACCAATAAACCCGGAAATTTGCCCCTATTCAAACGGCTTGAACCTGACTGGGTGAGAAGCGAACGGCTCTCAGCCAATCAAGGTGCGAGACGGTTGAATACCAATAAACCCGGAAATTTGCCAACTGCACGAGCACACGGTACCCTGCGGGAACAAATCTTCGAACACTGGAATAGTAGCTGCACGACAACTAGCTGGAGAAATACTGATCTGACATCGCCGTCAGTTATCCACATTAAATTCCTCTGACATTGTCACCAGACAATCAAAACATCCAACATCGCCACTGGAAAACTAACTCACCTAACATCGCCGCCAGAAATAACCATCCAACATCGCCGCTGGAGAACTAAATCATCTGACATCGCCGTCGGAGAACAAAACACCCAACATCGCCGCTGTAAAACTAAACTACCTGACATCGCCGCCAGAACCAAACATCCAACATCGCCGCTGGAGAACCAAAGAACCTGACATCGCCGCCAGAAGCAAACACAATTCTGAGAAACACCCAACATCGCCGCTGGAAAACTAACTCACTTGACATCGTCGTCAGACCACTAAAGCACCCAACATCGCCGCTGGAGGACTAAATCACCTGACATCGCCGTCCGAAACAAGCAAGTATCCAACATCACCGCCGGAAACAAACATAACCCTGGGAAATACCCGACATCGCCGTCAAGTACTCAAAATAATTTGACATCGCCGTCAACTTTCAACACCGTCTGACCTCACCGTCAACAACAAACATCCAACATCGCCGCTGGAAACAAACATAACCTGACCTCACCGCCAGAAAACAACCATCCAACATCGCCGCTGGAGAACCAAAGATCTGACATCGCCGTCAGGGTGAAGAAAATCCATTGGGGAATTGGTCACACGGTAACCGGTAGTACATAGTCGATCATGCCATCAGGCATCCAAAGAAACTGTCGGGCATCCGCCGGACTTCAACCATCAGGTTGATCATGCCATCAGGCATTCAAGGAAATTTTCAGGCATCAGCCGGACTTCAACCATCAAGTTGATCATGCCATCAGGCATCCAAAGAGATCGTCGGGCATCAGCCGGACTTCAACCATCAGGTTGATCATGCCATCAGGCATCCAAAGAGATCGTCGGGCATCAGCCGGACATCATCAACAAGTCGGGAATAGAACTCTTGGTCAATCATGAGCCAACTGGGAATATCTAAACCAATGCCATCAGGCACTCCGCATCAGCTGAGAGAACTGCTTCATTAACACGGGCAGTCTTCAATCATGGAGTCTTCAAGGGAGTTTCAACTTCGCCGTCGGAAACCTGCTGGGGAGGATGCTTCGCCGCTGGGGAAATCCGGAGAACTATCAATTAACTCCGCTCCGGGGGGGTCCGGAAATCATTCTGGAGGAATCAACTCTGGTGAGGACTTCAAGAATCATCTTGAACAAATAACTCTGTCGGGGTCCTTCAAGAATCATCTTGAACTGATAACCATTCTGAGCAAACACTCTGCTGGGGATTCCAGGAATCGTCCTGGGCAACTCTTGCCGGGGACAAACCAATCATGGCTTGAGCAGCCTCCAAGGATTCGGCTCTCTTGGGGCTTCAGGAATCACCCTGGGCAACCTTCACTAGGGGCTCTACTGGGGTCTTAAGAATCATCTTAAGCAAACGGCCCTGCTGAGGAATTCAAGAATCATCTTGAACTGAAGACTTCGCTGGTGATCCCAAAAATCATCTTGAGCAGGCGACTTCGTTGGGGAGAACGTCAGGAATCATCCTGAGCAACTGATCCTTCGGTAGAACACATGCAAAACAAGAACGGTAGCAACCTATATCATGTTTATTATGCATATGCTTCGGCGCCATGCTCCACACAGTGGAAATGCTATGCGTTTATGATAAATGCTATGCAATCATGCATAATGATGCGGTCCCATCAGCAAAATAAATGCCGAGGGGGGAATCCTCCTGTCAAGGAGAAAGAACTACTCAGATAGAGAAATCGTCCTGCTGAGGAGAACATGGACACGCCAATATCAATTGGACTCTGCAGGGGACACAACTTCACTTGACTGCTGCGGGGGAAACAACTTCAGTTGACTACTGCATGGGGACGAAGCTCTACGAGAACTTGGACCTGCTGAGGGAAAACGATGTCAATCGCAGGAGTAAACTGTGTGGCCGTCTCGGCTACTCTTCTGGGGGTAAGACTCTGTGGGAAAACAACTTGAGCTGCTCAACACTCCACTGGGAAAAAACCAATCATGGTCTGATCAACTTCCAAGGATTCGGCTCTCTTGGGGTATCTGCAAACTCGGCTGAGGAAGGAGAATTCATTCTGCTTCGCTAGAGAGTATAACTCTGGGGGAAATACAGCATCATCAGTTCAACGCTCTGCTGGGGAAAACCAATCATGGTCCCCACTGCTTCACTGGAGAGGGTACGACACTGTGGGAATCTCAATTCCGCTGGGGAAGAAGGAATCATCCGACTTCGGGGGAGAGTACAACTCTGGTGGGGAATTTCAATTCCGCTGGAGACTTCAGTCTAGCACCATCAGTTGCTGCATACTTCGGCGTACGAACAGTTTTCTACGAAACCTGCACTTGTGACCCGGTGCGGGGGAAAGAAATCATGTTTCGGCGCTTGACTCAATTGAGGAGGTGACGTTCCTTCAGGACGCATCTGCTTGGGGAAGAGAATCATCTCTGCATGGGGAGACATATCAATGCTCACGATCTCGCATTCAGACTCTGCGGGGAGAGGCTACTGAACTCTGCTGGAGAAAAAGGAATCATCCTGCTTCCGGATGCGCACGGCGCACTGTCTGGAATATGCTACACCTGTAACAACACAAACAAACAGACAAGATACCCTTCTCAAAGGGACCTATCAAGGTTATTATCTCGTGACAATATCCAAGTATTTAATTGTTTCAACAATCAGTGGCCTAGGCCCGTAAGTTTATGTATGCGCATTTTATCAAAAACGTCGGCGTTCTTTTCCGCAAACAAAACAGATAAATGCTAAACAGGCAAACAGAATTGCTGAATAGTATGCATTTTATTGATAACAAACCCCTGAATGGGTAAAAATGTTTTACAACAGAGGCAAGCTCCTGGAATGAGGAAGCCGCGAAAAAATAAAACATAAATATACATCAGTATATACAAATGTCGGCGATGAGGCGTAGACGAACACCATGAGTTGATGCTTCTATGACCCACTCGACTTCGATACTTCTCCGACGCTTCAGCTTCGGAAGAGATTGATTCAGATAAACGGCCCTCAGGTCCTCCAAACCACTAAACAATAAAAGTCCACACGCGGAACGCAGTCATTTGCTTTTTCAAATCCCTAACTTTTGCGTGAACCGCCCTTTGCGGGTTTGCAGTTCACCGGGATACCCTTTTTTGCCGAAGCCGCCCAATGTAGGTTTTCGACTTCACGGGTGTACATTTTTTCAATATATCCCTAATTTTTGCCCGAACCTTTTATTCTGTTTTTGGTTCGCCGGGATGCCCCTTTTTTGCCTGGACTCTTCTTTTTTTGTCCAGCGGGTCGCTTTCAAGCAAAGTATTTTTTAACTGCGTCCGCGTTCACCGGGGATGCAAAATGTTCACCATCCTTCGTGGATAACAACAAAGCTCCTCCCGAGAAGACCTTGCTGACTACGTATGGACCTTCGTAATTCGGAGTCCACTTGCCCCGGTGATTGGAGTGTGGAGGAAGAATCTTCTTCAGGACGAGATCACCCGTCTGAAAGCTTCTAGGATGCACCTTCTTATCATAAGCTTTCTTCATTCGGCTGTGGTACAGACGACCAAATGCAATCGATGCTAACCTCTTCTCATCCATTAGGCTGAGTTGGTTCAGACGATTTGTAATCCATTCTGCCTCGTCGAGTTTCACATCAACCAAAACTCGCAAAGAATGGTTCTCCACTTCTAACGGTAGGACAACTTCCATACCGTACACTAAGGAGAAAGGAGTTGTCCCGGTCGATGTACGCACCGTCGTACGATAACCGTGCAGTGCAAACGGCAGCATCTCGTGCCAATCTTTGTATGTCACAACCATCTTCTGAACAATCTTCTTTATGTTCTTATTGGCTGCTTCAACGGCGCCATTCATCTTCGGCCGGTAAGGAGATGAGTTATGATGTTCAATCTTGAAACTCTGGCATAGCTCCTTCATCATCTTGTTATTCAGGTTCAAACCATTGTCAGTAATGATCCGCTCGGGAATTCCGTAACGACAAATGATGTCCCTCTTTATGAATTTAGCCACTACCTGCTTGGTCACATTAGCATATGAGGCTGCCTCCACCCACTTGGTGAAGTAGTCGATAGCTACCAGAATGAAGCGATGACCGTTAGATGCAGTGGGCTCGATCTTGCCTATCTTGTCGATGCCCCACATGGAGAACGGCCACGGGGAGGACATGACATTCAACGGGCACGGCGGCACATGAACTTTATCAGCATAAATCTGGCATTTATGACATCTCTTCGCGAATCTAAAGCAATCCGACTCCATCGTCAGCCAGTAGTATCCTGCTCTCAGGATCTTTCTCGTCATAGCATGCCCGCCGGCGTACGTACCAAATGTGCCTTCATGGACTTCTTCCATGAGCATACTCACCTCTTTCTCATCTACACATCTGAGTAGCACGAGATCGTGGTTTCTCTTATACAACACTCCATCAGGATTGAGATAAAAATTGCCAGACAGCCTCCTTAGAGTCTTCTTATCCTGGGTTGACGCACCCGCAGGATATTCCTTAGTCATAAGGAAAGTCTGGATGTCATGGAACCATGGCTTGCCGTCGGCGGCTTCCTCGATTGCAAAGACAAATGGCGGTCTATCAAGACGCGAAAGGACAATTCTTGGAGCCTCATTCCAAAAATTGACTTTATACATTGAAGCCAACGTGGCTAAGGCATCAGCCATCTGATTTTCAGCCCTGGGCACATGATGGAGTTCCACTCGATCAAAGAACGGAAGTAGCCTTCTGGCATAATTCATGTACGGCACCAAATTCGATTGACGAGTCTCCCACTCCCCTTAAATTTGGTTGATTACAAGCGCTGAGTCACCATATACGTCTAGATTCTTGATTCTCAAATCAATTGCCTCTTCTAGACCCATGATGCATGCTTCGTACTCCGCCTCATTGTTGGTGACTGGAAACGTCAGTCTCGCAGTGAACGGGATATGGGATCCGTGGGGAGTCGTGATGATAGCCCCGATGCCACTTCCATAGGAATTAACCGCTCCATCGAATATCAACTTCCACTGGGATTTCCTATCTGGCCCCTCGCCGGGCAGCGGCTCATCGCAATCCTTCGCTTTGAGAAACATAATATCCTCGTCAGGGAATTCGAACTTCATCGGCTGGTAGTCCTTGATCGGCTGTTCGGCAAGGTAATCAGACAATACGCTTCCCTTGATGGCCTTCTGGGACACGTACTGGATATCATATTTTGTTAACACCATTTGCCATCTGGCAATCCTGCCTGAAAGAGCCTGCTTCTCGAAGACGTACTTGATTGGATCCATCTTCAAAATTATCATAGTGGTATGATTGAGCATGTACTGTCGTAGACGTTTGGCAGCCCAAGCTAGTGCATAACACGTCTTCTCCAGCATCGAGTATCGAGATTCACACTGAGTGAACTTTTTACTCAAGTAGTAAATGGCATGGTCTTTTCTGCCCGTCTCGTCGTGCTGACTGAGAACACACCCCATACTATTCTCCAGAACCGCCAGGTACATGATTAAAGGCCGTCCAGCCACTGGGGGTATCAAGATTGGAGGTTCTTGAAGATACTGCTTTATCTTGTCGAATGCCTTCTGGCAATCTTCATTCCAAGTAATTTCCTTATCTTTCTTTAAAAGCTTGAACATTGGTTCACACGTGGTCGTGAGCTGAGAGATAAACCTTGCAATGTAGTTTATTCGGCCCAAGAAACCACGAACTTCTTTTTCTATTTTCGGCGCTGGCATTTCTTGAATGGCTTTTATTTTCGCAGGATCAACCTCGATCCCTCGTTCGCTAACGATAAACCCCAGTAACTTTCCGGATCGCACTCCGAAAGTGCCTTTGTTAGGATTCAGCCTCAACCTGAATTTCCTAAGCCTCTCAAAAAGCTTCAATAAGTTGACCAGATGCTCTTCCTCCGTTTGGGACTTCGCAATCATGTCATCAACATAGACCTCGATCTCATGATGAATCATATCATGAAACAAAGTTACCATAGCTCGTTGGTAAGTGGCCCCTGCGTTCTTCAGACCGAAGGGCATTACCTTATAGCATAATGTCCCCCAGGGGTGATAAACGTCATTTTCTCCATGTCCTTCGGCGCCATCTTGATCTGGTTGTAACCGGAGAAGCCATCCATGAACGAAAACACGGAGAACTGGGCTGTGTTGTCGACCAACACATCGATATGAGGCAGCGGGAATTCATCTTTAGGACTCGCCCTATTCAAATCCCGATAATCGACGCACATGCGTACCTTACCGTCCTTCTTCGGTACAAGCACTATGTTGGCGACCCACGGAGGGTAAGTGGTGACCGCTAAGAAGCCAGCATCAAGCTGTTTCTGCACTTCTTCTTTGATCTTAACGGCCATATCTGGTCTCGTCCTCCTAAGCTTCTGCTTAACGGGAGGGCAATCTTCTCGCAGCGGCAAGTGTTGGACCACGATGTCCGTGTCAAGTCCGGGCATATCTTCGTATGACCAAGCAAAGACGTCACTATACTCTCGAAGCATCTCGACCAATCTATGCTTGACATCGCTCTGCAATGCAGCCCCTATTCTGACATTTCTGACGAGCTCTTCAGAACCCAGATTTACGATCTCAATCTCCTCCTCGTGAGGCAAAATAACCTTTTCCTCTTGTTTCAACAAGCGGGCCAACTCTTCAGGAAGGTATTCGTCCTCATCACTCTCTTCCTCGGCTTGATAGATCGGGCAATCGAAGTCGAAGTGAGCCGTAGAAGGTCCGGAGTCGATGTCATCTGTTATGTGGATCCTGCAATAACAAGGGTTAAGTTTAAAACAAGAATATGCAGGTTAGCACAAACCCCATTGCCATTTTGTTATTTTTCAAAACAAATATAAAACAGGAATAACAGAGAACACAATAATTGAATACGAAGAAAACGCCTTTGATTTATTAACAAAATGCATGTACATAATCCAACAAGGCCCTGACAATAAAACCGCTGTGCCCCGGGTAGGACATAGGGTTGTACAATGATTGAAAAAAGTAAATCATTACTCTTCACTTGTCAGCTGGATGATATCCTTGATGGTCCAATTGTTGAGGCGCTCGCCCGACTTGCTTGGCTGAATCCAAGAGTCGAGATCACAATCGCTATCCCCCCTGTCTTTAGACGCCGCGTTGATGCTTTCGAAGATCACGCCGCCACTGGTAAATAGGATCGGCCCCTTACCCCGTGACGCACTACTAGACGAAGAAGAAGAAGCTTCATCTTCAGGAGAATACCCCAATCCAAACTTATCCTGGTTGTTCGGTATCTCCAAAATATGCCCCCAGCCTGGGGTGGATTTGGCTTGGACAACGGCCCGAGCTTCTTTGAATGAGGAGAGATTCATCTCTAGCTTCTCTGTGGCGACAGGAGCTACCTCTTTCACCCTGACGGCTTCAAACGCTTGGCAGAGAGTTTCATGGATTTCGCCATCCATTTCAACATACTTAAAGGATGACAAATGGCTCACCATTATGTCCTCCTCACCGCACACGGTTACAATGCTTCCCCCGACAGCATATTTGAGCTTTTGGTGCAACGTGGAAGTCACGGCACCAGCAACATCGATCCATGGCCGGCCCAAGAGGCAACTGTAGGCAGGCATGATGTCCATGATATAAAAGACCATGTCGAACGTTTCCGGACCAACTTAAATCGGCAGGGTCAACTCTCCTCAAATGTGGCGCTTAGTTTCTTCAAATGCTTTCACCACCAGATCACGGGGCGTGCAAAGCAATCCACGAGTGTCCAACTTCATTAATGCCTTCTTCGGAAGAACATTCAGCGACGAACCCGTGTCCACCAGGACGTGCGACATGATTGTGCCTCTGCACTCTATCGAGATGTGCAAGGCGCTGTTGTGATCTCTCCCTTTAGGCGTCAACTCTAAATCTGTGAAACCTAGCCCATTTCCAGCATTAACGTGGGCTACCACCTCTTCTAGCTGATTCACTGATATCTCTTGCGGTACGTAGGCAGCGTTCAATACCTTCAGTAGCGCGTTGCGGTGTGCTTCAGAACACAGCAACAAGTTGAGAATAGAAATCTTCGACGGCGTCTGATGGAGATGGTCTATAATCTTGTAGTCGCTCTTCTTGATTAACCGCATAAACTCCTCGACATCTTTGACCAGTAAATCTTTCTCTACCCCACACGGGACTTCTTCGACGACTTTGCTTTTACCCTTATCGGCCGCATCAGCTCTAACCGCTTTCTCTGCCACGACTTCCGGCGGTGAAAACACTCTTCCGCTACGGGTAATACCACTGATTCCTGCGAGATTCTCTACAGTCGACCCATACGGCTCCAGCTCCAACCTTTGACCGTTGCAATAGACCTCAGCCCCATAATGCCACGGAACGGCGTTAGTGCTCTCGAATGGTATCGGCCCAGCTTTGGTAATAGTGATTGTAGGCGGTCTAGGCGCAGAAATAGTTATTGGTTGGCGAGGGATGGTGATGGTGGCGACTTCATCGGCCTGCTTCAACACAACCTCTCCTGATACACTTTCAGCCCTCCGGCTGAACTGCAAAATTCCCCTCAGTCATCAGACTTTAGATTCCTTCTACCAGCTGCTCACATCCATCAGAATGTGTAGCACAGTCCATGCATAACTCTCCGCATCCTAGAAAGAACCCTTTCTTCAACAACTTAGCTTTGATGAAACTAAGCGGCGTCTTTAAGTCTTTGACATCAGTCAACAGATCTGCACTCTCTTCTTCGATAATGGAGTTCACGCCGCCTCCCCTATGATTCGGCATAGGGTTTTTCGTGACATTGGGCACATAATCGGAAAAGTTAATAATCTTGGCATCTACCAGGTCCTGCACCTTGTGCTTAAAGGCTTTGCAGTTCTCGATTGTATGGCCTGGTGCCCCTGTGTGGAAATCGCAAGTGGCATTTGCGTCGTACCCTGGTGGAGGTGCCCCTGTCAAGGGTGCCATCATCCTCTTCTGAACTAACTGAAGCTGAAGCAAAGTCTGCAAGAGTTGCGCATACGGCATGGGAGGTGCCTCGAAGTGACGGTTTGTCAAAGGTGCCCGATTCTGGTACTTTCTATATCCATGTTGATTTGGTTGCTGCTGCTGCTGCTGCCGCTGCTGTTGTGGGGCCGCTGGGATATTTATACTGGCTATCTGCTGCTGAGGGCCTTTGCCCTTTCTTCGAGCGTTGGTCACAGCGCTCGCATCTCCTTCTCGTCGTTTACCAGCATAAGGTTTCTTTCCACCTCCTCCAGCTGAGGATGACTCACCTTGGATTTTCCCGATCTTGATACCATTCTCGACGTGCTCGCCCATGGTGATGAGAGCTGAGAACGTCCCAGACATACCGCTGACTAACTTTTCATAGTAGACCCCTGGGAGGGTAGCAACAAACATCTGCACGAGCTCGCGCTCAACCATCGGCGGTTGAACCCGAGCAGCCAACTCACGCCACCGCTGGGCGTACTCCTTAAATCCTTCATTATTCCTCTGCGAAAGGTTCTGGAGCTGGACTCGGTTCGGGGCCAAGTCACTGTTGTACTGATAGTGATGGACAAACGCTTCAGCGAGATCCTTCCAGGTGCGCACGCTAGTGGGCTCCAGACCCATATACCACTCGAGGGATGGTCCAGAAAGACTATCTTGGAAGAAGTGCATCAGCAACTTCTCGTCTTCGGAATAGGCAGACATCTTTCTGTAGTACGATCGCAGGTGGACACGAGGGCAAGTGGTGCCCTTATATTTCTCAAAGTCAGGCACCCTGAACTTAGGAAGTACCTTGAAATCAGCGATTAACCCCAGCTTGGACATATCAACGCCCAAAGTATTCTGATTCTCAATGTCTCTCATTTTATCTTCAAGTGCTTTGAATCTGAGCCGCGCTTCAGCATTCAGCTCCGCTTCCGCACCTCTTTGAGAGAACACATCATCCTGATGATCCTCAAGCCATGGTTGAGGCACCAACAAATTCCCGACGCCAGCATTGTCGTTGACCGGCCCGATGTTGACATTAGCTCCCAGACTCCCATTACCGACGCCCGTCGCATTGAGTCCGATGTTGGCCATCACATTGCCATTAGCACTGCCGTTGCCCCCGGCCACGGGGACACCATTTTGCGGAGTATCCACTGGTGGAGGAGTAGGCACAACCCCGCCATGAAGTATGCTGTTACTATCAACCCTGGAGATCAAAGGCTGAACCAAAGTCCTGAGCTGGTCCTGACCATTGGCGACCACCTGCATAAGTTCCATAAAGCGATCCATCCTTTCGCGGAGCTCCTGGACATCTGTCTGCACTTGATCCATGATCCTGGTCTGATTAGCTCGAGTTGAATAACGGTGAATTAGTCTCTAATCAATCCCGGAGTCACCGGAAACAGCCAGGAACCTGTAGACCTGAAAAAACCTGTAAACACTAAAGGTTAGGAAAAACAACAAAATGTACGCCATGCAAATGCTTCATGCAGATGCATGCGTGTGTCTGTGTGTTTGGGAGATTTCCCCCGATCCTAGTTCCTGAGTGCCAGTGATGATAATAATAGGAAGAAGAAGTCCGAGCCCAATCATGGAAACATCAATCTCATATATAAAGGAAAGCCTATCAAGGCAGTACATAGCATCAGCGAGTACAAGACAAATCAACAGTGTGACCTCAGCCAACAAGCCTGGTGATGGTCAGCATACAACAAAGATCAAAACAAAAGGAATAAAACTAGTCAAGTACGGCCACGGGCGCGATACTCTGCTAATAACTCCTTCGTCTCTGGATGATCTGGCAAAGTGAGCAACCCCTCGGCGAGTAGTTCCCTCTGCACAATGGTATACTGAAGTCCCTGAACTGAACTTTCCCATGCTCCTTCGCCGAAGCAATCTTCTAATTTCCGCTTCTTGGACTCAAACATCCTCTTGCGCTCCTTCAGGTTAGCGAGAGCTTTGTTGAGCTGGCCTTCGGTGGCGTATCTGCGGGCGGTTTCTTCATCAAACCTCTGCTCACTGTCCTTCACCTCGGCTTCCAGCTTGGAGATCTGCAGCATCAGCTTATCCTCCCGCTCTTTCATGGTGGCCAGGGAAGCCTTCCAGTGCTGGTTGAACTTGGATATCCTCCGATATGCCTCGTCCAAGTGCTGCTTCTTCGTAGCCAGTACGTCGTTGACAGCCTTGAAGTCTCGACCCATGCGTTCGCGCTCGGCCATCTGCTTAGTCAGGTCTGTACCTAGCTGGTTCACCAACTCTGTCTGCCTTTTGAAAGAATGAACGGCCTCGTTCTTCTCGCTTCGGAGCTGAGCTAATTCCTTCTCCAATTCTTCGTTCGCCCGCTTCAATTCATCCCGCTCAGCTAATATCTGGTTATGCTGATGAATGGGCACAGTAGTAGGCTCTTCAATTGTTGGAGGACTTCCCGGCTTGGCATGAGGAAACAGCATCCCTATAGCATTAGCCCTGGCTCTGATCCAAGTCAAATATGGAGGGTAGGCTTGATTGTTGCTCTTTCCCAGCAAAGGCTTTCCTCGCTTACTGACACCATTCCAGGCACGCTGCAGCTTGGACAACAAATCCCCTTCTAGAATACCAGTGAGGTACAAAGATTCCTGTACCTCTTCCTCCTTCGGCGGTCTCCTCAAAGCATACGCGAATTGTCGAACCAGCAACGACGGATTGTAGTTTATGCAGCCCTTCCTACCTATAAGAGGCACATTAGGAAACCCGCTGCAACTGAAGATCACCTCAGCACCCAACCTGTCTCTGTCGAACCAGTCAATATCCTCTGCAGATAAACTCATCAGACGCTCAGGCCACTAAGTTGTGGCTGCAGACGAGACAAAAGGACCCCTCTTGGGCAGATGGCTATCAAGCCATTTGTACAGCAAGGGTACGCAGCATGAGACATTCTTCCCCCTCCTGTTCTCATTCTTGTAGTGGACTGAGTGATAGACATCTCCGATCAACGTAGGGACTGGATTCCCTGAAGCAAAGATGTGAAACGCATCAAAGTCTACAAAATCGGGCATGTTAGGGAACATGATAATGCCATATATGCATAGAGCGAGGATGGCATTGAACGCGTCCCAACATCCGTCCTTGGCACACTGCTGAGCCTTAACCACCAGAAACTGCAAGGAGAACCCAGGAACCTTGTTCCAACTAGTCAATACTAACTCAGAGGCGTCCAAATGAAGTGAAGGAGCTAAACCAGCCAGATCAGGCTCAGCATCCATGTGGACAAAAGGCATATGCCTCTTGATAGGTACACCTAGCAAATCAGCATACTCTTCCAGCGTAGGTGCGAGAACAAAATCCTGAAAAGTGAAACATCTCAGCGGAGTGTCGTAGAACTGCAGCAGAGCGTGCAAACCATTCAACTCGGACGCAGAAGGCTTACAAACCAAACTGAGCAACCTGCCATAAGATTTTCTGAACTCATCCTTCACAGAATCGCCTGCTAGAGCTATCAAACCAGTCAACTTAGCCACATCAGGGGCAGGGAACTTGTAAGCCACGGTCTTCCTCAGAGAGCCCATAACAATACAATCGGAGGCAAGAAGTCCTGGATCGGGGAAAATGGTACCTACAACACAGACACACGTTAATGAAATGCAAATGAACATGCAAACTAATGCAAACTGCAGTCATGCAATAAAAGATCCGGGCAACTGGCGCTGTGGAGATTCTGTATCAACAAAACCACAACCACTGATGAGAAGAAAACCCCGGCGTAGGACCATAAATCTGATCTGTCAAGACCAACCATCTGATAGGACCATATACATAGGATCATAATTTTGCTCTGTCAAGAACAAATGTCTGATAATAAGGACCTCTGATGTATGATCAAGAAATATCTGCTGATGAGGTCTTCAGACCCCAATCAAAACTCTGTCCTATCAAGAATAAACATACAGCTGCTGATGAGATCTTCGGACCCCACTCAAAAATCTGCTCTATCAAGAACAAACAACACCTGCTGATGAGATCTTCAGACCCCAAAAATCTGTCCTATCAAGAACAAACAACTGATGACAAAACTATGCTCTATCAAGAACAGACATACACCTGATGATAAGATCCTCTGATCAAAACCTGCTCTATCAAGAACAGACATACACTTGATGATAAGATCCTCTGATCAAAACCTGCTCTATCAAGAACAGACATACACCTGATGATATGATCCTCTGATCAAAACCTGCTCTATCAAGAATAGACAAATCTGCAACTGAGAACCCTGGTACCAACAAAACTGATTCACTGTCGAGAAAACCAGGTAGTTTGAAGGTCAAATCTTCCTGCAATAAACCCAATCCCACTCACAGGTATGGCCCTATACTGACTCAAGGTACGGCATCCTATGCGTTCATCAGCGTCACAGACTTTCAAGAGGGGTGATACGATACCCAGAAGGTGTGGCATCACCAGCTCATGAAGCGGCCTCACTTAGCTGAATCACAAATGATCGGTCCCCAGAGTCAACAATCCACCAAACCAGCAACCGTCTCAACCCAAAGGGTTGAAAGTGAAGCCAACCGGATGAACCTCGTATGAGCGTGGATTTCATGAGACACTAGTGCCTGCAAAGCAAGCACGCGCCCACTAATTTCCACTCTAAGTCTGTAGTGCACTCAAGCCTGGGTCTGGCTTCTCACTCATCAGAACTCCCATCCCACAACAGCACAAATAATCATATTATACTGAATATAAAATGCGGGAAATAAAGCGCGAGAAGTAAAATGCGATAAATAAACGCAACCCAATAAGTAAACATACAAGCGTTAGGATTGACTCTCGCAGGGAACCGTTGGAGTTCCCCAGCAGAGTCGCCAGCTGTCGCTTGCGCGAAAATAAGGTGCCGGCACAATAGAAGAGTCGCCACCTTTCGTTATTTATCCCTCTGAGCGGGAAAGGAAACGATCGTAAAAACCTGACAAAAAAGGGTAAGACAAGGTCATCGCAACCATTGTCTGGGTTCGGGAGTCGGTTACGCAAGGGGAAGGTATTAGCACCCCTCACGTCCGTCGTACTCGACGGGATCCTCGCTTGTTGTGTTTACTTGGACGGGTTGGTTTTATTCTATCTACCTATCAAGGCTGGCAGAAAAAGAAAAGAAAATGACTCGGCAAAGCGTCGCACCTTATGCCTACACATTCTCATCCGAGAATGAGAAATCAGAGTCAACGTAGTTCGGCCTACGAAGGGTTATGGGGGAAGGTAGCTCGCCAAGACATCGCCATGTTGTGCCTACGTACTCTCAACAGGTATGAGAGATCAGAGCTCACGTAGTTCGGGAAACTACGGTTTATTTCCTGTCTTTTACGAAAGAAGTGTTTTTTATTGTGTTTGCGATTTCAACCGCACTAGAGACTATGACCTGAGAGTGAATGCGTCGCATGTCACCCAAAGGGTACCATACTAAACATCCAGACTGTGGAAAAGAAACTCTCCCACAATCCTTTCTCAGATAGCTTAAGGCTCGTAACGTACGAAAGAAATCATTCATGATTACTGTATCTTAAACTGTTTTGAGATGAGAAGAGAACCGGCCCAACTAGGAGGGGGACTATCAAGTCCTACTGTTGTCATGCCATGGATTCATCCTATGGTTGAGGTTTGAACAGGGAACTCCTAGAAGTTGTCATGCATAGGTTTCAACCTAAAGTTCTATCATGAAATCCTTATCAAAGGAAATGAGAGTCCTAAGGGATCATATCAATGATACACCAAAACAGACAAAGCATCAGCTTTACAGTAAAATGCATGTAATGCAAGTGAGGGAGGAAATGTGTGTGGGGCATCAGCCTCCACAAGCTCATCTCAACCTCAAGCCAGAATGGATAACAATAATCATACTGAAATATAAAACAACATGCTATCAAACAATAAACAGTAAACTGCAATCATACAGATAAAAATGAAATGAAATGCCATCAGGCAAACAAACCACATGGGCAAGGGAGCTGGGCTCTACCGAATACCCGCAAGCAAAGCCACACAGTAACAATACAAGCAGAGGGAGAAACTCAACCTCTAGTGCAATCATGCTCCTAGATTCTACCTATTCTAGTTATGAACTTATTCTAATGCATCAAGCAAGTCAAACAAAACACATCAATACAGAAAAGAAAAAGAAGAGAACAGATCAACCGCTCTCTCAACTCCAAGCCTCAGCTTCTCCCAACAGCAACTCAGTCTTCAGACTTCAATCACTCTTGCCAAACATCAGTTTTCTTTTCCAAGTTTCAACCCTACAACATAAGTTTCAACTTATCTTCTCCTTTAAGCCTCAGCTTCTTGATCAGCTCCACCTTCAGGTTTCACTTTCAATCATGAGTATCAACTTGGCTCCTTCTGCTCTTCAAGATTCAGCTGGAATGGCACTACTCAAGGATTCATCCTCTTCAATGCTCTTCATTGAAGTCTTCATCTTCAAACTCAGGCTCTGCATCTCTCAAGACAATCAAACCAGAGAAAATCACTTACTGGATGAGTTGGGGGATGTTGAACTGCTTATTGACCACCAAAGGTGACCTATAAGGGTTCAACATCAAAGGAATGGTTCCCTCAAAAGTTCTACTCCCTAGGTACAACACTTATCCCTCCAAAGGAGAGAGGTGTATACCATGGAAGGACTTTGAATCACAGGGAGGAATGGAGGTAACAGATACCATCCATGTTTAAGAAAGAAGTTATCTAAGTCTAAACTCTTCCTAATCCTTAACCCTAAAACAATAACAAAAGAAAATAAGACCAAGCTCTCAAGCTCCTCAATGCATCTTCAAGTCTTCTACAATGCTCCTCAATGCTCCTTAGAACAAGATCAAGCTCTCCAAGCCCACAAAGCAAAGCAACTAAAGCAAACATGCCCTAAAGGTAACACAAACAATCAACCAATACAAAAATCAACTAAAAATAGCATACTACTATATTAAATCCTAATATAATTTCTAAGGGATCCTACATACCTACCCTTAAGACCCATATATTCCCCATAGTCTAAATTGTCCTAAAAACCCAAAATCTAAAGTTATTATGGACCTATGTTGAAGTTTTAACCTAATTCTACACAACCTAATAGCATCTAATCAAAACTATCCTAAAAATCATCACAAAAATATGGAATTAATCCAGGGGGAAGCTAAAACCTATATCTAACTATTCTAAAAAGAATGAATTAAAAATATTAAGGGAGCTACCTAAACTAAATTCTACAAAATCATATATCAATATAAAAGAATTAAAAAGCAATAAAAGAAGAAAATATGCAAAAAATACTAAAATGCATGATATGAAAAATATTTTTATTTGATATTTTTCTAGACAAAAATATGAAAAGGGAGAAAAAACTCCCATGAAAAAATATTGATTTTTCCATTTAATATGACTTTTACAAGATTAAAATAAAAATGGAGAAAAAATAAAATGCAAATATGACAATGGGGTGCAATCAGCAAATATATCCAGTTCAATATATTGATGGGCTCAAGACGTGGTGTGCAGGAAGTAAGTGCGCATGGGCCCAATATTAATCAGAAAAAACAATTGGAAAAATAAAGAAAAAAGAAAAGGGCGCGGTGTGAAGAGTAATCAAATTCAGTGTAATATGCACATGGGCCTTGGAGTGGGGTGTGGGTATCAAAGATTCACTTAAGCCCAACATGCCAGGTTTAATGAAACGCGGCATTTCGCCGTTTCTGAATTCCCTCCAAACGCGAGATTGAATATGGACCGTGGGATTAGCTTTCAAGTCAAGTGGTCAGCGTGCATCCAACGGGCTGTGAGTCTTCTTCTTCCTTGGACCTAGGGTTTGCAGAAACACCATGGAAACTCAGAGTTCATGCACCAAACTTCTACCAACTCGTGTTGCCTCAAATCAGCACCAAATCTCAAGATTTAAAACACAAAGTTGATCCATTTTTCTCCCTGAACACGATCCTAGTCTTGAAATGCATTGAAATGGCCTCTAGCATGCAACCCAATAGTGCAACTCCATTAATCCCAAAATATGATCAATCCTCAACCTCAACCAAACTCAAATTTCTTTACATCAAAATGCTTATCACGTTGCCCTAGTCAAAACTAGCTATTAATCTTGCCTTATCACTTATTATATAACACGTTCTTACTCATCCAAGAAATGGTAGCCATAACTGAAACTTCTTCAAATGCTCCCTAAGTCTTCAGAATTGATCACCTAGTTGTCTCTAACAGTTCTACACTAATAACTTAACCTAACCATGCCTAAATTATGAGGTGAAAGGGATTTTGCAAACCTGGCTTCTTGATATGGTAGATGATGAAATCCTTGCTTTCAAGGCTTGAAACTCTTCAAGAATGATCCTTGGATGATGAATCTTCTACTGTTTGCAAAAATTCTAAGGGAGAGAGCTTGTACTCCAAGATTCGATGATAATTGCTTATTTGCAAATCCAATGTGAACACCTTCAATCTTCCATCAATGGAGCTTCAATTCAGCATGCACACACTCAGAAGGATCTATGGAAAAGGTTTGTGGAGAAAAAATGGAGGGAAATGAAGAAGAATGAAGAAATTGAATGTGACTTGCAATGAAGGATTTTGGATCTCACTCTCTCTTCTCTACACCAATTAACACCAACCTTGCATCTGAGCAAGTTGCATTTGTTATATAGAGAGGTTTAGAATCATCTAGAACCCCCTAGAACAATCCAATGAGAAATTGAAGTTTTCATGTCATGGTATTTTGAATTCTCATTCTCCTTACATGGTATCTCATGCCAAACCTCCCATAACCTTGGTAACTGACTTGAATTTATCCCCACATGAGATTTAGGGTTAGTTACAATGCATAACCAATGTGCTTGTTAAGCTTTGCCTTGTTTTGGTTTGGTACCTTAAGATGCAAGTAATCAAATTCCAAAGCAGCCCTATGATGCAAGCCTCAAATCAAAATTGTGGCTGAACCATTGTTCTTAGAATGTCATTTGGAGTCAAAATGACCTATTACATGACATGGTTTGGACTTATAACTTGGGATTTCCATTTTTCAAATTCACTTGAATTAACTTATGTCTCATTTTTTAGGCCATTTTTATCACTTTTTGATATGAGCCTTTTCAACATCTCATGACCTCCCTAATAGCCTTAAAACATCATTCTAAGCAAGTTTGATGTTGAAGATTTTTCCATTTGAAGCTTGGAAGTAGGAGATATGGGCTTATGCTTGAAATGACCTATAACCTCCAAATGACCAAAATGCCCTTGACTTGTCAAAGCCATAAGTTGAGTTCTACAAATCCTATAAAGGACTTATAGTACTCTCTAGAAAGCTAAGAATATGCTCTTCAACATTCATGATGACCAAGAGATCATAGGAATCATCCTACTAGGGAAAACGTTGTCTGCAAGTTGGGTGACTTTCAAGGACCCAGATTCACATACCTCAGATGACCTGTAATTTGTCAAAACCATAACTTGAGCTCTACAAACCCTATCAAGGACTTCTACTACTCAAATTAAATATAAGAACAAGCTCTAAAACATTCATGTTGTGGGGAAGATTAGATGACAATCACATCTTGAGCTACATTGCCTTGAAGATAGGGATCAAACTAGGGGATTTTACACTGTCAATCCTTAGAAACCCTAGCTTGAAACTTCTCAAACTCCTCAATCATGATGAGTTGGTCTAGGAATCATCCTTATAGTATCTCAATACATCATTCCATGATCATATGGCTCTTGGATTAGGTCTCAACCCTCTCCAAATCTTTAGTTGACCTAGGGTTGACCCAGTCAAACCCTAATTCCACCACTCCTGGCTGAATCTTCTGAATTCTTGTACAATGACCTCTCTAGGCTTCATGATGGCTTTCAAGACATCTCATAAGCTTTCTCAAAGCTTTAAGTCCATCCCCATAGTATCATAATCATCTGAGGAGCACCCACAACTCTCAAGTTATGAGGCACACAACCTTGGTTTCAACCAATTCCTCTGAGGATCTCTGGGTTCTCTGACAAAGGTATCAACCTTTGGACATTGCAATAACTTTCTTGGCTAACTCCATAGCCTCATATAACTCTTATTGGGTAAATAAATGTTGGTCAAATTTTGGGGTGCAACACTCCCTTGCCTATGTGGTTTGTGATTTGCTTGATGGCATTTTATTATTCATGTATGATTGCAGTTATTCATATCTGGCTTGAGGTCGAGAAGAGCTTGTGGAGGCTGATGCCCCATACATATTTCCTCCCTCACATGCATTGCATTCATTTTACAGTCGTTTACTGTTTACTGTTTAAGCTGATGCTTTATCTGTTTCTGTTTATCATCGACATGATCCCCTAGGAATCTCACTTCCTTTGATAAGGAAGTGATGATTAGAACCTTAGGTTGAAACATATGCATGATAACTTCTAGGAGTTCCCTGTTTCAAACTTCAACTATAGGATGAATCCTTGGCATGACAACATTAGGACTTGATAGTCTCCCCTTAGTTGAGCCTGTTCTCTCTTCTCATCTCAAACAACAGTAAAAAACGTAATAAAGGCAAGTTAATATAAGCGCGTTACGAGCCTTAAGCTACATGGGTAATGATAATTGAGCGGCCTCCTCTTAATCGTCTAGAATGTTTAGTATACGTCCTTTGGACGATATGCGACGCATTCGTTCCCAGGTCATAGTCTCTAGTGTTGTACGAACTACAGACAACTAAAAAACAGTTCTTCCGTAAAAGACAGAAAAAAACTTCAAACCTTTTTGCCCCGTGGGCCCATAATTCAAAGGAAGCTTTTATGAAGAAAAGAGTGTAGTTAACTCCCAGTTCTACCGCAAACGGTAACGCCTAAGTCTCCAAGGGTCAAGCTGCATACACCAAACTGCTGGAACTGTTTGTTAACCCTACTCGAAAAACAGATGAATCTGAATTCCCGTAATCCGTATTATCCCGAACTACGTAAGCTCTGATCTCTCATACCTGTTGAGAGTACGTAGGCACAATACTGACGTATTGGCGAGCCACCTTCCCCGTAACCCATAGTTAGCCGAACTACGTTGACTTTGACTTCTCATTTTCTGATGAGAATACGTAGGCATAAAGTGCGACGCTTTGTCGAGTCATTTTCTTTTCTTCTCAGACGGACCTTGATAGGTAGATAGTAAACCAACCCATCAGATAAACACAACAAGCGTGGATCCCATCGAGTACGATGGACGTGAGGGGTGCTAATACCTTCCCGTCTCGTAACCGACTCCCGAACCCAGACAATGGTTGCGATAACCTTGTCTTATACCTTTTCGTCAGGTTTTTCCGATCGTTTCCTTTCCCGCTCTGAGGGATAAATAACGAAAGGTGGCGACTCTTCTGTTTTGCCGGCACCTTATTTTCGCGGTAGCGACAGCTGGCGACTCTGCTGGGGACTTGATAGTTTCCTGGGATCCAACGTCCCTTATGCGAGTCAGTTTTGGGGATCAAACATCCCCTGCGAGAGTCAATCCTAGCGCTTGTATGATTACTTGGTGGGTTGTGTTTATTTATCGCATTTTATTTCCCGCACTTTATTTTTAGTATGATATGATTATCTGTACTATTGTGGGAAGGGCATTCTGATGAGTGAGAAGCCAGACCCAGGCTTGAGAGCTACATAGTATTAGAGTGGGTTAGTGGAGGACGTGCTTGCTTTGCTTGCAACTGTTCCCACGTAATCCACACTCAGAAGAGGTTCTCTTTGATGGCTTCCTATTGGTCCTTTGGACTCGAGGGATTGTCGGATCTGAGGATTGTCGACTCTGGGAACCGATCATTTGGAATTCAGCTAAGTGAGGCCACTTCAAGAGATGATGATGCCACACCTTCTGGGTATCGTATCATCATTTCTTGAAAGTCTGTGACGCTGATGACCGCATAGGATGCCGAACCTTTTCCGTGATTAGGTCTATACCTGTGAGAAGGGTCGGGTTATTGCAGGAAACCTTAACCTTCAGACTACCTTGTTTTCTTGATAGTGAATTAGTTTTGTTGGTATCAGGGTTTCTTCTCATCAAATATATGTGTGTTCTTGACAGAGCAGATTTATGGTCTGATATCAGGGTTTCTTCTCATCAGATATGTGGTGTTCTTGACAGAGCAGATCTATGGTCTGATATCAGGGTTTCTTCTCATCAGATATGTGTGTTCTTGACAGAGCAGATTTATGGTCTGGTATGAAGGGTTTCTTCTCACCAAAGATATGGTTGTTCTTGACAGAGCAATATTATGGTTTTGTTGATACAGAATCTTCACCTCCTCAACAGCACAATTGTCCTGATCTCCTGTTGCATGATTGCATTTTGCATTGTTTGCATCCTCATTTGCATGTCATTAATGTGTGTCTGTGTTGTAGGTGCATATTTCTCCCCTGGTTCTAGTGATCTTGATCCTTATGGCAGATATGGCATCTCTGAAGAAGATTGTGGCTTACAAGCTACCAACACCTGACATCAAAGAATTGCGAGCCTTGAGTATTGGGAGACTGCTGAGTATTGTGTATAAGCTTCCTACGTACGAGTTGAATGGCCTTTATGCCCTGCTACAGTTTTACGACCCACAGCTCAGATGCTTTATGTTTCCAGACTATGTCCTAGCTCCGACCTTGGAAGAGTACTCTGACCTGTTGGGGGTGCCTTTGATGAATCAAATGCCTTATTACCGTGTTGAGGGTGAACCCAAATTGAGCAAACTGACCGACGCTCTTCATGTAGATGAGTCTGAATTGGAAGGGATGGTATCCAGAAAGATTGGAGTTCATGGTTTCCTTCTGCCTTTCCTCATGGAAAAAGCCCGAAAGTTTGCCGAGAAGGATCGCTGGGATGTGTTCAATGCCTTTTTAGCCCTCTGTATCAATGGGATCGTGCTATTCCCAAGTCACCCGGACTTCATAAGCATGGATGCTTGCCACATATTTGCCTCCAGGAATCCAGTGCCCACTCTCCTCGGAGACGTCTACCATTCAGTTCACAGCAAGAACAAAAATAGAAAGGGAAAGAACGTGGCATGTTGTGCTCCTTTACTGTATAAGTGGTTTGCTAGCCATCCTCCTAAGTCGGGGCCGTTCATTGATTCTGCTGAGTCTTCGCCGTGGTCTGCCTGTTTGATGGGTCTGACTGCTGACGATATCATCTGGTTTGATAGAGATCTGCTGGGCAAAGATATTGTGCATAGCTGCTGTGGCTTTCCAAACGTCCCCCTGGTCGGAGGGAATGGATGTATCAACTACAGTCCATCTCTGCTAGTACGACAATTTGGGTATTCACTACGAGGTCCTCCTGAAGAGGAAGAGATACAGGAATCTCTGTATCTCATGGGGTTGCTTGAAGGTGACACTTTGATCAAGGCACAGAATGCTTGGAGCAAAATTCACCGGAAGGGGAAAGTCTTACTAGGAAAAAGCAACAACAAGGCTTTTGATCTGTACGTGACTTGGGTTCGAGAAAGAGCCGCCAAGTTTCTAATGCTGTTTCCTGCCGTGGAACCATTGTATCCTCTTGTACACAAAGAGCCTACTACCGTTGATATTCAGGAATTCAACCAGGTACTCCGAGAGAAGGAAGAGCTATAAAAGGCCAACAAAGAGTTGGAGAAAGAGATCGCTCAACTTCGGAAAGAGAAGAATGAAGCCGTTTATACCTACAAGAAGCAGACTGAGATGATCAATCGTCTAGGCTCCAACCTGACCAAAGAAACTGATGCTAGGGAACGTCTGGGGTTGGATCTAAAGTTAGTACATGGCGTTTTGACAACCAAGAAACAGGATCTGGACAGAGTGTACCGGAAGCTAACCCAATACGAGAGGGTCTGGAGCAGCACATAGCCAAGTACAAAGAACGGGAAGAAAAGCTGAAGCAGCGAGTAGCCGAGCTGGAAGCTCAGATTATGGTGAAAGACGAGAGTACAGAGGCTGAAGCCTCCCTGCGACATGACGTCCAATATAGATTGGCTGAGGCCGAGGCGATTTTTCAAGATTCTCAACTCCGGGCTGATGCTAAGACAAGAAGAGTCGAGAACCATTCTGAAGAAGGTGTTTCTAGGAGCGTTGCGGAGAACCTCCCAAAGTCCATCAGTCAGAAGGACCTGCTGACCCAGGGTTTGCTTACTCAGTCAGATCACTCCACTACAAAGAAGTTGATAGAAGATTTTCATGCTTGTAGCCGCGCCTAATCTTTTGTATCTTTCTTTGTACATTTTTATGCATTGATATGCTGATCACCGCCAGGTCTGTTGGTTGGGGTCATGCAATGTTGTATGTGATTACAGTTGTACGCTACCCGAGCGGGCTTTTCAGATGAATATATGAGGATTTCTTTTCCATGATTGGATCATAGACTTTATTTGTCTCGGAAACTAGGATCGGGGGGGAATCTCCCCAAGGCACAGACACACGTTTGCATTCGCATGAAGCATTTGCATAATGAGCACCTTGTCATTTTTCTTTCTAACCCTTTGTGTATGCAGGTTGTTCCAGGATTGATCAAAGGCTGATCCACCGCTATCCCACAAGAGCGAATCAAGCTAGAGCAATGGAACAAGTGCAGACTGACGTCCAGGAACTCCGGGAAAGGATGGACCGCTTCATGGAGCTCATGAAAGTGGTTGCCAACGGCCAAGACCAGCTCAGAACATTGGTCCAGCCTCTGATCTCAAGGGTTGACAGCAATGGTGTACTCCATGGAGGGAGCGTTCCAACCCCTCCACCTGTTGAAACTCCTCAGAATGGCATCCCCGTGACCAGGGGGAATGGAAGTGGTAACGGTAATGTGATCACTAACATCGGGCTCAATGGTAATACTACTAGCGTCGGTAATGGAAATTTTGAAGCTAATGGCAATGCTGGACTGGGCAACGGCAACACAGGTGCTGGAAATCTGTATGGGCCTCAGCCATGGCTAGAAGATCGTCAAGAAGATTTGTCCTCACATAGGAGTGCTGAAGGAGAGCTGACTGCTGAAGCACGTTTGAGGTTTAAGGCACTCGAGGAAAAAAGGAGGAATTTCGAGAACCTGAACACTATGGGTGTCCACATGTCTAAATTGGGATTGATTTCTGATTTCAAGGTGCCTCCCAAATTCAAGGTACCCGACTTTGAGAAATACAAGGCCACCACTTGCCCTCGTATCCACTTAAGGTCATACTACCGAAAGATGTCCGCTCACTCTGAAGACGAGAAGCTACTCATGCACTTCTTTCAGGATAGCTTGTCCGGGACATCCTTGGAATGGTTCATGAGTTTGGAACCCACCAGTGTGCGCACGCGGAAGGAACTTGCTGAGGCCTTTATGCACCATTATCAGTATAACAGTGACTTGGCTCCGAACCGGGTTCAACTGCAGAACTTGTCACATAGGAACAACGAAGGGTTCAAAGAATACGCCCAGCGATGGCGTGAACTAGCAACTAGATTTCAGCCGCCGATGGTTGAACGAGAGCTTGTTGAAATGTTTGTAGCCACTCTCCCGTGGGTCTATTACGAGAAACTAGTCAACGGTATGTCAGGAAGTTTCTCTGATCTCATCATCACCGGCGAGCACGTTGAAAATGGGATCATGTTGGGGAAAATTCAGGGTGGTGATTTGTCCTCAGCTGGAGGAGGAAAGAAACCATATGGTAACAAAAGGCGTGAAGGAGAGACGAGCGCCGTGTCTAACGCTCGAAGGAAAGGTAAGGGCCAGTGCCAGCAGGTGGCTAGCATAACCATCCCTGCTGTCCAACAACCCCAGCCACAGCAGCAGCCACAACAGCAACACCCAAATCAGCAAGGGTATAGAAAATATCAGAACGGGGAACCTCTATCAAGTCGTCACCTCGAGACGCCGCCCATGTTTTATGCCTAGCTATTACAAACTCTGCTTCAGTTACAGCTAGTCTAGAAGAGAACCCTGGCTCCCTTGACAGGGGCACCTCCGCAGGGTTATGATGCGAATGCAACATGTGATTTTCACTCAGGGGCACCCGACCACACAATAGAAAACTGCAAAGCCTTCAAGCACAAGGTGCAAGATATGGTGGATTCTAAGATCATCAATTTCTCAGATAATATGCCTAATGTCACAAAGAACCCTATGTCGAACCATATGGGAGGTGGGGTGAATGCCATTATTGAAGAAGACAACTTAGATTTGTTGACTGATGTCAAGGATCTGAAGACACCGCTTAGCTTCATTAAAGCCAAGCTGATGAAGAGAGGCTTCTTTCCGGGCTGTCGAGAATTGTGTATGGGCAGTGCCACTCGTCCTGATGGATGTGAACTGTTGATAGTGGGGATTCAGAGTCTGATGACCGAAGGAATCTTGCAGTTTAGCTGAAGGGACGAATGTGGATCTGGAGAGGTAATGCTGAAGCAGGATGATGAGGTTGCCACCATCACCATCCCTCGCCAGACGATAACCATCTCTGCACCCAGGCCGCCCACAATTACCATCACAAAAGCTGGACTGAAACCTTTTGAAAGCACCAATGCTGTCCCATGGCATTATGGGGCAGACATCTACTGTAACAGACAGAAGTTGGAGCTGGAACCATCTGGGCAGTCGGTGGATAACCTAGTGGGAATTAGCGGAATCACACGAAGCCGAAGAGTATTTGCTCCACCTGAGGTTGTGGCGGACAAAGCGGATAAACCGATGAAACTGATAAGGGAAAGAGTAAAGTCGTTGAGGAAACCCCTCGTGGGGTAGAGAAGGACTTACTTGTGAAGGACGCTGAAGAGTTCATGAGGTTGATCAAGAAGAGTGACTACAAGATCGTGGATCACCTCCATCAAACACCCTCGAAAATTTCCATCCTGAATTTATTGTTGTGTTCGGAGACACATCGCAACACACTGTTAAAGGTTTTGAATGCCACGTATGTACCGCAGGAAATCTCGGTCAACCAGTTGGAAGGGGTAGTAGCCCACGTGAATGCTGGCAACGGGTTAGGGTTCACTGACCTGGAGCTGACGCCGAAGGGAAGAAACCACAACAGCGCCCTGCACATCTCGATAGAGTGTAGGGGAACGATTATGTCTCACGTATTGGTAGACACTAGGTCATCGCTCAATGTCCTTTCGAAGAAAGCATTGATGAAGTTAGATACTCGAGGATTGATTTGCACACCCAGTGATCTGGTTGTGAAGGCTTTCGCTGGAACCAAGCGTCATGTCTTTGGAGAGGTAACGCTGCCAATCCAAGTTGGGCCGGAAACGTTTGACGCAGTCTTCTACATTATGGACATCATTCCAGCCTACAGCTGTCTCTTAGGCCGGCCATGGATCCATTCTGCTGGTGTCGTGACCTCCACGTTGCACCAGAAACTCAAGTATGCTGTCGGAGGCAGCATCGTGACTGTATGTGGCGAGGAAGACATAATGGTGAGCCATTTGTCGTCCTTCAAATACGTTGAGATGGATGGGGAAATCCACGAAATCCTATGTCAGGCATTCAAAGCTGTTAAGGTCACAGACATGGCTCCAGTAATGATTGAGAAACAAGAGATGACTCTCTCTTCCTTCAAGGAAGCCCGGGCCGTTGTTCAAGTCGGATCTACCCCAGGTTGGGGGCAGGTTCTAGAAATACCTAACAAACAGGACAAGTTTGGGTTAGGATACTCTCCTACGGCTGAAGCCTCCTCTTCTCATAGTGCGTCGCGAGGTAAAGGGTCGATCCAGTTTACCAGTGGCGGGGTGATATTTGAAAGTGTCAACGCAGTGTCTGAAGACGGCGAAGACAATGATTGCGACCTAGACTCTTGGATCCAGCCAAGCAAACCAGGCCAGAGCCTCAACAACTGGTCCATCAGGGATACCATCCAAGTGACAAGAAAAGAGTAATGATTTACTTTCTCCAATTATTGTACAACCCTATGTCCTACCCGGGGCATAGTGGTTTTATTGTCAGGGCCTTGTTTGATTATGTACATGCATTTTACCAATAAATCAAAAGGCGTTTTTCTTCGCATTCAAATGTTGTGATCTCTGTTATTCCTATTTTATATTTGTTTTGAAAAACAATAAAATGGCAATAGGGTTTGTGCTAACCTGCATATCCTTGTCTTAAGCTTATCCCTTATTATTGCAGGATCCACATAGCAGATGACATCGACTCTGGACCTTCTACGACTCAATTCGACTTCGATTGCCCGATCTATCAAGCCGAAGAAGAGATTGATGAAGACGAAGACCTTCTCGAAGAGTTGGCCCGCTTGTTGAAACAAGAAGAGAAATTTAATCTGCCTCACGAGGAAGAGATTGAGATTGTGAATCTAGGTTCTGAAGAACTGGTCAGGAACGTCAGGGTTGGGGCTGCATTGCAGAGTGATGTCAAGCAGAGATTGGTCGAGATGCTGAGAGACTATAGTGACATCTTTGCTTGGTCATACGAAGATATGCCCGGACATGATACCGACATCATGGTCCATCACTTACCGCTGCGAGAAGATTGTCCTCCCGTTAAGCAGAAGCTTAGGAGGACGCGACCAGATATGGCCGTCAAGATCAAAGAAGAAGTGCAGACAATACAACTCAGTTCTCCGTGTTTTCGTTCATGGATGGCTTCTCCGGCTACAATCAGATCAAGATGGCGCCGGAGGACATGGAGAAAACTACGTTTGTTACACCTTGGGGAACATTTTGCTACAAGGTAATGCCCTTCGGTCTGAAGAACGCAGGGGCCACTTACCAACGAGCAATGGTTACATTATTTCATGACATGATTCATCATGAGATTGAAGTCTATGTTGATGACATGATTGCGAAGTCCCAAATGGAGGAGGGACATCTGGTCAATTTGCTGAAGCTTTTTGAGAGGCTTAGGAAGTTCAGGTTGAGGCTGAATCCTTACAAGTGTACTTTCGGAGTACGGTCTGGAAAACTACTGGGGTTTATCGTGAGTGAAAGAGGCATCGAGGTTGATCCTGCGAAAATAAAAGCAATACAAGAAATGCCAGCGCCAAAAACCGAGAAAGAAGTTCGTGGTTTCCTAGGCAGAATAAACTACATTGCAAGGTTTATTTCCCAGCTCACGGCCACGTGTGAACCGGTGTTCAAACTGCTAAAGAAAGATCAAGCGATTGTCTGGAACGAGGATTGCCAGAAGGCATTTGATAAGATAAAACAGTATCTACAGGAACCTCCGATCTTGATACCCCCAGTGGCCGAAAGACCCTTAATCAAGTACTTGACAGTTCTTGAGAATAGTATGGGGTGTGTCCTCGGTCAGCACGACGAGACGGGCAGAAAGGAGCATGCCATTTATTATTTGAGTAAAAAGTTCACGGACTGTGAATCCCGTTACTCGATGTTGGAGAAAACGTGTTGTGCACTAGCCTAGGATGCCAAACGTTTACGACAGTACATGCTCAACCACACAACCATGCTAATTTCGAAAATGGATCCAATCAAGTACATCTTCGAGAAGCAAGCGCTTTCGGGCAGGATTGCCAGATGGAAAATGGTGTTGACGGAATATGACATTCAATACGTTTCCCAGAAGGCCATCAAGGGAAGCGTATTGTCTGAATACCTTGCCGAACAACCGATCGAGGATTATCAACCGATGAAATTTGAATTCCCTAATGAGGATATCATGTTTCTCAAGGTGAAAGATTGTGATGAACCGTTGCCCGACGAGGGTCCCGACAGGAAATCCCAATGGAAATTGATATTTGACGGGGCGGTTAATTCTTACGGAAGTGGCATTGGGGCGATCATCACGACTCCCCACGGATCCCACATCCCGTTCACTGCGAGACTAACGTTTCCGGTCACCAATAATGAAGCAGAATACGAAGCATGCATCATGGGTCTAGAAGAAGAAACTGATTTGAGAATCAAGAACCTAGATGTATATGGTGACTCAGCACTTGTGATCAACCAGATTAAAGGGGAGTGGGAGACTCGTCAATCGAATTTGGTGCCGTACATGAATTATGCCAGAAGGTTGCTTCCGTTCTTTGTTCGAGTGGAACTCCATCATGTGCCCAGAGCTGAAAATCATATGGCTGATGCCCTAGCCACGTTGGCTTCGATGTATAAATTTAATTTTTGGAATGAAGCTCCAAGGATTCTCCTTTCTCGTCTTGATAGACCTGCGTTCGTCTTCGCGATCGAGGAAGCCTCCGACGGCAAGCCATGGTTCCATGACATCCAGACTTTCCTTATGACTAAGGAGTATCCTGTGGGAGCGTCAACCCAGGATAAGAAGACTCTGAGGAGGCTGTCTGGGAATTTTTATCTCAAACCTGATGGAGTTTTGTATAAAAGAAACCATGATCTCGTGCTACTCAGATGTGTAGATGAGAAAGAAGCGAGTATGCTCATGGAAGAAATCCATGAAGGCACATTTGGTACGCATGTCGGCGGACATGCTATGACAAGAAAGATCCTGAGAGCAGGATATTACTGGCTAACGATGGAGTCGGATTGCTTTAAATTCACGAAGAGATGTCATAAATGCCAGATTTATGCTGATAAGATTCATGTGCCGCCGTGCCCGTTGAATGTCATGTCTTCCCCGTGACCGTTCTCCATGTGGGGCATCGACATGATAGGCAAGATCGAGCCCACCGCATCTAACGGTCATCGCTTCATTCTAGTAGGTATTGACTACTTCACCAAGTGGGTGGAGGCAGCCTCGTATTCTAATGTGACCAAGCAGGTGGTGGCTAAATTCATAAAGAGGGACATCATCTGTCGTTACAGAATTCCCGAGCGGATCATTACTGATAATGGTTCGAATCTGAATAACAAGATGATGAAGGAGCTGTGCCAAAGTTTCAAAATTGAACACCACAACTCATCTCCTTACCGGCCGAAGATGAATGGCGCCGTTGAAGCGGCCAATAAGAACATTAAGAAGATTGTACAGAAGATGGTTATGACCTATAAGGATTGGCACGAGATGTTGCCATTTGCACTTCACGGTTATCATACAACGGTACGTACATCAACCGGGGCAACTCCTTTCTCATTGGTGTACGGTATGGAAGCTGTCCTACCGTTAGAAGTTGAGATCCCTTCTTTACGAGTTTTGGTTGACGTGAAACTCGATGAGGCAGAATGGATTAAGAACCGACTAAACCAACTCAGCCTGATGGACGAGAAGAGGTTAGCATCGATTGCATATGGTCGCCTATACCAGAGCCGAATGAAGAAAGCTTATGATAAGAAGGTGCGTCCTAGAAGCTTTCAGACGAGTGATCTCGTCCTGAAGAAGATTCTTCCTCCACACTCCGATCACCGGGGCAAGTGGACTCCTAATTACGAAGGTCCGTACATCGTCAGCAGGGTCTTTTCGGGAGGAGCCTTGTTGTTATCCATGATGGATGGCGAAGATTTTGCATCCCCGGTCAACGCGGACGCAGTTAAAAAATACTTTGCTTAAAGAATGACCTTCTCGGGAAAAAAAAGAATATCCAGGCAAAAATGGGGCATCCCGGCGAACCATAAAAAAGAAAAAAGGTTCGGGCAAAAATTAGGGATATAAAATGGAAAAAAGTGTACACCCGCAAAGTCGAAAACCTAGAAGGGAGACTTTGGCAAAAAAGGGTATCCCGGTGAATCAAAAACCCGAAAGGGCGATTCAGGCAAAAGTTAGGGATTTGAAAAAGAAAATGACTGGGTTCCGTGTGTGGACTTTCATTGTTTGGTGGTTTGGAAGACCTGAGGGCCATTTATCTGAATCAATCTCTTCTGAAGCTGAAACGTCAGAGAAGTATCAAAGTCGAGTGGGTCATAGAGGGATCAACTCATGGTGTTCGTCTACGCCGCATTGCCGACATTTGTGTATATAATGATGTATATTTATGTTTTAATTTGCGCGACTTCCTCATTCCAGGAGCTTGCATCTGTTGTAAAACATTTTCACCCATTCAGGGGATCGTTATCAATGAAATATACATTATTCAACAATTCTGCTTGCTTGTTTAGCATCTATCTGTTTAGTTTGCGAAAAAGAACGCCGATGTTTTTGATAAAATGAACATACATAAACTTACTGGCCTAGGCCACTGATTGTTGAAACAATGAATTACTTGAACATTGTCACAAGATGATAACCTTGATAGGACCCTTTGAGAAGGGTATCTTGTCTGTTTGTTTGTGTTGTTGCAGGAATGACATATTCCAGGCAGTGCGTCGTATGCGTCCCCAAGCAGGATGATTCCTTCTACCCCGGCAAGTTTAGCAGCATCTCCCCATGGAGTCTGAACATAGAACCAAGAGCATTGATATGTGTCCCCCAAGCAGAGAAGATTCTCTCCCCAATCAGATGTATCCTGAAGGAACGTCATCTCCCCAGCTGAGTCATACACTGAAGTGTGCGTTCATTTCCCCAGCACTGGGTCAAAGTGCAGTTTCGTAGAAGACTATCCGCAAGTATGTAGCACTCGATAGTTCAAGACTGAAGTCTCCAGCGGAATTGAGATTCCCCGCAGAGTTGTACTCTCCCCCAGTAAGCAGGATGATTCCTTCTACCACAGCCGAGCTGAAAATCCCCAAGAGAGCCGAGTCCTTGGAAGCCGTTCGGGCCATGATTGGTTTTCCCCAGTAGAGTGTTGAATAGCTGATGCTGTATTTCCCCATCGGAGTCGTTACCTCCAGGGAAGTTTTGCTGTGAATGTCGTGCAGTTTATTTCTGCGATTGATATCGTTGCCTCGAAAGTTGGTGGTTTGAATACCCGGTTAAGCGAGTTCAGCTTCTTGTAGAACTTTGTTCCCCTGCAGCAGTCGACTGAAGTTTGTTCCCCAGGCGGAGTCCAATTGATATTGGTGTGACTTCTTCTCCTCGGCAGGATGATTCCTCCTCTCCATTAGAGTGGTCCTTTCTCCTTGATAGGAGGATTCTCCCTTCAGCATTTATTTTGCTGATGGGGTCATAGCATTTTGCATGATTGCATAGCATTTACCCTAAATGCGTAGCATTTCCACCGTGTGGAGCATTACGCCATGGTCAAACATATGCATATGAAACATAAGCTAGGTCGGTACTATTCTTGTTTTGCAGGTGTTCCTCCGCAGAATGGTTTGCTCAAGATGATTCTTGAATTCCCCAGCGAAGTTGTGTGCTTAAGATGATTCTTAAAATCCCCAGTGAAGTTGCCAGAGTTGGTTGCTCAGGATGATTCCTGAAATCCCCGACAGAGTGTTTGCTCAGGATGATTCCTGAAATCTCCCGCAGAGTTATTGGTTCAGGATGATTCTTGAAGTATCCGGCGGAGTTATTTGTCCAAGATGATTCTTGAAGTCCTCAGCAGAGTTGATTCACCCAGAATGATTTCTGAATCCCCGAAGCAGAGTTACTTGATAGTTCTCCAGAATCCCCAGCGGAGATGTGTCATCCCCAGCAGGTTTTAAACAGAAAAGTTAAAATTTCCTGGAAGACTTGATGATTGAAGTCCAGCTGCGATGTCGAAGCAGTTTGCCTAGCTGACGCAGGATGCCTGATGGCAAAAGATTATATATCCTTAATGGTTTCTGATTGATTAAGGATTCCATTTGAAGACTTACTGACGAGGTCCAACGGTGATGTCGAAGCAGTTCTCTCAGCTGATGCGGAGTGCCTGATGGAAGAAGTTTGGATATCCCTATTTGGTTCATGATTGACCGAGGATTCTATTCCCGACTTACTGACGAAGTCTGGCTGACGCCCGAAAATTTCTTTGAATGCCCGACGACATAATTAACTTGATTGTAAAAAGTTCCTAATGACCTGATGAGTCCCGAGGAATCCTTCTGCCGCAGTGTCGCAGAATGCCTGACGGTAATATCAGCTATGTATCGTCGGTTACCGAGTGACCAGTGATCCCTTGATGACTTGAGGAAGAAGCTGCAGCGAAATCTAATAATCATCCCGACGGAGATGTGAGAGTAGCCCTTCACCAGTTACCGAATAACCGGTGACCCCTTATTGAATTACTGATGAAGCCAGACAAAGATATTGTCGACGTTCCTAGCGACATTATGAGTCCATAGGCAACGATACGGAATTCTTCTGCAAAGACGCAAAATGCCTGACGACACGATCAACCATCCATTACCAATTACCGCGTAACTGGTGACCCCTTGATGACTTGAGGACGAAGATCTACAGCAGAATCAAATGATCATCCTGACGGAGATTTGAAATTAAACCATTCACCGGTTACTGTGTGACCAATTCCCCAGCAGAGTTGCCGTGCAATTGTCATGCTCAGTTTTGAAGATGTTCCTGCCAATCAGAGTATCATTTACCTGTGCGGACGACATAATTGACCATCCCTTGCCTGTTACCGTGTAACCGGTGATCCCTTGATGATTTGAGGACATAGATGATCATCCTGACAGAAATTTGAGATTAATCCATCACCAGCTACCGTGCAATCAGTGATCCCTTGATGATTCGAGGACGCAAGGGTATTCCTCGATGATAAGGAAGTGATGATTAGAAGCTTAGGTTGAAACCTATGCATGATAACGTCTAGGAGTTCCCTGTTTCAAACTTCAACTGTAGGATGAATCCTTGGCATGACAATATTAGGACTTGATAGTCTCCCCTTAGTTGAGCCTGTTCACTCTTCTCATCTCAAACAACACTAAAAAACGTAATAAAGGCAAGTTAGTATAAGCGCGTTACGAGCCTTAAGCTACTTGGGTAATGATAATTGAGCGGCCTCCTCTCAATCGTCTAGAATGTTTAGTATACGTCCTTTGGACGATATGCGACGCATTCGTTCCCAGGTCATAGTCTCTAGTGCTGTACGAACTATAGACAACTAAAAAACAGTTCTTCCGTAAAAGAAAGAAAACAAACTTCAAAGGAAGCTTTTCTGAAGAAAAGAGTGTCGTTAACTCCCAGTTCTACCGCAAACGGTAACGCCTAAGTCTCCAAGGGTCGAGCTGCATACACCAAACTACTAGAATTGTTTGTTAACCCTACTCGAAAAACAGATGAATCTGAATTCCCGTAATCCGTATTATCCCGAAATACGTAAGCTCTGACCTCTCATACCTGTTGAGAGTACGTAGGCACAATACTGACGTATTGGCGAGCCACCTTCCCCGTAACCCGTAGTTAGCCGAACTACGTTGACTCTGATTTCTCATTCTCTGATGAGAATACGTAGGCATAAAGTGCGACGCCTTGCCGAGTCATTTTCTTTTCTTTTCAGACCGGCCTTGATAGGTAGATAGTAAACCAACCTGTCGGATAAACACAACAAGCATGGATCCCATTGAGTACGATGGACATGAGGGGTGCTAATACCTTTCCCTCGTGTAACCGACTCCCGAACCCAGAGAATGGTTGCGATGACCTTGTCTTATACCTTTTCGTCAGGTTTTTCCGATCGTTTCCTTTCCCACTCTGAGGGATAAATAACGAAAGGTGGCCACTCTTCTGTTTTGCCGGCACCTTATTTTCGCGGTAGCGACAATAGCCTAAGAAAAGGTAATAACCCAATAAGATACGGTACGTTACCTACAATCAAACGTATGATAGCCTAAGCAAAGGTAATAGCCCAATAAGATACGGTATATTACCTACTATCAAACGTATGATAGCCTAAGCAAAGGTAATAACCCAAAAGATACGGTATGTTACCTAGTATCAAACGTATGATAGCCTAAGCAAAGGTAATAACCTAATAAGATACGATATATTACCTACTATCAAACGTATGAAAGCCTAAGCAAAGGTAATAACCCCGAAGATACGATATGTTACCTACTATCAAACGTATGATACCCTAAGCAAAGGTAATAACCCACAAGATACGGAATATTAACTACTATCAAACGTATTCTAGCCTAAGAAAATGTAATACCCACAAGAGACGGTATATTACCTACTACCAAACGTATGATACCCTGAGAAAAGGTAATAACCCAAAAGAGACGGTATATTACCTACTATCAAACGTATGATACCCTAAGAAAAGGTAATAACCTAAAAGATACGGTATATTACCTACTACCAAACGTATGATTGTCTAAGCAAAGGTAATAACCCAAAAGATACAGTATGTTACCTACTATCAAAGGTATGATAGCCTAAGAAAAGGTAATAACATAAAAGATACGGTACGTTACCTACTATCAAACGTATGATAGCCTAAGCAAACGTAATAACCCAAAAAGATATGGTATATTACCTACTATCAAACGTATAATAGCCTAAGCAAAGGTAATAACCCAAAAGATACGGTATGTTACCTACTATCAAACGTATGATGGCCTAGGCAAAGGTAATAACCCATTAAGATACGGTATATTACCTACTATTAAACGTATGATAGCCTAAGCAAAAGTAATAACCCAAAAGATACGGTATACTACCTACTATCAAACATATGATAGCCTAAGCAAAGGTAATAACCTAATAAGATACGGTAAATTACCTACTATCAAACATATGATAGCCTAAGCAAAGGTAATAACCCAAAAGATACGGTATGTTACCTACTATCAAACATATGATAGCCTAAGCAAAGGTAATAACCTAATAAGATACGGTATATTAACTCCTATCAAACATATGATAGCCTAAGCAAAGGTAATAACCCAAAAGATACGGTATGTTACCTACTATCAAACGTATGATAGCCTAAGCAAAGGTAATAACCCAAAAAGATACGGTATGTTACCTACTATCAAAAGTATGATAGCCTAAGACAAGGTAATAACCCAATAAGATACGGTATGTTACCTCCTATCAAACGTATGATAGCCTAAGCAAAGGTAATAACCCAATAAGATACGGTATATTACCTGCTATCAAACGTATGATAGCCTAAGCAAAGGTAGAAACCCAAAAGATACGGTATGTTACCTAGTATCAAACGTATGATAGCCTAAGAAAAGGTAATAAACTAATAAGATACGGTATATTAACTACTATCAAACGTATGATAGCCTAAGCAAAGGTAATAACCCCAAAGATACGATATGTTACCTACTATCAAACGTAAGATAGCCTAAGCAAAGGTAATAACCCACAAGATACGGTATATTACCTACTATCAAACGTATGATAGCCTAAGAAAATGTAATAATCCATAAGAGACGGTATATTACCTACTACCAAACGTATGATACCCTGACAAAAGGTAATAACCCAAAAGAGATGGTATATTACCTACTATTAAACGTATGATACCCTAAGAAAAGGTAATAACCTAAAAGATACGGTATATTATCGACTATCAAACGTATGATTGTCTAAGCAAAGGTAATAATCCAAAAGATACAGTATGTTACCTACTATCAAATGTATGATAGCCTAAGCAAAGGTAATAACATAAAAGATATGGTATGTAACCTACTATCAAGCGTATGATAGCCTAAGCAAACGTAATAACCCAAAAAGATATGGTATATTACCTACTATCAAACGTATAATAGCCTAAGCAAAGGTAAAAACCCAAAAGATACGGTATATTACCTACTATCAGACGTTTGATTGTCTAAGCAAAGGTAATAACCCGAACGATACGGTATGTTACCTACTATCAAACGTATGATAGCCTAGGCAAAGGTGATAACACAATAAGATACGGTTTATTACCTACTATCGAACGTATGATAGCCTAAGCAAAGGTAATAACCTAAAACATACGGCATACTACCTACTATCAAACGTATGATTGCCTAAGCAAAGATAATAGCCCAATAAGTTACGGTAAATTACCTACTATCAAACGTATGATAGCCTAAGCAAAGGTAATAACCCCAAAGATACGGTATGTTACCTACTATCAAACGTATGATAGCCTAAGCAAAGGTAATAACCTAATAAGATACGGTATATTACCTCTTATCAAACGTATGATAGCCTAAGCAAAGGTAATAACCCAAAAGATACTGTATGTTACCTACTATCAAACGTATGATAGCCTAAGCAAAGGTAATAACCCAATAAGATACGGTATATGACCTACTATCAAACGTATGATAGCCTAAGCAAAGGTAGAAACCCAAAAGATACGGTATGTTACCTAGTATCAAACGTATGATAGCCCTAGCAAAGGTAAAAACCTAATAAGATACGGTATATTACCTACTATCAAACGTATGATATCCTAAGCAAAGGTAATAACCCCAAAGATACAGTATGTTACCTACTATCAAACGTATGATACCCTAAGAAAAGGTAATAACCTAAAAGATACGGTATATTACCTACTCTCAAACGTATGATTGTCTAAGCAAAGGTAATAACCCAAAAATACGGTATATTACCTTTTTTCAAATGTATGATAGCCTAAGCAAAGGTAATAACCCAAAAGATACAGTATATTACCTACTATCAAACGTATGATAGCCTAAGCTAAGGTAGTAACCTAATAAGATACGGTAAATTACCTACTATCAAACGTATGATAGCCTAAGTAGAGGTAATAACCCCAAAGATGTGGTATGTTACCTACTATCAAACGTATGATAGCCTAAGCAAAGGTAATAACTCAAAAAGATACGGTATATTACCTCCTATCAAACGTATGATAGCCTAAGCAAAGGTAATAACCCAAAAGATATGGTATGTTACCTACTATCAAACGTATGATAGCCTAGGCAAAGGAAATATCCCAATAAGATACGGTATATTACCTACTATCAAACGCATGATAGCCTAAGCAAAGGTAATAACCCAAAAGATACGGTATGTTACCTAGTATCAAACGTATGATAGCCTAAGCAAAGGTAATAACCTAATAAGATACGGTAAATTACCTACTATCAAACGTATGATAGCCTAAGCAAAGGTAATAACCCCAAAGATACGGTATGTTACCTACTATCAAACGTATGATAGCCTAAGCCAAGGTAATAACCCAAAAAGATACGGTATATTACCTCCAATCAAACGTATGATAGCCTAAGCAAAGGTAATAACCCAAAAGATACGGTATGTTACCTACTATCAAACTTATGATAGCCTAAGAAAAGGTAATAACCCAATAAGATATGGTATATTACCTACTATCAAACGTATGATAGCCTAAGCAAATGTAATAACCCAAACGATACGGTATGTTACCTAGTATCAAATGTATGATAGCCTAAGCAAAGGTAATAACCTAATAAGATACGGTATATTACCTACTCTCAAACGTATGATAGCCTAAGCAAAGGTAATAACCCAAAGATACGGTATGTTACCAACTATCAAATGTATGATAGGCTAAGCAAAGGTAATAACCCACAAGATACGGCATATTACCTACTATAAAACGTATGATAGCCTAAGAAAATGTAATACCCATAAGAGACGGTATATTACCTACTACCAAACGTATGATACCCTGAGAAAAGGTAATAACCCAAAAGAGACGGTATATTACCTACTATCAAACGTATGATTGTCTAAGCAAAGGTAATAACCCAAAAGATACAGTATGTTACCTAATGTCAAACGTATGATAGCCTAAGCAAAGGTAATAACATAAAAGATATGGTATGTTACCTACTATCAAACGTATGATAGCCTAAGCAAACGTAATAACCCAAAAAGATATGGTATATTACCTACTATCAAATGTATAATAGCCTAAGCAAAGGTAATAACCCAAAAGGTACGGTATATTACCTACTATCAGACGTATGATTGTCTAAGCAAAGGTAATAACCCAAAAGATACGGTATGTTACCTACTATCAAACGTATGATAGCCTAGGTAAAGGTAATAACCCAATAAGATACGGTATATTACCTACTATTAAACGTATGATAGCCTAAGCAAAGGTAATAACCCAAAACATACGGTATACTACCTACTATCAAACGTATGATTGCCTAAGCAAAGGTAATAACCTAATAAGATACGGTAAATTACCTACTATCAAACGTATGATAGCCTAAGCAAAGGTAATAACTCCAAAGATACGATATGTTACCTACTATCAAATGTATGATACCCTAAGCAAAGGTAATAACCCAATAAGATACGGTGTATTTCCTACTATCAAACGTATGATAGCCTAAGCAAAGGTAATAACCCAAAAGAGACAGTATATTACCTACTATCAAAGGTATGATACCCTAAGAAAAGGTAATAACCTAAAAGACACGGTATATTACCTACTATGAAACGTATGATTGTCTAAGCAAAGGTAATATCCCAAAAGATACAGTATGTTACCTACTATCAAACGTATGATAGCCTAAGCAAAGGTAAAAACCCAAAAGATATGGTATATTACCTACTATCAAATGTATGATAGCCTAAGCAAACGTAATTACCCAAAAAGATATGGTATATTACCTACTATCAAACGTATAATAGCCCAAGCAAAGGTAATAACCCAAAAGATACGGTATATTACCTACTATCAGACGTATGATTGTTTAAGCAAAGGTAATAACCCAAAAGATACGGTATGTTACCTACTATCAAACGTATGATAGCCTAGGCAAAGGTAATAACCCAATAAGATACGGTATATTACCTACTATTAAATGTATGATAGCCTAAGCAAAGGTAATAACCCAAACGATACGGTATACTACCTACTATCAAACATATGATAGCCTAAGCAAAGGTAATAACCTAATAAGATACGGTAAATTACCTACTATCAAACGTATGATAGCCTAAGCAAAGGTAATAACCTAAAAGATACGGTATGTTACCTAGTATCAAACGTATAATAGCCTAAGCAAAGGTAATAACCTAATAAGATACGGTATATTAACTCCTATTAAACGTATGATAGCCTAAGCAAAGGTTATAACCCAAAAGATACGGTATGTTACCTACTATCAAACATATTATAGCCTAAGCAAAGGTAATAACCCAATAAGATACGGTATATGACCCACTATCAAACGTATGATAGCCTAAGCAAAGGTAGAAACCCAAAAGATACGGTATGTTACCTAGTATCAAACGTATGATAGCCCAAGCAAAGGTAAAAACCTAATAAGATACGGTATATTACCTACTATCAAACATATGATATCCTAAGCAAAGGTAATAACCCCAAAGATACGGTATGTTACCTACTATCAAACGTATGATACCCTAAGAAAAGGTAATAACCTAAAAGATACGGTATATTACCTACTATCAAACGTATGATTGTCTAAGCAAAGGTAATAACCCAAAAGATACGGTATATTACCTTTTTTCAAACGTATGATAGCCTAAGCAAAGGTAATAACCCAAAAGATACGGTATATTACCTACTATCAAACGTATGATAGCCTAAGCTAAGGTAATAACCTAATAAGATACGGTAAATTACCTACTATCAAACGTATGATAGCCTAAGTAGAGGTAATAACCCCAAAGATGTGGTATGTTACCTACTATCAAACGTATGATAGCCTAAGCAAAGGTAATAACTCAAAAAGATACGGTATATTACCTCCTATCAAACGTATGATAGCCTAAGCAAAGGTAATAACCCAAAAGATATGGTATGTTACCTACTATCAAACGTATGATAGCCTAGGCAAAGGTAATATCCCAATAAGATACGGTATATTACCTACTATCAAACGCATGATAGCCTAAGCAAAGGTAATAACCCAAAAGATACGGTATGTTACCTAGTATCAAATGTATGATAGCCTAAGCAAAGGTAATAACCTAATAAGATACGGTAAATTACCTACTATCAAACGTATGATAGCCTAAGCAAAGGTAATAACCCAAAAGATACGGTATGTTACCTACTATCAAATGTATGATAGCCTAAGCCAAGGTAATAACCCAAAAAGATACGGTATATTACCTCCAATCAAACGTATGATAGCCTAAGCAAAGTTAATAACCCAAAAGATACGGTATGTTACCTACTATCAAACTTATGATAGCCTAAGCAAAGGTAATAACCCAATAAGATATGGTATATTACCTACTATCAAACGTATGATAGCCTAAGCAAAGGTAATAACCCAAAAGATACGGTATGTTAGCTAGTATCAAATGTATGATAGCCTAAGCAAAGGTAATAACCTAATAAGATACGGTATATTACCTACTCTCGAACGTATGATAGCCTAAGCAAAGGTAATAACCCAAAGATACGGTATGTTACCAACTATCAAATGTATGATAGCCTAAGTGAAGGTAATAACCCACAAGATACGGTATATTTCCTACTATCAAACGTATGATAGCCTAAGAAAATGTAATAACCCAAAAGATACGGTATGTTAGCTAGTATCAAATGTATGATAGCCTAAGCAAAGGTAATAACCTAATAAGATACGGTATATTACCTACTCTCAAACGTATGATAGCCTAAGCAAAGGTAATAACCCAAAGATACGGTATGTTACCAACTATCAAATGTATGATAGCCTAAGTGAAGGTAATAACCCAATAAGATACGGTATATGACCTACTATCAAACGTATGATAGCCTAAGCAAAGGTAGAAACTCAAAAGATACGGTATGTTACCTAGTATCAAACGTATGATAGCCTAAGCAAAGGTAATGACCTAATAAGATACGGTATATTACTTACTATCAAACGTATGATAGCCTAAGCAAAGGTAATAACCCCAAAGATACGGTATGTTACCTACTATCAAACGTATGATACCCTAAGAAAAGGTAATAACCTAAAAGATACGGTATATTACCTTCTATCAAACGTATGATTGTCTAAGCAAAGGTAATAACCCAAAAGATACGGTATATTACCTCCTTTGAAACGTATGATAGCCTAAGCAAAGGTAATAACCCAAAATATACGGTATATTACCTACTATCAAATGTATGATACCCTAAGCTAAGGTAATAACCTAATAACATACGGTAAATTACCTACTTTCAAACATATGATAGCCTAAGCAAAGGTGATAACCCAAAAGATACGGTATGTTACCTACTATCAAACGTATGATAGCCTAAGCAAAGGTAATAACCCAAAAAGGTACGGTATATTACCTCCTATCAAACGTATGATAGCCTAAGCAAAGGTAATAACCCAAAAGATACAGTATGTTACCTAATGTCAAACGTATGATAGCCTAAGCAAAGGTAATATCCCAATAAGATACGGTATATTACCTACTATCAAACGCATGATAGCCTAAGCATAGGTAATAACCCAAAAGATACGGTATGTTACCTAGTATCAAACGTATGATAGCCTAAGCAAAGGTAATAACTGTTGCACCCTAAAATTTGCTCCACCTTATTCACTTGGTTTATGTTTCATTATCATTAGCATTTTCATATAGAGTCATGTACATAGACTAATCATCTGCATAGCATAAGTATAGCAAGTCATACAACAGGGGGACCAATCATTATTTTCATCTCTAGAAGCCTATCAAGAGGTTATTATCCCAATTCAATCTCATTCAAGTCATCAGGAAAGAATTTGAAAGCAAAGAGTTCAGCAGATCAAGCCTTGAGTCCATCTCCTAGCTGAGGGTATCTGAGGGTCAGTAAGAGGGTTGTGAGCTGTGAGTTGAAGGCATGGAGAGTATCTAGACATTATGAGAGACTTAGAAAGTCATTTAAAGAAGGAGACAAGTCATTGATGAGAGCACAAGAGCTATAGCTGAAGGCAGTCAACTAGGGTTTCATCTGGGTCAACCCTAGGTCAACCCTAGGTCAATTGACTGATTTAAGGGGCATTCAAGTCTAGTGGAGAGATGTGGGGTTCATCATTGGACATATAAAGAAGGATATGGAGATATGCCAAGGAGAATTCAAGAGAAATCAAGGAGAAGAGGAGTTTCTAAATTAGGGTTTCTGTGTAAAATCCCCTAGTTTAGGTCAAATTTCCAAGCAAGATAAGTCAAAATTCTAGCTTCAAATGGCTTCTTGGCCAACATGAAACTTGTAGAGGATCTCAAGACCTTTAATTTGAGTGGTGGAAGACATCAAGGAGATTTATATAACTCAAGTTATGGTCCTTGCAAGTTACAGGTCATCTGAGGTATCTGAAATTTTGTCTGTGAAAGTGACTTGACTTCCAAGCAATTTTTACCCCTCAAGGAGATTTCAAATGAATTTCTGGTCAACATAAGAGTTGCTCCTCATTGTCTTAGCTTTCTAGAATGGTATAGCATGTCTTCATATGAGGTGTGGAGCTCAACTTATGGTCTTGGCAAGCAAAGGGTATTTTGGGCATTTGTGAATTACAGGTCATTTTAACCTATGTCCAAAACTCATACAAGGAGGCCTCAAATGGAAAAACTTACAACATCAAACTTGCTCCAAATGTGATTTTATGTCTAGAAAGAAGGTCACAAATTGTTGGAAAGGCTCATAACATGAAGTTGCATGATTGGTTAGATTTGAACTAAAATGGCTTATAATTTGAATAAAGTCAAAATGAAAAATGGTTTGAGAGATTTATAAGTCCAAATGGAGACTTCCAATATATGATTTTGAATGGAAAAGACATTCTAAGAACAATGGTTCAAGTACTTTTTTGAGCTTAGTGAAATAAATCAAAGTTATTCATGGTTACTTGCATTTGAAGAAACATTTCAAAAATCAACCAATTTGGAATGCAAGGGAATGTGGCAAGATGGTTCTAGAAAGTTCATGTGAGCCCTATATATTCATGAAATCAGAATTGAGCAAGGGTTGGATTCATTTTTTACCAAAATCTCACAAATTCTCTCCATTCTTTCTCATTGCATTTTCACTCCAATTTCCCAAAATCTTCATCAATTCTCATCAACATTGATCATGCTCCATTCAATCATCATCATGGCATAGAATTCAATCAAAGATCTAGTGGTTAGAGCTCAATTTCATGCACTTTCATCAAGAACACACAAGCTGCAAATTCAGTTGGAACTCAAGATCCAGTGCAAGACTCCTCAAAGTGTTGCATACAGAATCAAGTAGTGCAATTGTAGATCAAGATCCAAGCCTCAAAAGCCTCAGATCCACAAGTTTCATCATCATCCACAAGATTTCATACCAGGTGCATTTTCTCTGCCACAACTTGATTTGGTTAGTTTAGCATGGTTTTGTTAGTTTAGATATGATGTAGGATGTTAGTAGAGCAATTAGGATGAGTTTGGAGTAGTTTAGTGATGATTGTTAGCAGGTGTACCAAACTGTTTGGATCAAGAACTCGTAGGATCTTGCATGATAATCTTAGTTTGATAGATCAGAATAATCACCATTAGTCATAGATTAGATTAGTATAGGTTTGATGGAGAATTATGCTGATGAGTTGCAGAGCATTTTCATGGTGACCAGAGATTATTGCTATCGGGTTGAGAGTTGTGTTGAGTTTCAGATTGAACTAATGCCATAGGCTTGTAGAGGGAGAAATTCTGAGTGAGTTTCATGTTTGTATCGTGTTGATCCATGGACTGTGGAGTGAGAACCGAGAGCTTGAAGTTGGTTCGTGCATGGCTGCCATGGAGGGAAACCCTAGCTCTCATATGATCCAATGAGGAAGACACAATCAGGACCGTCCATTGCTTGTTGGACCATTGACTCAAGATTAGATCGTGTGGTCCTCATTTAATTCTGAGTTTGAGAGGGAATCCTCCCCCCATTGAAACGCTGCGTTTCATTAAAGGGGGGGAGCGTGGGCCTTGCTTTTGCCACCCCCAGTACCAAGCCCATCAGAATCTGCACGTGGAAACCCTTCTATTCTCACCCCCTGCTTGTTTTTTTATTTTCAATAATGCTGAGTGGTTCTGGGCCTAATCCAAATTCGCTAACCACACCCCCACTGCCTAGCCCAATCTTAAAAAACAACTAGGGCGCCTGCTAACCACACCCCTCCCTCCATTTATTTCTTTCATTTTGATTTTTAATTTCTCTTACTATTTTTTTGATTTTCATTAATTCATAATAAATAGATAAAAAATCATTTTTAATTCATTCTTTTTACATCATTTTCATTAGAATGTGTAGAAAATTGTCATTAAATAAAATTGCATTTTTATTTTTATTTGATATTTTTTTCCATATTTTCTAAATAAATGTCATTTTAAATAGCTTCATTTCATGCATGATTTTGCTAATTTTTGTTCTATTAGATGCTTTAATATTTTTTGTCCATTCTTTTTAGGTTGTTTAGATGAGATATTGAACTTGTAGAAACAATTTAGTTCCCATTTTTAGGAATTAATTTTAGGTGCTTAATGTAGGCTTGAACAACATGAACAAATTAGGGTTTTTTAGGTGATGACTTAAGAAGTTTGATTCTTTCCCTTAGGACTTAGGGTTTGACTAGTTTAGTTATGGGACTATAGGGGCTATGGGTAGTTATTAGATCCCTTAGAAAAAGTCAGGATTCCCCTACTGCTATTAATACTCTGTATATATCTGATTGACTGGTGTGGTGTGCCCTCTGGGGATTATTGCTTGCTTGCTTGGGTATTGGGATTGTCTGGGGACTTGGGAGAGCTGAAGACTTGGGAGAGCTGAAGACTTGAGGAGATGAAGACCATTGGAGATCCAGAGATTGAAGATCAACTGCCAGAGTTGAATAGGAGGTTCTTGCTAGCAGCTGTTGAGGAGACTAGGGTTTAGGAGCTAGGCAGAGCTCTAGATTAGAAAGCTTGTTTCTCAAACATGGAATGCCTTGTCTGCATCCATCCTTTCTCTATGATTCAAAGTCTCTTTCAAATATCCACCTCCTTCCTTTGGAAGGATCAGTGAATATATTTGAAAGATAGAACTTTTGAGAGGAAACTTTCTGTTTAATGTTAACAGTTGATGAACCACCATTGGTAGGTAATTAACTGTCTAGCATTCACTCACTTCACTCCTATGACTGATTCCTCATCCTGGAGCCTGAGACTTGAAGAAAAGCCATTGCTTATAGAAGACAGATGATCAAAGCCCTTGCCTGAAGGTCATGAAGATGGAGATTGATGATTGTTAAAGCTTGTAGCTGTTTGGAGATGACTGGAAGCCAGATGTTGATTCAGAGCTGCTGATGCTGTTTATTTTTGCTGTATTTCATTTGCTGATGTATTGATTGGTTTTCTGGACTGTATTGTTTGCTGGTTACCCTGTTGGGTTGAAAGTGAAGCCTGTTCACTTTTGCCTATTGTTTTCTAGGTTCGAGGTTGAGTGGGACTCCCTTGCCTCGCTTGTACTGTTGCATCCATGCATTTTACTATTTTACTGTACATATCTGATATTGTTTCTGTTTCTGCCTATCCCGTAGGATCTCTGTTTCTCTCTGTGCAAGAGAGGAGCATGATAGACACTAGGTCTTAACCCATGCATGATAACATTAGGTTAGTTTGATTCCCCTCGCAACCGTAGGTTAGAGTTCTGTCTCTTCTCTCTCAAAACAAACAGAAAAACACATAAGGATTTCAAACACAATAAAAGACACTTCATCCGTAAAAGAATGTGAACTCATCAAAACGTCATTTTTGTCCGCTGGGACTGTTAATCAGAAAAACCTTTTTCAGAAGGAATAAAATCAATCAAGGACAAGCTTGTGTCGTACGTGGCCCGAACTACGTTTGCTCTGATCTTCCATGCTGTGTGGAAGTACGTAGGCATAGGATGCGATATCCTAGCGAGCAACCTTCCCCTCCTTTCCCGTAGGTAGGCGAACTACGTTGACTCTGATTTCTCGTTCCAGGCGGGAATACGTAGGCATAAAGTGCGATACTTTGCCGAGTCATTTTTTATTTTCTTTTCTTTTAACCCCAGACCTTTAGTTTAGATAGAATAACAATCCATACCCGAAAACAAGCGTGGATCCCATCGAGTACGATGGACGTGAGGGGTGCTAATACCTTCCCCTTGCGTAACCGACTCCCGAACCCAGGTTTTGGTTGCGATGACCATACCTTTCCCGTGTTGTGCGAGGTTTACTCTGAGCGTTTCCTTTCCCTCCCGTGGGATAAATAACGCACGGTGGCGACTCTTCTATTCAGCCGGCGCCGATTTTCGCAGTAGCGACAGCTGGCGACTCTGCTGGGGATCCAACGTCCCCTGGCTGCTAAGAACTGCGATGGTTCTTATGCATTTGGGATCCAACGTCCCTTAAGAGAGTCAATCCTAGCGCTTGTTTTCCCGTCGAGGATTTTGTATGGAGTTATTGTATATTTCTGACCTTTTATTTTCAGCATTATATATTGATTATTATTGCTGTATCTTGGGGTGTGACGGGTGTTCTGATATTGAGTGAGAAGCCGGACCTGGGCTTGAGTGCACCTAGAATTAGCGTAGAAAGTAGTGGGCGCGTGCCGGCTTTGCTTGCATTAGTGTCTCATGAAATCTACACTCGGACGAGGTTCTTCTGGTTGGCTTCTTTTTCTACCCTTTGGGTCGAAGGGGTTGTTGGTCAGCTGAATTGTCGACTCCGGGGACCGATCATTTGGAAGTTGGCTAAGTGAGGCCTCTTCAGGATTTGATGATGCCACTCCTTCTGGGAATCGTATCATCAACCCTGAAAGTCTGTGACGCCGACGACCGCATAGGATGCCGTACCTTGTGCCAGTTATAGGGCCACCCACCTGTGAGGGGATTTGGGGTTATGCAGGTAACCAGACCTTCAGACTACCGGTCATTTCTTGATCAGAGATCCTGGATATTTATGGAGAGTTATGAGGTCTGTCAGAGACCATTTGGAGATGTGTTCTGAGGTCTGTCAGAGACCATTTGGAGATGTGTTCTGAGGTCTGTCAGAGACCATTTGGAGATGTGTTCTGAGGTCTGTCAGAGACCATTTGGAGATGTGTTCTGAGGTCTGTCAGAGACCATTTGGAGATGTGTTCTGAGGTCTGTCAGAGACCAATTAGAGATGTGATTTGAGGTCTGTCAGAGACCAGTTCGAGTTATGGTTTGAGGTCTGTCAGAGACCAGTATTGGAGCTTTGTTTTAGGTCTATCTGAGGCCAGGGTTTGATGATTTCTGGATGGTCTATTGGAGACCTTTCTTGATTGAGTTCAGGCTATTCAGCTACAGCTTTGGTCCCTGTTGCATGTTACTTGCATTGCATTGCCTGCATATCCATTACCATTTGCATTTCACTAATGTGTGTCTGTGCTGCAGGTGCATTTGCATATTCCCCGGTTCTAGTGCCCCGACTTCTGAGTATTGACTATGGCTAGTTTGAGGAAAACAGTTGCGTATAAGCTGCCTTCACCTGATATTACTTCTCTGCTTGGTCTGATATCTCTCGCTAATGAGGAGGTTGGGAGGAGCTTCAGAATGAGCCATGGGAGATTACTGAGATTAGTCTGTAAGCCCACTGCTGATGAGATGAACGGGCTATATACCTTGATGCAGTTCTATGACCCCGCATTGAGATGTTTTACCTTTGCTGACTTCATTCTAGGACCTACCATTGAGGAGTATGTGGAGTTTACTGAGCTTCCCGTGCAGAACAAGGTTCCCTTTATTCACTCTGCTGCTGAGCCCAAGTTGGAGGACTTGGCCAAAGCCTTACATATGGACGCTGCAGAACTGTTATTGACTTCTTGGCTTGGGGTTTCAGGTTTCTCTCTTGATTTCTTAGTTGTCAAAGCTCGAGAATACGCCAAGAACGGTTGTTGGGTGGTTTTCAATGCTATTTTGGCTTTATGCATTTATGGAATCGTGCTGTTTCCTAACTTGCCCAACTTTGTGGATTTGGACGCTTTCTATCTGTTTGCTGCAGGCAACCCAGTGCCAACTTTGGTTGGAGACTTCTATCATTCATTGCACTACAAGAACGAAAACCGAAGAGGAAAGGTTGTGTACTGCTGTACTCCTCTATTGAATATGTGGTTCAAGAGTCACCTTCCCATGAAGGGACCGTTTGTGGACAGTGCAACCTCAGCCAGTTGGTCTGAACGCCTGATGAGGCTATCTTCCGAAGACATTAGATGGTTTGACAGAGACCTGTTGGGATCTGAGCTCATCTTCAGTTGTTCTGGGTACCCTAATATGCCGCTGATAGGAAGAAAAGGGTGTATCAATTACAACCCTTCTCTATTCATTCGCCAGTTCGGATATGCACTGAAGAATCCACCTCAGGAGGAAGAAGTACAGGAATCTCTGTACTTCACAGGTGATGTGAAGGGGGAGTTATCGGTCAAGCTGCAGCATGCCTGGACACGTATTAACCGCAAAGGGAAGCCACTGTTAGGTAAGAACGATTGCCAGGCTTATGAACCTTACAGGGTTTGGATCCAGGAACGAGCAAGTCAGTTATTAATGCCATTTCCAGCTGCACCCGTCATTGTACCCGTCCCGGCAGAAGAGCCAACTACTGTTTCTAGGGAGGCCTACGAGCAAGTTGTGAAGGAAAAAGAAGCCTTGATGAAGATCAACGAAGGGTTAGAGCAAGAGCTAGCTCAAGTGCGCAGCGAGAAGAACAAGGCCGTACATGCTTTCCAACAACAGATCGAGCTAGTAAACAGGTTAGGGGCTGAGTTGACCGAGGAAAAGAAGAAGCGTGAACGTCTGGGGCAAGAGTTCAGAAGCTCCCATGACATGCTTGAATCCAAAAAGAAGGCGCTCGACGCAGCACACCGAGAAATCTCCTCTTGCAATAAGACTTGGAATGCTACACTCACCAACAATAAGAAGAGGGAAGATAAGCTGAAGCAGCAAATCTCCGACCTCGAAGAGAAGTTGAAGTCTAGCATCAAGAAGTGTGAGGAAGAAGTGATGACCCGGTATAGTGTCCAGCATGCACTGAACAAGGCAATCAAATCCAGAGATGAAGCAGTGTCTCAGAAGCGAAAGTTAGAAGATTGTTTCGGAGAAGCAACATGGGAAGAAACTGCTGAAGACGTACGCCGTGTCCTTAAGAGGAGAAACCAGCTTGTCGAAGGGCTGCTTGATCGACCAAGCCATCCGGAGACTAAGAAGTTGATAGAAGAGTACCAGACTTTTGGGAGGATTTGATCATTTCATGTAGTAATTTGTATGCTTTATTTGCATAGTGCTGACCATCACCAGGATTGTTGGTTGAGGTCATGCCTTCTTTGTACTCTCAGTGATATTGTACCCTGGGCTTATTGATTCTCCCTGCAATATATGAGGCTTTCTATGATTCAGCTCCGATATTCCTATTGTCAGCACTGTCACCACACCGGCACCTTCGCACTAGAACTGGGGGAATGAATTTCCCTAATGCACAGACACATTGCATTGCATTCATATTCATATTGCTTTACAGGTAATCTTTGGATGGTGTCTTATTTCCTGCTCTGTATCAGGTACCTTTCAGGATTGCAGATCAGCATCCGCACCGCTATTCTACCCGCACCAATTGTCGCAAAATCATGGACCAAATGCAGAACGAGATGCAAGATGTGCGCGAGAAGCTCGCCCTCTTCATGCAGACCATGGAAGCTATAGCAAAAGGGCAGGAGAATTTGCAGGCCATGGTCCAGCCTCTGTTGGCCCGAAACGCTGGTCATGGTAATGAAGATCATCAGTCTGTCCGGGTTGATACTGCTCATGGAGACGGCACTCCCACGCCAGTGGCTCCGCCCGTAGTCAATATACCTGCTGCTAATGTCAACAACGCTACCGCTGCTGTGAATGGTAACGTCGGAGTGGGGAATGAGACTGCTGTCCATAATGTTGGGCTGGGTGATGTCAATTTGGGAGATAATCTAGGAGGCAACGGCTTTGTCAATACTGGATTCGGATTCAACGATCAGGGATTCGACAACGCTGGGAAGTATGGCTTTAATGCTCAAGGTTTTGGGCAAGATGGTTATGGTATGGTCAATCAGGGTTACGGAGGCTTTGGAAACGGAAACGGTACTGGATTTATGGCTTTTGGTCCTGCTGGAGGTGTTCAAGGGTACGGCAACAGAGGCCGAGGTCCGGGGATGAATCAGATCAGAGCTGGACGTAATAATGGATATGATGGGTACGGAGCTGGAAACGGTCTGTGGCAAGAGGATCAGCAGGAGGACGCCTTCTCCGGAGGAGGTTTTGAAGGGCCGATGGATGATTCCCAAAAGATAAGAATGCTGGAAGAGCAGATGAAGGGAGTCCTAAACCAAAGTGCTGTGGGCTTGGACATGGCAACCATGGGCTTGGTACCTGGCTTGAGGGTGCCAATTAAATTCAAAGCTCCTGCGTTCGATAAGTACAAAGGAGACACATGTCCGAAAGTGCATGTACGAGCTTATTACAGAAAGATGTCTGCATACTCCACTGATGAAAGAATGCTAATGCATTTCTTTCAGGATAGTCTGTCGGGCCCTTCCCTAGAGTGGTACATGGGGTTGGAGCCAACTGATATCAAGACATGGAAGCAATTGGCGGAGGCGTTTGTGGCCCATTACAAATATAACAGCGACTTGGCGCCCAATCGGGTCCAGTTGGCCGGGCTTTCGCAAAAGAAGGGGGAGAGTTTTAAAGAGTACGCGCAAAGGTGGCGCGATATGGCCGCCAGGGTCCGTCCTCCGGTAGAAGACAAGGAAATGAATGACATGTTCGTCGGCACGTTCACAGGGCTGTTTCATGATATGCTGTTTCATACATCTCTGGCCAGTTTTTCAGACCTGATTCTGATGGGGGAAAAGATTGAACGTAATATTAAGCAAGGAAAGTTCCAAGTCAAGGAATCAACTGCATCTGGCAGTAATAGGAAAGCTTATGGTGGGCGCCGTCAGGGCGAGGCAAGCGCAGTATTTGGAGGCCGAGGCCGAGGCCGAGGCAGGGGACGAGGTCAATATCGTCAGCCGCAGCAGGTGTCGAGTGTTACTATTCCCTATCAGCAACAACCACTCCAGCAACAACAACCGGTTCAGCAACAGCCAATGCCACAGCAGCAGCAGCCTCAGCAGGGGGCACAGCAAGCTCAGCGAAGATTCCAGGGTAGTAAGCCGAGAAGAGTGTTTGAGAAGCCTCCCTCTACCTATGCTGATTTATTGCAGACATTGTTGGGATTGAATCTGGTAGAGAAAAGAACTCTGGCGCCGATAACGGGAGCTCCCCCGTTTGGTTATGATGCAAACAGGCACTGTGAGTTTCATTCTGGGGCCCCGGGCCACGATATAGAAGGTTGTCATGCTTTTAAGCACGTTGTGCAGGATCTTTTAGACAACAAGACTATCAATTTCGGAACGGCCGGTCCGAACATAGTCCAGAAACCCATGCCTAATCATGGGGCAAACGCCGTTCTGATTGAGGAAGGTCTGAATCTGATTATGAATGTTGAAGATTTAAAGACGCCGCTGAGCGAGATAAAGAGCCGACTGTTACAAGGAGGTGTTTACCCAGGATGTAACGAGTATTGCTTAGATTGTTGGACCCTAGCTGGGGGGTGTGAAGATTTGAAGAAAGGCATTCAGGCTTTAATTGATGAGGGCATATTGCAGTTTGATCGAGCGGCGACTGACGAGCCTGCAGGGGCAGTAGTGGATAATCGGAGTGATGTGGCCACTGTGACGATTCCTCGGAAGACGATCACTATTGCAGCACCAGCTCAGCGACCACCGATCACCATAACTAAGGCCGGGCCAATCCCGTACGAGAACACGAAAGCAGTCCCATGGTCATATGGGTTAGAGGTGTATTGTGATGGGATAAAGATTGATGTTAGCAAGCAGCCAGCGGAGATTGTGGATAATGTTGTTGGCTCAGGAGGCATGACAAGGAGTGGCAGGATCTTTATATCTCCTGAAGTGGAGGCTGAAAGACTAGCGAAAGGAAAAGGGAAAGCGGTTGAAAATGTTCCGGTACAAGCGAGTGAAAAAGAAGCGGCATCGAAGGATGTAGAAGAGTTCATGCGCTTAATTCGAAAAAGTGATTATAAGATTGTGGAGCATCTGCAGCAGACACCGTCCAAAATATCTATCTTGTCACTGCTCTTATGTTCGGAAGCTCACAGAAATGCTTTGCTGAAAGTCCTGGACACCTCTTTTGTACCCCAGGACGTCTCCGTAAATCAGCTAGAAGGAGTATTGGCACATGTGAATGCAGGCCACAGCTTGGGCTTTACCGATTTCGACTTGACTCCGAAAGGGAGAGATCATAATATGGCATTACACGTATCTGTTGAGTGCAGATGATCAGTAATGTCGCACGTATTGGTTGACACCGGATCATCTTTGAATGTGTTGCCCAAGAAGGCGATGATGAAGCTGGATGTTCGAGGAATTTTGTGCACACCCAGTGATTTGGTAGTCAGAGCGTTTGACGGCACGCGGAGAACAGTCTTCGGATCGATTACCTTGCCTCTGCAAGTGGGGCCGGAAGTGTTTGCAATTGAGTTTTATATCATGGATATACAGCCTGCGTACAGCTGCTTGCTGGGAAGACCCTGGATTCATGGGGCAGGGGCAGTCACGTCCACCCTGCATCAGAAGTTAAAATATATGGTCGGAGACAGTGTAGTCACCGTGTGCGGAGAAGAAGACATCCTGGTCAGCCATTTATCTTCATTTAAATATGTGGAAGTCGACGGAGAGATCCATGAGACACCATGCCAGGCATTCGAAGGTTTGCGCATCAAGGACAAGGGTCCCGGGCCGAGTAAAGTGCCAGAGATAGCTGTCTCATCGTATAAGGAAGCTCAAGCTCTAGTGGAAGCAGGAGAAGCTAAAGGCTGGGGCAAAGTGCTGGACATTCCTGTGAAGATGGACCGGTTCGGGCTGGGGTACCGACCGTCGTCATCAACTTCTTCCGTGGGGGCCCCCCGTTTCAGAAAGCCAATTATCATCTCTTCCAGTGGAGTATGTCATGAAACTGTCAATGCTGCTTCGGAGTCTGATGAAGGAGACAGCGACTGTGATATGGATGCCTGGATTCAGCCAAGCACGCCAGGACAAGGACTGTGCAACTGGTCTATTCAGGAGCTTGTTCCTGTGACTTTTAAACAGTAATGCTTTGCTTTATTAATTGTTGAATAATCTGATGTCTTGCCCGGGGCATCAGGATTTGCTTAGGGCTGTGTTGTTATAAACATTGCGGGTTAATCATTAAATAAATGGCGTTTTTTCATGTGCAAATACCGTAATCCCTGTCTTTCTTGTTTTATATTTTTCAATAAAATGGCAACGTGGTTATTCGCTTTATACGCATTTTGAAGCACTTAACCATTCCTTTTGCAGGATAACATTTTCAGATGACATCCTTGAACCACCTATGACTCGTCCCGACTTTGAGCACCCGGTGTTTCAGGCTGAAGAAGAGGTTGTCGAAGATAGCGACGTTCCTGAAGAACTGTCTTGGTTAGTGAAGCAAGAGGAAAGAGCCATTCTGCCTCACGACGAGGTCCTCAAAATTATCAATTTGGGGTCGGAAGGGGTTGAGAAGAATATTCGTATCGGAGCCGCACTGCAGAGTGATATCAAGCGAAGACTGGTTGAAATGCTCCGAGAGTATAATGATGTATTTGCTTGGTCATATGAAGATATGCCGGGGCTCGATACAGATATGGTTGTGCATCGCCTGCCACTGAAAGAAGATTGCCCGCCAGTCAAACAAAAGCTTCGCAGAACTCGACCAGATATGGCAATGAAGATCAAGGAGGAAGTGCAGAAACAGTGGGACGCTGGTTTCCTGGCTGTGACGAAGTATCCTTCATGGGTTGCCAACATCGTACCAGTGCCAAAGAAAGATGGCAAGGTTCGAATGTGCGTGGATTATAGAGATTTGAATAAAGCAAGCCCAAAAGACGATTTTCCACTTCCTCACATTGACGTGTTAGTTGATAATACTGCTCAATACTCTGTGTTCTCCTTCATGGATGGCTTTTCGGGCTATAATCAAATTAAAATGGCGCCAGAGGATATGGAGAAGACTACTTTCATAACGCCGTGGGGAACATTTTGCTACAAAGTGATGCCCTTTGGTTTGAAAAATGCTGGGGCAACATATCAGCGTGCGATGACGACTCTTTTCCATGACATGATGCATAAAGAGATCGAAGTTTATGTTGACGATATGATTGCCAAATCCCAGACGGAGGAAGAGCATCTGGTAAATCTGCTGAAGTTGTTTAAAAGACTTAGGAAGTTCAGGCTGAGGCTGAACCCTAATAAATGCACCTTCGGGGTGAGATCGGGTAAACTGCTGGGGTTTATCGTAAGCGAAAGAGGAATAGAGGTCGATCCTGCTAAAATAAAAGCGATTCAAGAAATGCCGACGCCTAAAACAGAGAAAGAGGTGCGCGGGTTTTTAGGGAGATTGAACTACATTGCCCGGTTCATATCTCACCTAACGGCCACGTGTGAACCATTATTCAAGCTGTTGAAGAAAGATCAAGCTGTAACGTGGAACGAAAATTGTCAAAAGGCGTTCGATAAAATAAAGAAGTATCTGCAGGAGCCTCCTATTTTGATACCCCCAGTGGCAGGGAGACCCTTGATAATGTATTTGACGGTTCTTGAGGGAAGCATGGGTTGTGTTCTCGGTCAACACGACGAGACAGGAAGAAAAGAGCATGCGATCTATTACCTGAGTAAGAAATTTACAGACTGTGAATCTCGATACTCAATGCTGGAGAAAACTTGTTGCGCGCTAGCCTGGGCCGCCAAGCGTTTGAGGCAGTACATGCTGAATCATACAACCATGCTCATCTCGAAGATGGATCCTATCAAATATGTATTCGAAAAGCAGGCGTTGTCAGGTAGAATTGCCCGTTGGCAGATGGTCTTGACTGAATATGATATTCAATACGTCTCGCAAAAGGCTATAAAGGGGAGTGTTCTGTCTGAGTATCTGGCGGAGCAGCCTATTGAAGATTACCAATCGATGAGGTTTGATTTTCCTGACGAGGATATCATGTACCTAAAGATGAAAGATTGTGAAGAACCGCTGCCAGACGAGGGACCAGAGTTGGGTTCCAAATGGAAGATGATATTTGACGGAGCTGTGAATGCTTACGGTAGCGGAATAGGGGCAATCATCACTACGCCACACGGGTCGCATATCCCGTTTACGGCCCGGTTGACCTTTGCCGTTACCAACAATGAGGCCGAATACGAAGCTTGTATAATGGGGCTTGAAGAAGCCATTGATTTGCGAATCAAACATCTAGACATATACGGAGACTCAGCTCTGGTGGTGAATCAGATCAAAGGGGAATGGGAGACACGTCAGCCTAATTTGATACATTACATGAGTTATGCAAGGAGATTGTTGCCTTTCTTTGACAAAGTTGAATTGCATCACGTACCGCGAGCAGAAAATCAAATGGCTGACGCCCTTGCCACTTTGTCCTCCATGTACAAGGTCAACTTCTGGAACGAAGCTCCCCAAATCACTATCTCTCGGTTGGACAGGCCAGCTTATGTATTTGCTATTGATGAAGCATCTGACGACAAACCGTGGTATTTCGATATCCTTAATTTCCTGAAGAATAAAGAGTATCCGGCTGGGGCATCCAGTCAAGATCAGAAGACTCTCAGGAGATTAGCGGGTAATTTCTACTTGAATCCGGATGGCGTCTTGTACAGAAGAAACCACGATTTGGTGTTGTTGCGTTGTGTAGACGAGAAAGAGGCAAAGCTTCTCATGGAGGAAATTCACGAAGGGACCTTTGGTACACATGCTGGGGGGCATGCTATGACGAGAAAGTTGCTGAGGGCAGGTTACTTTTGGCTGACGATGGAAACTGATTGTTTCAAGTTCGCGAGGAAGTGCCACAAGTGCCAAATCTATGCTGACAAGATACACGTGCCTCCGAGTCCTCTAAATGTGATGTCATCCCCATGGCCATTCTCGATGTGGGGAATCGATATGATCGGAAAGATCGAGCCGACGGCTTCTAATGGGCACCGGTTCATCCTAGTAGCCATCGATTATTTCACCAAGTGGGTGGAAGCGGCGTCTTACTCAAATGTAACGAAGCAAGTGGTGGCTAGATTTATCAAGAGAGATATCATTTGCCGATATGGGATTCCCGAGCGGATAATCACGGACAACGGTTCTAACCTGAACAACAAAATGATGAAGGAGCTCTGTCAGAATTTCAAGATCGAACATCACAACTCCTCCCCTTACCGACCCAAGATGAATGGCGCTGTCGAAGCGGCCAATAAGAATATCAAGAAAATTGTTCAGAAAATGGTGGTGACCTATAAGGATTGGCATGAAATGCTACCTTTTGCTTTGCACGGTTATCGTACGACGGTACGCACATCAACCGGGGCAACCCCGTTCTCGTTGGTATACGGAATGGAAGCGGTATTACCATTGGAAGTTGAGATCCCTTCTCTGAGGGTATTGCGAGACGTTCAGCTGGATGAGGCAGAATGGGTAACGAATAGATTGAACCAACTGAGCTTGATGGACGAGAAGAGGCTAGCTTCTCTAGCATACGGTCGTTTGTACCAGAGCCGAATGAAGAAAGCATATGATAAGAAGGTACATCCGCGAAGCTTTCAGACGGGCGACCTTGTGCTGAAAAGGATTCTCCCGCCGCAAGCAGATCACAGGGGCAAGTGGACCCCCAACTACGAAGGGCCATACGTTGTCAGTAAAGTCTTTTCAGGAGGAGCGTTGTTGTTGTCCACCATGGACGGAGAAGACTTTGCGTCACCTGTGAATTCGGACGCAGTTAAAAAATACTTTGCTTAAAATAGACCCGCTGGACAGAAAAAAGAGAGTCCAGGCAAAAATGGGGCATCCTGGCGAACCAAAAACAGAATGAAAGGTTCGGGCAAAAGTTAGGGATAAAATTGAAAAAATGTACACCCGCGAAGTTGAAAACCTACACTGGGCGGCTTCGGCAAAAAAGGGTATCCCGGTGAACTGAAAACCCGTAAAGGGCGGTTCACGCAAAAGTTAGGGATTTGAAAAGCAAATGACTGCGGTCCGAATTTGATATTTCAATGAGCATCAATGCGGGAGAGTATGTTTGAGGAGCCAGTTATTGGATACAATCTCTTCAGAAGTGGGGATACCGGGAAAGCATTAGAGTCGGGCGAGTCATAGGAGGATCATTTCGTGGTGTTCATCTGCATCCCGTTGCCGACATGTGTACAAATTTGAGTTGTCAATATTCATGCTTCTTGTGCATACTTGCATACTTGTATATTTGCTTTGCGTAGCTTCCTCTTTTCAGGAGTTACATCCCGTGTACAAAAACTCCGCCCATTCAGGGGCCCGATCAATAAAATGTGTTATTCAGTACTTGATGCCGATTCTTTACTGTTTTGTGCATGATAAAACACCTAAGTTTAGTGAAGCTAGCATGAGTATAACATCACTGGCCCTTGCCAACAATCATCAAAGCTTTGAATTAACTGAGTGTAACGTCACTAACCTGAATTGATTTGATTGCATAGGCTTGTCGTGTCTTGTTTGTGTTGTTGCAGGTTTCATAACCATACGAGGAAGATGATCAAAAGATTGCGATAACGAAAGACTTAATCCCCACGCAGGTCATGCATGTTCTTCCTGAAGAAGGATAGAATTCCCCAGCTAGCCGTAGCTTGCCCAAAGGGGGCAGAAAGGTTATTCACCCTCAATAGAGTTTGGCGATTCCAAGATCGTAAGGCTGTATTCAGACAGGTTCATCTTTCCCCGCAGGGTCATGCACTCTCCCCCAGCGGAATCAGGTAATTTTCCCCGAGAGAATCATCCCATCCCCAGCGGAATTCTCTTTGCAAGTGTTTTCATTCCTTCCAGTGGAACTCGGAGATCGAGACTCTCCAAAGCAGAGTTGATGGTGGGTCCTGTCATTTATTTTGTCAGAGATACTGTGTAATATCAGTTCACGTTCCAGCAGAAAGTCCGATCGAACTATGCACATCTGCTATTCCCCAGCAAAGTTATATTCCCCAGCAGGGGGTTACCTCAACAAGTCGCTCGGCTTGAGTTCCCAATTTCCCAGCAAGGTTGACGTCACCCTTCTAGCATTTATTTTGCTGGAATAATTCTGTAGCATCTGGCTATCCCCGGCGGAGTCGGCATTATCCTTCCAGCATTTATTTTGCTGAAGCAGTTCCTGTATTTTAGCAGTTCAGGTAGAGAGAGTTCTTGCTCAAATGAACAACCAAATGTTCAAGATCTCGGCATGGGACATCCAATGTCAGTTTCGGCTGTATTCCCCACAGAGTTACCAGGATAAGTTTCTCTTTATTCCCAGGCAGAATTAGTTGTCATCAGGGGTTCCATGAGTCAGAATTTCAGAGGCCACCGCTGGTTATCAGAACAGGCGTCCGATAGTTGGTTTCCAGACATCCTCAGTAGAGTCCGCCTCAAAGTCGCTGTCACATCAGTGCTAAGAAGTTTGTGGGTGAGGATCATTGGAGAACTAAGTCCTGACGTGGACAATTTATTGACGGGATTTCTTCAGAAGTGGGCGTCCTAACGTGGACAGGTTTATTTCCCCAGATTGGTGAAGTGCGTTAGTCCCAACGTGGGCAGATTCGAGTTCTCGAAATTAGCGGAATGGGAGGTCATGACGTTGACAAAAGTGATTACTCTTGGTGTTGGTGTCCTGACGCGGACAGATCAGACAAGGGTGTGAGTCCTTACGTGGACAAGTCTTATTTCCTCAGCGGGTCGAAGACGCCTGAGTCCTAACGTGGACAAATCAAGACGAGATCAGTGTCCTGACGTGGACAAATCAAAGAGATTATTATTCCTAACGTGGAGAAGTGGGTCCTAACGTGGACGATGTAGTCCTTACGTGGACATATCAGAAGAGGATTCCTTACGTGGAAAGAGATGATTCCTTACGTGGAAAAAGATAGTTTCCTTACGTGAAAATGACAGCATTCCTGACGTGGAAAAAGGGGAGTCCTTACGTGGACAGATTAAGATTGTGTTCCTAACGCGGAAAGTTGGAGATTCCTTACGTGGAAAAATCGGGGTCCTTACGCGAACAGATCAAAGAAGTTATTCCTAACGTGGAAGAAGAAGATTTAGTCCTTACGTGAAAAATTGGGGTCCTTAAGTGGACAGATTCAAGAAAAGTCGATTCCTGACGTGGAAGAATGATGTACTCCTTACGTGAGAAGTTGAGTCCTGACGTGGACAGGTTCAGAACCAAGGTTGAATTCCTTACGTGGAAAGATTGGAGTCCTGACGCGGACATGTCACGTGGTATTGGAGTCCTTACGTGGACAGATTGATATAGTTCTCCTGATGTGGAAAGAAAGAGTGTATTCCTGACGTGGAAAGGGTTAGTCCTGACGTGGATAGATACAGAAGAATTTTATTCCTAACGTGGACAGGTGTTACTCCTAACGTGGAAGAGTTTATTCCTAACGTGGACGATTCAGTTTATGGAAATACAGACGAATTATCCCTAGCGGAGTTGCCGCGCTTTTTCTGGGTTAACAGCAAATGGAGTCCTAACGTGGACAGGTTTTAGTTGAGATTTCTTCGTATTGACGACAGACAGAGTCCTAACGTGGACAAGCAAGCAATCTGTTATGACAGAATCCTTTTCAGAACGATGAAGACAATCCCCAGCACGGTCGCACGAGATCAGTGGGTTACTGTAACATTCAGATTCAGCTGATGAATGTCGTTCCTCAAGCAGGAGCGCAATTTAGTTTTGCGGTTGGCAAATTTCTGGTTTCACTAGCATTCAACCGTCTCGTACCGCGAATGTCTGAAGGCTCCGGGCTCTTCACCCAATCGGGTCCAAGCCGCTTGAATAGGGGCAGCTGTTGCACCCTAAAATTTGCTCCACCTTATTCACTTGGTTTATGTTTCATTATCATTAGCATTTGCATATAGAGTCATGTACATAGACTAATCATCTGCATAGCATAAGTATAGCAAGTCATACAACAGGGGGACCAATCATTATTTTCATCTCTAGAAGCCTATCAAGAGGTTATTATCCCAATTCAATCTCATTCAAGTCATCAGGAAAGAATTTGAAAGCAAAGAGTTCAGCAGATCAAGCCTTGAGTCCATCTCCTAGCTGAGGGTATCTGAGGGTCAGTAAGAGGGTTGTGAGCTGTGAGTTGAAGGCATGGAGAGTATCTAGACATTATGAGAGACTTAGAAAGTCATTTAAAGAAGGAGACAAGTCATTGATGAGAGCACAAGAGCTATAGTTGAAGGCAGTCAACTAGGGTTTCATCTGGGTCAACCCTAGGTCAACCCTAGGTCAATTGACTGATTTAAGGGGCATTCAAGTCTAGTGGAGAGATGTGGGGTTCATCATTGGACATATAAAGAAGGATATGGAGATATGCCAAGGAGAATTCAAGAGAAATCAAGGAGAAGAGGAGTTTCTAAATTAGGGTTTCTGTGTAAAATCCCCTAGTTTAGGTCAAATTTCCAAGCAAGATAAGTCAAAATGATAGCTTCAAATGGCTTCTTGGCCAACATGAAACTTGTAGAGGATCTCAAGACCTTTAATTTGAGTGGTGGAAGACATCAAGGAGATTTATAGAACTCAAGTTATGGTCCTTGCAAGTTACAGGTCATCTGAGGTATCTGAAATTTTGTCTGTGAAAGTGACTTGACTTCCAAGCAATTTTTACCCCTCAAGGAGATTTCAAATGAATTTCTGGTCAACATAAGAGTTGCTCCTCATTGTCTTAGCTTTCTAGAATGGTATAGCATGTCTTCATATGAGGTGTGGAGCTCAACTTATGGTCTTGGCAAGCAAAGGGTATTTTGGGCATTTGTGAATTACAGGTCATTTTAACCTATGTCCAAAACTCATACAAGGAGGCCTCAAATGGAAAAACTTACAACATCAAACTTGCTCCAAATGTGATTTTAAGTCTAGAAAGAAGGTCACAAATTGTTGGAAAGGCTCATAACATGAAGTTGCATGATTGGTTAGATTTGAACTAAAATGGCTTATAATTTGAATAAAGTCAAAATGAAAAATGGTTTGAGAGATTTATAAGTCCAAATGGAGACTTCCAATATATGATTTTGAATGGAAAAGACATTCTAAGAACAATGGTTCAAGTACTTTTTTGAGCTTAGTGAAAAAAATCAAAGTTATTCATGGTTACTTGCATTTGAAGAAACATTTCAAAAATCAACCAATTTGGAATGCAAGGGAATGTGGCAAGATGGTTCTAGAAAGTTCATGTGAGCCCTATATATTCATGAAATCAGAATTGAGCAAGGGTTGGATTCATTTTTCACCAAAATCTCACAAATTCTCTCCATTCTTTCTCATTGCATTTTCACTCCAATTTCCCAAAATCTTCATCAATTCTCATCAACATTGATCATGCTCCATTCAATCATCATCATGGCATAGAATTCAATCAAAGATCTAGTGGTTAGAGCTCAATTTCGTGCACTTTCATCAAGAGCACACAAGCTGCAAATTCAGTTGGAACTCAAGATCCAGTGCAAGACTCCTCAAAGTGTTGCATACAGAATCAAGTAGTGCAATTGTAGATCAAGATCCAAGCCTCAAAAGCCTCAGATCCACAAGTTTCATCATCATCCACAAGATTTCATACCAGGTGCATTTTCTCTGCCACAGCTTGATTTGGTTAGTTTAGCATGGTTTTGTTAGTTTAGATATGATGTAGGATGTTAGTAGAGCAATTAGGATGAGTTTGGAGTAGTTTAGTGATGATTGTTAGCAGGTGTACCAAACTGTTTGGATCAAGAACTCGTAGGATCTTGCATGATAATCTTAGTTTGATAGATCAGAATAATCACCATTAGTCATAGATTAGATTAGTATAGGTTTGATGGAGAATTATGCTGATGAGTTGCAGAGCATTTTCATGGTGACCAGAGATTATTGCTATCGGGTTGAGAGTTGTGTTGAGTTTCAGATTGAACTAATGCCATAGGCTTGTAGAGGGAGAAATTCTGAGTGAGTTTCATGTTTGTATCGTGTTGATCCATGGACTGTGGAGTGAGAACCGAGAGCTTGAAGTTGGTTCGTGCATGGCTGCCATGGAGGGAAACCCTAGCTCTCATATGATCCAATGAGGAAGACACAATCAGGACCGTCCATTGCTTGTTGGACCATTGACTCAAGATTAGATCGTGTGGTCCTCATTTAATTCTGAGTTTGAGAGGGAATCCTCCCCCCATTGAAACGCTGCGTTTCATTAAAGGGGGGGAGCGTGGGCCTTGCTTTTGCCACCCCCAGTACCAAGCCCATCAGAATCTGCACGTGGAAACCCTTCTATTCTCACCCCCTGCTTGTTTTTTTATTTTCAATAATGCTGAGTGGTTCTGGGCCTAATCCAAATTCGCTAACCACACCCCCACTGCCTAGCCCAATCTTAAAAAACAACTAGGGCGCCTGCTAACCACACCCCTCCCTCCATTTATTTCTTTCATTTTGATTTTTAATTTCTCTTACTATTTTTTTGATTTTCATTAATTCATAATAAATAGATAAAAAATCATTTTTAATTCATTCTTTTTATATCATTTTCATTAGAATGTGTAGAAAATTGTCATTAAATAAAATTGCATTTTTATTTTTATTTGATATTTTTTTCCATATTTTCTAAATAAATGTCATTTTAAATAGCTTCATTTCATGCATGATTTTGCTAATTTTTGTTCTATTAGATGCTTTAATATTTTTTGTCCATTCTTTTTAGGTTGTTTAGATGAGATATTGAACTTGTAGAAACAATTTAGTTCCCATTTTTAGGAATTAATTTTAGGTGCTTAATGTAGGCTTGAACAACATGAACAAATTAGGGTTTTTTAGGTGATGACTTAAGAAGTTTGATTCTTTCCCTTAGGACTTAGGGTTTGACTAGTTTAGTTATGGGACTATAGGGGCTATGGGTAGTTATTAGATCCCTTAGAAAAAGTCAGGATTCCCCTACTGCTATTAATACTCTGTATATATCTGATTGACTGGTGTGGTGTGCCCTCTGGGGATTATTGCTTGCTTGCTTGGGTATTGGGATTGTCTGGGGGCTTGGGAGAGCTGAAGACTTGGGAGAGCTGAAGACTTGAGGAGATGAAGACCATTGGAGATCCAGAGATTGAAGATCAACTGCCAGAGTTGAATAGGAGGTTCTTGCTAGCAGCTGTTGAGGAGACTAGGGTTTAGGAGCTAGGCAGAGCTCTAGATTAGAAAGCTTGTTTCTCAAACATGGAATGCCTTGTCTGCATCCATCCTTTCTCTATGATTCAAAGTCTCTTTCAAATATCCACCTCCTTCCTTTGGAAGGATCAGTGAATATATTTGAAAGATAGAACTTTTGAGAGGAAACTTTCTGTTTAATGTTAACAGTTGATGAACCACCATTGGTAGGTAATTAACTGTCTAGCATTCACTCACTTCACTCCTATGACTGATTCCTCATCCTGGAGCCTGAGACTTGAAGAAAAGCCATTGCTTATAGAAGACAGATGATCAAAGCCCTTGCCTGAAGGTCATGAAGATGGAGATTGATGATTGTTAAAGCTTGTAGCTGTTTGGAGATGACTGGAAGCCAGATGTTGATTCAGAGCTGCTGATGCTGTTTATTTTTGCTGTATTTCATTTGCTGATGTATTGATTGGTTTTCTGGACTGTATTGTTTGCTGGTTACCCTGTTGGGTTGAAAGTGAAGCCTGTTCACTTTTGCCTATTGTTTTCTAGGTTCGAGGTTGAGTGGGACTCCCTTGCCTCGCTTGTACTGTTGCATCCATGCATTTTACTATTTTACTGTACATATCTGATATTGTTTCTGTTTCTGCCTATCCCGTAGGATCTCTGTTTCTCTCTGTGCAAGAGAGGAGCATGATAGACACTAGGTCTTAACCCATGCATGATAACATTAGGTTAGTTTGATTCCCCTCGCAACCGTAGGTTAGAGTTCTGTCTCTTCTCTCTCAAAACAAACAGAAAAACACATAAGGATTTCAAACACAATAAAAGACACTTCTTCCGTAAAAGAATGTGAACTCATCAAAACGTCATTTTTGTCCGCTGGGACTGTTAATCAGAAAAACCTTTTTCAGAAGGAATAAAATCAATCAAGGACAAGCTTGTGTCGTACGTGGCCCGAACTACGTTTGCTCTGATCTTCCATGCTGTGTGGAAGTACGTAGGCATAGGATGCGATATCCTAGCGAGCAACCTTCCCCTCCTTTCCCGTAGGTAGGCGAACTACGTTGACTCTGATTTCTCGTTCCAGACGGGAATACGTAGGCATAAAGTGCGATACTTTGCCGAGTCATTTTTTATTTTCTTTTCTTTTAACCCCAGACCTTTAGTTTAGATAGAATAACAATCCATACCCGAAAACAAGCGTGGATCCCATCGCGTACGATGGACGTGAGGGGTGCTAATACCTTCCCCTTGCGTAACCGACTCCCGAACCCAGGTTTTGGTTGCGATGACCATACCTTTCCCGTGTTGTGCGAGGTTTACTCTGAGCGTTTCCTTTCCCTCCCGTGGGATAAATAACGCACGGTGGCGACTCTTCTGTTCAGCCGGCGCCGATTTTCGCAGTAGCGACAATAACCTAATAAGATACGGTAAATTACCTACTATCAAACGTATGATAGCCTAAGCAAAGGTAATAACCCCAAAGATACGGTATGTTACCTACTATCAAACGTATGATAGCCTAAGCCAAGGTAATAACCCAAAAAGATACGGTATATTACCTCCAATCAAACGTATGATAGCCTAAGCAAAGGTAATAACCCAAAAGATACGGTATGTTACCTACTATCAAACTTATGATAGCCTAAGCAAAGGTAATAACCCAATAAGATACGGTATATTACCTACTATCAAACGTATGATAGCCTAAGAAAAGGTAATAACCCAAAAAGATACGTTATATTACCTCCTATCAAACGTATGATAGCCTAAGCAAAGGTAATTACTCAAAAGATACGGTATGTTACCTACTATCAAACATATGATAGCCTAAGAAAAGGTAATAACCCAATAAGATACTGTATGTTACCTACTATCAAACGTATGATAGCCTAAGCAAAGGTAATAACCCAATAAGATACGGTATGTTACATACTATCAAACGTATGATAGCCTAAGCAAAGGTAATAACCCAAAAAGTTATGGTATATTACCTCCTATAAAACGTATGATAACCTAAGCAAAGGTAATAACCCCAAAGATATGGTATGTTACCTACTATCAAACGTATGATAGCCTAAGCAAAGTTAATAACCCAAAACGATACGGTATATTACCTCCTATCAAACGTATGATAGCCTAAGAAAGGTAATAACCCAAAAGATACGGTATGTTACCTACTATCAAACGTATGATAGCCAAAACAAAGGTAATAACCCAATAAGATACGGTATATTACCTACTATCAAACGTATGATAGCCTAAGCAAAGGTGGAAACCCAAAAGATACAGTATGTTACCTAGTACCAAACGTATGATACCCTAAGAAAAGGTAATAACCCAAAAGATACAATATATTACCTACTATCAAACGTATGTTTGTCTAAGCAAAGGTAATAACCCAAAAGATACGGTACATTACCTCCTTTCAAACGTATGATAGCCTAAGCAAAGGTAATAACCCAAAAGATACGGCAGGTTAGCTACTACCAAACGTATGAGAGCCTAAGAAAAGGTAATAACCCAATAAGATACGGTATATTACCTACTATCAAACGTATAATAGCCTAAGCAAAGGTAATAACCGAAAAGATACGGTATATTACCTACTATCAGACGTATGATTGTCTAAGCAAAGGTAATAACCAAAAAGATACGGTATGTTACCTACTATCAAACTTATGATAGCCTAGGCAAAGGTAATAACCCAATATGATATGGTATATTACCTACTATCAAACGTATGATAGCCTAAGCAAAGGTAATAACCCAAAACATACGGTATACTACCTACTATCAAACGCATCATAGCCTAAGCTAAGGTAATAACCTAATAAGATACGGTAAATTACCTACTATCAAACGTATGATAGCCTAAGAAAAGGTAATAACCCTAAAGATACGGTATGTTACCTACTATCAAACGTATGATAGCCTAAGCAAAGGTAATAACCTTAAAAGATACGGTATATTACCTGCTATCAAACGTATGATAGCCTAAGCAAAGGTAATAACCCAAAAGATACGGTATGTTACCTACTATCAAATGTATGATAGCCTAAGCAAAGGTAATAACCCAATAAGATACGGTATATTATCTACTATCAAACGCATGATAGCCTAAGAAAAGGTAATAACCTAATAAGATACGGTACATTACCTACTATCAAACGTATGATAGCCTAAGAAAAGGTAATAACCCCAAAGATACGGTATGTTACCTCCTATCAAAAGTATGATAGCCTAAGCAAAGGTAATAACCCAAAAGATACGGTATGTTACCTACTATCAAATGTATGATAGCCTAAGCAAAGGTAATAACCCAATAAGATACGGTATGTTACCTACTATGAAACGTATGATAGCCTAAGCAAAGGTAATAACCCAAAAAGATACGGCATGTTACCTACTATAAAACGTATGATAGCCTAAGCAAAGGTAATAACCCAAAAAGTCACGGTATATTACCTCCTATCAAACGTAAGATAGCCTAAGCAAAGGTAATAACCCCAAAGATACGGTATGTTACCTACTATCAAACGTATGATAGCCTAAGTAAAGGTAATAACCCAAAAAGATACGTTATATTACCTCCTATCAAACGTATGATAGCCTAAGCAAAGGTAATAACTCAAAAGATACGGAATGTTACCTACTATCAAACGTATGATAGCCTAAGCAAAGGTAATAACCCAATAAGATACGGTATATTACCTACTATCAAAGGTATGATAGCCTAAGCAAAGGTATCAACCCAAAAGATACGGTATGTTACCTAGTATCAAACGTATGATAGCGTAAGCAAAGGTAATAACCTAATAAGATACGGTATATTACCTACTATCAAACGTATGATAGGCTAAGCAAAGGTAATAACCCCAAAGATACGGTATGTTACCTACTATCCAACGTATGACACCCTAAGAAGAGGTAATAACCTAAAAGATACGGTATATTACCTACTATCAAACGTATGATTGTCTAAGCAAAGGTAATAACCCAAAAGATATGGTACATTACCTACTTTCAAACGTATGATAGCCTAAGCAAAGGTAATAACCCAAAAGATATGGTATGTTAGCTACTACCAAACGTATGTAAGCCTAAGAAAAGGTAATAACCCAATAAGATACGGTATATTACCTACTATCAAACGTATGATAGCCTAAGCAAAGGTAATAACCCAAAAGATACGGTATGTTACCTAGTATCAAACGTATGATAGCCTAAGCAAAGGTAATAACCTAATAAGATACGGTATATTACCTACTATCAAACGTATGATAGCCTAAGCAAACGTAATAACCCAAAAAGATATGGTATATTACCTACAATCAAACGTATAATAGCCTAAGCAAAGGTAATAACCCAAAAGATACGGGATATTACCTACTATCAGACGTATGATTGTCTAAGCAAAGGTAATAACCAAAAAGATACGGTATGTTACCTACAATCAAACTTATGATAGCCTAGGCAAAGGTAATAACCCAATAAGATATGGTATATTACCTACTATCAAACGTATGATAGCCTAAGCAAAGGTAATAACCCAAAACTTACGGTATACTACCTACTATCAAACGTATCATAGCCTAAGCTAAGGTAATAACCTAATAAGATACGGTAAATTACCTACTATCAAACGTATGATAGCCTAAGAAAAGGTAATAACCCCAAAGACACGGTATGTTACCTCCTATCAAACGTATGATAGCCTAAGCAAAGGTAATAAGCCAAAAGATACGGTATGTTACCTCATATCAAACGTATGATAGCCTAAGCAAAGGTAATAACCCAATAAGGTACGGTATCTTACCTACTATCAAACGTATGATAGCCTAAGTAAAGGTAATAACCCAAAAGATACAGTATGTTACCTAGTATCAAACGTATGATAGCCTAAGCAAAGGTAATAACCTAATAAGATACGGTATATTAGCTACTATCAAACGTATGATAGCCTAAGCAAAGGTAATAATCCCAAAGATACGGTATGTTACCTACTATTAAACGTATGATAGCCTAAGAAAAGGTAATAACCCAAAAATATACGGTATATTACCTCCTATCAAACGTATGAAAGCCTAAGCAAAGGTAATAACCCAAAAGATACGGTATGTTACCTACTATCAAATGTATGATAACCTAAGCAAAGGTAATAATCCAATAAGATACGGTGTGTTACCTACTATCAAACGTATGATAGCCTAAGCAAAGGTAATAACCCAATAAGATACGGTATGTTACCTACTGTAAAACGTATGATAGCTTAAGCAAACGTAATAACCCAATAAGATACGGTATATTACCTACTATCAAACGTATGATAGCCTAAGCAAAGGTAATAACCCAAAAGATACGGTATGTTACCTAGTATCAAACGTATGATAGCCTAAGCAAAGGTAATAACCTAATAAGATACGGTATATTGGCTACTATCAAACGTATGATAGCCTAAGCAAACGTAATAACCCAAAAAGATATGGTATATTACCTACTATCAAACGTATAATAGCCTAAGCAAAGGTAATAACCGAAAAGATACGGTATATTACCTACTATCAGACGTATGATTGTCTAAGCAAAGGTAATAACCAAATAGATACGGTATGTTACCTACTATCAAACTTATGATAGCCTAGGCAAAGGTAATAACCTAATATGATACGGTATATTACCTACAATCAAAAGTATGATAGCCTAAGCAAAGGTAATAACCCAAACCATACGGTATACTACCTACTATCAAATGTATCATAGCCTAAGCTAAGGTAATAATCTAATAAGATACGGTAAATTACCTACTATCAAACGTATGATAGCCTAAGAAAAGGTAATAACCCTAAAGATACGGTATGTTACCTACTATCAAACGTATGATAGCCTAAGCAAAGGTAATAACCTTAAAAGATACGGTATATTACCTGCTATCAAACGTATGATAGCCTAAGCAAAGGTAATAACCCAAAAGATACGGTATGTTACCTACTATAAAATGTAAGATAGCCTAAGCAAAGGTAATAACCCAATAAGATACGGTATATTATCTACTATCAAACGCATGATAACCTAAGCAAAGGTAATAACCTAATAAGATACTATACATTACCTACTATCAAACGTATGATAGCCTAGGAAAAGGTAATAACCCCAATGATACGGTATGTTACCTCCTATCAAAAGTATGATAGCCTAAGAAAAGGTAATAACCCAAAAGATACGGTATGTTACCTACTATCAAACGTATGATAGCCTAAGCAAAGGTAATAACCCAATAAGATACGGTATGTTACCTACTATGAAACGTATGATAGCCTAAGCAAAGGTAATAACCCAAAAAGATACGGCATGTTACCTACTATAAAACGTATGATAGCCTAAGCAAAGGTAATAACCCAAAAGATACGGTATGTTACCTACTATCAAACGTATGATAGCCTAAGCAAAGGTAATAACCCAATAAGATACGGTATATTACCTACTATCAAACGTATGATAGCCTAAGTAAAGGTAATAACCCAAAACATATGGTATACTACCTACTATCAAACGTATGATAGCCTAAGCTAACGTAATAACCTAATAAGATACGGTAAATTACCTACTATCAAACGTATGATAGCCTAAGCAAAGGTAATAACCCAATAAGTTACGGTATGTTACCTACTATCAAACGTATGATAGCCTAAGCAAAGGTAATAACCCAATAAGATACGGTATGTTACCTACTATCGAACGTATGATAGCCTAAGCAAAGGTAATAACCCAAAAAGATACGGTATGTTACCTAGTATCAAACGTATGATAGCCTAAGCAAAGGTAATAACCCAAAAGATACGGTATGTTACCTACTATCAAACGAATGATAGCCTAAGCAAAGGTAATAACCAACTAAGATATGGTATATTACCTACTATCAAACGTATGATAGCCTAAGCAAAGGTAATAACCCAAAAGATACAGAATATTAACTGGTACCAAACATATGATAGCCTAAGCAAAGGTAATAACCTAATAAGATACGGTATATTACCTACTATCAAACGTATGATAGCCTAAGCAAAGGTAGTAACCCCAAAGATTCGGTATGTTACCTACTATCAAAGGTATGATAGACTAAGCAAAGGAAATAACCCAAAAAGATACGGTATATTACCTCCTATCAAACGTATGATAGCCTAAAAAAATGTAATAACCCACAAGAGACGGTATATTACCTACTACCAAACGTATGATACCCAAAGAAAAGGTAATAACCCAAAAGAGACGGTATATTACCTACTATCAAACGTATAATACCTTAAGAAAAGATAATAACCTAAAAGATACGGTATATTACCTACTATCAAACGTATGATTGTCTAAGCAAAGGTAATAACCCCAAAGATACGGTATGTTACCTACAATCAAACTAATGATAGCCTAAGCAAAGGTAATAACCCAAAAAGATACGGTATATTACCTCCTATCAAACCTATGATAGCCTAAGCAAAGGTAATAACCCAAAAGATACGGTATGTTACCTACTATCAAACGTATGATAGCCTAAGCAAAGGTAATAACCCAATAAGATACGGTGTGTTACCTACTATCAAATGTATGATAGCCTAAGCAAAGGAAATAACCCAATAAGATACGGTATGTTACCTACTATAAAACGTATGATAGCTTAAGCAAACGTAATAACCCAATAAGATACGGTATATTACCTACTATCAAACGTATGATAGCCTAAGCAAAGGTAATAACCCAAAAGATACGGTATGTTACCTAGTATCAAACGTATGATAGCCTAAGCAAAGGTAATAACCTAATAAGATACGGTATATTAGCTACTATCAAACGTATGATAGGCTAAGCAAAGGTAATAACCCCAAAGATACGGTATGTTACCTACTATCAAACGTATGATAGCCTAAGCAAAGGTAATAACCCAAAGAATACGGTATGTTACCTACTATAACACGTACCATAGCCTAAGCAAAAGTAATAACCCAAAAAGATACAGTATATTACCTCCTATCAAACCTATGATAGCCTAAGCAAATGTAATAACCCATAAGATACGGTATGTTACCTAGTATCAAGCGTATGATAGCCTAAGCAAAGGTAATAACCCAATAAGATACGTTATATTACCTACTATCTAACATATGATAGCCTAAGCAAACGTAATAACCCAAAAGATACGGTATATTACCTACTATAAAACGTATGATTGTCTAAGCAAAGGTAATAACCCAAAAGATACGGTATGTTACCTACTATCAAACGTATGATAGCCTAGGCAAAGGTAATAACCCAATAAGATACGGTATATTACTTACTATCAAACATATGATAGCCTAAGCAAAGGTAATAACCCTAAACATACGGTATACTACCTACTATCAAACGTATGATAGCATAAGCTAAGGTAATAACCTAATAAGATACGGTAAATTACCTACTATCAAACGTATGATAGCCTAAGCAAAGGTAATAAACCAAAAGTTACGGTATGTTACCTACTATCAAACGTATGATAGCCTAAGCAAACGTAATAACCCAAAAGGATATGGTATATTACCTACTATCAAACGCATAATAGCCTAAGCAAAGGTAATAACCCAATAAGGTACGATATATTACCTACTATCGAACGTATGATAGCCTAAGCAAAGGTAATAACCCAAAAAGTTACGGTATATTACCTCCTATCAAACGTATGATAGCCTAAGCAAAGGTAATAACCCAAAAGATACGGTATGTTACCTACTATCAAACGTATGATAGCCTAAGCAAAGGTAATAACCCAATAAGATACAGTATATTACCTCTATCAAACGTATGATAGCCTAAGCAAAGGTAATAACCCAATAAGATACGGTATGTTACCTACTATCGAACGTATGATAACCTAAGCAAAGGTAATAACCCAAAAAGATACGGTATGTTACCTAGTATCAAACGTATGATAGCCTAAGCAAAGGTAATAACCCAAAAGATACGGTATGTTACCTACTATCAAACGTATGATAGCCTAAGCAAAGGTAATAACCCAATAATATACGGTATATTACCTACTATCAAACGAATGATAGCCTAAGAAAAGGTAATAACCCAAAAGATACGGTAAGTTACCTAGTATCAAACGTATGATAGCCTAAGTAAAGGTAATAACCTAATAAGATACGGTATATTACCTACTATCAAACGTATGATAGCCTAAGCAAAGGTAATAACCCCAAAGATACAGTATGTTACCTACTATAAAACGTATGATAGCCTAAGCGAAGGTAATAACCCAAAAGATACGGTATGTTACCTATTATCAAACTTATGATAGCCTAAGCAAAGGTAATAACCCAAAACGATACGGTATATTACCTCCTATCAAACGTATGATAGCCTAAGCAAAGGGAATAACCTAAAAGATACGGTATGTTACCTACTATCAAACGTATGATAGCCTAAGCAAAGGTAATAACCCAATAAGATACGGTATATTACCTACTATCAAACGTATGATAGCCTAAGCAAAGGTAATAACCCAAAAGATACGGTATGTTACCTACTATCAAACGTATGATAGCCTAAGCAAAGGTAATAACCCAATAAGATATGGTATATTACCTACTATCAAACGTATGATAGCCTAAGCAAAGGTAATAACCCAAAACATACGGTATACTACCTACTATCAAACGTATGATAGCCTAAGCTAAGGTAATAACCTAATAAGATACGGTAAATTACCTACTATCAAACGTATGATAGCCTAAGAAAAGGTAATAACCCAATAAGATACGGTATGTTACCTACTATCAAACGTATGATAGCCTAAGCAAAGGTAATAACCCAATAAGATACGGTATGTTACCTACTATCGAACGTATGATAACCTAAGCAAAGGTAATAACCTAAAAAGATACGGTATGTTACCTAGTATCAAACGTATGATAGCCTAAGCAAATGTAATAACCCAAAAGATACGGTATGTTACCTACTATCAAACGTATGATAGCCTAAGCAAAGGTAATAACCCAATAAGATACGATATATTACCTACTATCAAACGAATGATAGCCTAAGCAAAGGTAATAACCCAAAAGATACGGTAAGTTACCTAGTATCAAACGTATGATAGCCTAAGTAAAGGTAATAACCTAATAAGATACGGTATATTACCTACTATCAAACGTACGATAGCCTAAGCAAAGGTAATAACCCCAAAGATACAGTATGTTACCTACTATAAAACGTATGATAGCCTAAGCGAAGGTAATAACCCAAAAGATACGGTATGTTACCTGTTATCAAACTTATGATAGCCTAAGCAAAGGTAATAACCCAAAACGATACGGTATATTACCTCCTATCAAACGTATGATAGCCTAAGCAAAGGTAATAACCTAAAAGATACGGTATGTTACCTACTATCAAACGTATGATAGCCTAAGCAAAGGTAATAACCCAATAAGATACGGTATATTACCTACTATCAAACGTATGATAGCCTAAGCAAAGGTAATAACCCAAAAGATACGGTATGTTACCTACTATCAAACGTATGATAGCCTAAGCAAAGGTAATAACCCAATAAGATACGGTATATTACCTACTATCAAACGTATGATAGCCTAAGCAAAGGTAATAACCCAAAACATACGGTATACTACCTACTATCAAACGTATGATAGCCTAAGGTAAGGTAATAACCTAATAATATACGGTAAATTACCTACTATCAAACGTATGATAGCCTAAGCAAAGGTAATAATCCAATAAGATACGGTATGTTACCTACTATCAAACGTATGATAGCCTAAGCAAAGGTAATAACCCTATAAGATACGGTATGTTACCTACTATCGAACGTATGATAACCTAAGCAAAGGTAATAACCTAAAAAGATACGGTATGTTACCTAGTATCAAACGTATGATAGCCTAAGCAAAGGTAATAACCCAAAAGATACGGTATGTTACCTACTATCAAACGTATGATAGCCTAAGCAAAGGTAATAACCCAATAAGATACGGTATATTACCTACTATCAAACGAATGATAGCCTAAGCAAAGGTAATAACCCAAAAGATACGGTAAGTTACCTAGTATCAAACGTATGATAGCCTAAGTAAAGGTAATAACCTAATAAGATACGGTATATTACCTACTATCAAACGTATGATAGCCTAAGCAAAGGTAATAACCCCAAAGATACGGTATGTTACCTACTATAAAACGTATGATAGCCTAAGCGAAGGTAATAACCCAAAAGATACGGTATGTTACCTGTTATCAAACTTATGATAGCCTAAGCAAAGGTAATAACCCAAAATGATACGGTATATTACCTCCTATCAAATGTATGATAGCCTAAGCAAAGGTAATAACCTAAAAGATACGGTATGTTACCTACTATCAAATGTATGATAGCCTAAGCAAAGGTAATAACCCAATAAGATACGGTATATTACCTACTATCAAACGTATGATAGCCTAAGCAAAGGTAATAACCTAAAAGATACAGAATATTAACTGGTATCAAACATATGATAGCCTAAGCAAAGGTAATAACTGTCGCTACTGCGAAAATCGGCGCCGGCTGAACAGAAGAGTCGCCACCGTGTGTTATTTATCCCAACGGAGGGAAAGGAAACGCTCGAAGTAAACCTACCGCAAAGACGGGAAAGGAATGCTCATCGTAACCAAATATTAGATTCGGGAGTCGGTTACGCAAGGGGAAGGTATTAGCACCCCTCACGTCCGTGGGCTTGCTTGTTTTCTAGTACGGATTGTTATTCTATCTATTCTACAGGTCTGGGGTTAAAAGAAAATAAACTGACTCGGCAAAGTATCGCACTTTATGCCTACGTATTCCCGTCGGAAACAAGAAATCAGAGTCAACGTAGTTCGCCTACCTACGGGAAAGGAGGGGAAGGTTGCTCGCTAGGATATCGCATCCTATGCCTACGTACTTTCATACAGCATGAAAGATCAGAGCAAACGTAGTTCGGGCCACTTACGACACAAGTCTGTCTTAATTGTTTTTATCCTTCTGAAAAAGGTTTTCTCCTGATTATGGGTCCAAGCGGACAAAAATGACGTTTGATTGGTTTACAGTCTTTTACGCAAGAACTGTTTTTTATTGATGTTTGAAATGTTTATTGTGTTTTTCTGATTGTTTTGAGAAAGAAGAGACAAAACTCTAAAACCTATGGTTTGAAAAGGGAATCAAAATCTAACCTAATGTTGTCATGCATGGATGAAAGCCTAATGTCTGTCATATTTCTCTCTTGCGCAGAGAGAAACAGAGATCCTAAGGGGATAAACGGAAAAACAACAGCATATATACAGTAAAGCAGTAAAATGCATGAATGCAGCAGTACAAGCGAGGCAAGGGAGTCCCACTCAACCTCGAACCTAGAAAACAATAGGCAAAGTGAAACAACTTCACTTCAACCTCCAGGGGAAAATCATCAAACAATACAGTCAAGAAACTCAAACAATATATCACCAGCTCTAAACAACACCAGCAGCTCTAAACAGCAAAACCTGACAGCATAAGCTCCTTCTTCTATCAGTCTTCAAGGCAAGGGAATTCATCTTCAATCTTCAAAGTTTCTTCAAAGCAAGCTCTCCTAGATGAGTAATAGTTCACAAGATGATTTGGGATGTTAAACAGTCAGTTAACCACCAAAGGTGGCATACAGACTGTTAACAAAATACAGACTGTTTCTCTCAAAAGTTCTATCTCCTAGATACTGTCACTAATCCTTCCTTTGGAAGGAGGTGAGTATCAAAGAGAGACTTTGAATCATAGAGAAGAATGGAGGCAACAGAAGCCATCCATATTTGTGAAGAAATGTTCTATTCTAAAGCTCTACCTAGCTCCTAGGTCCTATAATCTTCAATCAATCTTCAAGCAAGCCTAGCATCTTCATCAATTTTGAACTTGATCTTCAACTCTTTGTCTTCATTATGCTTCATCATCATGCTCTTCAAGCGAAGCCCACACCCCCAAGCAAGCCCAATAAGCCCATACAAACAAAATAAACCCCAAAAGGGCACACCAAACAAGCATACAATTGCAAAATATACTAAAAACATTAATATAGTAGGGAAAATTCTAATATTATTTATAGGGGATCTACTAAACCTACCCAAAATACCCATATATACCCCATAGCCTAACTTGTGCTAAAAAACCCAAAAGAAATTGTTTTAATGCACCTAAGTTGAAGTTTAACCTAATTATATACACCCTAATAGCATCTAATCAAAACTATCCTAAAAATCATCACAAAAATATGGCATTAATCCAGGGGGAACCTAAAACATACATCTAATTACCCTAAAAAGATTGACCTAAAAATATAAAGGGAACTACCTAAACTAAAATCTAAAAATTCATACCTCAATATAAAAGCATTAAAAAGCTATTAAAATGAAAAATATGCAAAAAAATATTAAAATGAAATAAAATGGCAATTTTATGATTTTATATTTTTCTTGACAAAAATGGAAAGTGGAGAAAAAAAATCCCAAGCAGAAATATTATTTTTTCTATTTATTATGCATTTTCAAAGTTTGTAAAAAAATTTGGAGTGAAAATAATATGGGAATTATGAACGTGGGTGTAAACAGCAACAATATCTAGTTCATTTTATGATTTGGGCCCATACTAGGGGTGCAAACAGAAAAGCGCCTGGGCCCATTTTGCTTCAGAAATTAATTGAAAAAAACCAAAGAAAAAGAAAAAGGATGCGGTGCGAAAAGAAAGAAAATACAGTTATAACATGATATTGGGCCTGAATGGGGGTGGCGTTAGCAATAATCACACAAGGCCCAGAAACTTCTACTTAAATGAAACGCAGCGTTTCGCTGGTTTCAGAAATCCCTCCAATTTCGTTTTAAATGCCAGCCGTCCAATCTATTCTTGAGTCAAAGGGTCATGCGCTCATCAATGGTAGCGATTTCGTCTTCTTCCTCACGTCTAGGGTTTGCAGAAAAAACCCTCCATGAAACAGAATTCATGCATAGATCTTCTCGTCATTCGTACGCCTTCGTTTCAGCACCAATTAACACGATATAAAAACCAAACTTGCTCAGAATTTCACCATGAACACGACTGTGGTCTTAGTTCTCATTTAAATGGTCCCTAGCATCCAACCCGATAGTGCAATCATCTTAAACTCAAAATCTGACCAATCCTCGACCTTAACCAAACTCATGTTTCTTTATATAAAAATGATCCTCATGTTACACTGGTTAAAATCAGCCAATAATCTTGCATTAACACTCATTATTTCGCATGTTCTTGATCATCAAAGAATTGACCTCCATTAATGGAACTCCACCAATTGCTCCCAAACTCATCAAAATTGGTCCCCTAATTGTCTCTAACACATCTACACTAATAATTAACCCTAGCCATGCCTAGATTGAGGTGTAGAAATGGTTTTGCATACCTGGCTTCTTGGAATGGTAGGTGACGAAACTCTTGCTCTCAGACCTTGCAACTCTTCAAGAATGCTCCCTAGGTGATGAATATTCTTCTGTATGCAAAAGATTTGATGTAGCAAGCTTGTACTTCAAGATCCAATGGGATTTGATTCTTTGCAATTTCAATGTGAGCACCTTCAAATCTTCATCAATGGAGCCTCAAACAGATATGAACACACTCAGAAATGTTTATGGAGAAGGTTTGTGAAGAAAAATGAGATAGCAATGAAGAAGAATCAAGAGATTCAATGTAATTTACAAATGAAGCTTTATGATTTCACACTCTCTTCTCTACCACAATCAACACCAACCTTGCACCAATGCAAGTTGTATTCAATATATAGAATGGTTTAGAAAGGTCTAGAATCATCTAGGATCTTCTCATGATAATTTGAAGTTTTCATGCAATGGTATTTTGAACTTTCACTTCTCCTTATATGGTATCTCATGCAATATGCCTTGTAATCTTGGTAACTGAATTGAATTTCTCCTTACATGATATTTTGGATGAGATACAATGCACATCTTCCTTGTTTATTGAGTTATTTTGAGTTTTGCCATGGTACCTTATTATGCAAGCAAGACTTTTCCAAAGCAACCCTATGATGCAAGCCTCAAATAAAACTTGTGGCTGAACCATTGTTCTTAGAATGTCATTTGGAGTCAAAATGACCTATTATATGACATGGTTTGGACTTGTAGCTTGGGATTTATGATTTTCAACTTCACTTGAATTAACTTATGCCTCATTTTTGGGCCATTTTTATCACTTTTTGATATGATCCTTTCCAACATCTCATGACCTCCCTAATAGCCTTAAAAAATCATTATAAGCAAGTTTGATGTTGAATATTTTTCCATTTGAAGCTTGGAAGTAGGAGATATGGCCTTATGCTTGAAATGATTTATAACCTCCAAATGACCAAAATGCCCTTGACTTGTCAAGATCATAAGTAGAGCTCCACAAATCAGATTGAGTCATACCATACCTTTCTAGAAATCTAAGATCATGGGGAACAACTTTCATGTTGGCCAAAAATCCAATTGAAAATTCCTTAAGGGGAAAAAGTTGCTTAGAAGTCAAGTAACTTTCACAGACAAATTTCAGATGCCTCTGAGGACCTGTAACTTGCAAGGACCATAACTTGTGTTCTATAAATCTCCTTGATGCCTTCCACCACTCAAATTAAAGGTCTTGATATACCCTACAAGTTTCATGTTGGCCAAGGATCCATTTGAGACTTGCATTTTGAATTACTTTGCTTGGAAGTTTGACCTAAACCAGGGGATTTTACTCAGAAACCCTAATTCAGAGACTTCTCTTCTTCTTGATTTCTTTTGATTTCTCCTTGACACAACACCACATACATATCCACATATCAAATGATGAATCCCCCATCCTCCAAATAGGCCTTGATGCCCTTCAATCAAGCATTTGACTTAGGGTTGACCCAGATGAAACCCTAGTTGACTGTCTTCAACTGTAGCTCTTGTAGCCCCACCAATAACTTGACTTACTTTCAAAATGACCCTCTAGGTCTTCCATGATGCCTATATACATTCCATGACCTCAGTTCATGGCCCACAACCTCTTTGATAGTCTTCAAACCCCCTCAGGATAGGAGAGAAACCCACTGATTGGTCCACTAACTTCTCTTTCTTTCTTGGTAACCTGGATAGTCATGAACTTGAATAAGAACCTCTTGACATGCTTTTTGAAATAAGAATGGCATTTGATCCCTTGTTTGATGGCTTGCCGATGCTATGCAATGCAGATGAATGAATTATGTACATGATCTACTATGCAAATGCTAAAGCTATGAAACATAGAATCAGGTGAAATAAGTTGGTCAAATTTTGGGGTGCAACAATAACCTAATAAGATACGGTATATTACCTACTATCAAACGTATGATAGCCTAAGCAAAGATAGTAACCCCAAAGATTTGGTATGTTACCTACTATCAAAGGTATTATAGCCTAAGCAAAGGTAATAACCCAAAAAGATACGGTATATTACCTCCTATCAAACATATGATAGCCTAAGAAAATGTAATAACCCACAAGAGACGGTATATTACCTACTACCAAACGTATGATACCCTAAGAAAAGGTAATAACCCAAAAGAGACGGTATATTACCTACTATCAAACGTATAATACCGTAAGAAAAGGTAATAACCTAAAAGATACGGTATATTACCTACTATCAAACGTATGATTGTCTAAGCAAAGGTAATAACCCAAAAGATACAGTATGTTACCTACTATCAAACGTATGATAGCCTAAGCAAAGGTAATAACCCAAACGTTACGGTATGTTACCTACTATCAAACGTATGATAGCCTAAGCAAACGTAATAACCCAAAAAGACATGGTATATTACCTACTATCAAACGTATAATAGCCTAAGCAAAGTTAATAACCCAAAAGATACGGTATATTACCTATTATCAGACGTATGATTGCCAAAGCAAAGGTAATAACCCAAAAGATACGGTATGTTACCTACTATCAAACGTACGTTAGCCTAAGCAAAAGTAATAACCCAAAAAGATACGGTATATTACCTCCTATCAAACGTATGATAACCTAACCAAAGGTAAAAACCCCAAAGATACGGTATGTTACCTACTATCAAACATATGATAGCCTAAGCAAAGGTAATAACCCAAAAAGATACGGTATATTACCTCCTATCAAACGTATGATAGCCTAAGCAAAGGTAATAACCCAAAAGATACGGTATGTTACCTATTATCAAACGTATGATAGCCTAAGCAAAGGTAATAACCCAATAAGATACGGTATGTTACCTACTATCAAACGTATGATAGCCTAAGCAAAGGTAATAACCCAATAAGATACGGTATGTTACCTACTATAAAACGTATGATAGCCTAAGCAAAGATAATAACCCAATAAGATACGGTATATTACCTACTATCAAACGTATGATAGCCTAAGCAAAGGTAATAACCCAAAAGATATGGTATGTTACCTAGTATCAAATGTATGATAGCCTAAGCAAAGGTAATAGCCTAATAAGATACGGTATATTAGCTACTATCAAACGTATGATAGCCTAAGCAAAGGTAATAACCCCGAAGATACGGTATGTTACCTACTATCAAACGTATGATAGCCTAAGAAAAGGTAATAACCCAAAAAGATACGGTATATTACCTCCTATCAAACGTATGATAGCCTAAGCAAAGGTAATAACCCAAAAGATATGGTATGTTACCTACTATCAAATGTATGATAGCCTAAGCAAAGGTAATAACCCAATAAGATACGGTGTGTTACCTACTATCAAACGTATGATAGCCTAAGCAAAGGTAATAACCCAATAAGATATGGTATGTTACCTACTATAAAACGTATGATAGCTTAAGCAAAGGTAATAACCCAATAAGATACGGTATATTACCTACTATCAAACGTATGATAGCCTAAGCAAAGGTAATAACCCAAAAGATACGGTATGTTACCTAGTATCAAACGTATGATAGCCTAAGCAAAGGTAATAACCTAATAAGATACGGTATATTAGCTACTATCAAACGTATGATAGCCTAAGCAAAGGTAATAACCCCAAAGATACGGTATGTTACCTACTATCAAACGTATGATAGCCTAAGCAAAGGTAATAATCCAAAAGATACGGTATGTTACCTACTATCAAACGTACCTTAGCCTAAGCAAAGGTAATAACCCAAAAAGATACGGTATATTACCTCCTATCAAACGTATGATAGCCTAAGCAAATGTAATAACCCAAAAGATACGGTATGTTATCTACTATCAAACGTATGATAGCCTAAGCAAAGGTAATAACCCAATAAGATACGTTATATTACCTACTATCTAACATATGATAGCCTAAGCAAAGGTGATAACCCAAAAGATACGGTATGTTACCTAGTATCAAACGTAGGATAGCCTAAGCAAAGGTAATAACCTAATAAGATACGGTATATTACCTAGTATCAAACGTATGATAGCCTAAGCAAAGGTAAAAACCCCAAAGATACGGTATGTTACCTACTATCACAGGTATGATAGCCTAAGCAAATCTAATAACCCAAAAGATACGGTATGTTACCTACTATCAAACATATGATAGCCTAAGCAAACGTAATAACCCAAAAAGATATGGTATATTACCTACTATCAAACGTATAATAGCCTAAGCAAAGGTAATAACCCAAAAGATACGGTATATTACTTACTATCAGACGTATGATTGTCTAAGCAAAGGTAATAACCCAAAAGATACGGTATGTTACCTACTATCAAACGTATGATAGCCTAGGCAAAGGTAATAAACGAATAAGATACGGTATATTACCTACTATCAAACATATGATAGCCTAAGCAAAGGTAATAACCCAAAACATACGGTATACTACCTACTATCAAACGTATGATAGCCGAAGCTAAGGTAATAACCTAATAAGATACGATAAATTACCTACTATCAAACGTATGATAGCCTAAGCAAAGGTAATAACCCAAAAGTTACGGTATGTTACCTACTATCAAACGTATAATAGCCTAAGCAAAGGTAATAACCCAAAAGATACGGTATATTACCTACTATCAGACGTATGATTGCCTAAGCAAAGGTAATAATCCAAAAGATACGGTATGTTACCTAATATTAAACGTATGATAGCCTAAGCAAAGGTAATAACCCAATAAGATACAGTATATTACCTACTATCAAACGTATGATAGCCTAAGCAAAGGTAATAACCCAAAACATACGGTATACTACGTACTATCAAATGTATGATAACCTAAGCAAAGGTAATAACCCCAAAGATACGATATGTTACTTACTATCAAACGTATGATAGCCTAAGCAAAGGTAATAACCCAAAAAGATACGGTATATTACCTCCTATCAAATGTATGATAGCATAAGCAAAGGTTATAACCCAAAAGATACGGTATGTTACCTACTATCATACGTATGATAGCCTAAGCAAAGGTAATAACCCAATAAGATACGGTATGTTACCTACTATCAAACGTATGATAGCCTAAGCAAAGGTAATAACCCAATAAGATACGGTATGTTACCTACTATAAAACGTACCATAGCCTAAGCAAAGGTAATATCCCAATAAGATACGGTATATTACCTACTATCAAACGTATGATAGCCTAAGCAAGGGTAATAACCCAAAAGATACGGTATGTTACCTAGTATCAAACGTATGATAGCCTAATCAAAGGTAATAACCTAATAAGATACGGTATATTAGCTACTATTAAACGTATGATAGCCTAAGCAAAGGTAATAACCCCAAAGATACGGTATGTTACCAACTATCAAATGTATGATAGCCTAAGCAAAGGTAATAACCCCAAAGATACGGTATGTTACCTACTATCAAATGTATGATAGCCTAAGCAAAGGTAATAACCCAAAAAGATACGGTATATTACCTCCTATCAAACGTATGATAGCCTAAGATAAGGTAATAACCTAATAAGATACGTTATATTACCTACTATCTAACATATGATAGCCTAAGCAAAGGTAATAACCCAAAAGATACAGTATGTTACCTAGTATCAAACGTAGGATAGCCTAAGCAAAGGTAATAACCTAATAAGATACGGTATATTACCTAGTATCAAACGTATGATAGCCTAAGCAAAGGTAAAAACCCCAAAGATACGGTATGTTACCTACTATCAAAGGTATGATCGCCTAAGCAAAGATAATAACCCAAAACATACGGTATGTTAGCTACTAACAAACGTATGATAGCCTAAGCAAAGGTAATAACCCAAAAGATACGGTATATTACCTACTATCAGACGTATGATTGCCTAAGCAAAGGTAATAATCCAAAAGATACGGTATGTTACCTAATATTAAACGTATGATAGCCTAAGCAAAGGTAATAACCCAATAAGATACAGTATATTACCTACTATCAAAGGTATGATAGCCTAAGCAAAGGTAATAACCCAAAACATACGGTATACTACGTACTATCAAATGTATGATAACCTAAGCAAAGGTAATAACCCCAAAGATACGATATGTTACCTACTATCAAACGTATGATAGCCTAAGCAAAGGTAATAACCCAAAAAGATACGGTATATTACCTCCTCTCAAATGTATGATAGCATAAGCAAAGGTAATAACCCAAAAGATACGGTATGTTACCTACTATCATACGTATGATAGCCTAAGCAAAGGTAATAACCCAATAAGATACGGTATGTTACCTACTATCAAACGTATGATAGCCTAAGCAAAGGTAATAACCCAATAAGATACGGTATGTTACCTACTATAAAACGTACCATAGCCTAAGCAAAGGTAATATCCCAATAAGATACGGTATATTACCTACTATCAAACGTATGATAGCCTAAGCAAGGGTAATAACCCAAAAGATACGGTATGTTACCTAGTATCAAACGTATGATAGCCTAATCAAAGGTAATAACCTAATAAGATACGGTATATTAGCTACTATCAAACGTATGATAGCCTAAGCAAAGGTAATAACCCCAAAGATACGGTATGTTACCAACTATCAAATGTATGATAGCCTAAGCAAAGGTAATAACCCAAAAAGATACGGTATATTACCTCCTATCAAACGTATGATAGCCTAAGATAAGGTAATAACCTAATAAGATACGTTATATTACCTACTATCTAACATATGATAGCCTAAGCAAAGGTAATAACCCAAAAGATACAGTATGTTACCTAGTATCAAACGTAGGATAGCCTAAGCAAAGGTAATAACCTAATAAGATACGGTATATTACCTAGTATCAAACGTATGATAGCCTAAGCAAAGGTAAAAACCCCAAAGATACGGTATGTTACCTACTATCAAAGGTATGATCGCCTAAGCAAAGATAATAACCCAAAACATACGGTATGTTACCTACTAACAAACGTATGATAGCCTAAGCAAAGGTAATAACCCAAAAGATACGGTATATTACCTACTATCAGGCGTATAATAGCCTAAGCAAAGGTAATAACCCAAAAGATACGGTATGTTACCTACTATCAAACGTATGATTGTCTAGGCAAAGGTAATAACCCAATAAGATAAGCTAAGGTAATAACCTAATAAGATACGGTAAATTACCTACTATCAAACGTATGATAGCCTAAGCAAAGGTAATAACCCAAAAGTTACGGTATGTTACCTACTATCAAACCTATGATAGCCTAAGAAAACGTAATAACCCAAAAGGATATGGTATATTACCTACTATCAAACGTATAATAGCCTAAGCAAAGGTAATAACCCAAAAGATACGGTATATTACCTGCTATCAGACGTATGATTTCCTAAGCAAAGGTAATAATCCAAAAGATACGGTATGTTACCTACTATTAAAAGTATGATAGCCTAAGCAACGGTAATAAACCTATAAGATACGGTATATTACCTACTTGTCGCACCTCGAAAAATCACATTCGAAAATACGACCCTCGCGCGAAAGGCGCGGAAATGCGGTTCGACAGAGTCGCCACCGAACTTTATTTTTCCCGAATAAACGGGAGAGGAAAATATCGAGAAAACCTCCTAAAACGAAAGGATAGGAACAAGGCTGTCGCAACCAAGTTCCGGGTTCGGGAGTCGGTTACGTGAGGGGAAGGTATTAGCACCCCTCACGTCCGTCGTACTCGACGGGAACCTCTTAAGGTAATTGTGGGGAGTGTTGTTTAGGTTTACTTGTTTCTTCTCGTTGTTAAAGGTAGAATTGGTAGGTTAAAAGGTTAAAGACGCAAAGGAGAGATGAGTGGTTAGAGAATAGGGTGCTCGCCAAGGATTGGGGCCCTTGTGCCTACGTATGCTCATTCGGACGAGAATGAGAAATCAGAGCGTCGTAGTTCGACTACGGGAAAGGATGGGGGGAAATGGAAGATGGATAGAAGTGTGCTCGCCAAGATCATCGCAATCTTGTGCCTACGTATCTTGTATTCAAGAATGAATAAAGAATCAGAGCGTCCGTAGTTCGTGGTGACAACCACGAAAATATGAGGTTTGAAATGGGTTGGAAGTTTGAGAAAAGAGACGAAAGAGTGACTGACAAGCAACCCAAGAGCGCGTCTCAAGAGCTTGTCACTCAAGAATCCAAGGAATGCGAGACTCCAAGAACTCAGTTCTTTCGGAAATTGACTGAATAGGTTGAAGATAAAGAGTTGGATGTTTTGAAATCGAAAGAATGAACTAATAACAACTCGGGGGCGCGCCCAAGAGTTACTCATTCGAATATTCAAAGAATGCTAGATTCTAAGAACATCCCTCCTTCGTAAGTTTAAAAAAACGCTTGTGAAAAGACTGAATCGAAAATGGAATGTGAGGTAAAAAGGAAGTTGTTTTGAAATGGCTCGACGACGTGTCGAGGATTTGATTGAAGGTGGAACCGACTTGACGACGTGTCAAGTGTTATAGTTGTGAGAAACGATATTAGTCCCTGAGGGTGCTCCTAATATCGAGACCACGAGGAATTGTGAAAGAAATGGGTTGCGAATGCGGACGAGCATTCGACTTAGGAGATGTTAAAAAAGTTTGAGTTTGAAAAAGTCGAAAGGTTGAGTGAATAACAACCCAAAGGGCGTGCCTCGAGAGCTATTCACTCGAAAATTCAAGGAATGCTAGACTCCAAGAACCTCCTTCTTGCGAGGTGTGAATCGAAAAAAGATATTTAAAAAGGTCAAAAGATTGAATGAATAATAACTCAAAGGGCGTGCCTCGAGAATTATTCACTCGAAAATTCAAGGAATGCTAGACTCCAAGAACCTCCTTCTTTCAAAGTTTGATCGAGAAAATGTTTGAAAAAGATTTGAAGTGAAATGAGGTATGAAAGTAATTTGAGGTACGAGATGTGAGGACATGAGATTGGATTTGAAAATGAAAGAAATGACAATTATTTGATAAATGAGACGTAGGCCTCACAACCAATTAATTGGGGTATTATCGAAATGCTGGATCTCGACGACACCTTTTTCATTTGGAGAATATTTGAATGAACGATAGAAATATCACACAGAATGCTTGATTCCTATAATATTCTTTTGTCCAAAATAGTGTATTAAAACGACAAGTTGAATAATACATTATTTAAGGTGTACACCTCGCTAATGATCATCCAAAAATCCAAGAAGTGCTAGACTTCAAAGATTTAATTTGTTTCGTGATTTGATAAAAATAAGTTGGATAAAGATTAGAAAAAAATATTAGTTTTGAGGATGGTTTTGATTTAATTTAAGAAATATTGTTTGAATAAACAATGAAAATATCACAAAGAGTGCTAGACTCCTATGATATATTTTTGTTCAAATAACTAAGAGCATAACGAAAAACGAACAATATTATCCAAGGCGTACGCCCCAATAATAATTGCTCAAAAACCCAAGAGGTGCTAGACCTTAAGAGCTTAATTTTCGTGATTTAATTAGAAAATGATTTTAGTGTTAAAAACATAGTTGAAATAGGATTAAGAAACAAAATCATATTTTGAAAGTGATTTAATTAAGAGAATAGTTTATATGTTAAAAATAAATCGAATTAAGATTAAGAAATAAAATAATCAAATTTTGGAAATGAGTTTGAAAATAAACCATGATCTTGCTTAGAAAATATTTTGAAATGTCTTAAAAAAACTAATTCATTAAAGTTTAAACAATGGTTTTACTTGATAATAATTATTGAGTTAAGAAAGAAATCAAATTGTAAACCAAAATAGGAGTACGTCCCAAGAGTTTTGTAGGAACCATGAGTTGCAATACAAGTTATGGTCATAAAAGGATATCCATGCCATATGATGACTATCAAATAACATCCTGGAACATATGATTAGCATAAATATCACTTTATTTTTCCTAAAGCAAGCTAACCATAATTAAACATATTTATCTTGTACATATCTTACAAAACAAAAAAAAAACAGAATTAATAGAATATTTTAATTACAGCCCAACAACAATGAGGACGCACACCAACCGAAAACCAATTGCTGTGACACGATGATGAAGATTTATTTTTACTAATAATATGTATCAACAACTGTCATCTATATTCACAAGTTATTGTTGAAACTCACACAGCACAATCAAATTATTTCCAACACGATAGCAAACATTGCAAAATAAAGGCTAATGAACATGGAATATTTTAACCGGAAACAAGATAATTCTATCTGCATCAGTACGTTTCAAGATAAGAACCACTTGCCAAAACCAATACACGACCATGATTATGATAAACAAAGGCGCAAACACCACATTCTGTAACAATATCCCAACTGCATACATTGCTAGACGTCAAAAACCGAAACAATTGACTCGAACCCAATCTAACAGCAAGAATTTTCAGACAACTAATTCGGCAAAACAAATGGAAACAAAGTTTGAAATACTATCAAAATCTTCACAACCAAAACAAAATTAAACTGAAATTGTAGCAACACACAGAAACCAAGTTGAGAATGTATCACATTTAGCCTAGCGTTATCGAAACATCCATGAATCCAAGCTACTAGTTAAATGCATAAACATTTAAACAACAGCAGTAGTCAAATACAAAATACAAAAGCAATATCGAATCTAACATCAAAGTCAGAAAAAAAACCAACCAAAAAGTAGCTGCATTCGACGTCTTTGAGTTGATTCGCGAGCTCACGCTGAAGAGATGAAGTCAAACGCGTGTTGTCGTTACCGCCAAAATCACCAGAGTAAACCAAATCGGAGCTCCGTGCATCTTTTCCATCTTGTTTTATTCCTACAAAGCTGATATCTTCTTGCCGTATCCACCATCAGCAATCAAACCTGCATAACATGTACACTAAAATATTAACCAATCATTGAGACGCAAACGGAGGACTGCCTTGTCACCGTTAAGGCTCAAATCATCTCAGAACTGTCCATCTGTCGGAACTGCGGTGATTATAGTCTGAGGTTACTGTATTGAGCTACATCATCATCGCTTAAACATAAACAATTCCAAATGTTCGAAACATTCAAGCACATCGTAGCATCAGGTTATCAGTGTGAAACAACATAAAATAATATGACACAGTTAAGTACACACTATGCAGTTATCAGCAACAATAATAATGGAAAGAGTCTGCAAACATTGGTTCCCGCTGAAATTACTACCAACAAAACAAATCTTCACTCTCTACGTAGCAGAGTTTCCGTCAAATACCGCAAATGCTACATATTGTTCTTCGCGTCGGCTCCAAGATTGGGGTGTCCATCGGGTAAACTTGAGCTTGCTGATAGTCAAAACTGATGCGCTACGTTTCACACCGTAATGTTTCCTGCTGCATAGTTGTAGCCGGTACACTGTGACTTCTTGGCCACACAGAAGAAAAAAACTGAGCAGGTCCTCAAACGAAGCAAAACGCAAGTCACTTTGAACCTCAATGTGCTGTGAAAAACCCATCTTGCTGCTGCTCGACTTTCCCTCATAGAACTCAGACGCTACTGATAACTGCTGTGATCTACACATCTAAATCCTATTTATGAACACTTCTCACATGAAGCAATAGATCAAACTTAACCAGAGTTATATTAGTAGGGTCCTTATAGCAGGAGCACAATCAATCCCTGCGAACACTTCAATAATAGCATATTAACAAATTCAAAAATTTTCACAATAATCTCAGCAGTACAATACCTTTATCGTGGGATTTGCAACACCCTCGAATCTCAGTGAGCCACAAATGACTTCAGAAATAACAGAACTAGCAGGTATTGATAAAAACGAAATCCCAAAAAAAACGGAGGATTCTCACCGGCGTGCGATTGCGGAGCGACTTCAACAGCATGGACGTCGCTGAAATAGACCTTGACGATCCTAACAAAGCGTTATCAACTCGGTGTCCTAGCTGTTGCAGGATCAAGGCGAATCGGCATCTCCACGTTATGTCGTCGTTGCCGGTCCTTCGACAAGAGATTTGATGATGACCCGATGAATGGTTCAGAGAGGAAAAACAATGTTGACGGGGGCTTTCGAAACGTGTTAGTGGTTTTGATTTATGGGTAATGGGATGGAGGATTAAGAGCGAGAAACGGTGAGGGTGAGGGTGAGCTTTGGAGGAAGAATAAGATTCACGGTGGGAGGAATGAAGGATTTGAGGGTTTGATGATGATTTGAGGAGAGTGGCGGCGAATTGGGAAGAAGGTTTTTTTAGGGTTTGGGTTTCCAGCGGCGCCGTTCTTGCTCTGAGAGGGAAGATGAACAGTGTTCGTTCTCCCTAGGGTTTTCTCTCCCCCTATTTAAAAACCAGACTCAGCCCTAATGGGCCACTAACCAAATGGGCCTCTCCACTCCAATCCTGTACCCTCCGCTTGTTCTTTTTTTACAATCTAATTAATTAGTTAACATTAAACCAAATCCTAATAACATGAATTAATAAATGCAATATTAATTAACAAAAATAAAATAAAAGTTAATAATATTATTTACATGAGTATTAAAAGAAAAATAAAAAAAAAGATTGAAAAAAAAATTTTTTTTAAAAGAAAACAAATATAAAAAATATATATATAATTAGTAAATTTTAAGAAAGACAAAGTTTTAAAAAAAAATTAATATTCACAAAGAGGTTGTTAGGCCACGTGTCACGCCTTAATGGGTCATGAAGTTAGATTTCTAAAAATCGACCCATTGCGAGCGGACATGTGTCTAAATAATAAGAAACAAATCAGACAACGTAAAATATAAAACAAAGTCGAACAGTGAAAATAATTGAAAAATGGGTAGGACAAATTTAGGGTATGACAGATGCCCCTATCTAAAGAGCTTAAACCTAGGAAGATGAACTGCATTGGTGTTCACATTCCTGAGGTAGAAGTCCATTAGATATAAAAAGACCCTGAATTTGTCCGAAAGAAGAGAGGTGCTCGAGAATTGAAAATACTGGATGATGTAAACCTCTGAGCAAACTGTAAGCAACTGGAAAAAAGGTCGTCATCACCAAAAGGATGATGGTATGAAACACACACGGCTACTACCATTAAAAGGATGGTAGAGCAACACAATCGCACAATCTGACATTAATGACTATTACAGACCCCCCCCCCCCCCACTAAAAGATGATGGAGCGAAACACAAATAAACACATCGCACAATCTATCATTAATGACCATGATAGACCCCCCACCAAAAGGATGACGGAGCGAAACACAAATAAACACATCGCACAATCTATCATTAATGACCATGATAGACCCACCACCAAAAGGATGAGGGAGAGAAACTCACACCAAAACATCGCACAATCTGATATCGACGAAATACCAGACCTACCACCAAAAGGATGGTTGAGCGAAAACACAAAGGAAAATATCGCGCAATCTGATACCGACGAAGTACCAGACCTACCACCAAAAGGATGGTAGAGCGAAAACACAAAAGAAAACATCGCGCAACCTGATACCGACGAAGTACCAGACCTACCACCAAAAGGATGGTAGAGCGAAAACATAAAAGAAAACATCGCGCAACCTGATACCGACGAAATACCAGACCTACCACCGAAAGGATGGTAGAGCGGAAACACAAAAGAAGACATCGCGCAACTTGATACCGACGAAGTACCAGACCTACCACCAAAACGATGGTAGAGCGGAAACATAAATAAAACGTCGCACAACCTGATACCGACGAAGTACCAGACCTACCACCAAAAGGATGGTAGAGCGGAAACATAAACGAAACATCGCGCAATCTGATACCGATGAAGTACCAGACCTACCACCAAAAGGATGGTAGAGCGGAAACATAAATAAAACGTCGCACAACCTGATACCGACGAAGTACCAGACCTACCACCAAAAGGATGGTAGAGCGGAAACATAAACGAAACATCGCGCAATCTGATACCGACGAAGTATCAGACCTACCACCAAAAGGATGGTAGAGCGAAAACGCAAATAAAACATCGCGCAATCTGATACCGACGAAGTATCAGACCTACCACCAAAAGGATGGTAGAGCGAAAACGCAAATAAAACATCGCGCAATCTGATACCGACGAAGTATCAGACCTACCACCAAAAGGATGGTAGAGCAAAAACACAAATAAAATACCGCACAATCTGATACCGACGAAGTACCAGACCTACCACCAAAAGGATGGTAAAGCGAAACACAACACAGAGGTCGTTATCACCAAAAGGATGATAGACCAACACAGATTTGAAATTTACCAACACCAAAAGGATGCAGGCTGGGTTGAACTGACGAAGTTCGACTATCACCAAAAGGATGATAGTAAGGCAATTGACAACGGTCACGCTTGCTGGGTACAACTCATTGGGGAACCCCTGAGAGGAAGATTGAATTTGAAATGAGTCGACGGGGTACGCCCACCGTCTTTGCTTGGAAATCATAATTTGCTGAAATGATTTCATGGTTACGCCCATGAATTCTGAAGAGGATGCCCCTGACTGGGCTGAATTTGTCTTGATGCCTTGTCTTGCTCAACAAAAGGTTGAACAACTTCGTGGGAAACGCCCACGGTCTTGAATGGTATGCCCCTGATTAGGCTGAATGTTGATTTGCATATTTGATCAACCACGAGGTTGAAATTCGTCATGGGAGACGCCCGTGGTCTTGAAAAAGATGCCCTTGACTGGGCTGAATCTTGCTTTGAATAACTTCGAATTTTGATGGGAGAGACCCGCAATTGCAGAAGATTGCCCCTGACTGGGTTGATGATTGCTTTGAAGCTCTTGAAAATTGTGGGGTAAACCCACCATCTTGCGGAAGATGCCCCCTGACTGGGTGGTCGACGGTCTTGGAAATCTTCGGGATTGATCCTGGACCTTGACTTGCATATATGAATGCTGGATGATATTCCATATGAGTGGACATGCAAATGAAAATGCTTACGAGCGGAGATGCAAGAGCTGGGGAAGTATGGTATGATTGGAGTATGATGCAGGACATTTATGATGTTGAATGCGATGCGTATGATGCACATGATGCAGACGGGTAATTGGAAATGCAGGTGCTAGCATAGTGGCCTCTGGTAGTTGCCAATGTGAGTTGGACTTTGGGTGGTGGGAGGGATTGATTTCCTCGACATGCAGCTTGAAGACGTGACGATCGGAGCAGAAGATGATGCTCTGGATGCCCCAAGTCTGGGTCCTTGGTGACTTGTTGTGGACTTGCTTCAAAGAAGGTTGCAACTCCGCTTGTTGGTCAGGACGACATGGTCTTGCCCCAGTCTGAACTTGCTAGTGGTTTGCCTCAAGTTAACCATCTTTGACATATGGTGGTTGAACTCGGATGACTTGCCTCTGTTCGAGCTACTGAGTGGTTTGCCCCCAGCCTGTAGGCCTTGAGATAATATTGCTTCGTGTACGCCACTGAAAGTCAAGTTTCTCCTCGATTGCCCCTTGCTGGAGTGTCTTTGAATACCTAGCACTGATTTGCAGATATAATTGTACATTCACAAATGGCAATAATTAATGCAAAGTTCAATGCAAGCTTTGGAAAAGTGTTATTTATTGAGAGTGTCATGGTAGTGAGACGAATGGACTGCTAGCCCAGACGTTGTGCTGTTTTGATTGGTGTGAAAGATATATCAAGAGAAATGACACCAATGCTGATGATTATAAATCATGTGAGGAGTCAGGTTACGCAACCTTGCGATAGTATGCTTTCAGAATAAACCTCGTCTCAATTAGGTCTTTCAAGGGTTGTAACGTGGTCTGGTTCACGGTTATGAAACAAAGGATATTGGGCTTAAAGTATGATTTGTACCCACCCCTTCTTCTTAATGATCTCCAGTCCTACGCTCAGTTAATCCTACACTTGTTTGGACGGTGTAAGCTTGAAGGTTCAAGGTTCGCTCAACGTGGCAGTCACCTTATTTTGGCTTTGATGAATGTCAGTGCCCCTTTGATCTGGGTGGCCACTGAATCCTATTTTGTTTTTGTTGAGGGTTTCGGGGTCCTCTTTTGATTTTATTTTGATCCCTAACTTTTGCATGGATTGACTTCGTTTGTCAGATCCATCGGGATTGCCTTGATTTTGCCTAAGTCCCCTCTAAGGTGTCTGACTTAGCAGGCTTTTGATGTGTTTTTTTTTTGGATTTTGTTGGGACTGCCATAGCATGGGTCTTTGATGAACCACCGTCTTCGGGATTTTGCGGAGTTGAATTAACTGAACACTACCCTGCCCCAGGTTGAGTGTAAAGGTTTGAATATCCGAAGGAAACTGCTACTTCTAGGCTCGAAGTGGTTTACTAGGGATTAACTCCTTATATCTCCGGTGTTTGGGGAATTGAAGCAATGCCTGTACATCATTGACGAGATTCTATCTGAAAGCATACCGTTTGCAATTATGGGTATCTCATTTTCATCATCCTCCCTCAAATCATGCTAAACAACAGTGAATGGAGTGGAGTGAATAAACGTGTCGGTGATAAGTGAAAAATGAGTGAATACGACATAACTAATTCAAAACATGCATAAACGATACATTAATGAAAACCAAATACGAATGGCAATTGTTCAAAGCATACAATACTTAAATAAACAAAGACAAAACATAAGAAACGACGAATAATGAAATGGCAGCATGACGGTCTTCTTCAGAGAATGGACTTGACTGGAATTAATCTGCCGTTGGCGCTAGTTGACTGGTGGCATCGGATTGTTGATGATGTTTGGAGACTTCCCATTGAAGTTGATAGCATCCCTGTCGATCATGTCTTGAATTATGTGCTTGAAAGCCCTGCAGTCCTCAATGGTGTGACCTGGAGCGCCCTTATGAAACTCACAATGGGCATTTGCATCGTAATCGGCAGGAATGATAGTTGGAGGAGCTAAATCTCTCGGAACGATAGCTTTCTTCTCCATCAACTGAGCAAAGATTTTGGCATATGGCATTGGTAGACGATCAAAAACTCTATCTGGTCTCCATGTTCTCTGCGGACGCTGTGGGCGAGCGCCTTGCCGTTGCTGAGTTGCTTGCATCTGCTGTTGCTGAGGAGGATACTGATATCCTTGTCGGTTGTAGGCTTGTTGCTGAGGAGCCTGTTGCCGTGGCATCTGAGCTTGCGCTGCATGAACAGCTGGCTGATAAGGCATTGGAGCATATTGCGCAGCAGCAACATATGGATACTGATAGTAGGGAACTTGATAAGGCATAGGAGGAGCTTGTTGAGAAGCTTGCCCTTTCTGCACAAAGATGGCATTTGTTTCGTCCTCCTTCTTCTTGTATCCATTGAAAGGCCTCTTGGCATTAGCCTGGCTGTTAGAACCTCCTGGGATCTTCCCACTCTTCAACCCTTCTTCAATTCTCTCACCGACGATTACCAAGTCAGAGAATCCAGCGGAGACACTACCGATCAGTTTTTCGTAATATTGGCCCTGCAAAGTGCCCATGAAGATGTCAATCAGTTCACGGTCAACAAGAGGCGGATGCACCCTTGCGGCTAGCTCTCTCCATCGTTGTGCGTACTCCTTAAAGGATTCGTTGTCCTTCTGAGTCATACTCTGAAGCTGAGTACGATTTGGAGCAAGATCGGTGTTGTACTTGTACTGCTTGACAAATGCATCAGCTAGCTCGGCCCAAGTGCGCACACTGTTACGCTCCAGCTGCATATACCATTCGAGTGATGCCCCAGACAAACTGTCCTGGAAGCAATGGATCATGAGCTTCTCGTCTCTGGCATAGGCAGCCATCTTGCGACAGTACATCTTCAGATGAATGTTTGGGCAGCTGAGACCTTTGTACTTTGAAAATTCGGGCGCCTTGAACTTTGGAGGAATGACAACATCAGGCACCAAGCACAATTCCAGAGCACTGAAAGAATTTGAATTATGCCCCTCCATGGCTCGGAGTTTCTCGGCTAGATCTCGACACATCTTCATGGCTTCAGAATCCTGAGCAGCAACAGGACTGGCGATGGGGATAGCAGCATGATAGTTCTGAACATCGTCATACTGATCCATCAGAGTATCTTCGACATGAGGAACCGGGATTTGCACAACAGCAGGCTGGGCGTGCGGGATAACTCCAACGGTAACTCCAGGCGCTGGGATTGGCTGAGAAGTGTTTCCCTCGACTGTGTTGTTGAAGTTCAACGGCATTCCCTGAGAATTCGGAATTGGGACCAAAGGGATGGCAGTAGACCCTTGTCCATTGACAACAGCGGCGGCTTCACGTTGTTCTTCTTCTCTCCTGGCTGTAAGGATGGCTTCGAGGATCTGGTCGATCTTTCCTTTCATGGAATCCAACTCTTCCCTGAAGGCGACTTGCTCCTGCTGAATCTGCTCCATCATACGTCTGGTATTGGCTCTAGTTGCGTACTGGTGTCGAGGAATCAGCTTGATTTACTGGAGAAGAAGGAGCGGAGACATAAGATTCTGTTGAAGGACTGGAAATGCAAAATGCACAACATATGAAATGCAATGCAAATGATATGCAAGATGCAATGCAAGATACAGGATCCAGGATCACAGGATCACAATCAAACGACTCCTGAAGCCGGTAACTGTAACAGGTAAATAACCGTAATTCTTGCTCAAAGAAAACTGACAGGTATAACCTATACGGGAAGGTCTAAACATTCTACCCATAAACCCTCTCACGGGATGGTTTCTATGTTTGGTTCCCAGGATCACGGACACTAGTCGTATTAGCGTCACGCAACAGGCTGGCTGCATTACGACGATAATGACGATAAGGTCTCTCCTGAGCGGGGTCCTCATGCTAGGCGCACAAGGAGCGAGTCCTTGGAGACTAACACTAAACGACCACCAATATCGGAACTGGTGCTAACAAAAGGTTCCCAGAATCACGGACCCTTCATTAATCAAGTCGTGCAACAGGCTAGCTGTGTTACAACAAGATCTACGAATAGGTCTCCTCTGGAGGAGCTTTCATGCTAGGCCCACAAGGAGCAAGTCCTCGGAGACTAACACTACTCGACTACCAATTCTAAACTATGTGTTCTCTCTGCTTTTACCAAAGCTCGGGTGTAGAGCTTTACTCATGATGTCATCCCAGTAACCAACAGGCGACAAAGCACAAATAAAATCTATAAGAGAACAAAAACAAAAAGAAAACAAATAAAAAACTAACACTCCTCACAAACCAAAAGATAGGCTCGACTCTCTCTTTGCATGGAGCAATGCTTCCCCAGCAGAGTCGCCACCTGTCGCACCTCGAAAAATCACATTCGAAAATACGACCCTCGCGCGAAAGGCGCGGAAATGCGGTTCGACAGAGTCGCCACCGAACTTTATTTTTCCCGAATAAACGGGAGAGGAAAATATCGAGAAAACCTCCTAAAACGAAAGGATAGGAATAGGGCTGTCGCAACCAAGTTCCGGGTTCGGGAGTCGGTTACGTGAGGGGAAGGTATTAGCACCCCTCACGTCCGTCGTACTCGACGGGAACCTCTTAAGGTAATTGTGGGGAGTGTTGTTTAGGTTTACTTGTTTCTTCTCGTTGTTAAAGGTAGAATTGGTAGGTTAAAAGGTTAAAGACGCAAAGGAGAGATGAGTGGTTAGAGAATAGGGTGCTCGCCAAGGATTGGGGCCCTTGTGCCTACGTATGCTCATTCGGACGAGAATGAGAAATCAGAGCGTCGTAGTTCGACTACGGGAAAGGATGGGGGGAAATGGAAGATGGATAGAAGTGTGCTCTCCAAGATCATCGCAATCTTGTGCCTACGTATCTTGTATTCAAGAATGAATAAAGAATCAGAGCGTCCGTAGTTCGTGGTGACAACCACGAAAATATGAGGTTTGAAATGGGTTGGAAGTTTGAGAAAAGAGACGAAAGAGTGACTGACAAGCAACCCAAGAGCGCGTCTCAAGAGCTTGTCACTCAAGAATCCAAGGAATGCGAGACTCCAAGAACTCAGTTCTTTCGGGAATTGACTGAATAGGTTGAAGATAAAGAGTTGGATGTTTTGAAATCGAAAGAATGAACTAATAACAACTCGGGGGCGCGCCCAAGAGTTACTCATTCGAATATTCAAAGAATGCTAGATTCTAAGAACATCCCTCCTTCGTAAGTTTAAAAAAACGCTTGTGAAAAGACTGAATCGAAAATGGAATGTGAGGTAAAAAGGAAGTTGTTTTGAAATGGCTCGACGACGTGTCGAGGATTTGATTTAAGGTGGAACCAACTTGACGACGTGTCAAGTGTTACAGTTGTGAGAAACGATATTAGTCCCTGAGGGTGCTCCTAATATCGAGACCACGAGGAATTGTGAAAGAAATGGGTTGCGAATGCGGACGAGCATTCGACTTAGGAGATGTTAAAAAAGTTTGAGTTTGAAAAAGTCGAAAGGTTGAGTGAATAACAACCCAAAGGGCGTGCCTCGAGAGCTATTCACTCGAAAATTCAAGGAATGCTAGACTCCAAGAACCTCCTTCTTGCGAGGTGTGAATCGAAAAAAGATATTTAAAAAGGTCAAAAGATTGAATGAATAATAACTCAAAGGGCGTGCCTCGAGAATTATTCACTCGAAAATTCAAGGAATGCTAGACTCCAAGAACCTCCTTCTTTCAAAGTTTGATCGAGAAAATGTTTGAAAAAGATTTGAAGTGAAATGAGGTATGAAAATAATTTGAGGTACGAGATGTGAGGACATGAGATTGGATTTGAAAATGAAAGAAATGACAATTATTTGATAAATGAGACGTAGGCCTCACAACCAATTAATTGGGGTATTATCGAAATGCTGGATCTCGACGACACCTTTTTCATTTGGAGAATATTTGAATGAACGATAGAAATATCACACAGAATGCTTGATTCCTATAATATTCTTTTGTCCAAAATAGTGTATTAAAACGACAAGTTGAATAATACATTATTTAAGGTGTACACCTCGCTAATGATCATCCAAAAATCCAAGAAGTGCTAGACTTCAAAGATTTAATTTGTTTCGTGATTTGATAAAAATAAGTTGGATAAAGATTAGAAAAAAATATTAGTTTTGAGGATGGTTTTGATTTAATTTAAGAAATATTGTTTGAATAAACAATGAAAATATCACAAAGAGTGCTAGACTCCTATGATATATTTTTGTTCAAATAATTAAGAGCATAACGAAAAACGAACAATATTATCCAAGGCGTACGCCCCAATAATAATTGCTCAAAAACCCAAGAGGTGCTAGACCTTAAGAGCTTAATTTTCGTGATTTAATTAGAAAATGATTTTAGTGTTAAAAACATAGTTGAAATAGGATTAAGAAACAAAATCATATTTTGAAAGTGATTTAATTAAGAGAATAGTTTATATGTTAAAAATAAATCGAATTAAGATTAAGAAATAAAATAATCAAATTTTGGAAATGAGTTTGAAAATAATCCATGATCTTGCTTAGAAAATATTTTGAAATGTCTTAAAAAAACTAATTCATTAAAGTTTAAACAATGGTTTTACTTGATAATAATTATTGAGTTAAGAAAGAAATCAAATTGTAAACAAAAATAGGAGTACGTCCCAAGAGTTTTGTAGGAACCATGAGTTGCAATACAAGTTATGGTCATAAAAGGATATCCATGCCATATGATGACTATCAAATAACATCCTGGAACATATGATTAGCATAAATATCACTTTATTTTTCCTAAAGCAAGCTAACCATAATTAAACATATTTATCTTGTACATATCTTACAAAACAAAAAAAAACAGAATTAATAGAATATTTTAATTACAGCCCAACAACAATGAGGACGCACACCAACCGAAAACCAATTGCTGCGACACGATGATGAAGATTTATTTTTACTAATAATATGTATCAACAACTGTCATCTATATTCACAAGTTATTGTTGAAACTCACACAGCACAATCAAATTATTTCCAACACGATAGCAAACATTGCAAAATAAAGGCTAATGAACATGGAATATTTTAACCGGAAACAAGATAATTCTATCTGCATCAGTACGTTTCAAGATAAGAACCACTTGCCAAAACCAATACACGGCCATGATTATGATAAACAAAGGCGCAAACACCACATTCTGTAACAATATCCCAACTGCATACATTGCTAGACGTCAAAAACCGAAACAATTGACTCGAACCCAATCTAACAGCAAGAATTTTCAGACAACTAATTCGGCAAAACAAATGGAAACAAAGTTTGAAATACTATCAAAATCTTCACAACCAAAACAAAATTAAACTGAAATTGTAGCAACACACAGAAACCAAGTTGAGAATGTATCACATTTAGCCTAGCGTTATCGAAACATCCATGAATCCAAGCTACTAGTTAAATGCATAAACATTTAAACAACAGCAGTAGTCAAATACAAAATACAAAAGCAATATCGAATCTAACATCAAAGTCAGAAAAAAAACCAACCAAAAAGTAGCTGCATTCGACGTCTTTGAGTTGATTCGCGAGCTCACGCTGAAGAGATGAAGTCAAACGCGTGTTGTCGTTACCGCCAAAATCACCAGAGTAAACCAAATCGGAGCTCCGTGCATCTTTTCCATCTTGTTTTATTCCTACAAAGCTGATATCTTCTTGCCGTATCCACCATCAGCAATCAAACCTGCATAACATGTACACTAAAATATTAACCAATCATTGAGACGCAAACGGAGGACTGCCTTGTCACCGTTAAGGCTCAAATCATCTCAGAACTGTCCATCTGTCGGAACTGCGGTGATTATAGTCTGAGGTTACTGTATTGAGCTACATCATCATCGCTTAAACATAAACAATTCCAAATGTTCGAAACATTCAAGCACATCGTAGCATCAGGTTATCAGTGTGAAACAACATAAAATAATATGACACAGTTAAGTACACACTATGCAGTTATCAGCAACAATAATAATGGAAAGAGTCTGCAAACATTGGTTCCCGCTGAAATTACTACCAACAAAACAGATCTTCACTCTCTACGTAGCAGAGTTTCCGTCAAATACCGCAAATGCTACATATTGTTCTTCGCGTCGGCTCCAAGATTGGGGTGTCCATCGGGTAAACTTGAGCTTGCTGATAGTCAAAACTGATGCGCTACGTTTCACACCGTAATGTTTCCTGCTGCATAGTTGTAGCCGGTACACTGTGACTTCTTGGCCACACAGAAGAAAAAAACTGAGCAGGTCCTCAAACGAAGCAAAACGCAAGTCACTTTGAACCTCAATGTGCTGTGAAAAACCCATCTTGCTGCTGCTCGACTTTCCCTCATAGAACTCAGACGCTACTGATAACTGCTGTGATCTACACATCTAAATCCTATTTATGAACACTTCTCACATGAAGCAATAGATCAAACTTAACCAGAGTTATATTAGTAAGGTCCTTATAGCAGGAGCACAATCAATCCCTGCGAACACTTCAATAATAGCATATTAACAAATTCAAAAATGTTCACAATAATCTCAGCAGTACAATACCTTTATCGTGGGATTTGCAACACCCTCGAATCTCAGTGAGCCACAAATGACTTCAGAAATAAAAGAACTAGCAGGTATTGATAAAAACGAAATCCCAAAAAAAACGGAGGATTCTCACCGGCGTGCGATTGCAGAGCGACTTCAACAGCATGGACGTCGCTGAAATAGACCTTGACGATCCTAACACAGCATTATCAACTCGGCGTCCTAGCTGTTGCAGGATCAAGGAGAATCGGCATCTCCACGTTATGTCGTCGTTGCCGGTCCTTCGACAAGAGATTCGATGATGACCCGATGAATGGTTCAGAGAGGAAAAACAATGTTGACGGGGGCTTTCGAAACGTGTTAGTGGTTTTGATTTATGGGTAATGGGATGGAGGATTAAGAGCGAGAAACGGTGAGGGTGAGGGTGAGCTTTGGAGAAAGAATAAGATTCACGGTGGGAGGAATGAAGGATTTGAGGGTTTGATGATGATTTGAGGAGAGTGGCGGCGAATTGGGAAGAAGGTTTTTTTAGGGTTTGGGTTTCCAGCGGCGCCGTTCTCGCTCTGAGAGGGAAGATGAACAGTGTTCGTTCTCCCTAGGGTTTTCTCTCCCCCTCTTTAAAAACCAGACTCAGCCCTAATGGGCCACTAACCAAATGGGCCTCTCCACTCCAATCCTGTACCCTCCGCTTGTTCTTTTTTTACAATCTAATTAATTAGTTAACATTAAACCAAATCCTAATAACATGAATTAATAAATGCAATATTAATTAACAAAAATAAAATAAAAGTTAATAATATTATTTACATGAGTATTAAAAGAAAAATAAAAAAAAAAGATTGAAAAAATTTTTTTTTTTAAAAGAAAACAAATAGAACAAATATAAAAAATATATATATAATTAGTAAATTTTAAGAAAGACAAAGTTTAAAAAAAAAATAATATTCACAAAGAGGTTGTTAGGCCACGTGTCACGCCTTAATGGGTCATGAAGTTAGATTTCTAAAAATCGACCCATTGCGAGCGGACATGTGTCTAAATAATAAGAAACAAATCAGACAACGTAAAATATAAAACAAAGTCGAACAGTGAAAATAATTGAAAAATGGGTAGGACAAATTTAGGGTATGACACTACTATCAAACGTATGATAGCCTAAGCAAAGGTAATAACCCAAAACATACGGTATACTACCTACTATCAAACGTATGATAACCTAAGCAAAGGTAATAACCCAAAAGATACGGTATGTTACCTACTATCAAACGTATGATAGCCTAAGCAAAGGTAATAACCCAATAAGATACGGTATGTTACCTACTATCAAACGTATGATAGCCTAAGCAAAGGTAATAACCTAATAAGATACGGTATGTTACCTACTATAAAACGTATGATAGCCTAAGCAAAGGTAATAACCCAATAAGATACGGTATATCACATACTATCAAACGTATGATAGCCTAAGCAAGGGTAATAACCCAAAAGATACGGTATGTTACCTAGTATCAAATGTATGATAGCCTAAGCAAAGGTAATAACCCAATAAGATACGGTGTGTTACCTACTATCAAACGTATGATAGCCTAAGCAAAGGTAATAACCCTATAAGATACGGTATGTTACCTACTATAAAACGTAAGATAGCTTAAGCAAAGGTAATAACCTAATAAGATACGGTATATTACCTACTATCAAACGTATAATAGCCTAAGCAAAGGTAATAACCTAATAGATACGGTATGTTACCTACTATCAAACGTACCATAGCCTAAGCAAAGGTAATAACCCAAAAAGATACGGTATATTACCTCCTATCAAACGTATGATAGCCTAAGCAAATGTAATAACCCAAAAGATACGGTATGTTACCTACTATCAAACGTATGATAGCCTAAGAAAAGGTAACAACCCAATAAGATACGTTATATTACCTACTATCTAACATATGATAGCCTAAGCAAAGGTAATAACCCAAAAGATACGGTATGTTACCTAGTATCAAACGTAGGATAGCCTAAGCAAAGGTAATAACCCAATAAGATACGGTATATTACCTACTATCAAACGTATGATAGCCTAAGCAAAGGTAATAACCCCAAAGATACGGTATGTTACCTACTATCAAATGTATGATAGCCTAAGCAAAGCTAATAACCGAAAAGATACGGTATGTTACCTACTATCAAACGTACCATAGCCTAAGCAAAGGTAATAACCCAAAAAGATATGGTATATTACCTCCTATCAAACGTATGATAGCCTAAGCAAATGTAATAACCCAAAAGATACGGTATGTTACCTACTATCAAACGTATGATAGCCTAAGCAAAGGTAATAACCCAATAAGATACGTTATATTACCTACTATCTAACATATGATAGCCTAAGCAAAGGTAATAACCGAAAAGATACGGTATGTTACCTAGTATCAAACGTAGGATAGCCTAAGCAAAGGTAATAACCCAATAAGATACAGTATATTACCTCCTATCAAACGTATGATAGCCTAAGATAAGGTAATAACCTAATAAGATACGTTATATTACCTACAATCTAACATATGATAGCCTGAGCAAAGGTAATAACCCCAAAGATACGGTATGTTACCTACAATCAAATGTATGATAGCCTAAGCAAAGCTAATAACCCAAAAGATACGGTATGTTACCTACTATCAAACGTACCATAGCCTAAGCAAAGGTAATAACCCAAAAAGATACAGTATATTACCTCCTATCAAACGTATGATAGCCTAAGCAAATGTAATAACCCAAAAGATACGGTATGTTACCTACTATCAAACGTACCATAGCCTAAGCAAAGGTAATAACCCAAAAAGATACGGTATATTACCTCCTATCAAACGTAGGATAGCCTAAGCAAAGGTAATAACCCACAAGATACGGTATGTTACCTAGTATCAAATGTATGATAGCCTAAGCAAAGGTAATAACCCAATAAGATACGGTGTGTTACCTACTATCAAACGTATGATAGCCTAAGCAAAGGTAATAACCCAATAAGATACGGTATGTTACCTACTATAAAACGTAAGATAGCTTAAGCAAAGGTAATAACCTAATAAGATACGGTATATTACCTACTATCAAACGTATAATAGCCTAAGCAAAGGTAATAACCTAATAGATACGGTATGTTACCTACTATCAAACGTACCATAGCCTTAGCAAAGGTAATAACCCAAAATGATACGGTATATTACCTCCTATCAAACGTATGATAGCCTAAGCAAATGTAATAACCCAAAAGATACGGTATGTTACCTACTATCAAACGTATGATAGCCTAAGAAAAGGTAATAACCATATAAGATACGTTATATTACCTACTATCTAACATATGATAGCCTAAGCAAAGGTAATAACCCAAAAGATACGGTATGTTACCTAGTTTCAAACGTAGGATAGCCTAAGCAAAGGTAATAACCCAATAAGATACGGTATATTACCTACTATCAAACGTATGATAGCCTAAGCAAAGGTAATAACCCCAAAGATACGGTATGTTACCTACTATCAAATGTATGATAGCCTAAGCAAAGCTAATAACCCAAAAGATATGGTATGTTACCTACTATCAAACGTACCATAGCCTAAGTAAAGGTAATAACCCAAAAAGATACGGTATATTACCTCCTATCAAACGTATGATAGCCTAAGCAAATGTAATAACCCAAAAGATACGGTATGTTACCTACTATCAAACGTATGATAGCCTAAGCAAAGGTAATAACCCAATAAGATACGTTATATTACCTACTATCTAACATATGATAGCCTAAGCAAAGGTAATAACCCAAAAGATACGGTATGTTACCTAGTATCAAACGTAGGATAGCCTAAGCAAAGGTAATAACCCAAAAAGATACGGTATATTACCTCCTATCAAACGTATGATAGCCTAAGATAAGGTAATAACCTAATAAGATACGTTATATTACCTACTATCTAACATATGATAGCCTAAGCAAAGGTAATAACCCCAAAGATATGGTATGTTACCTACTATCAAATGTATGATAGCCTAAGCAAAGCTAATAACCCAAAAGATACGGTATGTTACCTACTATCAAACGTACCATAGCCTAAGCAAAGGTAATAACCCAAAAAGATACGGTATATTACCTCCTATCAAACGTATGATAGCCTAAGCAAATGTAATAACCCAAAAGATACGGTATGTTACCTACTATCAAACGTACCATAGCCTAAGCAAAGGTAATAACCCAAAAAGATACGGTATATTACCTCCTATCAAACGTAGGATAGCCTAAGCAAAGGTAATAACCCAAAAGATACGGTATGTTACCTAGTATCAAACGTATGATAGCCTAATCAAAGGTAATAACCTAATAAGATACGGTATATTAGCTACTATCAAATGTATGATAGCCTAAGCAAAGGTAAAAACCCCAAAGATACGGTATTTACCTACTATCAAAGGTATGATAGCCTAAGCAAAGGTAATAACTCAAAACATACGGTATGTTACCTACTATCAAACGTATGATAGCCTAAGAAAAGGTAATAACCCAAAAGATACGGTATATTACCTACTATCAGACGTATAATAGCCTAAGTTAAGGTAATAACCCAAAAGATACGGTATGTTACCTACTATCAAACGTATGATTGTCTAGGCAAAGGTAATAACCTAATAAGATAAGCTAAGGTAATAACCTAATAAGATACGGTAAATTACCTACTATCAAACGTATGATACCCTAAGCAAAGGTAATAACCCAAAAGTTACGGTATGTTACCTACTATCAAACCTATGATAGCCTAAGCAAACGTAATAACCTAAAAGGATATGGTATATTACCTACTATCAAATGTATAATAGCCTAAGCAAAGGTAATAACCCAAAAGGTACGGTATATTACCTACTATCAGACGTATGATTTCCTAAGCAAAGGTAATAATCCAAAAGATACGGTATGTTACCTACTATTAAAAGTATGATAGCCTAAGCAAAGGTAATAACCCAATAAGATACGGAATATTACCTACTATCAAACGTATGATAGCCTAAGCAAAGGTAATAACCCAAAACATACGGTATACTACCTACTATCAAACGTATGATAACCTAAGCAAATGTAATAACCTAAAAGATACGGTATGTTACCGACTATCAAACGTATGATAGCCTAAGCAAAGGTAATAACCCAATAAGATACGGTATGTTACCTACTATCAAACGTATGATAGCCTAAGAAAAGGTAATAACCCAATAAGATATGGTATGTTACCTACTATAAAACGTATGATAGCCTAAGCAAAGGTAATAACCCAATAAGATACGGTATATTACCTACTATCAAACGTATGATAGCCTAAGCAAGGGTAATAACCCAAAAGATACGGTATGTTACCTAGTATCAAATGTATGATAGCCTAATCAAAGGTAATAACCTAATAAGATACGGTATATTAGCTACTATCAAACCTATGATAGCCTAAGCAAAGGTAATAACCCCAAAGATACGATATGTTACCTACTATCAAACCTATGATAGCCTAAGCAAAGGTAATAACCCAAAAGATACGGTATGTTACCTACTATCAAATGTATGATAGCCTAAGCAAAGGTAATAACCCAATAAGATACGGTGTGTTACCAACTATCAAACGTATGATAGCCTAAGCAAAGGTAATAACCCAATAAGATACGGTATGTTACCTACTATAAAATGTATGATAGCTTAAGCAAATGTAATAACCCAATAAGATACGGTATATTACCTACTATCAAACGTATAATAGCCTAAGCAAAGGTAATAACCTAATTGATACAGTATGTTACCTACTATCAAACGTACCATAGCCTAAGCAAAGGTAATAACCCAAAAAGATACGGTATATTACCTCCTATCAAACGTATGATAGCCTAAGCAAATGTAATAACCCAAAAGATACGGTATGTTACCTACTATCAAACGTATGATAGCCTAAGAAAAGGTAATAACCCAATAAGATACGTTATATTACCTACTATCTAACATATGATAGCCTAAGCAAAGGTAATAACCCAAAAGATACGGTATGTTACCTAGTATCAACATAGGATAGCCTAAGCAAAGTTAATAACCTAATAAGATACGGTATATTACCTAGTGTCAAACGTATGATAGCCTAAGCAAAGGTAAAAACCCAAAAGATACGGTATGTTACCTATTATCAAAGGTATGATAGCCTAAGCAAAGCTAATAACCCCAAAGATACGGTATGTTACCTACTATCAAACGTATGATAGCCTAAGCAAAGGTAATAACCCAAAAGATACGGTATGTTACCTACTATCAAACGTATGATAGCCTAAGCAAAGGTAATAACCCAATAAGATACGGTATGTTACCTACTATCAAACGTATGATATCCTAAGCAAAGATAATAACCCAATAAGATACGGTATGTTACCTACTATAAAACATATGATAGCCTAAGCAATGGTAATAACCCAATAAGATACGGTATATTACCTACTATCAAACGTATGATAGCCTAAGCAAGGGTAATAACCCAAAAGATACGGTATGTTACCTAGTATCAAACGTATGATAGCCTAATCAAAGGTAATAACCTAATAAGATACGGTATATTAGCTACTATCAAACGTATGATAGCCTAAGCAAAGGTAATAACCCCAAAGATACGGTATGTTACCAACTATCAAACGTATGATAGCCTAAGCAAAGGAAATAACCCAAAAAGATACGGTATATTACCTCCTATCAAACGTATGATAGCCTAAGATAAGGTAATAACCTAATAAGATACGTTATATTACCTACTATCTAACATATGATAGCCTAAGCAAAGGTAATAACCCAAAAGATACGGTATGTTACCTAGTATCAAACGTAGGATAGCCTAAGCAAAGGTAATAACCTAATAAGATACGGTATATTACCTAGTATCAAACGTATGATAGCCTAAGCAAAGGTAAAAACCCCAAAAATACGGTATGTTACCTACTATCAAAGGTATGATAGCCTAAGCAAAGGTAATAACCCAAAACATACGGTATGTACCTACTATCAAACGTATGATAGCCTAAGCAAAGGTAATAACCCAAAAGATACGGTATATTACCTACTATCAGACGTATAATAGCCTAAGCAAAGGTAATAACCCAAAAGATACGGTATGTTACCTATGATCAAACGTATGATTGTCTAGGCAAAGGTAATAACCCAATAAGATAAGCTAAGGTAATAACCTAATAAGATACGGTAAATTACGTACTATCAAACGTATGATAGCCTAAACAAAGGTAATAACCCAAAAGTTACGGTATGTTACCTACTATCAAACCTATGATAGCCTAAGAAAACGTAATAACCCAAAAGGATATGGTATATTACCTACAATCAAACGTATAATAGCCTAAGCAAAGGTAATAACCCAAAAGATACGGTATATTACCTACTATCAGACGTATGATTTCCTGAGCAAAGGTAATAATCCAAAAGATACGGTATGTTACATACTATTAAAAGTATGATAGCCTAAGCAAAGGTAATAACCCAATAAGATACGGTATATTACCTACTATCAAATGTATGATAGCCTAAGCAAAGGTAATAACCCAAAACATACGGTATACTACCTACTATCAAACGTATGATAACCTAAGAAAAGGTAATAACCCAAAAGATACGGTATGTTACCTACTATCAAACGTATGATAGCCTAAGCAAAGGTAATAACCCAATAAGATACGGTATGTTACCTACTATCAAACGTATGATGGCCTAAGAAAAGGTAATAACCCAATAAGATACGGTTTGTTACCTACTATAAAACGTATGATAGCCTAAGCAAAGGTAATAACCCAATAAGATACGGTATATTACCTACTATCAAACGTATGATAGCCTAAGCAAAGGTAATAACCCAAAAGATACGGTATGTTACCTAGTATCAAATGTATGATAGCCTAAGCAAAGGTAATAACCTAATAAGATACGGTATATTAGCTACTATCAAACCTATGATAGCCTAAGCAAAGGTAATAACCCCACAGATACGATATGTTACCTACTATCAAACGTATGATAGCCTAAGAAAAGGTAATAACCCAAAAAGATACGGTATATTACCTCCTATCAAACGTATGATAGCCTAAGCAAAGGTAATAACCCAAAAGATACGGTATGTTACCTACTATCAAATGTATGATAGCCTAAGCAAAGGTAATAACCCAATAAGATACGGTGTGTTACCTACTATCAAACGTATGATAGCCTAAGCAAAGGTAATAACCCAATAAGATACGGTATGTTACCTACTATAAAACGTATGATAGCTTAAGCAAAGGTAATAACCCAATAAGATACGGTATATTACCTACTATAAAACGTATGATAGCTTAAGCAAAGGTAATAACCCAATAAGATACGGTATATTACCTACTATCAAACGTATAATAGCCTAAGCAAAGGTAATAACCTAATAGATACAGTATGTTACCTACTATCAAACGTACCATAGCCTAAGCAAAGGTAATAACCTAATAGATACGGTATGTTACCAGCTATCAAACGTACCATAGCCTAAGCAAAGGTAATAACCCAAAAAGATACGGTATATTACCTCCTATGAAACGTATGATAGCCTAAGCAAAGGTAATAACCCAAAAGATACGGTATGTTACCTACTATCAAACGTATGATAGCCTAGGAAAAGGTAATAACCCAATAAGATACGTTATATTACCTACTATCTAACATATGATAGCCTAAGCAAAGGTAATAACCCAAAAGATACGGTATGTTACCTAGTATCAAACATAGGATAGCCTAAGCAAAGGTAATAACCTAATAAGATACGGTATATTACCTAGTGTCAAACGTATGATAGCCTAAGCAAAGGTAAAAAACCAAAAGATACGGTATGTTACCTATTATCAAAGGTATGATAGCCTAAGCAAAGCTAATAACCCCAAAGATACGGTATGTTACCTACTATCAAACGTATGATAGCCTAAGCAAAGGTAATAACCCAAAAAGATACGGTATATTACCTCCTATCAAACGTATGATAGCATAAGCAAAGGTAATAACCCAAAAGATACGGTATGTTACCTACTATCAAACGTATGATAGCGTAAGCAAAGGTAATAACCCAATAAGAGACAGTATGTTACCTACTGTCAAACGTATGATAGCCTAAGCAAAGGTAATAACCCAATAAGATACGGTATGTTACCTACTATAAAACGTATGATAGCCTAAGCAAAGGTAATAACCCAATAAGATACGGTATATTACCTACTATCAAACGTATGATAGCCTAAGCAAGGGTAATAACCCAAAAGATACGGTATGTTACCTAGTATCAAACGTATGATAGCCTAATCAAAGGTAATAACCTAATAAGATACGGTATATTAGCTACTATCAAACGTATGAGAGCCTAAGCAAAGGTAATAACCCCAAAGATACGGTATGTTACCTACTATCAAACGTATGATAGCCTAAGCAAAGGTAATAACCCAAAAAGATACGGTATATTACCTCCTATCAAACGTATGATAGCCTAAGATAAGGTAATAACCTAATAAGATACGTTATATTACCTACTATCTAACATATGATAGCCTAAGCAAAGGTAATAACCCAAAAGATACGGTATGTTACCTAGTATCAAACGTAGGATAGCCTAAGCAAAGGTAATAACCTAGTAAGATATGGTATATTACCTAGTATCAAACGTATGATAGCCTAAGCAAAGGTAAAAACCCCAAAGATACGGTATGTTACCTACTATCAAAGGTATGATAGCCTAAGCAAAGGTAATAACCCAAAACATACGGTATGTTACCTACTATCAAACGTATGATAGCCTAAGCAAAGGTAATAACCCAAAAGATACAGTATATTACCTACTATCAGACGTATAATAGCCTAAGCAAAGGTAATAACCCAAAAGATACGGTATGTTACCTACTATTAAGCGTATGATTGTCTAGGCAAAGGTAATAACCCAATAAGATACGTTATATTACCTACTATCTAACATATGATAGCCTAAGCAAAGGTAATAACCCAAAAGATACGGTATGTTACCTAGTATCAAACATAGGATAGCCTAAGCAAAGGTAATAACCTAATAAGATACGGTATATTACCTAGTGTCAAACATATGATAGCCTAAGCAAAGGTAAAAACCCAAAAGATACGGTATGTTACCTATTATCAAAGGTATGATAGCCTAAGCAAAGCTAATAACCCCAAAGATACGGTATGTTACCTACTATCAAACGTATGATAGCCTAAGCAAAGGTAATAACCCAAAAGATACAGTATATTACCTACTATCAGACGTATAATAGCCTAAGCAAAGGTAATAACCCAAAAGATACGGTATGTTACCTACTATCAAACGTATGATAGCCTAGGAAAAGGTAATAACCCAATAAGATACGTTATATTACCTACTATCTAACATATGATAGCCTAAGCAAAGGTAATAACCCAAAAGATACGGTATGTTACCTAGTATCAAACATAGGATAGCCTAAGCAAAGGTAATAACCTAATAAGATACGGTATATTACCTAGTGTCAAACGTATGATAGCCTAAGCAAAGGTAAAAAACCAAAAGATACGGTATGTTACCTATTATCAAAGGTATGATAGCCTAAGCAAAGCTAATAACCCCAAAGATACGGTATGTTACCTACTATCAAACGTATGATAGCCTAAGCAAAGGTAATAACCCAAAAAGATACGGTATATTACCTCCTATCAGACGTATGATAGCATAAGCAAAGGTAATAACCCAAAAGATACGGTATGTTACCTACTATCAAACGTATGATAGCCTAAGCAAAAGTAATAACCCAATAAGAGACATTATGTTACCTACTATCAAACGTATGATAGCCTAAGCAAAGGTAATAACCCAATAAGATACGGTATGTTACCTACTATAAAACGTATGATAGCCTAAGCAAAGGTAATAACCCAATAAGATACGGTATATTACCTACTATCCAACGTATGATAGCCTAAGCAAGGGTAATAACCCAAAAGATACGGTATGTTACCTAGTATCAAACGTATGATAGCCTAATCAAAGGTAATAACCTAATAAGATACGGTATATTAGCTACTATCAAACGTATGAGAGCCTAAGCAAAGGTAATAACCCCAAAGATACGGTATATTACCTACTATCAAACGTATGATAGCCGAAGCAAAGGTAATAACCCAAAAAGATACGGTATATTACCTCCTATCAAACGTATGATAGCCTAAGATAAGGTAATAACCTAATAAGATACGTTATATTACCTACTATCTAACATATGATAGCCTAAGCAAAGGTAATAACCCAAAAGATACGGTATGTTACCTAGTATAAAACGTAGGATAGCCTAAGCAAAGGTAATAACGTAATAAGATATGGTATATTACCTAGTATAAAACGTATGATAGCCTAAGCAAAGGTAAAAACCCCAAAGATACGGTATGTTACCTACTATCAAAGGTATGATAGCCTAAGCAAAGGTAATAACCCAAAACATACGGTATGTTACCTACTATCAAACGTATGATAGCCTAAGCAAAGGTAATAACCCAAAAGATACAGTATATTACCTACTATCAGACGTATAATAGCCTAAGCAAAGGTAATAACCCAAAAGATACGGTATGTTACCTACTATCAAACGTATGATTGTCTAGGCAAAGGTAATAACCCAATAAGATACGTTATATTACCTACTATCTAACATATGATAGCCTAAGCAAAGGTAATAACCCAAAAGATACGGTATGTTACCTAGTATCAAACATAGGATAGCCTAAGCAAAGGTAATAACCTAATAAGATACGGTATATTACCTAGTGTCAAACGTATGATAGCCTAAGCAAAGGTAAAAACCCAAAAGATACGGTATGTTACCTATTATCAAAGGTATGATAGCCTAAGCAAAGCTAATAACCCCAAAGATACGGTATGTTACCTACTATCAAACGTATGATAGCCTAAGCAAAGGTAATAACCCAAAAGATACAGTATATTACCTACTATCAGACGTATAATAGCCTAAGCAAAGGTAATAACACAAAAGATACGGTATGTTACCTACTATCAAACGTATGATAGCCTAGGAAAAGGTAATAACCCAATAAGATACGTTATATTACCTACTATCTAACATATGATAGCCTAAGCAAAGGTAATAACCCAAAAGATACGGTATGTTACCTAGTATCAAACATAGGATAGCCTAAGCAAAGGTAATAACCTAATAAGATACGGTATATTACCTAGTGTCAAACGTATGATAGCCTAAGCAAAGGTAAAAACCCAAAAGATACGGTATGTTACCTATTATCAAAGGTATGATAGCCTAAGCAAAGCTAATAACCCCAAAGATACGGTATGTTACCTACTATCAAACGTATGATAGCCTAAGCAAAGGTAATAACCCAAAAAGATACGGTATATTACCTCCTATCAAACGTATGATAGCATAAGCAAAGGTAATAACCCAAAAGATACGGTATGTTACCTACTATCAAACGTATGATAGCCTAAGCAAAGGTAATAACCCAATAAGAGACGGTATGTTACCTACTATCAAACGTATGATAGCCTAAGCAAAGGTAATAACCCAATAAGATACGGTATGTTACCTACTATAAAACGTATGATAGCCTAAGCAAAGGTAATAACCCAATAAGATACGGTATATTACCTACTATCAAACGTATGATAGCCTAAGCAAGGGTAATAACCCAAAAGATATGGTATGTTACCTAGTATCAAACGTATGATAGCCTAATCAAAGGTAATAACCTAATAAGATACGGTATGTTACCTACTATCAAAGGTATGATAGCCTAAGCAAAGGTAATAACCCAAAAGATACGGTATGTTACCTACTATCAAACGTATGATTGTCTAGGCAAAGGTAATAACCCAATAAGATACGTTATATTACCTACTATCTAACATATGATAGCCTAAGCAAAGGTAATAACCCAAAAGATACGGTATGTTACCTAGTATCAAACATAGGATAGCCTAAGCAAAGGTAATAACCTAATAAGATACGGTATATTACCTAGTGTCAAACGTATGATAGCCTAAGCAAAGGTAAAAACCCAAAAGATACGGTATGTTACCTATTATCAAAGGTATGATAGCCTAAGCAAAGCTAATAACCCCAAAGATACGGTATGTTACCTACTATCAAACGTATGATAGCCTAAGCAAAGGTAATAACCCAAAAGATACAGTATATTACCTACTATCAGACGTATAATAGCCTAAGCAAAGGTAATAACCCTAAAGATACGGTATGTTACCTACTATCAAACGTATGATAGCCTAGGAAAAGGTAATAACCCAATAAGATACGTTATATTACCTACTATCTAACATATGATAGCCTAAGCAAAGGTAATAACCCAAAAGATACGGTATGTTACCTAGTATCAAACATAGGATAGCCTAAGCAAAGGTAATAACCTAATAAGATACGGTATATTACCTAGTGTCAAACGTATGATAGCCTAAGCAAAGGTAAAAAACCAAAAGATACGGTATGTTACCTATTATCAAAGGTATGATAGCCTAAGCAAAGCTAATAACCCCAAAGATACGGTATGTTACCTACTATCAAACGTATGATAGCCTAAGCAAAGGTAATAACCCAAAAAGATACGGTATATTACCTCCTATCAAACGTATGATAGCATAAGCAAAGGTAATAACCCAAAAGATACGGTATGTTACCTACTATCAAACGTATGATAGCGTAAGCAAAGGTAATAACCCAATAAGAGACAGTATGTTACCTACTATCAAACGTATGATAGCCTAAGCAAAGGTAATAACCCAATAAGATACGGTATGTTACCTACTATAAAACGTATGATAGCCTAAGCAAAGGTAATAACCCAATAAGATACGGTATATTACCTACTATCAAACGTATGATAGCCTAAGCAAGGGTAATAACCCAAAAGATACGGTATGTTACCTAGTATCAAACGTATGATAGCCTAATCAAAGGTAATAACCTAATAAGATACGGTATATTAGCTACTATCAAACGTATGATAGCCTAAGCAAAGGTAATAACCCCAAAGATACGGTATGTTACCTACTATCAAAGGTATGATAGCCTAAGCAAAGGTAATAACCCAAAAAGATACGGTATATTACCTACTATCAAACGTATGATAGCCTAAGCAAAGGTAATAACCCAAAAGATACAGTATATTACCTACTATCAGACGTATAATAGCCTAAGCAAAGGTAATAACCCAAAAGATACGGTATGTTACCTACTATCAAACGTATGATTGTCTAGGCAAAGGTAATAACCCAATAAGATACGTTATATTACCTACTATCTAACATATGATAGCCTAAGCAAAGGTAATAACCCAAAAGATACGGTATGTTACCTAGTATCAAACATAGGATAGCCTAAGCAAAGGTAATAACCTAATAAGATACGGTATATTACCTAGTGTCAAACGTATGATAGCCTAAGCAAAGGTAAAAACCCAAAAGATACGGTATGTTACCTATTATCAAAGGTATGATAGCCTAAGCAAAGCTAATAACCCCAAAGATACGGTATGTTACCTACTATCAAACGTATGATAGCCTAAGCAAAGGTAATAACCCAAAAGATACAGTAAATTACCTACTATCAGACGTATAATAGCCTAAGCAAAGGTAATAACCCAAAAGATACGGTATGTTACCTACTATCAAACGTATGATAGCCTAGGAAAAGGTAATAACCCAATAAGATACGTTATATTACCTACTATCTAACATATGATAGCCTAAGCAAAGGTAATAACCCAAAAGATACGGTATGTTACCTAGTATCAAACATAGGATAGCCTAAGCAAAGGTAATAACCTAATAAGATACGGTATATTACCTAGTGTCAAACGTATGATAGCCTAAGCAAAGGTAAAAACCCAAAAGATACGGTATGTTACCTATTATCAAAGGTATGATAGCCTAAGCAAAGCTAATAACCCCAAAGATACGGTATGTTACCTACTATCAAACGTATGATAGCCTAAGCAAAGGTAATAACCCAAAAAGATACGGTATATTACCTCCTATCAAACGTATGATAGCATAAGCAAAGGTAATAACCCAAAAGATACGGTATGTTACCTACTATCAAACGTATGATAGCCTAAGCAAAGGTAATAACCCAATAAGAGACGGTATGTTACCTACTATCAAACGTATGATAGCCTAAGCAAAGGTAATAACCCAATAAGATACGGTATGTTACCTACTATAAAACGTATGATAGCCTAAGCAAAGGTAATAACCCAATAAGATACGGTATATTACCTACTATCAAACGTATGATAGCCTAAGCAAGGGTAATAACCCAAAAGATATGGTATGTTACCTAGTATCAAACGTATGATAGCCTAATCAAAGGTAATAACCTAATAAGATACGGTATATTAGCTACTATCAAACGTATGATAGCCTAAGCAAAGGTAATAACCCAAAAAGATACGGTATATTACCTCCTATCAAACGTATGATAGCCTAAGATAAGGTAATAACCTAATAAGATACGTTATATTACCTACTATCTAACATATGATAGCCTAGGCAAAGGTAATAACCCAAAAGATACGGTATGTTACCTAGTATCAAACGTAGGATAGCCTAAGCAAAGGTAATAACCTAATAAGATACGGTATATTACCTAGTATCAAACGTATGATAGCCTAAGCAAAGGTAAAAACCCCAAAGATACGGTATGTTACCTACTATCAAAGGTATGATAGCCTAAGCAAAGGTAATAACCCAAAACATACGGTATGTTACCTACTATCAAACGTATGATAGCCTAAGCAAAGGTAATAACCCAAAAGATACAGTATATTACCTACTATCAGACGTATAATAGCCAAAGCAAAGGTAATAACCCAAAAGATACGGTATGTTACCTACTATCAAACGTATGATTGTCTAGGCAAAGGTAATAACCCAATAAGATAAGCTAAGGTAATAACCTAATAAGATACGGTAAATTACCTACTATCAAACATATGATAGCCTAAGCAAAGGTAATAACCCAAAAGTTACGGTATGTTACCTACTATCAAACCTATGATAGCCTAAGCAAACGTAATAACACAAAAGGATATGGTATATTACCTACTATCAAACGTATAATAGCCTAAGCAAAGGTAGTAACCCAAAAGATACGGTATATTACCTACTATTAAAAGTATGATAGGCTAAGCAAAGGTAATAACCCAATAAGATACGGTATACTACCTACTATCAAATGTATGATAGCCTAAGCAAAGGTAATAACCCAAAACATACGGTATACTACCTACTATCAAACGTATGATAACCTAAGCAAAGGTAATAACCTAAAAGATACGGTATGTTACCTACTATCAAACGTATGATAGCCTAAGCAAAGGTAATAACCCAATAAGATACGGTATGTTACCTACTATCAAACGTATGATAGCCTAAGTAAAGGTAATAACCCAATAAGATACGGTATGTTACCTACTATAAAACGTATGATAGCCTAAGCAAAGGTAATAACCCAATAAGATACGGTATATTACCTACTATCAAACGTATGATAGCCTAAGAAAAGGTAATAACCCAAAAAGATACGGTATATTACCTCCTATCAAACGTATGATAGCCTAAGCAAAGGTAATAACCCAAAAGATACGGTATGTTACCTACTATCAAATGTATGATAGCCTAAGCAAAGGTAATAACCCAATAAGATACGGTGTGTTACCTACTATCAAACGTATGATAGCCTAAGCAAAGGTAATAACCCAATAAGATACGGTATGTTACCTACTATAAAACGTATGATAGCTTAAGCAAAGGTAATAACCCAATAAGATACGGTATATTACCTACTATCAAACGTATAATAGCCTAAGAAAAGGTAATAACCTAATAGATACGGTATGTTACCTACTATCAAACGTACCATAGCCAAAGCAAAGGTAATAACCCAAAAAGATACGGTATATTACCTCCTATCAAACGTATGATAGCCTAAGCAAATGTAATAACCCAAAAGATACGGTATGTTACCTACTATCAAACGTATGATAGCCTAAGAAAAGGTAATAATCCAATAAGATACGTTATATTACCTATTATCTAACATATGATAGCCTAATCAAAGGTAATAACCCAAAAGATACAGTATGTTACCTAGTATCAAACGTAGGATAGCCTAAGCAAAGGTAATAACCTAATAAGATACGGTATATTACCTAGTGTCAAACGTATGATAGCCTAAGCAAAGGTAATAACCCAATAAGATACGGTATGTTACCTACTATAAAACGTATGATAGCTTAAGCAAAGGTAATAACCCAATAAGATACGGTATATTACCTACTATCAAACGTATAATAGCCTAAGAAAAGGTAATAACCTAATAGATACGGTATGTTACCTACTATAAAACGTATGATAGCATAAGCAAAGGTAATAACCCAAAAGATACGGTATGTTACCTACTATCAAATGTATGATAGCCTAAGAAAAGGTAATAACCCAAAAAGATACGGTATATTACCTCCTATCAAACGTATGATAGCCTAAGAAAAGGTAATAACCCAAAAGATACGGTATGTTACCTACTATCAAATGTATGATAGCCTAAGCAAAGGTAATAACCCAATAAGATACGGTGTGTTACCTACTATCAAACGTATGATAGCCTAAGCAAAGGTAATAACCCAATAAGATGCGGTATGTTACCTACTATAAAACGTATGATAGCTTAAGCAAAGGTAATAACCTAATAAGATACGGTATATTAGCTACTATCAAACGTATGATAGCCTAAGCAAAGGTAATAACCCCAAAGATACGGTATGTTACCTACTATGAAACGTATGATAGCCTAAGCAAAGGTAATAACCCAAAAAGATACGGTATATTACCTCCTATCAAACGTATGATAGCCTAAGATAAGGTAATAACCTAATAAGATACGTTATATTACCTACTATCTAACATATGATAGCCTAAGCAAAGGTAATAACCCAAAAGATACGGTATGTTACCTAGTATCAAACGTAGGATAGCCTAAGCAAAGGTAATAACCTAATAAGATACGGTATATTACCTAGTATCAAACGTATGATAGCCTAAGCAAAGGTAAAAACCCCAAAGATACGGTATGTTACCTACTATCAAAGGTATGATAGCCTAAGCAAAGGTAATAACCCAAAACATACGGTATGTTACCTACTATCAAACGTATGATAGCCTAAGCAAAGGTAATAACCCAAAAGATACGGTATATTACCTACTATCAGACGTATAATTTCCTAAGCAAAGGTAATAACCCAAAAGATATGGTATGTTACCTACTATCAAACGTATGATAGCCTAAGCAAAGGTAATAACCCAATAAGATACGGTATGTTACCTACTATAAAACGTATGATAGCCTAAGCAAAGGTAATAACCCAATAAGATACGGTATATTACCTACTATCAAACGTATGATAGCCTAAGCAAGGGTAATAACCCAAAAGATACGGTATGTTACCTACTATCAAACGTATGATAGCCTAAGCAAAGGTAATAACCCAATAAGATACGGTATGTTACCTACTATAAAACGTATGATAGCTTAAGAAAAGGTAATAACCTAATAGACACGGTATGTTACCTACTATCAAACGTACCATAGCCTAAGCAAAGGTAATAACCCAAAAAGATACGGTATATTACCTCCTATTAAACGTATGATAGCCTAAGCAAATGTTATAACCCAAAAGATACGGTACGTTACCTACTATCAAACGTATGATAGCCTAAGAAAAGGTAATAACCCAATAAGATACGTTATATTACCTACTATCTAACATATGATAGCCTAAGCAAAGGTAATAACCCAAAAGATACGGTATGTTACCTAGTATCAAACGTAGGATAGCCTAAGCAAAGGTAATAACCTAATAAGATACGATATATTACCTAGTGTCAAACGTATGATAGCCTAAGCAAAGGTAAAAACCCCAAAGATATGGTATGTTACCTACTATCAAAGGTATGATAGCCTAAGCAAAGCTAATAACCCAAAAGATACGGTATGTTACCTACTATCAAACGTATGATAGCCTAAGAAAAGGTAATAACCCAAAAGATACGGTATGTTACCTACTATCAAACGTATGATAGCCTAAGAAATGGTAATAACCCAATAAGATACGGTATGTTACCTACTATCAAACGTATGATATCCTAAGCAAAGGTAATAACCCAATAAGATACGGTATGTTACCTACTATAAAACGTATGATAGCTTAAGCAAAGGTAATAACCCAATAAGATACGGTATGTTACCTACTATAAAACGTATGATAGCTTAAGCAAAGGTAATAACCCAATAAGATACGGTATATTACCTACTATCAAACGTATAATAGCCTAAGCAAAGGTAATAACCTAATAGATACGGTATGTTACCTACTATCAAACGTACCATAGCCTAAGCAAAGGTAATAACCCAAAAAGATACGGTATATTACCTCCTATCAAACGTATGATAGCCTAAGCAAATGTAATAACCCAAAAGATACGGTACGTTACCTACTATCAAACGTATGATAGCCTAAGAAAAGGTAATAACCCAATAAGATACGTTATATTACCTACTATCTAACATATGATAGCCTAAGCAAAGGTAATAACCCAAAAGATACGGTATGTTACCTAGTATCAAACGTAGGATAGCCTAAGCAAAGGTAATAACCTAATAAGATACGATATATTACCTAGTGTCAAACGTATGATAGCCTAAGCAAAGGTAAAAACCCCAAAGATACGGTATGTTACCTACTATCAAAGGTATGATAGCCTAAGCAAAGCTAATAACCCAAAAGATACGGTATGTTACCTACTATAAAACGTATGATAGACTAAGAAAAGGTAATAACCCAATAAGATACGGTATGTTACCTACTATCAAACGTATGATATCCTAAGCAAAGGTAATAACCCAATAAGATACGGTATGTTACCTACTATAAAACGTATGATAGCTTAAGCAAAGGTAATAACCCAATAAGATACGGTATGTTACCTACTATAAAACGTATGATAGCTTAAGCAAAGGTAATAACCCAATAAGATACGGTATGTTACCTACTATAAAACGTATGATAGCCTAAGCAAAGGTAATAACCCAATAAGATACGGTATATTACCTACTATCAAACGTATGATAGCCTAAGCAAGGGTAATAACCCAAAAGGTATGGCATGTTACCTAGTATCAAACGTATGATAGCCTAATCAAAGGTAATAACCTAATAAGATACGGTATATTAGCTACTATCAAACGTATGAGAGCCTAAGCAAAGGTAATAACCCCAAAGATACGGTATGTTACCTACTATCAAACGTATGATAGCCTAAGCAAAGGTAATAACCCAAAAAGATACGGTATATTACCTCCTATCAAACGTATGATAGCCTAAGACATGGTAATAACCTAATAAGATACGTTATATTACCTACTATCTAACATATGATAGCCTAAGCAAAGGTAATAACCCAAAAGATACGGTATGTTACCTAGTATCAAACGTAGGATAGCCTAAGCAAAGGTAATAACCTAATAAGATACGGTATATTACCTAGTATCAAACGTATGATAGCCTAAGGAAAGGTAAAAACCCCAAAGATACGGTATGTTACCTACTATCAAAGGTATGATAGCCTAAGCAAAGGTAATAACCCAAAACATACGGTATGTTACCTACTATCAAACGTATGATAGCCTAAGCAAAGGTAATAACCCAAAAGATACAGTATATTACCTACTATTAGACGTATAATAGCCTAACCAAAGGTAATAACCCAAAAGATACGGTATGTTACCTACTATCAAACGTATGATTGTCTAGGCAAAGGTAATAACCCAATAAGATAAGCTAAGGTAATAACCTAATAAGATACGGTATATTACCTACTATCTTACATATGATAGCCTAATCAAAGGTAATAACCCAAAAGATACGGTATGTTACCTACTATCAAACGTACCATAGCCTAAGCAAAGGTAATAACCCAAAAAGATACGGTATATTACCTTCTATCAAACGTATGATAGCCTAAGCAAATGTAATAACCCAAAAGATACGGTATGTTACCTACTATCAAACGTATGATAGCCTAAGCAAAGCTAATAACCCCAAAGATACGGTATGTTACCTACTATCAAACGTATGAGAGCCTAAGCAAAGGTAATAACCCAAAAAGATACGGTATATTACCTCCTATCAAACGTATGATAGCATAAGCAAAGGTAATAACCCAAAAGATACGGTATGTTACCTACTATCAAATGTATGATAGCCTAAGAAAAGGTAATAACCCAAAAAGATACGGTATATTACCTCCTATCAAACGTATGATAGCCTAAGCAAAGGTAATAACCCAAAAGCTACGGTATGTTACCTACTATCAAATGTATGATAGCCTAAGCAAAGGTAATAACCCAATAAGATACGGTGTGTTACCTACTATCAAACGTATGATAGCCTAAGCAAAGGTAATAACCCAATAAGATGCGGTATGTTACCTACTATAAAACGTATGATAGCTTAAGCAAAGGTAATAACCTAATAAGATACGGTATATTAGCTACTATCAAACGTATGATAGCCTAAGCAAAGGTAATAACCCCAAAGATACGGTATGTTACCTACTATGAAATGTATGATAGCCTAAGCAAAGGTAATAACCCAAAAAGATACGGTATATTACCTCCTATCAAACGTATGATAGCCTAAGATAAGGTAATAACCTAATAAGATACGTTATATTACCTACTATCTAACATATGATAGCCTAAGCAAAGGTAATAACCCAAAAGATACGGTATGTTACCTAGTATCAAACGTAGGATAGCCTAAGCAAAGGTAATAACCTAATAAGATACGGTATATTACCTAGTATCAAACGTATGATAGCCTAAGCAAAGGTAATAACCTAATAGACACGGTATGTTACCTACTATCAAACGTACCATAGCCTAAGCAAAGGTAATAACCCAATAAGATACGGTATATTACCTCCTATCAAACGTATGATAGCCTAAGCAAATGTAATAACCCAAAAGATACGGTACGTTACCTACTATCAAATGTATGATAGCCTAAGAAAAGGTAATAACCCAATAAGATACGTTATATTACCTACTATCTAACATATGATAGCCTAAGCAAAGGTAATAACCCAAAAGACACGGTATGTTACCTAGTATCAAACGTAGGATAGCCTAAGCAAAGGTAATTACCAAATAAGATACGATATATTACCTAGTGTCAAACGTATGATAGCCTAAGCAAAGGTAAAAACCCCAAAGATACGGTATGTTACCTACTATCAAAGGTATGATAGCCTAAGCAAAGCTAATAACCCAAAAGATACGGTATGTTACCTACTATCAAACGTATGATAGCCTAAGCAAAGGTAATAACCCAAAAGATACGGTATGTTACCTACTATCAAACGTATGATAGCCTAAGCAAAGGTAATAACCCAATAAGAGACAGTATGTTACCTACTATCAAACGTATGATAGCCTAAGCAAAGGTAATAACCCCAAAGATACGGTATGTTACCTACTATGAAACGTATGATAGCCTAAGCAAAGGTAATAACCCAAAAAGATACGGTATATTACCTCCTATCAAACGTATGATAGCCTAAGATAAGGTAATAACCTAATAAGATACATTATATTACCTACTATCTAACATATGATAGCCTAAGCAAAGGTAATAACCCAAAAGATACGGTATGTTACCTAGTATCAAACGTAGGATAGCCTAAGCAAACGTAATAACCTAATAAGATACGGTATATTACCTAGTATCAAACGTATGATAGCCTAAGCAAAGGTAAAAACCCCAAAGATACGGTATGTTACCTACTATCAAAGGTATGAAAGCCTAAGCAAAGGTAATAACCCAAAACATACGGTATGTTACCTACTATCAAACGTATGATAGCCTAAGCAAAGGTAATAACCCAAAAGATACGGTATATTACCTACTATCAGATGTATAATAGCCTAAGCAAAGGTAATAACCCAAAAGATACGGTATGTTACCTACTATCAAACGTATGATTGTCCAGGCAAAGGTAATAACCCAATAAGATAAGCTAAGGTAATAACCTAATAAGATACGGTAAATTACCTACTATCAAACGTATGATAGCCTAAGAAAAGGTAATAACCCAAAAGTTACGGTATGTTACCTACTATCATACCTATGATAGCCTAAGCAAACGTAATAACCCAAAAGGATATGGTATATTACCTACTATCAAACGTATAATAGCCTAAGCAAAGGTAATAACCCAAAAGATACGGTATATTACCTACTATCAGACGTATGATTTCCTAAGCAAAGGTAATAATCCAAAAGATACGGTATGTTACCTACTATTAAAAGTATGATAGCCTAAGCAAAGGTAATAACCCAATAAGATACGGTATATTACCTACTATCAAACGTATGATAGCCTAAGCAAAGGTAATAACCCAAAACATACGGTATACTACCTACTATCAAACGTATGATAACCTAAGCAAAGGTAATAACCGAAAAGATACGGTATGTTACCTACTATCAAACGTATGATAGCCTAAGCAAATGTAATAACCCAAAAGATACGGTACGTTACCTACTATCAAATGTATGATAGCCTAAGAAAAGGTAATAACCCAATAAGATACGTTATATTACCTACTATCTAACATATGATAGCCTAAGCAAAGGTAATAACCCAAAAGACACGGTATGTTACCTAGTATCAAACGTAGGATAGCCTAAGCAAAGGTAATTACCTAATAAGATACGATATATTACCTAGTGTCAAACGTATGATAGCCTAAGCAAAGGTAAAAACCCCAAAGATACGGTATGTTACCTACTATCAAAGGTATGATAGCCTAAGCAAAGCTAATAACCCAAAAGATACGGTATGTTACCTACTATCAAACGTATGATAGCCTAAGCAAAGGTAATAACCCAAAAGATACGGTATGTTACCTACTATCAAACGTATGATAGCCTAAGCAAAGGTAATAACCCAATAAGAGACAGTATGTTACCTACTATCAAACGTATGATAGCCTAAGCAAAGGTAATAACCCCAAAGATACGGTATGTTACCTACTATGAAACGTATGATAGCCTAAGCAAAGGTAATAACCCAAAAAGATACGGTATATTACCTCCTATCAAACGTATGATAGCCTAAGATAAGGTAATAACCTAATAAGATACATTATATTACCTACTATCTAACATATGATAGCCTAAGCAAAGGTAATAACCCAAAAGATACGGTATGTTACCTAGTATCAAACGTAGGATAGCCTAAGCAAACGTAATAACCTAATAAGATACGGTATATTACCTAGTATCAAACGTATGATAGCCTAAGCAAAGGTAAAAACCCCAAAGATACGGTATGTTACCTACTATCAAAGGTATGAAAGCCTAAGCAAAGGTAATAACCCAAAACATACGGTATGTTACCTACTATCAAACGTATGATAGCCTAAGCAAAGGTAATAACCCAAAAGATACGGTATATTACCTACTATCAGATGTATAATAGCCTAAGCAAAGGTAATAACCCAAAAGATACGGTATGTTACCTACTATCAAACGTATGATTGTCCAGGCAAAGGTAATAACCCAATAAGATAAGCTAAGGTAATAACCTAATAAGATACGGTAAATTACCTACTATCAAACGTATGATAGCCTAAGAAAAGGTAATAACCCAAAAGTTACGGTATGTTACCTACTATCATACCTATGATAGCCTAAGCAAACGTAATAACCCAAAAGGATATGGTATATTACCTACTATCAAACGTATAATAGCCTAAGCAAAGGTAATAACCCAAAAGATACGGTATATTACCTACTATCAGACGTATGATTTCCTAAGCAAAGGTAATAATCCAAAAGATACGGTATGTTACCTACTATTAAAAGTATGATAGCCTAAGCAAAGGTAATAACCCAATAAGATACGGTATATTACCTACTATCAAACGTATGATAGCCTAAGCAAAGGTAATAACCCAAAACATACGGTATACTACCTACTATCAAACGTATGATAACCTAAGCAAAGGTAATAACCGAAAAGATACGGTATGTTACCTACTATCAAACGTATGATAGCCTAAGCAAAGGTAATAACCCAATAAGATACGGTATGTTACCTACTATAAAACGTATGATAGCCTAAGCAAAGGTAATAACCCAATAAGATACGGTATATTACCTACTATCAAACGTATGATAGCCTAAGCAAGGGTAATAACCCAAAAGATACGGTATGTTACCTACTATCAAACGTATGATAGCCTAAGCAAAGGTAATAACCCAATAAGATACGGTATGTTACCTACTATAAAACGTATGATAGCTTAAGCAAAGGTAATAACCCAATAAGATACGGTATATTACCTACTATCAAACGTATAATAGCCTAAGAAAAGGTAATAACCTAATAGATACGGTATGTTACCTACTATCAAACGTACCATAGCCTAAGCAAAGGTAATAACCCAAAAAGATACGGTATATTACCTTCTATCAAACGTATGATAGCCTAAGCAAATGTAATAACCCAAAAGATACGGTATGTTACCTACTATCAAACGTATGATAGCCTAAGAAAAGGTAATAACCCAATAAGATACGTTATATTACCTACTATCTAACATATGATAGCCTAATCAAAGGTAATAACCCAAAAGATACGGTATGTTACCTAGTATCAAACGTAGGATAGCCTAAGCAAAGGTAATAACCTAATAAGATACGGTATATTACCTAGTGTCAATCGTAGGATAGCCTAAGCAAAGGTAAAAACCCCAAAGATACGGTATGCTACCTACTATCAAAGGTATGATAGCCTAAGCAAAGCTAATAACCCCAAAGATACGGTATGTTACCTACTATCAAACGTATGAGAGCCTAAGCAAAGGTAATAACCCAAAAAGATACGGTATATTACCTCCTATCAAACGTATGATAGCATAAGCAAAGGTAATAACCCAAAAGATACGGTATGTTACCTACTATCAAATGTATGATAGCCTAAGAAAAGGTAATAACCCAAAAAGATACGGTATATTACCTCCTATCAAACGTATGATAGCCTAAGCAAAGGTAATAACCCAAAAGCTACGGTATGTTACCTACTATCAAATGTATGATAGCCTAAGCAAAGGTAATAACCCAATAAGATACGGTGTGTTACCTACTATCAAACGTATGATAGCCTAAGCAAAGGTAATAACCCAATAAGATGCGGTATGTTACCTACTATAAAACGTATGATAGCTTAAGCAAAGGTAATAACCTAATAAGATACGGTATATTAGCTACTATCAAACGTATGATAGCCTAAGCAAAGGTAATAACCCCAAAGATACGGTATGTTACCTACTATGAAACGTATGATAGCCTAAGCAAAGGTAATAACCCAAAAAGATACGGTATATTACCTCCTATCAAACGTATGATAGCCTAAGATAAGGTAATAACCTAATAAGATACGTTATATTACCTACTATCTAACATATGATAGCCTAAGCAAAGGTAATAACCCAAAAGATACGGTATGTTACCTAGTATCAAACGTAGGATAGCCTAAGCAAAGGTAATAACCTAATAAGATACGGTATATTACCTAGTATCAAACGTATGATAGCCTAAGCAAAGGTAATAACCTAATAGACACGGTATGTTACCTACTATCAAACGTACCATAGCCTAAGCAAAGGTAATAACCCAATAAGATACGGTATATTACCTCCTATCAAACGTATGATAGCCTAAGCAAATGTAATAACCCAAAAGTTACGGTACGTTACCTACTATCAAATGTATGATAGCCTAAGAAAAGGTAATAACCCAATAAGATACGTTATATTACCTACTATCTAACATATGATAGCCTAAGCAAAGGTAATAACCCAAAAGACACGGTATGTTACCTAGTATCAAACGTAGGATAGCCTAAGCAAAGGTAATAACCTAATAAGATACGATATATTACCTAGTGTCAAACGTATGATAGCCTAAGCAAAGGTAAAAACCCCAAAGATACGGTATGTTACCTACTATCAAAGGTATGATAGCCTAAGCAAAGCTAATAACCCAAAAGATACGGTATGTTACCTACTATCAAACGTATGATAGCCTAAGCAAAGGTAATAACCCAAAAGATACGGTATGTTACCTACTATCAAACGTATGATAGCCTAAGCAAAGGTAATAACCCAATAAGAGACAGTATGTTACCTACTATCAAACGTATGATAGCCTAAGCAAAGGTAATAACCCCAAAGATACGGTATGTTACCTACTATGAAACGTATGATAGCCTAAGCAAAGGTAATAACCCAAAAAGATACGGTATATTACCTCCTATCAAACGTATGATAGCCTAAGATAAGGTAATAACCTAATAAGATACATTATATTACCTACTATCTAACATATGATAGCCTAAGCAAAGGTAATAACCCAAAAGATACGGTATGTTACCTAGTATCAAACGTAGGATAGCCTAAGCAAACGTAATAACCTAATAAGATACGGTATATTACCTAGTATCAAACGTATGATAGCCTAAGCAAAGGTAAAAACCCCAAAGATACGGTATGTTACCTACTATCAAAGGTATGAAAGCCTAAGCAAAGGTAATAACCCAAAACATACGGTATGTTACCTACTATCAAACGTATGATAGCCTAAGATAAGGTAATAACCCAAAAGATACGGTATATTACCTACTATCAGATGTATAATAGCCTAAGCAAAGGTAATAACCCAAAAGATACGGTATGTTACCTACTATCAAAGGTAATAACCCAATAAGATAAGCTAAGGTAATAACCTAATAAGATACGGTAAATTACCTACTATCAAACGTATGATAGCCTAAGAAAAGGTAATAACCCAAAAGTTACGGTATGTTACCTACTATCATACCTATGATAGCCTAAGCAAACGTAATAACCCAAAAGGATATGGTATATTACCTACTATCAAACGTATAATAGCCTAAGCAATGGTAATAACCCAAAAGATACGGTATATTACCTACTATCAGACGTATGATTTCCTAAGCAAAGGTAATAATCCAAAAGATACGGTATGTTACCTACTATTAAAAGTATGATAGCCTAAGCAAAGGTAATAACCCAATAAGATACGGTATATTACCTACTATCAAACGTATGATAGCCTAAGCAAAGGTAATAACCCAAAACATACGGTATACTACCTACTATCAAACGTATGATAACCTAAGCAAAGGTAATAACCGAAAAGATACGGTATGTTACCTACTATCAAACGTATGATAGCCTAAGCAAAGGTAATAACCCAATAAGATACGGTATGTTACCTACTATAAAACGTATGATAGCCTAAGCAAAGGTAATAACCCAATAAGATACGGTATATTACCTACTATCAAACGTATGATAGCCTAAGCAAGGGTAATAACCCAAAAGATACGGTATGTTACCTACTATCAAACGTATGATAGCCTAAGCAAAGGTAATAACCCAATAAGATACGGTATGTTACCTACTATAAAACGTATGATAGCTTAAGCAAAGGTAATAACCCAATAAGATACGGTATATTACCTACTATCAAACGTATAATAGCCTAAGCAAAGGTAATAACCTAATAGACATGGTATGTTACCTACTATCAAACGTACCATAACCTAAGCAAAGGTAATAACCCAAAAAGATACGGTATATTACCTCCTATCAAACGTATGATAGCCTAAGCAAATGTAATAACCCAAAAGATACGGTACGTTACCTACTATCAAACGTATGATAGCCTAAGAAAAGGTAATAACCCAATAAGATACGTTATATTACCTACTATCTAACATATGATAGCCTAAGCAAAGGTAATAACCCAAAAGATACGGTATGTTACCTAGTATCAAACGTAGGATAGCCTAAGCAAAGGTAATAACCTAATAAGATACTATATATTACCTAGTGTCAAACGTTTGATAGCCTAAGCAAAGGTAAAAACCCCAAAGATACGGTATGTTACCTACTATCAAAGGTATGATAGCCTAAGCAAAGCTAATAACCCAAAAGATACGGTATGTTACCTACTATCAAACGTATGATAGCCTAAGCAAAGGTAATAACCCAAAAGATACGGTATGTTACCTACTATCAAACGTATGATAGCCTAAGAAATGGTAATAAACCAATAAGATACGGTATGTTACCTACTATCAAACGTATGATATCCTAAGCAAAGGTAATAACCCAATAAGATACGGTATGTTACCTACTATAAAACGTATGATAGCTTAAGCAAAGGTAATAACCCAATAAGATACGGTATGTTACCTACTATAAAACGTATGATAGCTTAAGCAAAGGTAATAACCCAATAAGATACGGTATATTACCTACTATCAAACGTATAATGGCCTAAGCAAAGGTAATAACCTAATAGATACGGTATGTTACCTACTATCAAACGTACCATAGCCTAAGCAAAGGTAATAACCCAAAAAGATACGGTATATTACCTCCTATCAAACGTATGATAGCCTAAGCAAATGTAATAACCCAAAAGATACGGTACGTTACCTACTATCAAACGTATGATAGCCTAAGAAAAGGTAATAACCCAATAAGATACGTTATATTACCTACTATCTAACATATGATAGCCTAAGCAAAGGTAATAACCCAAAAGATACGGTATGGTACCTAGTATCAAACGTAGGATAGCCTAAGCAAAGGTAATAACCTAATAAGATACGATATATTACCTAGTGTCAAACGTATGATAGCCTAAGCAAAGGTAAAAACCCCAAAGATACGGTATGTTACCTACTATCAAAGGTATGATAGCCTAAGCAAAGCTAATAACCCAAAAGATACGGTATGTTACCTACTATCAAACGTATGATAGCCTAAGCAAAGGTAATAACCCAAAAGATACGGTATGTTACCTACTATCAAACGTATGATAGCCTAAGAAAAGGTAATAACCCAATAAGATACGGTATGTTACCTACTATCAAACGTATTATATCCTAAGCAAAGGTAATAACCCAATAAGATACGGTATGTTACCTACTATAAAACGTATGATAGCTTAAGCAAAGGTAATAACCCAATAAGATACGGTATGTTACCTACTATAAAACGTATGATAGCTTAAGCAAAGGTAATAACCCAATAAGATACGGTATATTACCTACTATCAAACGTATAATAGCCTAAGCAAAGGTAATAACCTAATAGATACGTTATGTTACCTACTATCAAACGTACCATAGCCTAAGCAAAGGTAATAACCCAAAAAGATACGGTATATTACCTCCTATCAAACGTATGATAGCCTAAGCAAATGTAATAACCCAAAAGATACGGTACGTTACCTACTATCAAACGTATGATAGCCTAAGAAAAGGTAATAACCCAATAAGATACGTTATATTACCTACTATCTAACATATGATAGCCTAAGCAAAGGTAATAACCCAAAAGATACGGTATGGTACCTAGTATCAAACGTAGGATAGCCTAAGCAAAGGTAATAACCTAATAAGATACGATATATTACCTAGTGTCAAACGTATGATAGCCTAAGCAAAGGTAAAAACCCCAAAGATACGGTATGTTACCTACTATCAAAGGTATGATAGCCTAAGCAAAGCTAATAACCCAAAAGATACGGTATGTTACCTACTATCAAACGTATGATAGCCTAAGCAAAGGTAATAACCCAAAAGATACGGTATGTTACCTACTATCAAACGTATGATAGCCTAAGAAAAGGTAATAACCCAATAAGATACGGTATGTTACCTACTATCAAACGTATGATATCCTAAGCAAAGGTAATAACCCAATAAGATACGGTATGTTACCTACTATAAAACGTATGATAGCTTAAGCAAAGGTAATAACCCAATAAGATACGGTATGTTACCTACTATAAAACGTATGATAGCTTAAGCAAAGGTAATAACCCAATAAGATACGGTATATTACCTACTATCAAACGTATAATAGCCTAAGCAAAGGTAATAACATAATAGATACGGTATGTTACCTACTATCAAACGTACCATAGCCTAAGCAAAGGTAATAACCCAAAAAGATACGGTATATTACCTCCTATCAAACGTATGATAGCCTAAGCAAATGTAATAACCCAAAAGATACGGTATGTTACCTACTATCAAACGTATGATAGCCTAATAAAAGGTAATAACCCAATAAGATACGTTATATTACCTACTATCTAACATATGATAGCCTAAGCAAAGGTAATAACCTAAAAGATACGGTATGTTACCTAGTATGAACATAGGATAGCCTAAGCAAAGGTAATAACCTAATAAGATACGGTATGTTACCTAGTGTGAAACGTATGATAGCCTAAGCAAAGGTAAAAACCCAAAAGATACGGTATGTTACCTATTATCAAAGGTATGATAGCCTAAGCAAAGCTAATAACCCCAAAGATACGGTATGTTACCTACTATCAAACGTATGCTAGCCTAAGCAAAGGTAATAACCCAAAAGATACGGTATGTTACCTACTATCAAACGTATGATAGCCTAAGCAAAGGTAGTAACCCAACAAGATACGGTATGTTACCTACTATCAAACGTATGATATCCTAAGCAAAGATAATAACCCAATAAGATACGGTATGTTACCTACTATAAAACGTATGATAGCCTAAGCAAAGGTAATAACCCAATAAGATACGGTATATTACCTACTATCAAACATATGATAGCCTAAGCAAGGGTAATAACCCAAAAGATACGGTATGTTACCTAGTATCAAACGTATGAGAGCCTAATCAAAGGTAATAACCTAATAAGATACGGTATATTAGCTACTATCAAACGTATGATAGCCTAAGCAAAGGTAATAACCCCAAAGATACGGTATGTTACCTACTATCAAACGTATGATAGCCTAAGCAAAGGTAATAACCCAAAAAGATACGGTATATTACCTCCTATCAAACGTATGATAGCCTAAGATAAGGTAATAACCTAATAAGATACGTTATATTACCTACTATCTAACATATGATAGCCTAAGAAAAGGTAATAACCCAAAAGATACGGTATGTTACCTAGTATCAAACGTAGGATAGCCTAAGCAAAGGTAATAACCTAATAAGATACGGTACATTACCTAGTATCAAACGTATGATAGCCTAAGCAAAGGTAAAAACCCCAAAGATACGGTATGTTACCTACTATCAAAGGTATGATAGCCTAAGCAAAGGTAATAACCCAAAACATACGGTATGTTACCTACTATCAAACGTATGATAGCCTAAGCAAAGGTAATAACCCAAAAGATACGGTATATTACCTACTATCAGACGTATAATAGCCTAAGCAAAGGTAATAACCCAAAAGATACGGTATGTTACCTATTATCAAACGTATGATTGTCTAGGCAAAGGTAATAACCCAATAAGATAAGCTAAGGTAATAACCCAAAAAGATACGGTAAATTACCTACTATCAAACGTATGATAGCCTAAACAAAGGTAATAACCCAAAAGTTACGGTATGTTACCTACTATCAAACCTATGATAGCCTAAGCAAACGTAATAACCCAAAAGGATATGGTATATTACCTACTATCAAACGTATAATAGCGTCAGAAAAGGTAATAACCCAAAAGATACGGTATATTACCTACTATCAGACGTATGATTTCCTAAGCAAAGGTAATAATCCAAAAGATACGGTATGTTACCTAGTATTAAAAGTATGATAGCCTAAGCAAAGGTAATAACCCAATAAGATACGGTATATTACCTACTATCAAATGTATGATAGCCTAAGCAAAGGTAATAACCCAAAACATACGGTATACTACCTACTATCAAACGTATGATAACCTAAGAAAAGGTAATAACCCAATAAGATACGGTATGTTACCTACTATCAAACGTATGATAGCCTAAGAAAAGGTAATAACCCAATAAGATACGGTATGTTACCTACTATAAAATGTATGATAGCCTAAGCAAAGGTAATAACCCAATAAGATACAGTATATTACCTACTATCAAAAGTATGATAGCCTAAGCAAAGGTAATAACCCAAAAGATACGGTATGTTACCTAGTATCAAATGTATGATAGCCTAAGAAAAGGTAATAACCCAAAAAGATACGGTATATTACCTCCTATCAAACGTATGATAGCCTAAGCAAAGGTAATAACCCAAAAGATACGGTATGTTACCTACTATCAAATGTATGATAGCCTAAGCAAAGGTAATAACCCAATAAGATACGGTGTGTTACCTACTATCAAACGTATGATAGCCTAAGCAAAGGTAATAACCTAATAGATACGGTATGTTAGCAGTTATCAAACGTACCATAGCCTAAGCAAAGGTAATAACCCAAAAAGATACGGTATATTACCTCCTATCAAACGTATGATAGCCTAAGCAAATGTAATAACCCAAAAGATACGGTATGTTACCTACTATCAAACGTATGATAGCCTAAGAAAAGGTAATAACCCAATAAGATACGTTATATTACCTACTATCTAACATATGATAGCCTAAGCAAAGGTAATAACCCAAAAGATACGGTATGTTACCTAGTATCAAACATAGGATAGCCTAAGCAAAGGTAATAAACTAATAAGATACGGTATATTACCTAGTGTCAAACGTATGATAGCCTAAGCAAAGGTAAAAACCCAAAAGATACGGTATGTTACCTATTATCAAAGGTATGATAGCCTAAGCAAAGCTAATAACCCCAAAGATACGGTATGTTACCTACTATCAAACGTATGATAGCCTAAGCAAAGGTAATAACCCAAAAAGATACGGTATATTACCTCCTATCAAACGTATGATAGCATAAGCAAAGGTAATAACCCAAAAGATACGGTATGTTACCTACTATCAAACGTATGATAGCCTAAGCAAAGGTAATAACCCAATAAGATACGGTATGTTATCTACTATAAAACGTATGATAGCCTAAGCAAAGGTAATAACCCAATAAGATACGGTATATTACCTACTATCAAACGTATGATAGCCTAAGCAAGGGTAATAACCCAAAAGATACGGTATGTTACCTAGAATCAAACGTATGATAGCCTAATCAAAGGTAATAACCTAATAAGATACGGTATATTAGCTACTATCAAACGTATGAGAGCCTAAGCAAAGTTAATAACCCCAAAGATATGGTATGTTACCTACTATCAAACGTATGATAGCCTAAGCAAAGGTAATAACCCAAAAAGATACGGTATATTACCTCCTATCAAACGTATGATACCCTAAGATAAGGTAATAACCTAATAAGATACGTTATATTACCTACTATCTAACATATGATAGCCTAAGCAAAGGTAATAACCCAAAAGATACGGTATGTTACCTAGTATCAAACGTAGGATAGCCTAAGCAAAGGTAATAACCTAATAAGATACGGTATATTACCTAGTATCAAACGTATGATAGCCTAAGCAAAGGTAAAAACCCCAAAGATACGGTATGTTACCTACTATCAAAGGTATGATAGCCTAAGCAAAGGTAATAACCCAAAACATACGGTATGTTACCTACTATCAAACGTATGATAGCCTAAGCAAAGGTAATAACCCAAAAGATACGGTATATTACCTATTATCAGACGTATAATAGCCTAAGCAAAGGTAATAACCCAAAAGATACGGTATGTTACCTACTATTAAACGTATGATTGTCTAGGCAAAGGTAATAACCCAATAAGATAAGCTAAGGTAATAACCTAATAAGATACGGTAAATTACCTACTATCAAACATATGATAGCCTAAGCAAAGGTAATAACCCAAAAGTTACGGTATGTTACCTACATTCAAACCTATGATAGCCTAAGCAAAGGTAATAACCCAATAAGATACGGTATGTTACCTACTATAAAACGTATGATAGCCTAAGCAAAGGTAATAACCCAATAAGATACGGTATATTACCTACTATCAAACGTATGATAGCCTAAGCAAGGGTAATAACCCAAAAGATACGGTATGTTACCTAGTATCAAACGTATGATAGCCTAATCAAAGGTAATAACCTAATAAGATACGGTATATTAGCTACTATCAAACGTATGAGAGCCTAAGCAAAGTTAATAACCCTAAAGATATGGTATGTTACCTACTATCAAACGTATGATAGCCTAAGCAAAGGTAATAACCCAAAAAGATACGGTATATTACCTCCTATCAAACATATGATAGCCTAAGATTAGGTAATAACCTAATAAGATACGTTATATTACCTACTATCTAACATATGATAGCCTAAGCAAAGGTAATAACCCAAAAGATACGGTATGTTACCTAGTATCAAACGTAGGATAGCCTAAGCAAAGGTAATAACCTAATAAGATACGGTATATTACCTAGTATCAAACGTATGATAGCCTAAGCAAAGGTAAAAACCCCAAAGATACGGTATGTTACCTATTATCAAAGGTATGATAGCCTAAGCAAAGGTAATAACCCAAAACATACGGTATGTTACCTACTATCAAACGTATGATAGCCTAAGCAAAGGTAATAACCCAAAAGATACGGTATATTACCTACTATCGGACGTACAATAGCCTAAGCAAAGGTAATAACCCAAAAGATACGGTATATTACCTATTATCAGACGTATAATAGCCTAAGCAAAGGTAATAACCCAAAAGATACGGTATGTTACCTACTATCAAACGTATGATTGTCTAGGCAAAGGTAATAACCCAATAAGATAAGCTAAGGTAATAACCTAATAAGATACGGTAAATTACCTACTATCAAACATATGATAGCCTAAGCAAAGGTAATAACCCAAAAGTTACGGTATGTTACCTACTATCAAACCTATGATAGCCTAAGCAAAGGTAATAACCCAATAAGATACGGTATGTTACCTACTATAAAACGTATGATAGCCTAAGCAAAGGTAATAACCCAATAAGATACTGTATATTACCTACTATCAAACGTATGATAGCCTAAGCAAGGGAAATAACCCAAAAGATACGGTATGTTACCTAGTATCAAACGTATGATAGCCTAATCAAAGGTAATAACCTAATAAGATACGGTATATTAGCTACTATCAAACGTATGAGAGCCTAAGCAAAGTTAATAACCCCAAAGATACGGTATGTTACCTACTATCAAACGTATGATAGCCTAAGCAAAGGTAATAACCCAAAAAGATACGGTATATTACCTCCTATCAAACGTATGATAGCCTAAGATAAGGTAATAACCTAATAAGATACGTTATATTACCTACTATCTAACATATGATAGCCTAAGCAAAGGTAATAACCCAAAAGATACAGTATGTTACCTAGTATCAAACGTAGGATAGCCTAAGCAAAGGTAATAACCTAATAAGATACGGTATATTACCTAGTATCAAACGTATGATAGCCTGAGCAAAGCTAAAAACCCCAAAGATACGGTATGTTACCTACTATCAAAGGTATGATAGCCTAAGCAAAGGTAATAACCCAAAACATACGGTATGTTACCTACTATCAAACGTATGATAGCCTAAGCAAAGGTAATAACCCAAAAGATACGGTATATTACCTATTATCAGACGTATAATAGCCTAAGCAAAGGTAATAACCCAAAAGATACGGTATGTTACCTACTATCAAACGTATGATTGTCTAGGCAAAGGTAATAACCCAATAAGATAAGCTAAGGTAATAACCTAATAAGATACGGTAAATTACCTACTATCAAACATATGATAGCCTAAGCTAAGGTAATAACCCAAAAGTTACGGTATGTTACCTACTATCAAACCTATGATAGCCTAAGCAAAGGTAATAACCCAATAAGATACGGTATGTTACCTACTATAAAACGTATGATAGCCTAAGCAAAGGTAATAACCCAATAAGATACGGTATATTACCTACTATCAAACGTATGATAGCCTAAGCAAGGGTAATAACCCAAAAGATACGGTATGTTACCTAGTATCAAACGTATGATAGCCTAATCAAAGGTAATAACCTAATAAGATACGGTATATTAGCTACTATCAAACGTATGAGAGCCTAAGCAAAGTTAATAACCCTAAAGATATGGTATGTTACCTACTATCAAACGTATGATAGCCTAAGCAAAGGTAATAACCCAAAAAGATACGGTATATTACCTCCTATCAAACATATGATAGCCTAAGATAAGGTAATAACCTAATAAGATACGTTATATTACCTACTATCTAACATATGATAGCCTAAGCAAAGGTAATAACCCAAAAGATACGGTATGTTACCTAGTATCAAACGTAGGATAGCCTAAGCAAAGGTAATAACCTAATAAGATACGGTATATTACCTAGTATCAAACGTATGATAGCCTAAGCAAAGGTAAAAACCCCAAAGATACGGTATGTTACCTATTATCAAAGGTATGATAGCCTAAGCAAAGGTAATAACCCAAAACATACGGTATGTTACCTACTATCAAACGTATGATAGCCTAAGCAAAGGTAATAACCCAAAAGATACGGTATATTACCTACTATCAGACGTACAATAGCCTAAGCAAAGGTAATAACCCAAAAGATACGGTATATTACCTATTATCAGACGTATAATAGCCTAAGCAAAGGTAATAACCCAAAAGATACGGTATGTTACCTACTATCAAACGTATGATTGTCTAGGCAAAGGTAATAACCCAATAAGATAAGCTAAGGTAATAACCTAATAAGATACGGTAAATTACCTACTATCAAACATATGATAGCCTAAGCAAAGGTAATAACCCAAAAGTTACGGTATGTTACCTACTATCAAACCTATGATAGCCTAAGCAAAGGTAATAACCCAATAAGATACGGTATGTTACCTACTATAAAACGTATGATAGCCTAAGCAAAGGTAATAACCCAATAAGATACTGTATATTACCTACTATCAAACGTATGATAGCCTAAGCAAGGGAAATAACCCAAAAGATACGGTATGTTACCTAGTATCAAACGTATGATAGCCTAATCAAAGGTAATAACCTAATAAGATACGGTATATTAGCTACTATCAAACGTATGAGAGCCTAAGCAAAGTTAATAACCCCAAAGATACGGTATGTTACCTACTATCAAACGTATGATAGCCTAAGCAAAGGTAATAACCCAAAAAGATACGGTATATTACCTCCTATCAAACGTATGATAGCCTAAGATAAGGTAATAACCTAATAAGATACGTTATATTACCTACTATCTAACATATGATAGCCTAAGCAAAGGTAATAACCCAAAAGATACGGTATGTTACCTAGTATCAAACGTAGGATAGCCTAAGCAAAGGTAATAACCTAATAAGATACGGTATATTACCTAGTATCAAACGTATGATAGCCTGAGCAAAGCTAAAAACCCCAAAGATACGGTATGTTACCTACTATCAAAGGTATGATAGCCTAAGCAAAGGTAATAACCCAAAACATACGGTATGTTACCTACTATCAAACGTATGATAGCCTAAGCAAAGGTAATAACCCAAAAGATACGGTATATTACCTATTATCAGACGTATAATAGCCTAAGCAAAGGTAATAACCCAAAAGATACGGTATGTTACCTACTATCAAACGTATGATTGTCTAGGCAAAGGTAATAACCCAATAAGATAAGCTAAGGTAATAACCTAATAAGATACGGTAAATTACCTACTATCAAACATATGATAGCCTAAGCTAAGGTAATAACCCAAAAGTTACGGTATGTTACCTACTATCAAACCTATGATAGCCTAAGCAAAGGTAATAACCCAATAAGATACGGTATGTTACCTACTATAAAACGTATGATAGCCTAAGCAAAGGTAATAACCCAATAAGATACGGTATATTACCTACTATCAAACGTATGATAGCCTAAGCAAGGGTAATAACCCAAAAGATACGGTATGTTACCTAGTATCAAACGTATGATAGCCTAATCAAAGGTAATAACCTAATAAGATACGGTATATTAGCTACTATCAAACGTATGAGAGCCTAAGCAAAGTTAATAACCCCAAAGATATGGTATGTTACCTACTATCAAACGTATGATAGCCTAAGCAAAGGTAATAACCCAAAAAGATACGATATATTACCTCCTATCAAACGTATGATAGCCTAAGATAAGGTAATAACCTAATAAGATACGTTATATTACCTACTATCTAACATATGATAGCCTAAGCAAAGTTAATAACCCAAAAGATACGGTATGTTACCTAGTATCAAACGTAGGATAGCCTAAGCAAAGGTAATAACCTAATAAGATACGGTATATTACCTAGTATCAAACGTATGATAGCCTAAGCAAAGGTAAAAACCCCAAAGATACGGTATGTTACCTACTATCAAAGGTATGATAGCCTAAGCAAAGGTAATAACCCAAAACATACGGTATGTTACCTACTATCAAACGTATGATAGCCTAAGCAAAGGTAATAACCCAAAAGATACGGTATATTACCTATTATCAGACGTATAATAGCCTAAGCAAAGGTAATAACCCAAAAGATACGGTATGTTACCTACTATCAAACGTATGATTGTCTAGGCAAAGGTAATAACCCAATAAGATAAGCTAAGGTAATAACCTAATAAGATACGGTAAATTACCTACTATCAAACATATGATAGCCTAAGCAAAGGTAATAACCCAAAAGTTACGGTATGTTACCTACTATCAAACCTATGATAGCCTAAGCAAAGGTAATAACCCAATAAGATACGGTATGTTACCTACTATAAAACGTATGATAGCCTAAGCAAAGGTAATAACCCAATAAGATACGGTATATTACCTACTATCAAACGTATGATAGCCTAAGCAAGGGTAATAACCCAAAAGATACGGTATGTTACCTAGTATCAAACGTATGATAGCCTAATCAAAGGTAATAACCTAATAAGATACGGTATATTAGCTACTATCAAACGTATGAGAGCCTAAGCAAAGTTAATAACCCCAAAGATATGGTATGTTACCTACTATCAAACGTATGATAGCCTAAGCAAAGGTAATAACCCAAAAAGATACGGTATATTACCTCCTATCAAACGTATGATAGCCTAAGATAAGGTAATAACCTAATAAGATACGTTATATTACCTACTATCTAACATATGATAGCCTAAGCAAAGGTAATAACCCAAAAGATACGGTATGTTACCTAGTATCAAACGTAGGATAGCCTAAGCAAAGGTAATAACCTAATAAGATACGGTATATTACCTAGTATCAAACGTATGATAGCCTAAGCAAAGGTAAAAACCCCAAAGATACGGTATGTTACCTACTATCAAAGGTATGATAGCCTAAGCAAAGGTAATAACCCAAAACATACGGTATGTTACCTACTATCAAACGTATGATAGCCTAAGCAAAGGTAATAACCCAAAAGATACGGTATATTACCTATTATCAGACGTATAATAGCCTAAGCAAAGGTAATAACCCAAAAGATACGGTATGTTACCTACTATCAAACGTATGATTGTCTAGGCAAAGGTAATAACCCAATAAGATAAGCTAAGGTAATAACCTAATAAGATACGGTAAATTACCTACTATCAAACATATGATAGCCTAAGCAAAGGTAATAACCCAAAAGTTACGGTATGTTACCTACTATCAAACCTATGATAGCCTAAGCAAAGGTAATAACCCAATAAGATACGGTATGTTACCTACTATAAAACGTATGATAGCCTAAGCAAAGGTAATAACCCAATAAGATACGGTATATTACCTACTATCAAACGTATGATAGCCTAAGCAAGGGAAATAACCCAAAAGATACGGTATGTTACCTAGTATCAAACGTATGATAGCCTAATCAAAGGTAATAACCTAATAAGATACGGTATATTAGCTACTATCAAACGTATGAGAGCCTAAGCAAAGTTAATAACCCCAAAGATACGGTATGTTACCTACTATCAAACGTATGATAGCCTAAGCAAAGGTAATAACCCAAAAAGATACGGTATATTACCTCCTATCAAACGTATGATAGCCTAAGATAAGGTAATAACCTAATAAGATACGTTATATTACCTACTATCTAACATATGATAGCCTAAGCAAAGGTAATAACCCAAAAGATACGGTATGTTACCTAGTATCAAACGTAGGATAGCCTAAGCAAAGGTAATAACCTAATAAGATACGGTATATTACCTAGTATCAAACGTATGATAGCCTGAGCAAAGGTAAAAACCCCAAAGATACGGTATGTTACCTACTATCAAAGGTATGATAGCCTAAGCAAAGGTAATAACCCAAAACATACGGTATGTTACCTACTATCAAACGTATGATAGCCTAAGCAAAGGTAATAACCCAAAAGATACGGTATATTACCTTTTATCAGACGTATAATAGCCTAAGCAAAGGTAATAACCCAAAAGATACGGTATGTTACCTACTATCAAACGTATGATTGTCTAGGCAAAGGTAATAACCCAATAAGATAAGCTAAGGTAATAACCTAATAAGATACGGTAAATTACCTACTATCAAACATATGATAGCCTAAGCAAAGGTAATAACCCAAAAGTTACGGTATGTTACCTACTATCAAACCTATGATAGCCTAAGCAAACGTAATAACCCAAAAGGATATGGTATATTACCTACTATCAAACGTATAATAGCCTAAGCAAAGGTTGTAACCCAAAAGATACGGTATATTACCTACTATCAGACGTATGATTTCCTAAGCAAAGGTAATAATCCAAAAGATACGGTATGTTACCTACTATTAAAAGTATGATAGCCTAAGCAAAGGTAATAACCCAATAAGATACGGTATATTACCTACTATCAAATGTATGATAGCCTAAGCAAAGGTAATAACCCAAAACATACGGTATACTACCTACTATCAAACGTACGACAACCTAAGCAAAGGTAATAACCCAAAAGATATGGTATGTTACCTACTATCAAACGTATGATAGCCTAAGCAAAGGTAATAACCCAATAAGATACGGTATGTTACCTACTATCAAACGTATGATAGCCTAAGCAAAGGTAATAACCCAATAAGATACGGTATGTTACCTACTATAAAACGTATGATAGCCTAAGAAAAGGTAATAACCCAATAAGATACGGTATATTACCTACTATTAAACGTATGATAGCCTAAGCAAGGGTAATAACCCAAAAGATACGGTATGTTACCTAGTATCAAATGTATGATAGCCTAAGCAAAGGTAATAACCTAATAAGATACGGTATATTAGCTACTATCAAACCTATGATATCCTAAGCAAAGGTAATAACCCCAAAGATACGATATGTTACCTACTATCAAACGTATGATAGCCTAAGAAAAGGTAATAACCCAAAAAGATACGGTATATTACCTCCTATCAAACGTATGATAGCCTAAGCAAAGGTAATAACCCAAAAGATACGGTATGTTACCTACTATAAAATGTATGATAGCTTAAGCAAAGGTAATAACCTAATAGATACGGTATGTTACCTACTATCAAACGTACCATAGCCTAAGCAAAGGTAATAACCCAAAAAGATACGGTATATTACCTCCTATCAAACGTATGATAGCCTAAGCAAATGTAATAACCCAAAAGATACGGTATGTTACCTACTATCAAACGTATGATAGCCTAAGAAAAGGTAATAACCCAATAAGATACGTTATATTACCTACTATCTAACATATGATAGCCTAATCAAAGGTAATAACCCAAAAGATACAGTATGTTACCTAGTATCAAACGTAGGATAGCCTAAGCAAAGGTAATAACCCAATAAGATACGGTATATTACCTAGTGTCAAACGTATGATAGCCTAAGCAAAGGTAAAAACCCCAAAGATACGGTATGCTACCTACTATAAAAGGTATGATAGCCTAAGCAAAGCTAATAACCCCAAAGATACGGTATGTTACCTACTATCAAACGTATGAGAGCCTAAGCAAAGGTAATAACCCAAAAAGATACGGTATATTACCACCTATCAAACATATGATAGCATAAGCAAAGGTAATAACCCAAAAGATACGGTATGTTACCTACTATCAAACGTATGATAGCCTAAGAAAAGGTAATAACCCAAAAAGATACGGTATATTACCTCCTATCAAACGTATGATAGCCTAAGCAAAGGTAATAACCCAAAATATACGGTATGTTACCTACTATCAAATGTATGATAGCCTAAGCAAAGGTAATAACCCAATAAGATACGGTGTGTTACCTACTATCAAACGTATGATAGCCTAAGCAAAGGTAATAACCCAATAAGATACGGTATGTTACCTACTATAAAACGTATGATAGCTTAAGCAAAGGTAATAACCTAATAAGATACGGTATATTAGCTACTATCAAACGTATGATAGCCTAAGCAAAGGTAATAACCCCAAAGATACGGTATGTTACCTACTATCAAACGTATGATAGCCTAAGCAAAGGTAATAACCCAAAAAGATACGGTATATTACCTCCTATCAAACGTATGATAGCCTAAGATAAGGTAATATCCTAATAAGATACGTTATATTACCTACTATCTAACATATGATAGCCTAAGCAAAGGTAATAACCCAAAAGATACGGTATGTTACCTAATATCAAAAGTAGGATAGCCTAAGCAAAGGTAATAACCTAATAAGATACGGTATATTGCCTAGTATCAAACGTATGATAGCCTAAGCAAAGGTAAAAACCCCAAAGATACGGTATGTTACCTACTATCAAAGGTATGATAGCCTAAGCAAAGGTAATAACCCAAAAGATACAGTATGTTACCTACTATCAAACGTATGATAGCCTAAGCCTAGGTAATAACCCAAAAGATACGGTATATTACCTACTTTCAAACGTATAATAGCCTAAGCAAAGGTAATAACCCAAAAGATACAGTATGTTACCTACTATCAAACGTATGATTGTCTAGGCAAAGGTAATAACCCAAAAGATACGGTATGTTACCTACTATCAAATGTATGATAGCCTAGGCAAAGGTAATAACCCAATAAGATACGGTATATTACCTACTATCAAACGTATGATAGCCTAAGCTAAGGTAATAACCTAATAAGATACGGTAAATTACCTACTATCAAACGTGTGATAGCCTAAGCTAAGGTAATAACCTAATAAGATACGGTAAATTACCTACTATCAAACGTATGATAGCCTAAGCAAAGGTAATAACCCAAAAGTTACGGTATGTTACCTACTATCAAACCTATGATAGCCTAAGAAAACGTAATAACCCAAAAGGATATGGTATATTACCTACTATCAAAAGTATAATAGCCTAAGCAAAGGTAATAACCCAAAAGATACGGTATATTACCTACTATCAGACGTATGATTTCCTAAGCAAAGGTAATAATACAAAAGATACGGTATGTTACCTACTTTTAAAAGTATGATAGCCTAAGCAAAGGTAATAACCCAATAAGATACGGTATATTACCTACTATCAAACGTATGATAGCCTAGGCAAAGGTAATAACCCAAAAGATAGGTATTTTACCTACTATCAAACGTATGATAGCCTAAGCAAAGGTAATAACCCAATAAGATACGGTATGTTACCTACTATCAAACGTATGATAGCCTAAGCAAAGGTAATAACCCAATAAGATACGGTATGTTACCTACTATAAAACGTATGATAGCCTAAGCAAAGGTAATAACCCAATAAGATACGGTATATTACCTACTATCAAACGTATGATAGCCTAAGCAAGGGTAATAACCCAAAAGATAAGGTATGTTACCTAGTATCAAACGTATGATAGCCTAATCAAAGGTAATAACCTAATAAGATACGGTACATTAGCTACTATCAAACGTATGATACCCTAAGCAAAGGTAATAACCCCAAAGATACGGTATGTTACCTACTATCAAACGTATGATAGCCTAAGCAAAGGTAATAACCCAAAAAGATACGGTATATTACCTCGTATCAAACGTATGATAGCCTAAGATAAGGTAATAACCTAATAAGATACGGTAAATTAGCAACTATCAAACGTATGATAGCCTAAGCAAAGGTAATAACCCAAAAGTTACGGTATGTTACCTACTATCAAACCTATGATAGCCTAAGCAAACGTAATAACCCAAAAGGATATGGTATATTACCTACTATCAAAAGTATAATAGCCTAAGCAAAGGTAATAACCCAAAAGATACGGTATATTACCTACTATCAGACGTATGATTTCCTAAGCAAAGGTAATAATGCAAAAGATACGGTATGTTACCTACTTTTAAAAGTATGATAGCCTAAGCAAAGGTAATAATCCAATAAGATACGGTATATTACCTACTATCAAACGTATGATAGCCTAGGCAAAGGTAATAACCCAAAAGATACGGTATGTTACCTACTATCAAACGTATGATAGCCTAAGCAAAGGTAATAACCCAATAAGATACGGTATGTTACCTACTATCAAACGTATGATAGCCTAAGCAAAGGTAATAACCCAATAAGATACGGTATGTTACCTACTATAAAACGTATGATAGCCTAAGCAAAGGTAATAACCCAATAAGATACGGTATATTACCTACTATCAAACGTATGATAGCCTAAGCAAGGGTAATAACCCAAAAGATACGGTATGTTACCTAGTATCAAACGTATGATAGCCTAATCAAAGGTAATAACCTAATAAGATACGGTATATCAGCTACTATCAAACGTATGATACCCTAAGCAAAGGTAATAACCCCAAAGATACGGTATGTTACCTACTATCAAACGTATGATAGCCTAAGCAAAGGTAATAACACAAAAATATACGGTATATTACCTCCTATCAAACGTATGATAGCCTAAGATAAGGTAAATACCTAATAAGATACGGTAAATTAGCTACTATCAAACGTATGATAGCCTAAGCAAAGGTAATAACCCAAAAGTTACGGTATGTTACCTACTATCAAACGTATGATAGCTTAAGCAAACATAATAACCCAAAAGGATATGGTATATTACCTACTATCAAACGTATAATAGCCTAAGCAAAGGTAATAACCCAAAAGATACAGTATATTACCTACAATCAGACGTATGATTGCTTAAGCAAAGGTAATAATCCAAAAGATACGGTATGTTACCTACTATTAAACGTATGATAGCCTAAGCAAAGGTAATAACCCAATAAGATACGGTCTATTACCAACTATCAAACGTATGATAGCCTAAGCAAAGGTAATAACCCAAAACATACGGTATACTACCTACTATCAAACGTATGATAACCTAAGCAAAGATAATAACCACAAAGATACGGTATGTTACCTACTATCAAATGTATGATAGCCTAAGCAAAGGTAATAACCCAAAAAGATACGGTATATTACCTCCTATCAAACGTATGATAGCATAAGCCAAGGTAATAACCCAAAAGATACGGTATGTTACCTACTATCAAACGTATGATAGCCTAAGCAAAGGTAATAACCCAATAAGATACGGTATGTTACCTACTATCAAACGTATGATAGCCTAAGCAAAGGTAATAACCCAATAAGATACGGTATGTTACCTACTATAAAACGTATGATAGCCTAAGCAAAGGTAATAACCCAATAAGATACGGTATATTACCTACTATCAAACGTATGATAGCCTAAGCAAGGGTAATAACCCAAAAGATACGGTATGTTACCTAGTATCAAACGTATGATAGCCTAATCAAAGGTAATAACCTAATAAGATACGGTATATTAGCTACTATCAAACGTATGATACCCTAAGCAAAGGTAATAACCCTAAAGATACGGTATGTTACCTACTATCAAACGTATGATAGCCTAAGCAAAGGTAATAACACAAAAATATACGGTATACTACCTCCTATCAAACGTATGATAGCCTAAGATAAGGTAATAACCTAATAAGATACGGTAAATTAGCTACTATCAAACGTATGATAGCCTAAGCAAAGGTAATAACCCAAAAGTTACGGTATGTTACCTACTATCAAACGTATGATAGCCTAAGCAAACATAATAACCCAAAAGGATATGGTATATTACCTACTATCAAACGTATAATAGCCTAAGCAAAGGTAATAACCCAAAAGATACGGTATATTACCTACAATCAGACGTATGATTGCCTAAGCAAAGGTAATAATCCAAAAGATACGGTATGTTACCTACTATTAAACGTATGATAGCCTAAGCAAAGGTAATAACCCAATAAGATACGGTCTATTACCAACTATCAAACGTATGATAGCCTAAGCAAAGGTAATAACCCAAAACATACGGTATACTACCTACTATAAAACGTATGATAACCTAAGCAAAGGTAATAACCACAAAGATACGGTATATTACCTACTATCAAATGTATGATAGCCTAAGCAAAGGTAATAACCCAAAAAGATACGGTATATTACCTCCTATCAAATGTATGATAGCATAAGCCAAGGTAATAACCCAAAAGATACGGTATGTTACCTACTATCAAACGTATGATAGCCTAAGCAAAGGTAATAACCCAATAAGATACGGTATGTTACCTACTATCAAACGTATGATAGCCTAAGCAAAGGTAATAACCCAATAAGATACGGTATGTTACCTACTATAAATCGTATGATAGCCTGAGCAAAGGTAATAACCCAATAAGACACGGTATATTACCTACTATCAAACGTATGATAGCCTAAGCAAGGGTAATAACCCAAACGATACGGTATGTTACCTAGTATTAAATGTATGATAGCCTAATGAAAGGTAATAACCTAATAAGATACGGTATATTAGCTACTATCAAACGTATGATAGCCTAAGCAAAGGTAATAACCCCAAAGATACAGTATGTTACCTAGTATCAAACGTATGATAGCCTAAGAAAAGGTAATAACGCAAAAAGATACGGTATATTACCTCCTATCAAACGTATGATAGCCTAAGATAAGGTAATAACGTAATAAGATACGGTAAATTACCTACTATCAAACGTATGATAGCCTAAGTAAAGGTAATAACCCAAAAGTTACGGTATGTTACCTACTATCAAACCTATGATAGCCTAAGCAAACGTAATAACCCAAAAGGATATGGTATATTACCTACTATCAAACGTATAATAGCCTAAGCAAAGGTAATAACCCAAAAGATACGGTATATTACCTACTATCAGACGTATGATTGCCTAAGCAAAGGTAATAACCCAAAAGATACGGTATGTTACCTACTATTAAACGTATGATAGCCTAAGAAAAGGTAACAACCCAATAAGATACGGTATATTACCTACTATCAAACATATGATAGCCTAAGCAAAGGTAAATACCCAAAACATACGGTATACTACCTACTATCAAACGTATGATAAACTAAGCAAAGGTAATAACCCCAAAGATACGGTATGTTACCTACTATCAAACGTATGATAGCCTAAGCAAAGGTAATAACCCAAAAAGATACGGTATATTACCTCCTATCAAACGTATGATAGCATAAGCAAAGATAATAACCAAAAAGATACGGTATGTTACCTACTATCAAACGTATGATAGCCTAAGTAAAGGTAATAACCCAATAAGATACTTAATGTTACCTACTATCAAATGTATGATAGCCTAAGCAAAGGTAATAACCCAATAAGATACGGTATGTTATCTACTATAAAACGTATGATAGCCTAAGCAAAGGTAATAACCCAATAAGATACGGTATATAACCTACTATCAAACGTATGATAGCCTAAGCAAGGGTAATAAGCCAAACGATACGGTATGTTACCTAGTATCAAACGTATGATAGCCTAATCAAAGGTAATAACCTAATAAGATACGGTATATTAGCTACTATCAAACGTATGATAGCCTAAGCAAAGGTAATAACCCCAAAGATACGGTATGTTACCTACTATCAAACGTATGATAGCCTAAGCAAAGGTAATAACCCAAAAAGATACGGTATATTACCTCCTATCAAACGTATGATAGCCTAAGATAAGGTAATAACCTAATAAGATACGGTAAATTAGCTACTATCAAACGTATGATAGCCTAAGCAAAGGTAATAACCCAAAAGTTACGGTATGTTACCTACTATCAAACGTATGATAGCCTAAGCAAACGTAATAACCCAAAAGGATATGGTATATTACCTACTATCAAACGTATAATAGCCTAAGCAAAGGTAATAACCCAAAAGATACGGTATACTACCTACTATCAGACGTATGATTTCCTAAGCAAAGGTAATAATCCAAAAGATACGGTATGTTACCTACTTTTAAAAGTATGATAGCCTAAGCAAAGGTAATAACCCAATAAGATACGATATATTACCTACTATCAAACGTATAATAGCCTAAGCAAAGGTAATAACCCAAAAAGATACGGTATAATACCTCCTATCAAACGTATGATAGCATAAGCCAAGGTAATAACCCAAAAGATACGGTATGTTACCTACTATCAAATGTATGATAGCCTAAGCAAAGGTAATAACCCAATAAGATACTTAATGTTACCTACTATCAAACGTATGATAGCCGAAGCAAAGGTAATAACCCAATAAGATACGGTATGTTACCTACTATAAAACGTATGATAGCCTAAGCAAAGGTAATAACCCAATAAGATACGGTATATTACCTACTATCAAACGTATGATAGCCTAAGCAAGGGTAATAACCCAAACGATACGGTATGTTACCTAGTATCAAACGTATGATAGCCTAATCAAAGGTAATAACCTAATAAGATACGGTATATTAGCTACTATCAAACGTATGATAGCCTAAGCAAAGGTAATAACCCCAAAGATACGGTATGTTACCTACTATCAAACGTATGATAGCCTAAGCAAAGGTAATAACCCAAAAAGATACGGTATATTACCTCCTATCAAACGTATGATAACCTAAGATAAGGTAATAACCTAATAAGATACGGTAAATTAGCTACTATCAAACGTATGATAGCCTAAGCAAAGGTAATAACCCAAAAGTTACGGTATGTTACCTACTATCACACGTATGATAGCCTAAGCAAACGTAATAACCCAAAAGGATATGGTATATTACCTACTATCAAACGTATAATAGCCTAAGCAAAGCTAATAACCCAAAAGATACGGTATATTACCTACTATCAGACGTATGATTGCCTAAGCAAAGGTAATAACCCAAAAGATACGGTATGTTACCTACTATTAAACGTATGATAGCCTAAGTAAAGGTAATAACCCAATAAGATACGGTATATTACCTACTATCAAACGTATGATAGCCTAAGCAAAGGTAATAACCCAAAACATACGGTATACTACCTACTATCAAACGTATGATAACCTAAGCAAAGGTAATAACCCCAAAGATACGGTATGTTACCTACTATCAAACGTATGATAGCCTAAGCAAAGGTAATAACCCAAAAAGATACGGTATATTACCTCCTATCAAACGTATGATAGCATAAGCAAAGGTAATAACCCAAAAGATACGGTATGTTACCTACTATCAAACGTATGATAGCCTAAGCAAAGGTAATAACCCAATAAGATACTTAATGTTACCTACTATCAAACGTATGATAGCCTAAGCAAAGGTAATAACCCAATAAGAAACGGTATGTTACCTACTATAAAACGTATGATAGCCTAAGCAAAGGTAATAACCCAATAAGATACGGTATATTACCTACTATCAAACGTATGATAGCCTAAGCAAGGGTAATAATCCAAACGATACGGTATGTTACCTAGTATCAAACGTATGATAGCCAAATCAAAGGTAATAACCTAATAAGATACGGTATATTAGCTACTATCAAACGTATGATAGCCTATGCAAAGGTAATAACCCCAAAGATACGGTATGTTACCTACTATCAAACGTATGATAGCCTAAGCAAAGGTAATAACCCAAAAAGATACGGTATATTACCTCCTATCAAACGTATGATAGCATAAGCAAAGGTAATAACCCAAAAGATACGGTATGTTACCTACTATCAAACGTATGATAGCCTAAGCAAAGGTAATAACCCAATAAGATACTTAATGTTACCTACTATCAAACGTATGATAGCCTAAGCAAAGGTAATAACCCAATAAGAAACGGTATGTTACCTACTATAAAACGTATGATAGCCTAAGCAAAGGTAATAACCCAATAAGATACGGTATATTACCTACTATCAAACGTATGATAGCCTAAGCAAGGGTAATAATCCAAACGATACGGTATGTTACCTAGTATCAAACGTATGATAGCCAAATCAAAGGTAATAACCTAATAAGATACGGTATATTAGCTACTATCAAAAGTATGATAGCCTATGCAAAGGTAATAACCCAAAAGATACGGTATGTTACCTACTATCAAACGTATGATAGCCTAAGCAAAGGTAATAACCCAATAAGATGCGGTATGTTACCTACTATCAAACATGTGATAGCCTAAGCAAAGGTAATAACCCCAAAGATACGGTATGTTACCTACTATCAAACGTATAATAGCCTAAGCAAAGGTAATAACCCAAAAGATACAGTATGTTACCTAGTATCAAACGTATGATAGCCTAATCAAAGGTAATAACCTAATAAGATACGGTATATTAGCTACTATCAAATGTATGATAGCCTAAGCAAAGGTAATAACCCAAAATATACGGTATGTTACCTACTATCAAACGTATGATAGCCTAAGCAAAGGAAATAACCCAATAAGATGCGGTATGTTACCTACTATCAAACGTATGATAGCCTACGCAAAGGTAATAAACCCAAAGATACGGTAGGTTACCTACTATCAAACGTATAATAGCCTAAGCAAAGGTAATAACCCAAAAGATACGGTATGTTACCTAGTATCAAACGTATGATATCCTAATCAAAGGTAATAACCTAATAAGATACGGTATATTAGCTACTATCAAACGTATGATAGCCTAAGCAAAGGTAATAACCCAAAAGATACGGTATGTTACCTACTATCAAACGTATGATAGCCTAAGCAAAGGTAATAACCCAATAAGATGCGGTATGTTACCTACTATCAAACATGTGATAGCCTAAGCAAAGGTAATAACCCAATAAGATACGGTATGTTACCTACTATCAAACGTATGATAGCCTAAGCAAAGGTAATAACCCAATAAGATACGTTATATTACCTACTATCTAACATATCATAGCCTAAGCAAAAGTAATAACCCAAAAGATACGGTATGTTACCTAGTATCAAACGTAGGATAGCCTAAGCAAAGGTAATAACCTAATAAGATACAGTATATTACCTAGTATCAAACGTATGATAGCCTAAGCAAAGGTAAAAACCCCAAAGATACTGTATGTTACCTACTATCAAAGGTATGATCGCTTAAGCAAAGCTAATAACCCAAAAGATACGGTATGTTACCTACTATCAAACGTATGATAGCCTAAGCAAACGTAATAACCCAAAAAGATATGGTATATTACCTACTATCAAACGTATAATAGCCTAAGCAAAGGTAATAACCCAAAAGATACGGTATATTACCTACTATCAGACGTATGATTGTCTAAGCAAAGGTAATAACCCAAAAGATACGGTATATTACCTACTATTAAACGTATGGTAGCCTAAGCAAAGGTAATAACCCAATAAGATACGGTATATTACCTACTATCAAACGTATGATAGCCTAAGCAAAGGTAATAACCCAAAACACATGGTATACTACCTACTATCAAACGTATGATAACCTAAGCAAAGGTAATAACCCCAAAGATACGGTATGTAACCTACTATCAAACGTATGATAGCCTAATCAAAGGTAATAACCCAAAAAGATACGGTATATTACCTCCTATCAAACGTATAATAGCCTAAGCAAAGGTAATAACCCAAAAGATACGGTATATTACCTACTATCAGACGTATGATTGCCTAAGCAAAGGTAATAACCCAATAAGATACGGTATGTTACCTACTATCAAACGTATGATAGCCTAAGCAAAGGTAATAACCCAATAAGATACGGTATGTTACCTACTATTAATGTATGATATCCTAAGCTAAGGTAATAACCTAATAAGATACGGTAAATTACCTACTATCAAACGTATGATAACCTAAGCAAAGGTAATAACCCAAAAGTTACGGTATGTTACCTACTATCAAACGTATGATAGCCTAAGCAAACGTAATAACCCAAAAAGATATGGTATATTACCTACTATCAAACGTATAATAGCCTAAGCAAAGGTAATAACCCAAAAGATACGGTATACTACATACTATCAGACGTATGATTGCCTAAGCAAAGGTAATAACCCAAAAGATACGGTATGTTACCTACTATTAAACGTATGATAGCCTAAGCAAAGGTAATAACCCAATAAGATACGGTATATTACCTACTATCAAAGTATGATAGCCTAAGCAATGGTAATAACCCAAAACATACGGTATACTACCTACTATCAAACGTATGATAACCTAAGCAAAGGTAATAACCCAAAAGTTACGGTATGTTACCTACTATCAAACGTATGATAGCCTAAGCAAAGGTAATAGCCCAAAAAGATACGGCATATTACCTCCTATCAAACGTATAATAGCCTAAGCAAAGGTAATAACCCAAAAGATAAGGTATATTACCTACTATCAGACATATGATTGTCTAAGCAAAGGTAATAACCCAAAAGATACAGTATGTTACCTACTATCAAATGCATGATAGCCTAGGCAAAGGTAATAACCCAATAAGATACGGTATATTACTTACTATCAAACATATGATGGCCTAAGCAAAGGTAATAACCCAAAACATACAGTATACTACCTACTATCAAATGTATGATAGCCTAAGCTAAGGTAATAACCTAATAAGATACGGTAAATTACCTACTATCAAACGTATGATAGCCTAAGCAAAGGTAATAACCCAAACGTTACGGTATGTTACCTACTTTCAAACGTATGATAGCCTAAGCAAACGTAATAACCCAAAAAGATATGGTATATTACCTACTATCAAACGTATAATAGCCTAAGCAAAGGTAATAACCCAAAAGATACGGTATATTACCTACTATCAGACGTATGATTGCCTAAGCAAAGGTAATAACCCAAAAGATACAGTATGTTACCTACTATTAAACGTATGATAGCCTAAGCAAAGGTAATAACCCAATAAGATACGGTATATTACCTACTATCAAACGTATGATAGCCTAAGCAAAGGTAATAACCAAAAACATATGGTATACTACCTACTATTAAACGTATGATAACCTAAGCAAAGGTAATAACCCCAAAGATACGGTATGTTACCTACTATCAAACGTATGATAGCCTAAGCAAAGGTAATAACCCAAAAAGATACGGTATATTACCTCCTATCAAACGTATGATAGCCTAAGCAAAGGTAATAACCCAAAAGATATGGTATGTTACCTACTATCAAACGTATGATAGCCTAAGCAAAGGTAATAACCCAAAAGTTACGGTATGTTACCTACTTTCAAATGTATGATACCCTAAGCAAACGTAATAACCCAAAAAGATATGGTATATTACCTACTATCAAACGTATAATAGCCTAAGCAAAGGTAATAACCCAAAAGATATGGTATATTACCTACTATTAGACGTATGATTGCCTAAGCAAAGGTAATAACCCAAAAGATACGGTATGTTACCTACTATTAAACGTATAATAGCCTAAGCAAAGGTAATAACCCAATAAGATACGGTATATTACCTACTATCAAACGTATGATAGCCTAAGCAAAGGTAATAACCAAAAACATACGGTATACTACCTACTATCAAATGTATGATAACCTAAGCAAAGGTAATAACCCCAAAGATACGGTATGTTACCTACTATCAAACGTATGATAGCCTAAGCAAAGGTAATAACCCAAAAAGATACGGTATATTACCTCCTATCAAACGTATGATAGCCTAAGCAAAGGTAATAACCCAAAAGATACGGTATGTTACCTAGTATCAAACGTATGATAGCCTAATCAAAGGTAATAACCTAATAAGATACGGTATATTAGCTACTATCAAACGTATGATAGCCTAAGCAAAGGTAATAACCCCAAAGATACGGTATGTTACCTACTATCAAACGTATGATAGCCTAAGCAAAGGTAATAACCCAAAAAGATACGGTATATTACCTCTTATCAAACGTATGATAGCCTAAGCTAAGGTAATAACCTAATAAGATACGGTAAATTACCTACTATCAAACGTATGATAGCCTAAGAAAAGGTAATAACCCAAAAGATACGGTATGTTACCTAGTATCAAACGTAGGATAGCCTAAGCAAAGGTAATAACCTAATAAGATACAGTATATTACCTAGTATCAAACGTATGATAGCCTAAGCAAAGGTAAAAACCCCAAAGATACTGTATGTTACCTACTATCAAAGGTATGATAGCTTAAGCAAAGCTAATAACCCAAAAGATACGGTATGTTACCTACTATTAAACGTATAATAGCCTAAGCAAAGGTAATAACCCAATAAGATACGGTATATTACCTACTATCAAACGTATGATAGCCTAAGCAAAGGTAATAACCAAAAACATACGGTATACTACCTACTATCAAATGTATGATAACCTAAGCAAAGGTAATAACCCCAAAGATACGGTATGTTACCTACTATCAAACATATGATAGCCTAAGCAAAGGTAATAACCCAAAAAGATACGGTATATTACCTCCTATCAAACGTATGATAGCCTAAGCAAAGGTAATAACCCAAAAGATACGGTATGTTACCTACTATCAAACGTATGATAGCCTAAGCAAAGGTAATAACCCAATAAGATACGGTATGTTACCTACTATTAATGTATGATATCCTAAGCAAAGGTAATAACCCAATAAGATACGGTATATTACCTACTATCAAACGTATGATAGACTAAGCAAAGGTAATAACCCAAAAGATACGGTATGTTACCTAGTATCAAACGTATGATAGCCTAATCAAAGGTAATAACCTAATAAGATATGGTATATTAGCTACTATCAAACGTATGATAGCCTAAGCAAAGGTAATAACCCCAAAGATATGGTATGTTACCTACTATCAAACGTATGATAGCCTAAGCAAAGGTAATAACCCAAAAAGATACGGTATATTACCTCCTATCAAACGTATGATAGCCTAAGCTAAGGTAATAACCTAATAAGATACGGTAAATTACCTACTATCAAACGTATGATAGCCTAAGCAAAGGTAATAACCCAAAAGATACGGTATGTTACCTAGTATCAAACGTAGGATAGCCTAAGCAAAGGTAATAACCTAATAAGATACAGTATATTACCTAGTATCAAACGTATGATAGCCTAAGCAAAGGTAAAAACCCCAAAGATACTGTATGTTACCTACTATCAAAGGTATGATAGCTTAAGCAAAGCTAATAACCCAAAAGATACGGTATGTTACCTACTATCAAACGTATGATAGCCTAAGCAAACGTAATAACCCAAAAAGATATGGTATATTACCTACTATCAAACGTATAATAGCCTAAGCAAAGGTAATAACCGAAAAGATACGGTATATTACCTACTATCAGACGTATGATTGTCTAAGCAAAGGTAATAACCCAAAAGATACGGTATGTTACCTACTATTAAACGTATGGTAGCCTAAGCAAAGGTAATAACCCAATAAGATACGGTATATTACCTACTATCAAACGTATGATAGCCTAAGCAAAGGTAATAACCCAAAACACATGGTATACTACCTACTATCAAACGTATGATAACCTAAGCAAAGGTAATAACCCCAAAGATACGGTATGTTACCTACTATCAAACGTATGATAGCCTAATCAAAGGTAATAACCCAAAAAGATACGGTATATTACCTCCTATCAAACGTATAATAGCCTAAGCAAAGGTAATAACCCAAAAGATACGGTATATTACCTACTATCAGACGTATGATTGCCTAAGCAAAGGTAATAACCCAATAAGATACGGTATGTTACCTACTATCAAACGTATGATAGCCTAAGCAAAGGTAATAACCCAATAAGATACGGTATGTTACCTACTATTAATGTATGATATCCTAAGCTAAGGTAATAACCTAATAAGATACGGTAAATTACCTACTATCAAACGTATGATAACCTAAGCAAAGGTAATAACCCAAAAGTTACGGTATGTTACCTACTATCAAACGTATGATAGCCTAAGCAAACGTAATAACCCAAAAAGATATGGTATATTACCTACTATCAAACGTATAATAGCCTAAGCAAAGGTAATAACCCAAAAGATACGGTATACTACCTACTATCAGACGTATGATTGCCTAAGCAAAGGTAATAACCCAAAAGATACGGTATGTTACCTATTATTAAACGTATGATAGCCTAAGCAAAGGTAATAACCCAATAAGATACGGTATATTACCTACTATCAAAGTATGATAGCCTAAGCAAAGGTAATAACCCAAAACATATGGTATACTACCTACTATCAAACGTATGATAACCTAAGCAAAGGTAATAAACCCAAAGATACGGTATGTTACCTACTATCAAACGTATGATAGCCTAAGCAAAGGTAATAGCCCAAAAAGATACGGTATATTACCTCCTATCAAACGTATAATAGCCTAAGCAAAGGTAATAACCCAAAAGATAAGGTATATTACCTACTATCAGACGTATGATTGTCTAAGCAAAGGTAATAACCCAAAAGATACAGTATGTTACCTACTATCAAATGCATGATAGCCTAGGCAAAGGTAATAACCCAATAAGATACGGTATATTACCTACTATCAAACGTATGATAGCCTAAGCAAAGGTAATAACCCCAAACATACGATATAATACCTACTATCAAACGTATGATAACCTAAACAAAGGTAATAACCCCAAAGATACGGTATGTTACCTACTATCAAACGTATGATAGCCTAAGCAAAGATAATAACCCAAAAAGATACGGTATATTACCTCCTATCAAACGTATGATAGCCTAAGCAAAGGTAATAACCCAAAAGATACGGTATGTTACCTACTATCAAACGTATGATAGCCTAAGCAAAGGTAATAACCCAAAAAGATATGGTATATTACCTACTATCAAACGTATAATAGCCTAAGCAAAGGTAATAACCCAAAAGATACGGTATACTACCTACTATCAGACGTATGATTGCCTAAGCAAAGGTAATAACCCAAAAGATACGGTATGTTACCTACTATTAAACGTATGATAGCCTAAGCAAAGGTAATAACCCAATAAGATACGGTATATTACCTACTATCAAAGTATGATAGCCTAAGCAAAGGTAATAACCCAAAACATATGGTATACTACCTACTATCAAACGTATGATAACCTAAGCAAAGGTAATAAACCCAAAGATACGGTATGTTACCTACTATCAAACGTATGATAGCCTAAGCAAAGGTAATAGCCCAAAAAGATACGGTATATTACCTCCTATCAAACGTATAATAGCCTAAGCAAAGGTAATAACCCAAAAGATAAGGTATATTACCTACTATCAGACGTATGATTGTCTAAGCAAAGGTAATAACCCAAAAGATACAGTATGTTACCTACTATCAAATGCATGATAGCCTAGGCAAAGGTAATAACCCAATAAGATACGGTATATTACCTACTATCAAACGTATGATAGCCTAAGCAAAGGTAATAACCCCAAACATACGATATAATACCTACTATCAAACGTATGATAACCTAAACAAAGGTAATAACCCAAAAGATACGGTATGTTACCTACTATTAAACGTATGGTAGCCTAAGCAAAGGTAATAACCCAATAAGATACGGTATATTACCTACTATCAAACGTATGATAGCCTAAGCAAAGGTAATAACCCAAAACACATGGTATACTACCTACTATCAAACGTATGATAACCTAAGCAAAGGTAATAACCCCAAAGATACGGTATGTTACCTACTATCAAACGTATGATAGCCTAATCAAAGGTAATAACCCAAAAAGATACGGTATATTACCTCCTATCAAACGTATAATAGCCTAAGCAAAGGTAATAACCCAAAAGATACGGTAGATTACCTACTATCAGACGTATGATTGCCTAAGCAAAGGTAATAACCCAATAAGATACGGTATGTTACCTACTATCAAACGTATGATAGCCTAAGCAAAGGTAATAACCCAATAAGATACGGTATGTTACCTACTATTAATGTATGATATCCTAAGCTAAGGTAATAACCTAATAAGATACGGTAAATTACCTACTATCAAACGTATGATAACCTAAGCAAAGGTAATAACCCAAAAGTTACGGTATGTTACCTACTATCAAACGTATGATAGCCTAAGCAAACGTAATAACCCAAAAAGATATGGTATATTACCTACTATCAAACGTATAATAGCCTAAGCAAAGGTAATAACCCAAAAGATACGGTATACTACCTACTATCAGACGTATGATTGCCTAAGCAAAGGTAATAACCCAAAAGATACGGTATGTTACCTACTATCAAACGTATGATAGCCTAAGCAAAGGTAATAACCCTAAACACATGGTATACTACCTACTATCAAACGTATGATAACCTAAGCAAAGGTAATAACCCCAAAGATACGGTATGTTACCTACTATCAAACGTATGATAGCCTAATCAAAGGTAATAACCCAAAAAGATACGGTATATTACCTCCTATCAAACGTATAATAGCCTAAGCAAAGGTAATAACCCAAAAGATACGGTATATTACCTACTATCAGACGTATGATTGCCTAAGCAAAGGTAATAACCCAATAAGATACGGTATGTTACCTACTATCAAACGTATGATAGCCTAAGCAAAGGTAATAACCCAATAAGATACGGTATGTTACCTACTATTAATGTATGATATCCTAAGCTAAGGTAATAACCTAATAAGATACGGTAAATTACCTACTATCAAACGTATGATAACCTAAGCAAAGGTAATAACCCAAAAGTTACGGTATGTTACCTACTATCAAACGTATGATAGCCTAAGCCAACGTAATAACCCAAAAAGATATGGTATATTACCTACTATCAAACGTATAATAGCCTAAGCAAAGGTAATAACCCAAAAGATACGGTATACTACCTACTATCAGACGTATGATTGCCTAAGCAAAGGTAATAACCCAAAAGATACGGTATGTTACCTACTATCAAACGTATGATAGCCTAAGCAAAGGTAATAACCCAAAACACATGGTATACTACCTACTATCAAACGTATGATAACCTAAGCAAAGGTAATAACCCCAAAGATACGGTATGTTACCTACTATCAAACGTATGATAGCCTAATCAAAGGTAATAACCCAAAAAGATACGGTATATTACCTCCTATCAAACGTATAATAGCCTAAGCAAAGGTAATAACCCAAAAGATACGGTATATTACCTACTATCAGACGTATGATTGCCTAAGCAAAGGTAATAACCCAATAAGATACGGTATGTTACCTACTATCAAACGTATGATAGCCTAAGCAAAGGTAATAACCCAATAAGATACGGTATGTTACCTACTATTAATGTATGATATCCTAAGCTAAGGTAATAACCTAATAAGATACGGTAAATTACCTACTATCAAACGTATGATAACCTAAGCAAAGGTAATAACCCAAAAGTTACGGTATGTTACCTACTATCAAACGTATGATAGCCTAAGCAAACGTAATAACCCAAAAAGATATGGTATATTACCTACTATCAAACGTATAATAGCCTAAGCAAAGGTAATAACCCAAAAGATACGGTATACTACCTACTATCAGACGTATGATTGCCTAAGCAAAGGTAATAACCCAAAAGATACGGTATGTTACCTACTATCAAACGTATGATAGCCTAAGCAAAGGTAATAACCCAAAACACATGGTATACTACCTACTATCAAACGTATGATAACCTAAGCAAAGGTAATAACCCCAAAGATACGGTATGTTACCTACTATCAAACGTATGATAGCCTAATCAAAGGTAATAACCCAAAAAGATACGGTATATTACCTCCTATCAAACGTATAATAGCCTAAGCAAAGGTAATAACCCAAAAGATACGGTATATTACCTACTATCAGACGTATGATTGCCTAAGCAAAGGTAATAACCCAATAAGATACGGTATGTTACCTACTATCAAACGTATGATAGCCTAAGCAAAGGTAATAACCCAATAAGATACGGTATGTTACCTACTATTAATGTATGATATCCTAAGCTAAGGTAATAACCTAATAAGATACGGTAAATTACCTACTATCAAACGTATGATAACCTAAGCAAAGGTAATAACCCAAAAGTTACGGTATGTTACCTACTATCAAACGTATGATAGCCTAAGCAAACGTAATAACCCAAAAAGATATGGTATATTACCTACTATCAAACGTATAATAGCCTAAGCAAAGGTAATAACCCAAAAGATACGGTATACTACCTTCTATCAGACGTATGATTGCCTAAGCAAAGGTAATAACCCAAAAGATACGGTATGTTACCTACTATTAAACGTATGATAGCCTAAGCAAAGGTAATAACCCAATAAGATACGGTATATTACCTACTATCAAAGTATGATAGCCTAAGCAAAGGTAATAACCCAAAACATATGGTATACTACCTACTATCAAACGTATGATAACCTAAGCAAAGGTAATAAACCCAAAGATACGGTATGTTACCTACTATCAAACGTATGATAGCCTAAGCAAAGGTAATAGCCCAAAAAGATACGGTATATTACCTCCTATCAAACGTATAATAGCCTAAGCAAAGGTAATAACCCAAAAGATAAGGTATATTACCTACTATCAGACGTATGATTGTCTAAGCAAAGGTAATAACCCAAAAGATACGGTATGTTACCTACTATCAAACATATGATAGACTAAGCAAAGGTAATAACCCAAAACATTCGGTATACTACCTACTATCAAATGTATGATAGCCTAAGCTAAGGTAATAACCTAATAAGATACGGTAAATTACCTACTATCAAACGTATGATAGCCTAAGCAAAGGTAATAACCCAAAAGTTACGGTATGTTACCTACTTTCAAACGTATGATAGCCTAAGCAAACGTAATAACCCAAAAAGATATGGTATATTACCTACTATCAAACGTATAATAGCCTAAGCAAAGGTAATAACCCAAAAGATACGGTATATTACCTACTATCAGACGTATGATTGCCTAAGCAAAGGTAATAATCCAAAAGATACGGTATGTTACCTACTATTAAACGTATGATAGCCTAAGCAAAGGTAATAACCCAATAAGATACGGTATATTACCTACTATCAAACGTATGATAGCCTAAGCAAAGGTAATAACCCCAAACATACGATATAATACCTACTATCAAACGTATGATAACCTAAACAAAGGTAATAACCCCAAAGATACGGTATGTTACCTACTATCAAACGTATGATAGCCTAAGCAAAGATAATAACCCAAAAAGATACGGTATATTACCTCCTATCAAACGTATGATAGCCTAAGCAAAGGTAATAACCCAAAAGATACGGTATGTTACCTACTATCAAACGTATGATAGCCTAAGCAAAGGTAATAACCCAATAAGATACGGTATGCTACCTACTATCAAACGTATGATAGCGTAAGCAAAGGTAATAACCCAATAAGATACGGTATGTTACCTACTATAAAACATATGATAGCCTAAGCAAAGGTAATAACCCAATAAGATACGGTATATTACCTACTATCAAACGTATGGTAGCCTAAGCAAAGGTTATAACCCAAAAGATACGGTATGTTACCTAGTATCAAACGTATGATAGCCTAATCAAAGGTAATAACCTAATAAGATACGGTATATTAGCTACTATCAAACGTATGATAGCCTAAGAAAAGGTAATAACCCCAAAGATACGGTATGTTACCTACTATCAAACGTATGATAGCCTAAGCAAAGGTAATAACCCAAAAAGATACGGTATATTACCTCCTATCAAACGTATGATAGCCTAAGCTAAGGTAATAACCTAATAAGATACGGTAAATTACCTACTATCAAACGTATGATAGCCTAAGCAAAGGTAATAACCCAAAGGTTACGGTAGGTTACCTACTATCAAACGTATGATAGCCTAAGCAAACGTAATAACCCAAAAAGATATGGTATATTACCTACTATCAAACGTATAATAGCCTAAGCAAAGGTAATAACCCAAAAGATAAGGTATATTACCTACTATCAGACGTATGATAGCCTAAGCAAAGGTAATAACCCAAAAGATACGGTATGTTACCTACTATTAAACGTATGATAGCCTAAGCAAAGGTAATAACCCAATAAGATACAGTATATTACCTACTATCAAAGTATGATAGCCTAAGCAAAGGTAATAACCCAAAACATACGGTATACTACCTACTATAAAACGTATGATAACCTAAGCAAAGGTAATAACCCCAAAGATACGGTATGTTACCTACTATCAAACGTTTAATAGCCTAAGCAAAGGTAATAACCCAAAAAGATACGGTATATTACCTCCTATCAAACGTATAATAGCCTAAGCAAAGGTAATAACCCAAAAGATACGGTAGATTACCTACTATCAGACGTATGAGTGTCTAAGCAAAGGTAATAATCCAAAAGATACAGTATGTTACCTACTATCAAATGCATGATAGCCTAAGCAAAGGTAATAACCCAATAAGATACGATATATTACCTACTATCAAACGTATGATAGCCTAAGCAAAGGTAATAACCCAAAACATACGGTATACTACCTACTATCAAATGTATGATAGCCTAAGCTAAGGTAATAACCTAATAAGATACGGTAAATTACCTACTATCAAATGTATGATAGCCTAAGCAAAGGTAATAACCCAAAAGTTACGGTATGCTACCTACTTTCAAACGTATGATAGCCTAAGCAAACGTAATAACCCAAAAAGATATGGTATATTACCTACTATCAAACGTATAATAGCCTAAGCAAAAGTAATAACCCAAAAGATACGGTATATTACCTACTATCAGACGTATGATTCCCTAAGCAAAGGTAATAACCCAAAAGATACGGTATGTTACCTACTATTAAACGTATGATAGCCTAAGCAAAGGTAATAACCCAATAAGATACGGTATATTACCTACTATCAAACGTATGATAGCCTAAGCAAAGGTAATAACCCAATAAGATACGGTATGTTACCTACTATCAAACGTATGATAGCGTAAGCAAAGGTAATAACCCAATAAGATACGGTATGTTACCTACTATAAAACGTATGATAGCCTAAGCAAAGCTAATAACCCAATAAGATACGGTATATTACCTACTATCAAACGTATGATAGCCTAAGCAAAGGTAATAACCCAAAAGATACGGTATGTTACCTAGTATCAAACGTATGATAGCTAATCAAAGGTAATAACCTAATAAGATACGGTATATTAGCTACTATCAAACGTATGATAGCGTAAGCAAAGGTAATAACCCAATAAGATACGTTATGTTACCTACTATAAAACGTATGATAGCCTAAGCAAAGGTAATAACCCAATAAGATACGGTATATTACCTACTATCAAAGTATGATAGCCTAAGCAAAGGTAATAACCCAAAACATATGGTATACTACCTACTATCAAACGTATGATAACCTAAGCAAAGGTAATAAACCCAAAGATACGGTATGTTACCTACTATCAAACGTATGATAGCCTAAGCAAAGGTAATAGCCCAAAAAGATACGGTATATTACCTCCTATCAAACGTATAATAGCCTAAGCAAAGGTAATAACCCAAAAGATAAGGTATATTACCTACTATCAGACGTATGATTGTCTAAGCAAAGGTAATAACCCAAAAGATACGGTATGTTACCTACTATCAAACATATGATAGACTAAGCAAAGGTAATAACCCAAAACATTCGGTATACTACCTACTATCAAATGTATGATAGCCTAAGCTAAGGTAATAACCTAATAAGATACGGTAAATTACCTACTATCAAACGTATGATAGCCTAAGCAAAGGTAATAACCCAAAAGTTACGGTATGTTACCTACTTTCAAACGTATGATAGCCTAAGCAAACGTAATAACCCAAAAAGATATGGTATATTACCTACTATCAAACGTATAATAGCCTAAGCAAAGGTAATAACCCAAAAGATACGGTATATTACCTACTATCAGACGTATGATTGCCTAAGCAAAGGTAATAATCCAAAAGATACGGTATGTTACCTACTATTAAACGTATGATAGCCTAAGCAAAGGTAATAACCCAATAAGATACGGTATATTACCTACTATCAAACGTATGATAGCCTAAGCAAAGGTAATAACCCCAAACATACGATATAATACCTACTATCAAACGTATGATAACCTAAACAAAGGTAATAACCCCAAAGATACGGTATGTTACCTACTATCAAACGTATGATAGCCTAAGCAAAGATAATAACCCAAAAAGATACGGTATATTACCTCCTATCAAACGTATGATAGCCTAAGCAAAGGTAATAACCCAAAAGATACGGTATGTTACCTACTATCAAACGTATGATAGCCTAAGCAAAGGTAATAACCCAATAAGATACGGTATGCTACCTACTATCAAACGTATGATAGCGTAAGCAAAGGTAATAACCCAATAAGATACGGTATGTTACCTACTATAAAACATATGATAGCCTAAGCAAAGGTAATAACCCAATAAGATACGGTATATTACATACTATCAAACGTATGGTAGCCTAAGCAAAGGTTATAACCCAAAAGATACGGTATGTTACCTAGTATCAAACGTATGATAGCCTAATCAAAGGTAATAACCTAATAAGATACGGTATATTAGCTACTATCAAACGTATGATAGCCTAAGAAAAGGTAATAACCCCAAAGATACGGTATGTTACCTACTATCAAACGTATGATAGCCTAAGCAAAGGTAATAACCCAAAAAGATACGGTATATTACCTCCTATCAAACGTATGATAGCCTAAGCTAAGGTAATAACCTAATAAGATACGGTAAATTACCTACTATCAAACGTATGATAGCCTAAGCAAAGGTAATAACCCAAAGGTTACGGTATGCTACCTACTTTCAAACGTATGATAGCCTAAGCAAACGTAATAACCCAAAAAGATATGGTATATTACCTACTATCAAACGTATAATAGCCTAAGCAAAAGTAATAACCCAAAAGATACGGTATATTACCTACTATCAGACGTATGATTCCCAAAGCAAAGGTAATAACCCAAAAGATACGGTATGTTACCTACTATTAAACGTATGATAGCCTAAGCAAAGGTAATAACCCAATAAGATACGGTATATTACCTACTATCAAACGTATGATAGCCTAAGCAAAGGTAATAACCCAATAAGATACGGTATGTTACCTACTATCAAACGTATGATAGCGTAAGCAAAGGTAATAACCCAATAAGATACGGTATGTTACCTACTATAAAACGTATGATAGCCTAAGCAAAGCTAATAACCCAATAAGATACGGTATATTACCTACTATCAAACGTATGATAGCCTAAGCAAAGGTAATAACCCAAAAGATACGGTATGTTACCTAGTATCAAACGTATGATAGCTAATCAAAGGTAATAACCTAATAAGATACGGTATATTAGCTACTATCAAACGTATGATAGCGTAAGCAAAGGTAATAACCCAATAAGATACGTTATGTTACCTACTATAAAACGTATGATAGCCTAAGCAAAGGTAATAACCCAATAAGATACGGTATATTACCTACTATCAAAGTATGATAGCCTAAGCAAACGTAATAACCCAAAACATATGGTATACTACCTACTATCAAACGTATGATAACCTAAGCAAAGGTAATAAACCCAAAGATACGGTATGTTACCTACTATCAAACGTATGATAGCCTAAGCAAAGGTAATAGCCCAAAAAGATACGGTATATTACCTCCTATCAAACGTATAATAGCCTAAGCAAAGGTAATAACCCAAAAGATAAGGTATATTACCTACTATCAGACGTATGATTGTCTAAGCAAAGGTAATAACCCAAAAGATACGGTATGTTACCTACTATCAAACATATGATAGACTAAGCAAAGGTAATAACCCAAAACATTCGGTATACTACCTACTATCAAATGTATGATAGCCTAAGCTAAGGTAATAACCTAATAAGATACGGTAAATTACCTACTATCAAACGTATGATAGCCTAAGCAAAGGTAATAACCCAAAAGTTACGGTATGTTACCTACTTTCAAACGTATGATAGCCTAAGCAAACGTAATAACCCAAAAAGATATGGTATATTACCTACTATCAAACGTATAATAGCCTAAGCAAAGGTAATAACCCAAAAGATACGGTATATTACCTACTATCAGACGTATGATTGCCTAAGCAAAGGTAATAATCCAAAAGATACGGTATGTTACCTACTATTAAACGTATGATAGCCTAAGCAAAGGTAATAACCCAATAAGATACGGTATATTACCTACTATCAAACGTATGATAGCCTAAGCAAAGGTAATAACCCCAAACATACGATATAATACCTACTATCAAACGTATGATAACCTAAACAAAGGTAATAACCCCAAAGATACGGTATGTTACCTACTATCAAACGTATGATAGCCTAAGCAAAGATAATAACCCAAAAAGATACGGTATATTACCTCCTATCAAACGTATGATAGCCTAAGCAAAGGTAATAACCCAAAAGATACGGTATGTTACCTACTATCAAACGTATGATAGCCTAAGCAAAGGTAATAACCCAATAAGATACGGTATGCTACCTACTATCAAACGTATGATAGCGTAAGCAAAGGTAATAACCCAATAAGATACGGTATGTTACCTACTATAAAACATATGATAGCCTAAGCAAAGGTAATAACCCAATAAGATACGGTATATTACCTACTATCAAACGTATGGTAGCCTAAGCAAAGGTTATAACCCAAAAGATACGGTATGTTACCTAGTATCAAACGTATGATAGCCTAATCAAAGGTAATAACCTAATAAGATACGGTATATTAGCTACTATCAAACGTATGATAGCCTAAGAAAAGGTAATAACCCCAAAGATACGGTATGTTACCTACTATCAAACGTATGATAGCCTAAGCAAAGGTAATAACCCAAAAAGATACGGTATATTACCTCCTATCAAACGTATGATAGCCTAAGCTAAGGTAATAACCTAATAAGATACGGTAAATTACCTACTATCAAACGTATGATAGCCTAAGCAAAGGTAATAACCCAAAGGTTACGGTAGGTTACCTACTATCAAACGTATGATAGCCTAAGCAAACGTAATAACCCAAAAAGATATGGTATATTACCTACTATCAAACGTATAATAGCCTAAGCAAAGGTAATAACCCAAAAGATAAGGTATATTACCTACTATCATACGTATGATTGCCTAAGCAAAGGTAATAACCCAAAAGATACGGTATGTTACCTACTATTAAACGTATGATAGCCTAAGCAAAGGTAATAACCCAATAAGATACAGTATATTACCTACTATCAAAGTATGATAGCCTAAGCAAAGGTAATAACCCAAAACATACGGTATACTACCTACTATAAAACGTATGATAACCTAAGCAAAGGTAATAACCCCAAAGATACGGTATGTTACCTACTATCAAACGTTTAATAGCCTAAGCAAAGGTAATAACCCAAAAAGATACGGTATATTACCTCCTATCAAACGTATAATAGCCTAAGCAAAGGTAATAACCCAAAAGATACGGTAGATTACCTACTATTAGACGTATGAGTGTCTAAGCAAAGGTAATAATCCAAAAGATACAGTATGTTACCTACTATCAAATGCATGATAGCCTAAGCAAAGGTAATAACCCAATAAGATACGGTATATTACCTACTATCAAACGTATGATAGCCTAAGCAAAGGTAATATCCCAAAACATACGGTATACTACCTACTATCAAATGTATGATAGCCTAAGCTAAGGTAATAACCTAATAAGATACGGTAAATTACCTACTATCAAATGTATGATAGCCTAAGCAAAGGTAATAACCCAAAAGTTACGGTATGCTACCTACTTTCAAACGTATGATAGCCTAAGCAAACGTAATAACCCAAAAAGATATGGTATATTACCTACTATCAAACGTATAATAGCCTAAGCAAAAGTAATAACCCAAAAGATACGGTATATTACCTACTATCAGACGTATGATTCCCTAAGCAAAGGTAATAACCCAAAAGATACGGTATGTTACCTACTATTAAACGTATGATAGCCTAAGCAAAGGTAATAACCCAATAAGATACGGTATATTACCTACTATCAAACGTATGATAGCCTAAGCAAAGGTAATAACCCAATAAGATACGGTATGTTACCTACTATCAAACGTATGATAGCGTAAGCAAAGGTAATAACCCAATAAGATACGGTATGTTACCTACTATAAAACGTATGATAGCCTAAGCAAAGCTAATAACCCAATAAGATACGGTATATTACCTACTATCAAACGTATGATAGCCTAAGCAAAGGTAATAACCCAAAAGATACGGTATGTTACCTAGTATCAAACGTATGATAGCTAATCAAAGGTAATAACCTAATAAGATACGGTATATTAGCTACTATCAAACGTATGATAGCGTAAGCAAAGGTAATAACCCAATAAGATACGTTATGTTACCTACTATAAAACGTATGATAGCCTAAGCAAAGGTAATAACCCAATAAGATATGGTATATTACCTACTATCAAACGTATGGTAGCCTAAGCAAAGGTTATAACCCAAAAGATACGGTATGTTACCTAGTATCAAACGTATGATAGCCTAATCAAAGGTAATAACCTAATAAGATACGGTATATTAGCTACTATCAAACATATGATAGCCTAAACAAAGGTAATAATCCCAAAGATACGGTATGTTACCTACTATCAAACGTATGATAGCCTAAGCAAAGGTAATAACCCAAAAAGATACGGTATATTACCTCCTATCAAACGTATGATAGCCTAAGCTAAGGTAATAACCTAATAAGATACGGTAAAATACCTACTATCAAACGTATGATAGCCTAAGCAAAGGTAATAACCCAAAAGTTACGGTAGGTTACCTACTATCAAACGTATGAGAGCCTAAGCAAACGTAATAACCCAAAAAGATAAGGTATATTACCTACTATTAAACGTATGATAGCCTAAGCAAAGGTAATAACCCAATAAGATACGTTATGTTACCTACTATCAAACGTATGATAGCGTAAGCAAAGGTAATAACCTAATAAGATACAGTATGTTACCTACTATAAAACGTATGATAGCCTAAGCAAAGATAATAACCCAATAAGATACGGTATATTACCTACTATCAAACGTATGATAGCCTAAGCAAAGTTAATAACCCAAAAGATACGGTATGTTACCTAGTATCAAACGTATGATAGCTAATCAAAGGTAATAACCTAATAAGATACGGTATATTAGCTACTATCAAACGTATGATAGCGTAAGCAAAGGTAATAACCCAATAAGATACGTTATGTTGCCTACTATAAAACGTATGATAGCCTAAGCAAAGGTAATAACCCAATAAGATACGGTATATTACCTACTATCAAACGTATGGTAGCCTAAGCAAAGGTAATAACCCAAAAGATACGGTATGTTACCTAGTATCAAACGTATGATAGCCTAATCAAAGGTAATAACATAATAAGATACGGTATATTAGCTACTATCAAACGTATGATAGCCTAAGCAAAGGTAATAACCCCAAAGATACGGTATGTTACCTACTATCAAACATATGATAGCCTAAGCAAAGGTAATAACCCAAAAAGATACGGTATATTACCTCCTATCAAACGTATGATAGCCTAAGCTAAGGTAATAACCTAATAAGATACGGTAAATTACCTACTATCAAACGTATGATAGCCTAAGCAAAGGTAATAACCCAAAAGTTACGGTAGGTTACCTACTATCAAACGTATGATAGCCTAAGCAAACGTAATAACCCAAAAAGATATGGTATATTCCCTACTTTCAAACGTATAATAGCCTAAGCAAAGGTAATAACCCAAAAGATACGGTATATTACCTACTATCAGACGTATGATTGCCTAAGCAAAAGTAATAACCCAAAAGATACGGTATGTTACCTACTATTAAACGTATGATAGCCTAAGCAAAGAAAATAACCCAACAAGATACGGTATATTACCTACTATCAAACGTATGATAGCCTAAGCAAAGGTAATAACCCAAAACATACGGTATACTACCTACTATCAAACGTATGATAACCTAAGCAAAGGTAATAACCCCAAAGATACGGTATGTTACCTACTATCAAACGTATGATAGCCTAAGCAAAGTTAATAACCCAAAAAGATACGGTATATTACCTCCTATCAAACGTATGATAGCCTATGCAAAGGTAATAACCCAAAAGATACGGTATGTTACCTACTATCAAACGTATGATAGCCTAAGCAAAGGTAATAACCCAATAAGATACGGTATGTTACCTACTATCAAACGTATGATAGCGTAAGCAAAGGTAATAACCCAATAAGATACGGTATGTTACCTACTATAATACGTATGATAGCCTAAGCAAAGGTAATAACCCAATAAGATACGGTATATTACCTACTATCAAACGTATGATAGCCTAAGCAAAGGTAATAACCCAAAAGACACGGTATGTTACCTAGTATCAAACGTATGATAGCTAATCAAAGGTAATAACCTAATAAGATACGGTATATTAGCTACTATCAAACGTATGATAGCGTAAGCAAAGGTAATAACCCAATAAGATACGTTATGTTACCTACTATAAAACGTATGATAGCCTAAGCAAAGGTAATAACCTAATAAGATACGGTATATTAGCTACTATCAAAGTATGATAGCCTAAGCAAAGGTAATAACCCAATAAGATACGTTATGTTACCTACTATAAAACGTATGATAGCCTAAGCAAAGGTAATAACCCAATAAGATACGGTATATTACCTACTATCAAACGTATGGTAGCCTAAGCAAAGGTTATAACCCAAAAGATACGGTATGTTACCTAGTATCAAACGTATGATAGCCTAATCAAAGGTAATAACCTTATAAGATACGGTATATTAGCTACTATCAAACATATGATAGCCTAAACAAAGGTAATAACCCCAAAGATACGGTATGTTACCTACTATCAAACGTATGATAGCCTAAGCAAAGGTAATAACCCAAAAAGATACGGTATATTACCTCCTATCAAACGTATGATAGCCTAAGCTAAGGTAATAACCTAATAAGATACGGTAAATTACCTACTATCAAACGTATAATAGCCTAAGCAAAGGTAATAACCCAAAAGTTACGGTAGGTTACCTACTATCAAACGTATGATAGCCTAAGCAAACGTAATAACCCAAAAAGATATGGTATATTACCTACTATCAAATGTATAATAGCCTAAGCAAAGGTGATAACCCAAAAGATACGGTATATTACCTACTATCAGACGTATGATTGCCTAAGCAAAGGTAATAACCCAAAAGATACGGTATGTTACCTACTATTAAACGTATGATAGCCTAAGCAAAGGTAATAACCCAATAAGATACAGTATATTACCTACTATCAAAGTATGATAGCCTAAGAAAAGGTAATAACCCAAAACATACGGTATACTACCTACTATAAAACGTATGATAACCTAAGCAAAGGTAATAACCCCAAAGATACGGTATGTTACCTACTATCAAACGTTTGATAGCCTAAGCAAAGGTAATATCCCAAAAAGATACGGTATATTACCTCCTATCAAACGTATAATAGCCTAAGCAAAGGTAATAACCCAAAAGATACGGTAGATTACCTACTATCAGACGTATGATTGTCTAAGCAAAGGTAATAATCCAAAAGATACAGTATGTTACCTACTATCAAATGCATGATAGCCTAAGCAAAGGTAATAACCCAATAAGATACGGTATATTACCTACTATCAAACGTATGATAGCCTAAGCAAAGGTAATAACCCAAAACATACGGTATACTACCTACTATCAAATGTATGATAGCCTAAGCTAAGGTAATAACCTAATAAGATACGGTAAATTACCTATTATCAAACGTATGATAGCCTAAGCAAAGGTAATAACCCAAAAGTTACGGTATGTTACCTACTTTCAAACGTATGATAGCCTAAGCAAAGGTAATAACCCAAAAAGATATGGTATATTACCTACTATCAAACGTATAATAGCCTAAGCAAAAGTAATAACCCAAAAGATACGGTATATTACCTACTATCAGACGTATGATTGCCTAAGCAAAGGTAATAACCCAAAAGATACTGTATGTTACCTACTATTAAACGTATGATAGCCTAAGCAAAGGTAATAACCCAATAAGATACGGTATATTACCTACTATCAAACGTATGATAGCCTAAGCAAAGGTAATAACCCAATAAGATACGTTATGTTACCTACTATCAAACGTATGATAGCGTAAGCAAAGGTAATAACCCGATAAGATACGGTATGTTACCTACTATAAAACGTATGATAGCCTAAGCAAAGATAATAACCCAATAAGATACGGTATATTACCTACTATCAAACGTATGATAGCCTAAGCAAAGGTAATAACCCAAAAGATACGGTATGTTACCTAGTATCAAACGTATGATAGCTAATCAAAGGTAATAACCTAATAAGATACGGTATATTAGCTACTATCAAACGTATGATAGCGTAAGCAAAGGTAATAACCCAATAAGATACGGTATGTTGCCTACTATAAAACGTATGATAACCTAAGCAAAGGTAATAACCCAATAAGATACGGTATATTACCTACTATCAAACGTATGGTAGCCTAAGCAAAGGTAATAACCCAAAAGATACGGTATGTTACCTAGTATCAAACGTATGATAGCCTAATCAAAGGTAATAACATAATAAGACACGGTATATTAGCTACTATCAAACGTATGATAGCCTAAGCAAAGGTAATAACCCCAAAGATACGGTATGTTACCTACTATCAAACATATGATAGCCTAAGCAAAGGTAATAACCCAAAAAGATACGGTATATTACCTCCTATCAAACGTATGATAGCCTAAGCTAAGGTAATAACCTAATAAGATACGGTAAATTACCTACTATCAAACGTATGATAGCCTAAGCAAAGGTAATAAACAAAAAGTTACGGTAGGTTACCTACTATCAAACGTATGATAGCCTAAGCAAACGTAATAACCCAAAAAGATATGGTATATTCCCTACTTTCAAACGTATAATAGCCTAAGCAAAGGTAATAACCCAAAAGATACGGTATATTACCTACTATCAGACGTATGATTGCCTAAGCAAAAGTAATAACCCAAAAGATACGGTATGTTACCTACTATTAAACGTATGATAGCCTAAGCAAAGGTAATAACCCAACAAGATACGGTATATTACCTACTATCAAACGTATGATAGCCTAAGAAAAGGTAATAACCCAAAACATACGGTATACTACCTACTATCAAACGTATGATAACCTAAGCAAAGGTAATAACCCCAAAGATACGGTATGTTACCTACTATCAAACGTATGATAGCCTAAGCAAAGTTAATAACCCAAAAAGATACGGTATATTACCTCCTATCAAACGTATGATAGCCTATGCAAAGGTAATAACCCAAAAGATACGGTATGTTACCTACTATCAAACGTATGATAGCCTAAGCAAAGGTAATAACCCAATAAGATACGGTATGTTACCTACTATAATACGTATGATAGCCTAAGCAAAGGTAATAACCCAATAAGATACGGTATATTACCTACTATCAAACGTATGATAGGCTAAGAAAAGGTAATAACCTAATAAGATACGGTAAATTACCTATTATCAAACGTATGATAGCCTAAGCAAAGGTAATAACCCAAAAGTTACGGTATGTTACCTACTTTCAAACGTATGATAGTCTAAGCAAACGTAATAACCCAAAAAGATATGGTATGTTACCTACTATCAAACGTATAATAGCCTAAGCAAAAGTAATAACCCAAAAGATATGGTATATTACCTACTATCAGACGTATGATTGCCTAAGCAAAGGTAATAACCCAAAAGATACTGTATGTTACCTACTATTAAACGTATGATAGCCTAAGCAAAGGTAATAACCCAATAAGATACGGTATATTACCTACTATCAAACGTATGATAGCCTAAGCAAAGGTAATAACCCAATAAGATACGTTATGTTACCTACTATCAAACATATGATAGCGTAAGCAAAGGTAATAACCCAATAAGATACGGTATGTTACCTACTATAAAACGTATGATAGCCTAAGCAAAGATAATAACCCAATAAGATACGGTATATTACCTACTATCAAACGTATGATAGCCTAAGCAAAGGTAATAACCCAAAAGATACGATATGTTACCTAGTATCAAACGTATGATAGCTAATCAAAGGTAATAACCTAATAAGATACGGTATATTAGCTTCTATCAAACGTATGATAGCGTAAGCAAAGGTAATAACCCAATAAGATACGGTATGTTGCCTACTATAAAACGTATGATAGCCTAAGCAAAGGTAATAACCCAATAAGATACGGTATATTACCTACTATCAAACGTATGGTAGCCTAAGCAAAGGTAATAACCCAAAAGATACGGTATGTTACCTAGTATCAAACGTATGATAGCCTAATCAAAGGTAATAACCTAATAAGATACGGTATATTAGCTACTATCAAACGTATGATAGCCTAAGCAAAGGTAATAACCCCAAAGATACGGTATGTTACCTACTATCAAACATATGATAGCCTAATCAAAGGTAATAACCCAAAAAGATACGGTATATTACCTCCTATCAAACGTATGATAGCCTAAGCTAAGGTAATAACCTAATAAGATACGGTAAATTACCTACTATCAAACGTATGATAGCCTAAGCAAAGGTAATAACCCAAAAGTTACGGTAGGTTACCTACTATCAAACGTATGATAGCCTAAGCAAACGTAATAACCCAAAAAGATATGGTATATTCCCTAATTTCAAATGTATAATAGCCTAAGCAAAGGTAATAACCCAAAAGATACGGTATATTACCTACTATCAGACGTATGATTGCCTAAGCAAAGGTAATAACCCAAAAGATACGGTATGTTACCTACTATTAAACGTATGATAGCCTAAGAAAAGGTAATAACCCAACAAGATACGGTATATTACCTACTATCAAACGTATGATAGCCTAAGCAAAGGTAATAACCCAAAACATACGGTATACTACCTACTATCAAACGTATGATAACCTAAGCAAAGGTAATAACCCCAAAGATACGGTATGTAACCTACTATCAAACGTATGATAGCCTAAGAAAAGTTAATAACCCAAAAAGATACGGTTTATTACCTCCTATCAAACGTATGATAGCCTATGCAAAGGTAATAACCCAAAAGATACGGTATGTTACCTACTATCAAACGTATGATAGCCTAAGCAAAGGTAATAACCCAATAAGATACGGTATGTTACCTACTATCAAACGTATGGTAGCCTAAGCAAAGGTTATAACCCAAAAGATATGGTATGTTACCTAGTATCAAATGTATGATAGCCTAATCAAAGGTAATAACCTAATAAGATACGGTATATTAGCTACTATCAAACGTATGATAGCCTAAACAAAGGTAATAACCCCAAAGATACGGTATGTTACCTACTATCAAACGTATGATAGCCTAAGCAAAGGTAATAACCCAAAAAGATACGGTATATTACCTCCTATCAAACGTATGATAGCCTAAGCTAAGGTAATAACCTAATAAGATACGGTAAATTACCTACTATCAAACGTATGATAGCCTAAGCAAAGGTAATAACCCAAAAGTTACGGAAGGTTACCTACTATCAAACGTATGATAGCCTAAGCAAACGTAATAACCCAAAAAGTTATGGTATATTACCTACTATCAATGTATAATAGCCTAAGCAAAGGTGATAACCCAAAAGATACGGTATATTACCCATTATCAGACGTATGATTGCCTAAGCAAAGGTAATAACCCAAAAGACACGGTATGTTACCTACTATTAAACGTATGATAGCCTAAGCAAAGGTAATAACCCAATAAGATACAGTATATTACCTACTATCAAAGTATGATAGCCTAAGAAAAGGTAATAACCCAAAACATACGGTATACTACCTACTATAAAACGTATGATAACCTAAGCAAAGGTAATAACCCCAAAGATACGGTATGTTACCTACTATCAAATGTTTGATAGCCTAAGCAAAGGTAATATCCCAAAAAGATACGGTATATTACCTCCTATCAAACGTATAATAGCCTAAGCAAAGGTAATAACCCAAAAGATACGGTAGATTACCTACTATCAGACGTATGATTGTCTAAGCAAAGGTAATAATCCAAAAGATACAGTATGTTACCTACTATCAAATGCATGATAGCCTAAGCAAAGGTAATAACCCAATAAGATACGGTATATTACCTACTATCAAACGTATGATAGCCTAAGCAAAGGTAATAACCCAAAACATACGGTATACTACCTACTATCAAATGTATGATAGCCTAAGCTAAGGTAATAACCTAATAAGATACGGTAAATTACCTATTATCAAACGTATGATAGCCTAAGCAAAGGTAATAACCCAAAAGTTACGGTATGTTACCTACTTTCAAACGTATGATAGCCTAAGCAAACGTAATAACCCAAACAGATATGGTATATTACCTACTATCAAACGTATAATAGCCTAAGCAAAAGTAATAACCCAAAAGATATGGTATATTACCTACTATCAGACGTATGATTGCCTAAGCAAAGGTAATAACCCAAAAGATACTGTATGTTACCTACTATTAAACGTATGATAGCCTAAGCAAAGGTAATAACCCAATAAGATACGGTATATTACCTACTATCAAACGTATGATAGCCTAAGCAAAGGTAATAACCCAATAAGATACGTTATGTTACCTACTATCAAACATATGATAGCGTAAGCAAAGGTAATAACCCAATAAGATACGGTATGTTACCTACTATAAAACGTATGATAGCCTAAGCAAAGATAATAACCCAATAAGATACGGTATATTACCTACTATCAAACGTATGATAGCCTAAGCAAAGGTAATAACCCAAAAGATACGGTATGTTACCTAGTATCAAACGTATGATAGCTAATCAAAGGTAATAACCTAATAAGATACGGTATATTAGCTACTATCAAACGTATGATAGCGTAAGCAAAGGTAATAACCCAATAAGATACGGTATGTTGCCTACTATAAAACGTATGATAGCCTAAGCAAAGGTAATAACCCAATAAGATACGGTATATTACCTACTATCAAACGTATGGTAGCCTAAGCAAAGGTAATAACCCAAAAGATACGGTATGTTACCTAGTATCAAACGTATGATAGCCTAATCAAAGGTAATAACCCAATAAGATACGGTATGTTACCTACTATCAAACGTATGGTAGCTTAAGCAAAGGTTATAACCCAAAAGATATGGTATGTTACCTAGTATCAAATGTATGATAGCCTAATCAAAGGTAATAACCTAATAAGATACGGTATATTAGCTACTATCAAACGTATGATAGCCTAAACAAAGGTAATAACCCCAAAGATACGATATGTTACCTACTATCAAACGTATGATAGCCTAAGCAAAGGTAATAACCCAAAAAGATACGGTATATTACCTCCTATCAAACGTATGATAGCCTAAGCTAAGGTAATAACCTAATAAGATACGGTAAATTACCTACTATCAAACGTATGATAGCCTAAGCAAAGGTAATAACCCAAAAGTTACGGAAGGTTACCTACTATCAAACGTATGATAGCCTAAGCAAACGTAATAACCCAAAAAGTTATGGTATATTACCTACTATCAATGTATAATAGCCTAAGCAAAGGTGATAACCCAAAAGATACGGTATATTACCCATTATCAGACGTATGATTGCCTAAGCAAAGGTAATAACCCAAAAGATACGGTATGTTACCTACTATTAAACGTATGATAGCCTAAGCAAAGGTAATAACCCAATAAGATACAGTATATTACCTACTATCAAAGTATGATAGCCTAAGAAAAGGTAATAACCCAAAACATACGGTATACTACCTACTATAAAACGTATGATAACCTAAGCAAAGGTAATAACCCCAAAGATACGGTATGTTACCTACTATCAAATGTTTGATAGCCTAAGCAAAGGTAATATCCCAAAAAGATACGGTATATTACCTCCTATCAAACGTATAATAGCCTAAGCAAAGGTAATAACCCAAAAGATACGGTAGATTACCAACTATCAGACGTATGATTGTCTAAGCAAAGGTAATAATCCACAAGATACAGTATGTTACCTACTATCAAATGCATGATAGCCTAAGCAAAGGTAATAACCCAATAAGATACGGTATATTACCTACTATCAAACGTATGATAGCCTAAGCAAAGGTAATAACCCAAAACATACGGTATACTACCTACTATCAAATGTATGATAGCCTAAGCTAAGGTAATAACCTAATAAGATACGGTAAATTACCTATTATCAAACGTATGATAGCCTAAGCAAAGGTAATAACCCAAAAGTTACGGTATGTTACCTACTTTCAAACGTATGATAGCCTAAGCAAACGTAATAACCCAAAAAGATATGGTATATTACCTACTATCAAATGTATAATAGCCTAAGCAAAAGTAATAACCCAAAAGATATGGTATATTACCTACTATCAGACGTATGATTGCCTAAGCAAAGGTAATAACCCAAAAGATACTGTATGTTACCTACTATTAAACGTATGATAGCCTAAGCAAAGGTAATAACCCAATAAGATACGGTATATTACCTACTATCAAACGTATGATAGCCTAAGCAAAGGTAATAACCCATTAAGATACGTTATGTTACCTACTATCAAACATATGATAGCGTAAGCAAAGGTAATAACCCAATAAGATACGGTATGTTACCTACTATAAAACGTATGATAGCCTAAGCAAAGATAATAACCCAATAAGATACGGTATATTACCTACTATCAAACGTATGATAGCCTAAGCAAAGGTAATAACCCAAAAGATACGGTATGTTACCTAGTATCAAACGTATGATAGCTAATCAAAGGTAATAACCTAATAAGATACGGTATATTAGCTACTATCAAACGTATGATAGCGTAAGCAAAGGTAATAACCCAATAAGATACGGTATGTTGCCTACTATAAAACGTATGATAGCCTAAGCAAAGGTAATAACCCAATAAGATACGGTATATTACCTACTATCAAACGTATGGTAGCCTAAGCAAAGGTAATAACCCAAAAAGATATGGTATATTCCCTACTTTCAAACGTATAATAGCCTAAGCAAAGGTAATAACCCAAAAGATACGGTATATTACCTACTATCAGACGTATGATTGCCTAAGCAAAGGTAATAACCCAAAAGATACGGTATGTTACCTACTATTAAACGTATGATAGCCTAAGCAAAGGTAATAACCCAACAAGATACGGTATATTACCTACTATCAAACGTATGATAGCCTAAGCAAAGGTAATAACCCAAAACATACGGTATACTACCTACTATCGAACGTATGATAACCTAAGCAAAGGTAATAACCCCAAAGATACGGTATGTTACCTACTATCAAACGTATGATAGCCTAAGCAAAGTTAATAACCCAAAAAGATACGGTTTATTACCTCCTATCAAACGTATGATAGCCTATGCAAAGGTAATAACCTAAAAGATACGGTATGTTACCTACTATCAAACGTATGATAGCCTAAGCAAAGGTAATAACCCAATAAGATTCGGTATGTTACCTACTATCAAACGTATGATAGCCTAAGCAAAGGTAATAACCCAAAAGATACGGTATGTTACCTAGTATCAAACGTATGATAGCCTATTCAAAGGTAATAACCTAATAAGATACGGTATATTAGCTACTATCAAACGTATGATAGCCTAAGCAAAGGTAATAACCCCAAAGATACGGTATGTTACCTACTATCAAACGTATGATAGCCTAAGCAAAGGTAATAACCCAAAAAGATACGGTATATTACCTCCTATCAAACGCATGATAGCCTAAGCTAAGGTAATAACCTAATAAGATACGGTAAATTACCTACTATCAAACGTATGATAGCCTAAGCAAAGGTGATAACCCAAAAGTTACGGTATGTTACCTACTATCAAACGTATGATAGCCTAAGCAAACGTAATAACCCAAAAAGATATGGTATATTACCTAATATCAAACGTATAATAGCCTAAGCAAAGGTAATAACCCAAAAGATATGGTATATTACCTACTATCAGACGTATGATTGCCTAAGCAAAGGTAATAACCCAAAAGATACGGTATGTTACCTACTATTAAACGTATGATAGCCTAAGCAAAGGTAATAACCCAATAAGATACGGTATATTACCTACTATCAAAGTATGATAGCCTAAGCAAAGGTAATAACCCAAAACATATGGTATACTACCTACTATCAAACGTATGATAACCTAAGCAAAGGTAATAACCCCAAAGATACGGTATGTTACCTACTATCAAACGTATGATAGCCTAAGCAAAGGTAATAGCCCCAAAAGATACGGTATATTACCTCCTATCAAACGTATAATAGCCTAAGCAAAGGTAATAACCCAAAAAGATACAGTATGTTACCTACTATCAAATGCATGATAGCCTAGGCAAAGGTAATAACCCAAAAGATACGGTATATTACCTACTATCAGACGTATGATTGCCTAAGCAAAGGTAATAACCCAACACATACGGTATACTACCTACTGTCAAACGTATGATAGCCTAAGCTAAGGTAATAACCCAATAAGATACGGTAAATTACCTACTATCAAACGTATGATAGCCTAAGCAAAGGTAATAACCCAAAAGTTACGGTATGTTACCTACTTTCAAATGTATGATAGCCTAAGAAAACGTAATAACCCAAAAGATACGGTATATTACCTAGTATCAAACGTATGATAGCCTAAGCAAAGGTAATAACCCAAAAGATACGGTATATTACCTACTATCAGATGTATGATTGCCTAAGCAAAGGTAATAACCCAAAAGATACGGTATGTTACCTACTATTAAACGTATGATAGCCTAAGCAAAGGTAATAACCCAATAAGATACGGTATATTACCTACTATCAAACGTATAATAGCCTAAGCAAAGGTAATAACCCAAAACATACGGTATACTACCTAATATCAAACGTATGATAACCTAAGCAAAGGTTATAACCCCAAAGATACGGTATGTTACCTACTACCAAACGTATGATAGCCTAAGCAAAGGTAATAACCCAAAAAGATACGGTATATTACCTCCTATCAAACGTATGATAGCCTAAGCAAAGGTAATAACCCAAAAGATACGGTATGTTACCTACTATCAAACGTATGATAGCCTAAGCAAAGGTAATAACCCAATAAGATACGGTATGTTACCTACTATCAAACGTATGATAGTGTAAGCAAATGTAATAACCCAATAAGATACGGTATGGTACCTACTATCAAACGTATGATAGCCTAAGCAAAGGTAATAACCCAAAAGATACGGTATGTTACCTAGTATCAAACGTATGATAGCCTAATCAAAGGTAATAACCTAATAAGATACGGTATATTAGCTACTATCAAACGTATGATAGCCTAAGCAAAGGTAATAGCCCCAAAGATACGGTATGTTACCTACTATCAAACGTATGATAGCCTAAGCAAAGGTAATAACCCAAAAAGATAAGGTATATTACCTCCTATCAAACGTATGATAGCCTAAGCTAAGGTGATAACCTAATAAGATACGGTAAATTACCTACTATCAAACATATGATAGCCTAAGCAAAGGTAATAACCCAAAAGTTACGGTATGTTACCTACTATCAAACGTATGATAGCCTAAGCAAACGTAATAACCCAAAAAGATACGGTATACTACCTACTATCAAACGTATGACAGCCTAAGAAAAGGTAATAACCCAAAAGATACGGTATATTACCTACTATCAGACGTATGATTGTCTAAGCAAAGGTAATAACCCAATAAGATACGGTATGTTACCTACTATCAAACGTATGATAGCCTAAGCAAAGGGAATAACCCAATAAGATACGGTATGTTACCTACTATAAAACGTATGATAGCCTAAGCAAAGGTAATAACCCAAAACATACGGTATACTACCTACTATCAAACGTATGACAGCCTAAGCTAAGGTAATAACCTAATAAGATACGGTAAATTACCTACTAACAGACGTATGATTGCCTAAGCAACGGTAATAACCCAAATGATACAATATGTTACTTACTATTAAACGTATGATAGCCTAAGCAAAGGTAATAACCCAATAAGATACGGTATATTACCTACTATCAAACGTATGATAGCCTAAGCAAAGGTAATAACCGAAAACATACGGTATACTATCTACTATCAAACGTATGATAACCTAAGCAAAGGTAATAACCCCAAAGATACAGTATGTTACCTACTATCAAACGTATGATACCTTAAGCAAAGGTAATAACCCAAAAAGATACGGTATATTACCTCCTATCAAACGTATGATAGCCTAAGCAAAGGTAATAACCCAAAAGATACGATATGTTACCTACTATCAAACGTACGATAACCTAAGCAAAGGTAATAACACAATAAGATAAGGCATGTTACCTACTATCAAACGTATGATAGCCTAAGCAAAGGTAATAACCTAATAAGATACGGTATGTTGCCTACTATAAAACATATGATAGCCTAAGCAAAGGTAATAACCCAATAAGATACGGGATATTACCTACTATCAAACGTATGATAGCCTAAGCAAAGGTAATAACCCAAAAGATACGGTATGTTACCTAGTATCAAACGTATGATAGCCTAAGCAAAGGTAATAACCTAATAAGATAAGGTATATTAGCTATTATCAAATGTATGATAGCCTAAGCAAAGGTAATAACCCCAAAGATACGGTATGTTACCTACTATCAAACGCATGATAGGCTAAGCAAAGGTAAAAACCCAAAAAGATACGGTATATTACCTCCTATCAAACTTATGATAGCCTAAGCAAAGGTAATATCCCAAAAGATACGGTATGTTACCTACTATCAAACGTATGATAGCCTAAGCAAAGGTAATAACCCAATAAGATATGGTATGTTGCCTACTATAAAACATATGATAGCCTAAGCAAAGGTAATAACCCAATAAGATACGGGATATTACCTACTATCAAACGTATGATAGCCTAAGCAAAGGTAATAACCCAAAAGATACTGTATGTTACCTAGTATCAAAGGTATGATAGCCTAAGCAAAGGTAATAACCTAATAAGATACGGTATATTAGCTACTATCAAACGTATGATAGCCTAAGCAAAGGTAATAACCCCAAAGATACGGTATGTTACCTACTATCAAACGCATGATAGGCTAAGCAAAGGTAAAAACCCCAAAAGATACGGTATATTACCTCCTATCAAACGTATGATAGCCTAAGCAAAGGTAATATCCCAAAAGATACGGTATGTTACCTACTATCAAACGTATGATAGCCTAAGCAAAGGTAATAACCCAATAAGATGCATTATGTTACCTACTATCAAACATATGATAGCCTAATCAAAGGTAATAACCCAATAAGATACGGTATGTTACCTAATATAAAACGTATGATAGCCTAAGAAAAGGTAATAACCCAATAAGATACGGTATCTTACCTGCTATCAAACGTATGATAGCCTAAGCAAAGGTAATAACCCAAAAGATACGGTATGTTACCTAGTATCAAATGTATGATAGCCTAAGCAAAAGTAATAACCTAATAAGATACAGTATATTAGCTACTATCAAACGTATGAAAGCCTAAGCAAAGGTAATAACCCCAAAGATACGGTATGTTACCTACTATCAAACGTATGATAGCCTAAGCAAAGGTAATAACCCAATAAGATACGGTATGTTACCTACTATCAAACGTATGATAGCCCAAGCAAAGGTAATAACCCAATAAGATACGGTATGTTACCTACTATAAAACGTATCATATACTAAGCAAAGGTAATAACCCAAATGATACGGTATGTTACCTCCTATCAAACGTATGATAGCCTAAGCAAAGGTAATAACCCAAAAGATACGGTATGTTACCTACTACCAAACGTATGATAGCCTAAGCAAAGGTAATAACCCAATAAGATACGGTATGTTACATACTATAAAACGTATCATAGCCTAAGCAAAGGTAATAACCCAATAAGATACGGTATATTACCTACTATCAAACGTATGATAGCCTAAGCAAAGGTAATAACCCAAAAGATACGGTATGTTACCTAGTATCAAACGTATGATAGCCTAAGCAAAAGTAATAACCTAATAAGATACGGTATATTAGCTACTATCAAACGTATGATAGCCTAAGAAAAGGTAATAACCCAAAAGATACGGTATGTTACCTACTATCAAACGTATGATAGCCTAAGCAAAGGTAATAACCCAATAAGATACGGTATGTTACCTACTATCAAACGTATGATAGCCCAAGCAAAGGTAATAACCCAATAAGATACGGTATGTTACCTACTATAAAACGTATCATAGCCTAAGCAAAGGTAATAACCTAATAAGATACGGTATATTAGCTACTATCAAACGTATGATAGCCTAAGAAAAGGTAATAACCCAAAAGATACGGTATGTTACCTACTATCAAACGTATGATAGCCTAAGCAAAGGTAATAACCCAATAAGATACGGTATGTTACCTACTATCAAACGTATGATAGCCCAAGCAAACGTAATAACCCAATAACATACGGTATGTTACCTACTATAAAACGTATCATAGCCTAAGCAAAGGTAATAACCCAATAAGATACGGTATATTACCTACTATCAAACGTAGGATACCCAAAGCAAAGGTAGTAACCCAAAAGATACGGTATGTTACCTAGTATCAAACGTATGATAGCCTAAGCAAATGTAATAACCTAATAAGATACAGTATATTAGCTGCTATCTAACGTATGATAGCCTAAGCAAAGGTAATAACCCCAAAGATACGGTATGTTACCTACTATCAAACGTATGATAGCCTAAGCACAGGTAATAACCCAAAAGATACGGTATCTTACCTATTATCGAACGTACCATAGCCTAAGCAAAGGTAATAACCCAAAAAGATACGGTATATTACCTCCTATCAAACGTATGATAGCCAAAGCAAAGGTAATAACCCAAAAGATACGGTATGTTACCTACTATCAAACGTATGATAGCCTAAGCAAAGGTAATAACCCAATAAGATACGGTATGTTACCTAATATAAAACGTATGATAGCCTAAGAAAAGGTAATAACCCAATAAGATACGGTATCTTACCTGCTATCAAACGTATGATAGCCTAAGCAAAGGTAATAACCCAAAAGATACGGTATGTTACCTAGTATCAAATGTATGATAGCCTAAGCAAAAGTAATAACCTAATAAGATACAGTATATTAGCTACTATCAAACGTATGAAAGCCTAAGCAAAGGTAATAACCCCAAAGATACGGTATGTTACCTACTATCAAACGTATGATAGCCTAAGCAAAGGTAATAACCCAATAAGATACGGTATGTTACCTACTATCAAACGTATGATAGCCCAAGCAAAGGTAATAACCCAATAAGATACGGTATGTTACCTACTATAAAACGTATCATATACTAAGCAAAGGTAATAACCCAAATGATACGGTATGTTACCTCCTATCAAACGTATGATAGCCTAAGCAAAGGTAATAACCCAAAAGATACGGTATGTTACCTACTACCAAACGTATGATAGCCTAAGCAAAGGTAATAACCCAATAAGATACGGTATGTTACATACTATAAAACGTATCATAGCCTAAGCAAAGGTAATAACCCAATAAGATACGGTATATTACCTACTATCAAACGTATGATAGCCTAAGCAAAGGTAATAACCCAAAAGATACGGTATGTTACCTAGTATCAAACGTATGATAGCCTAAGCAAAAGTAATAACCTAATAAGATACGGTATATTAGCTACTATCAAACGTATGATAGCCTAAGAAAAGGTAATAACCCAAAAGATACGGTATGTTACCTACTATCAAACGTATGATAGCCTAAGCAAAGGTAATAACCCAATAAGATACGGTATGTTACCTACTATCAAACGTATGATAGCCCAAGCAAAGGTAATAACCCAATAAGATACGGTATGTTACCTACTATAAAACGTATCATAGCCTAAGCAAAGGTAATAACCTAATAAGATACGGTATATTAGCTACTATCAAACGTATGATAGCCTAAGAAAAGGTAATAACCCAAAAGATACGGTATGTTACCTACTATCAAACGTATGATAGCCTAAGCAAAGGTAATAACCCAATAAGATACGGTATGTTACCTACTATCAAACGTATGATAGCCCAAGCAAACGTAATAACCCAATAACATACGGTATGTTACCTACTATAAAACGTATCATAGCCTAAGCAAAGGTAATAACCCAATAAGATACGGTATATTACCTACTATCAAACGTAGGATACCCAAAGCAAAGGTAGTAACCCAAAAGATACGGTATGTTACCTAGTATCAAACGTATGATAGCCTAAGCAAATGTAATAACCTAATAAGATACAGTATATTAGCTGCTATCTAACGTATGATAGCCTAAGCAAAGGTAATAACCCCAAAGATACGGTATGTTACCTACTATCAAACGTATGATAGCCTAAGCACAGGTAATAACCCAAAAGATACGGTATCTTACCTATTATCGAACGTACCATAGCCTAAGCAAAGGTAATAACCCAAAAAGATACGGTATATTACCTCCTATCAAACGTATGATAGCCAAAGCAAAGGTAATAACCCAAAAGATACGGTATGTTACCTACTATCAAACGTATGATAGCCTAAGCAAAGGTAATAACCCAATAAGATACGGTATGTTACCTACTATCAAACGTATGATAGCCTAAGATAAGGTAATAACCTAATAAGATACAGTATGTTACCTACTATAAAACGTATGATAGCCTAAGCAAAGGTAATAACCCAATAAGATACGGTATGTTACCTACTATCAAACGTATGATAGCCCAAGCAAAGGTAATAACCCAATAAGATACGGTATATTACCTACTATCAAACGTATGATAGCATAAGCAAAGGTAATAACCCAAAAGATACGGTATGTTACCTAGTATCAAACGTATGATAGCCTAAGCAAAAGTAATAACCTAATAAGATACGGTATATTAGCTACTATCAAACGTATGATAGCCTAAGCAAAGGTAATAACCCAAAAGATACGGTATGTTACCTACTATCAAACGTATGATAGCCTAAGCAAAGGTAATAACCCAATAAGATACGGTATGTTACCTACTATCAAACGTATGATAGCCCAAGCAAAGGTAATAACCCAATAAGATACGGTATGTTACCTACTATAAAACGTATCATAGCCTAAGCAAAGGTAATAACCCAATAAGATACGGTATATTACCTACTAACAAACGTATGATAGCCAAAGCAAAGGTAATAACCCAAAAGATACGGTATGTTACCTAGTATCAAATGTATGATAGCCTAAGCAAAGGTAATAACCTAATAAGATACGGTATATTAGCTGCTATCTAACGTATGATAGCCTAAGCAAAGGTAATAACCCCAAAGATACGGTATGTTACCTACTATCAAACGTATGATAGCCTAAGCACAGGTAATAACCCAAAAGATATGGTATCTTACCTACTATCAAACGAACCATAGCCTAAGCAAAGGTAATAACCCAAAAAGATACTGTATATTACCTCCTATCAAACGTATGATAGCCAAAGCAAAGGTAATAACCCAAAAGATACGGTATGTTACCTACTATCAAACGTATGATAGCCTAAGCAAAGGTAATAACCCAATAAGATACGGTATGTTACCTACTATCAAACGTACGATAGCCAAAGCAAAGGTCATAACCCAAATGATACAGTATGTTACCTAGTATCAAACGTATGATAGCCTAAGAAAAGGTAATAACCTAATAAGATAGGGTATATTAGCTACTATCAAACGTATGATAGCCTAAGCAAAGGTAATAACCCCAAAGATACGGTATGTTACCTACTATCAAACGTATGATAGCCTAAGCAAAGGTAATAACTCAAAAAGATACGGTATATTACCTCCTATCAAACGTATGATAGCCTAAGCAAAGGTAATAACCCAAAAGATACGGTATGTTACCTACTATCAAACGTATGATAGCCTAAGCAAAGGTAATAACCCAATAAGATACGGTATGTTACCTATTATCAAACGTATGATAGCCTAAGCAAAGGTAATAACCCAATAAGATACGGTATCTTACCTACAATAAAACATATGATAGCCTAAGCAAAGGTAATAACCCAATAAGATACGGTATATTACCTACTATCAAACGTATGATAGCCTAAGCAAAGTTAATAACTTAAAAGATACGATATGTTACCTAGTATCAAACGTATGATAGCCTGAGAAAAGGTAATAACCTAATAAGATACGGTATATTAGCTACTATCAAACGTATGATAGCCTAAGCAAAGGTAATAACCCCAGAGATACGGTATGTTACCTACTAACAAACGTATGATAGCCTAAGCAAAGGTAATAACCTAAAAGATATGGTATCTTACCTACTATCATACGTACCATAGCCTAAGCAAATTTAATAACCCAAAAAGATAATGTATATTACCTCCTATCAAACGTATGATAGCCTAAGCAAAGGTAATAACCCAAAAGATACGGTATGTTACCTACTATCAAACGTATGATAGCCTAAGCAAAGGTAATAACCCAATAAGATACGGTATGTTACCTACTATCAAACGTACCATAGCCTAAGCAAAGGTAATAACCCAAAAAGATACGGTATATTACCTCCTATCAAACGTATGATAGCCTAAGCAAAGGTAATAACCCAAAACATAGGGTATGTTACCTACTATCAAACGTATGATAGCCTAAGCAAAGGTAATAACCTAATAAGATACGGTATGTTACCTACTATCAAACGTATGATAGCCTAAGCAAAGGTAATAACCCAATAAGATACGGTATGTTACCTACTATAAAACGTATGATAGCCTAAGCAAAGGTAATAACCCAATAAGATACGGTATATTACCTACTATCAAACGTATGATAGCCTAAGCAAAGGTAATAACCCAAAAGATACAGTATGTTACCTAGTATCAAACGTATGATAGCCTAAGAAAAGGTAATAACCTAATAAGATACGGTATATTAGCTACTATCAAACGTATGATAGCTTAAGCAAAGGTAATAACCCCAAAGATACGGTATGTTACCTACTATCAAACGTATGATAGCCTAAGCAAAGGTAATAACACAAAAAGATACGGTATATTACCTCCTATCAAACGTATGATAGCCTAAGCAAAGGTAATAACCCAAAAGATACGGTATGTTACCTACTATCAAACGTATGATAGCCTAAGCAAAGGTAATAACCCAATAAGATACGGTATGTTACCTACTATCAAACGTATGATAGCCTAAGCAAAGGTAATAACCCAATAAGATACGGTATGTTACCTACAATAAAACGTATGATAGCCAAAGCAAAGGTAATAACCCAATAAGATACGGTATATTACCTACTATCAAACGTAGTATAGCCTAAGCAAAGGTAATAACCTAAAAGATACGGTATGTTAGCTACTATCAAACGTATGATAGCCTAAGCAAAGGTAATAACCCTAAAGATACGGTATGTTACCTACTATCAAACGTATGACAGCCTAAGCAAAGGTAATAACCCAAAAACATATGGTATATTACCTCCTATCAAACGTATGATAGCCTAAGCAAAGGTAATAACCCAAAAGATACGGTATGTTACCTACTATCAAACGTATGATAGCATAAGCAAAGGTAATAACCTAATAAGATACGGTATATTAGCTACTATCAAACGTATGATAGCCTAAGCAAAAGTAATAACCCCAAAGGTACGGTATGTTACCTACTATCAAACGTATGATAGCCTAAGCAAAGGTAATAACCCAAAAGATACGGTATCTTACCTACTATCAAACGTACCATAGCCTAAGCAAAGGTAATAACCCAAAAAGATACGGCATATTACCTCATATCAAATGTATGATAGCTTAAGCAAATGCAATAACCCAAAAGATACGGTATGTTACCTACTATCAAACGTATGATAGCCTAAGCAAAGGTAATAACCCAATAAGATACGTTATATTACCTACTATCTAACATATGATAGACTAAGCAAAGGTAATAACCCAAAAGATACGGTATGTTACCTAGTATTAAACGTATGATAGCCTAAGCAAAGGTAATAACCTAATAAGATACGGTATATTACCTAGTATAAAACGTATGATAGCCTAAGCAAAGGTAAGAACCCCAAAGATACGGTATGTTACCTACTATCAAAGGTATGATAGCCTAAGCAAAGGTAATAACCCAAAAGATACGGTATGTTACCTACTATCAAACATATGATAGCCTAAGCAAACGTAATAACCCAAAAAGATTTGGTATATTACCTACTATCAAACGTATAATAGCCTAAGCAAAGGTAATAACCCAAAAGATACGATATATTACCTACTATCAGGCGTATGATTGTCTAAGCAAAGGTAATAAACCAAAAGATACGGTATGTTACCTACTATCAAACGTATGATAGCCTAGGCAAAGGTAATAACCCAATAAGATACGCTATCTTACCTACTATCAAACGTATGACAGCCTAAGCAAAGGTAATAACCCAAAACATACGGTATACTACCTACTATCAAACGTATGATAGCCTAAGCTAAGGTAATAACCTAATAAGATACGGTAAATTACCTACTATCAAACGTATGTTAGCCTAAGCAAAGGTAATAACCCCAAAGATACGGTATGTTACCTACTATCAAACGTATGATAGCCTAAGCAAAGGTAATAACCCAAAAAGATACGGTATATTACCTACTATCAAACGTATGATATCCTAAGAAAATGGAATAACCCATAAGAGACGGTATATTACCTGCTACCAAACGTATGATACCCTAAGAAAAGGTAATAACCCAAAAGATACGGTATATTACCTACTATCAGACGTATGATTGTCTAAGCAAAGGTAATAACCCGAAAGATATGGTATGTTACCTACTATCAAACGTATGATAGCCTAAGCAAAGGTAATAACCCAATAAGATACGGTATGTTACCTACTATCAAACGTATGATAGCCTAAGCAAAGGTAATAACCCAATAAGATACGGTATGTTACCTACTATGAAACGTATGATAGCCTAAGCAAAGGTAATAACACAATAAGATACGGTATATTACCTACTATCAAACGTATGATAGCCTAAGCAAAGGTAATAACCCAAAAGATACAGTATGTTACCTAGTATCAAACGTATGATAGTCTAAGAAAAGGTAATAATCTTATAAGATACGGTATATTAGCTACTATCAAACGTATGATAGCCTAAGCAAAGGTAATAACCCCAAAGATACGGTATGTTACCTACTATCAAACGTATGATAGCCTAAGCGAAGGTAATAACCCAAAAAGATACGGTATATTACCTCCTTTCAAATGTATGATAGCCTAAGCAAAGGTAATAACTCAAAAGATACGGTATGTTACCTACTATCAAATGTATGATAGCCTAAGCAAAGGTAATAACCCAATAAGATACGGTATGTTACCTACTATCAAACGTATGATAGCCTAAGCAAAGGTAATAACCCAATAAGATACGGTATGTTACCTACAATAAAACGTATGATAGCCAAAGCAAAGGTAATAACCCAATAAGATACGGTATATTACCTACTATCAAACGTATGATAGCCTAAGCAAAGGTAATAACCTAAAAGATACGGTCTGTTACCTAGTATCAAACGTATGATACCCTAAGCAAAGGTAATAACCTAATAAGATACGGTATATTAGCTACTATAAAACGTATGATAGCCTAAGCAAAAGTAATAACCCCAAAGATACGGTATGTTACCTACTATCAAACGTATGATAGCCTAAGCAAAGGTAATAACCAAAAAGATACGGTATCTTACCTACTATCAAACGTACCATAGCCTAAGCAAAGGTAATAACCCAAAAAGATACGGCATATTACCTCCTATCAAACGTATGATAGCTTAAGCAAATGCAATAACCTAAAAGATACAGTATGTTACCTACTATCAAATGTATGATAACCTAAGCAAAGGTAATAACCCAATAAGATACGGTATATTACCTACTATCAAACGTATGATAGCCTAAGCAAAGGTAATAACCCAAAAGATGCAGTATGTTACCTAGTATCAAACGTATGATAGCCTGAGAAAAGGTAATAACCTAATAAGATACGGTATATTAGCTACTATCAAACGTATGATAGCCTAAGCAAAGGTAATAACCCCAAAGATACGGTATGTTACCTACTATCAAACGTATGATAGCCTAACCAAAGGTAATAACCCAAAAAGATACGGTATATTACCTCCTATCAAACGTATGATAGCCTAAGCAAAGGTAACAACCCAAAAGATACGGTATGTTACCTACTATCAAATGTATGATAGCCTAAGCAAAGGTAATAACCCAATAAGATACGGTATGTTACCTACTATCAAACATATGATAGCCTAAGCAAAGGTAATAACCCAATAAGATACGGTATGTTACCTACAATAAAACGTACCATAGCCTAAGCAAAGGTAATAACCCAAAAAGATACGGCATATTACCTCATATCAAATGTATGATAGCTTAAGCAAATGCAATAACCCAAAAGATACGGTATGTTACCTACTATCAAACGTATGATAGCCTAAGCAAAGGTAATAACCCAATAAGATACGTTATATTACCTACTATCTAACATATGATAGCATAAGCAAAGGTAATAACCCAAAAGATACGGTATGTTACCTAGTATTAAACGTATGATAGCCTAAGCAAAGGTAATAACCTAATAAGATACGGTATATTACCTAGTATAAAACGTATGATAGCCTAAGCAAAGGTAAGAACCCCAAAGATACGGTATGTTACCTACTATCAAAGGTATGATAGCCTAAGCAAAGGTAATAACCCAAAAGATACGGTATGTTACCTACTATCAAACGTATGATAGCCTAAGCAAAGGTAATAACCCAAAAGATACAGTATGTTACCTAGTATCAAACGTATGATAGCCTGAGAAAAGGTAATAACCTAATAAGATACGGTATATTAGCTACTATCAAACGTATGATAGCCTAAGCAAAGGTAATAACCCCAAAGATACGGTATGTTACCTACTATCAAACGTATGATAGCCTAACCAAAGGTAATAACCCAAAAAGATACGGTATATTACCTCCTATCAAATGTATGATAGCCTAAGCAAAGGTAACAACCCAAAAGATACGGTATGTTACCTACTATCAAACGTATGATAGCCTGAGAAAAGGTAATAACCTAATAAGATACGGTATGTTACCTACTATCAAACGTATCATAGCCTAAGCAAAGGTAACAACCCAATAAGATACGATATATTACCTACTATCAAACGTACCATAGCCTAAGCAAAGGTAATAACCCAAAAAGATACGGCATATTACCTCATATCAAATGTATGATAGCTTAAGCAAATGCAATAACCCAAAAGATACGGTATGTTACCTACTATCAAACGTATGATCAATAAGATACGTTATATTACCTACTATCTAACATATGATAGCCTAAGCAAAGGTAATAACCCAAAAGATACGGTATGTTACCTAGTATTAAACGTATGATAGCCTAAGCAAAGGTAATAACCTAATAAGATACGGTATATTACCTAGTATAAAACGTATGATAGCCTAAGCAAAGGTAAGAACCCCAAAGATACGGTATGTTACCTACTATCAAAGGTATGATAGCCTAAGCAAAGGTAATAACCCAAAAGATACGGTATGTTACCTACTATCAAACGTATGATAGCCTAAGCAAACGTAATAACCCAAAAAGATATGGTATATTACCTACTATCAAACGTATAATAGCCTAAGCAAAGGTAATAACCCAAAAGATACGATATATTACCTACTATCAGGCGTATGATTGTCTAAGCAAAGGTAATAAACCAAAAGATACGGTATGTTACCTACTATCAAACGTATGATAGCCTAGGCAAAGGTAATAACCCAATAAGATACGCTATCTTACCTACTATCAAACGTATGACAGCCTAAGCAAAGGTAATAACCCAAAACATACGGTATACTACCTACTATCAAACGTATGATAGCCTAAGCTAAGGTAATAAACTAATAAGATACGGTAAATTACCTACTATCAAACGTATGATAGCCTAAGCAAAGGTAATAACCCCAAAGATACGGTATGTTACCTACTATCAAACGTATGATAGCCTAAGCAAAGGTAATAACCCAAAAAGATACGGTATATTACCTACTATCAAACGTATGATATCCTAAGAAAATGGAATAACCCATAAGAGACGGTATATTACCTGCTACCAAACGTATGATACCCTAAGAAAAGGTAATAACCCAAAAGATACGGTATATTACCTACTATCAGACGTATGATTGTCTAAGCAAAGGTAATAACCCAAAAGATATGGTATGTTACCTACTATCAAACGTATAATAGCCTAAGCAAAGGTAATAACCCAATAAGATACGGTATGTTACCTACTATCAAACGTATGATAGCCTAAGCAAAGGTAATAACCCAATAAGATGCGGTATGTTACCTACTATGAAACGTATGATAGCCTAAGCAAAGGTAATAACACAATAAGATACGGTATATTACCTACTATCAAACGTATGATAGCCTAAACAAAGGTAATAACCCAAAAGATACAGTATGTTACCTAGTATCAAACGTATGATAGCCTAAGAAAAGGTAATAACCTAATAAGATACGGTATATTAGCTACTATCAAACGTATGATAGCCTAAGCAAAGATAATAACCCCAAAGATACGGTATGTTACCTACTATCAAATGTATGATAGCCTAAGCGAAGGTAATAACCCAAAAAGATACGGTATATTACCTCCTTTCAAATGTTTGATAGCCTAAGCAAAGGTAATAACTCAAAAGATACGGTATGTTACCTACTATCAAATGTATGATAGCCTAAGCAAAGGTAATAACCCAATAAGATACGATATGTTACCTACTATCAAACGTATGATAGCCTAAGCAAAGATAATAACCCAATAAGATACGGTATGTTACCAACAATAAAACGTATGATAGCCTAAGCAAACGTAACAACCCAATAAGATACGGTATATTACCTACTATCAAACGTATGATAGCCTAAGCAAAGGTAATAACCTAAAAGATACGGTATGTTACCTAGTATTAAACGTATGATAGCCTAAGCAAAGGTAATAACCTAATAAGATACGGTATATTAGCTACTATCAAACGTATGATAGCCTAAGGAAAAGTAATAACCCAAAAGATACGGTATGTTACCTACTATCAAACGTATGATAGCCTAAGCAAAGGTAATAACCAAAAAGATACGGTATCTTACCTACTATCAAACGTACCATAGCCTAAGAAAAGGTAATAACCAAAAAGATACGGCATATTACCTCCTATCAAACGTATGATAGCTTAAGCAAATGCAATAACCCAAAAGATACGGTATGTTACCTACTATCAAATGTATGATAGCCTAAGAAAAGGTAATAACCCAATAAGATACGGTATATTACCTACTATCAAACGTATGATATCCTAAGCAAAGGTAATAACCCAAAAGATACAGTATGTTACCTAGTATCAAACGTATGATAGCCTGAGAAAAGGTAATAACCTAATAAGATACGGTATATTAGCTACTATCAAACGTATGATAGCCTAAGCAAAGGTAATAACCCCAAAGATACGGTATGTTACCTACTATCAAACGTACGATAGCCTAAGCAAAGGTAATAACCCAAAAAGATACGGTATATTACCTCCTATCAAACGTATGATAGCCTAAGTAAAGGTAATAATCCAAAAGATACGGTATGTTACCTACTATCAAATGTATGATAGCCTAAGCAAAGGTAATAACACAATAAGATACGGTATGTTACCTACTATCAAACGTATGATAGCCTAAGCAAAGGTAATAACCCAATAAGATACGGTATGTTACCTACAATAAAACGTATGATACCCTAAGCAAAGGTAATAACCCAATAAGATATGGTATATTACCTACTATCAAATGTATGATAGCCTAAGCAAAGGTAATAATCCAAAAGATACGGTATGTTACCTAGTATCAAAGGTATGATAGCCTAAGCAAAGGTAATAACCTAATAATATACGGTATATTAGCTACTATCAAACGTATGATAGCCTAAGCAAAGGTAATAACCCCAAGGATACGGTATGTTACCTACTATCAAACGTATGATAGCCTAAGCAAAGGTAATAACCCAAAAGATACGGTTTCTTACCTACTGTCAAACGTACCATAGCCTAAGCAAAGGTAATAACCCAAAAATATATGGTATATTACCTCCTATCAAACGTATGATAGCCTAAGCAAAGGTAATAACCCAAAAGATACGGTATCTTACCTACTATCAAACGTATGATAACCTAAGCAAAGGTAATAACCCAATAAGATACGGTATGTTACCTACAATCAAACGTATGATAGCCTAAGCATAGGTAATAACCCAATAAGATACGGTATGTTACCTACTATAAAACGTATGATAGCCTAAGCAAAGGTAATAACCCAAAGATACGGTATGTTACCTACTATCAAACGTATGATAGCCTAAGAAAAGGTAATAACCCAAAAAGATACGGTATATTACCTACTATCAAACGTATGATATCCTAAGAAAATGGAATAACCCATAAGAGACGGTATATTACCTGCTACCAAACGTATGATACCCTAAGAAAAGGTAATAACCCAAAAGATACGGTATATTACCTACTATCAGACGTATGATTGTCTAAGCAAAGGTAATAACCCAAAAGATATGGTATGTTACCTACTATCAAACGTATGATAGCCTAAGCAAAGGTAATAACCTAATAAGACACGGTATGTTACCTACTATCAAACGTATGATAGCCTAAGCAAAGGTAATAACCCAATAAGATACGGTATGTTACCTACTATGAAACGTATGATAGCCTAAGCAAAGGTAATAACCCAATAAGATACGGTATATTACCTACTATGAAACGTATGATAGCCTAAGCGAAGGTAATAACCCAAAAGATACAGTATGTTACCTAGTATCAAACGTATGATAGCCTAAGAAAAGGTAATAACCTAATAAGATACGGTATATTAGCTACTATCAAACGTATGATAGCCTAAGCAAAGGTAATAACCCCAAAGATACGGTATGTTACCTACTATCAAACATATGATAGCCTAAGCAAAGGTAATAACCCAAAAAGATACGGTATATTACCTCCTTTCAAATGTATGATAGCCTAAGCAAAGGTAATAACCCAAAAGATACGGTATGTTACCTACTATCAAATGTATGATAGCCTAAGCAAAGGTAATAACCCAATAAGATACGGTATGTTACCTACTATCAAACGTATGATAGCCTAAGCAAAGGTAATAACCCAATAAGATACGGTATGTTACCTACAATAAAACGTATGATAGCCAAAGCAAAGGTAATAACCCAATAAGATACGGTATATTACCTACTATCAAACGTATGATAGCCTAAGCAAAGGTAATAACCTAAAAGACACGGTATGTTACCTAGTATCAAACGTATGATAGCCTAAGCAAAGGTAATAACCTAATAAGATACGGTATATTAGCTACTATCAAACGTATGATAGCCTAAGCAAAAGTAATAACCCCAAAGATACGGTATGTTACCTATTATCAAACGTATGATAGCCTAAGCAAAGGTAATAACCAAAAAGATACGGTATCTTACCTACTATCAAACGTACCATAGCCTAAGCAAAGGTAATAACCCAAAAAGATACGGCATATTACCTCCTATCAAACGTATGATAGCTTAAGCAAATGCAATAATCCAAAAGATACGGTATGTTACCTACTATCAAATGTATGATAGCCTAATCAAAGGTAATAACCCAATAAGATACGGTATATTACCTACTATCAAACGTATGATAGCCTAAGCAAAGGTAATAACCCAAAAGATACAGTATGTTACCTAGTATCAAACGTATGGTAGCCTGAGAAAAGGTAATAACCTAATAAGATACGTTATATTAGCTACTATCAAACGTATGATAGCCTAAGCAAAGGTAATAACCCCAAAGATACGGTATGTTACCTACTATCAAACGTATGATAGCCTAAGCAAAGGTAATAACCCAAAAAGATACGGTATATTACCTCCTATCAAACGTATGATAGCCTAAGTAAAGGTAATAATCGAAAAGATACGGTATGTTACCTACTATCAAACGTATGATAGCCTAAGCAAAGGTAATAACACAATAAGATACGGTATGTTACCTACTATCAAACGTATGATAGCCTAAGCAAAGGTAATAACCCAATAAGATACGGTATGTTACCTACAATAAAACGTATGATAGCCTAAGCAAAGGTAATAACCCAATAAGATACGGTATATTACCTACTATCAAATGTATGATAGCCTAATCAAAGGTAATAATCCAAAAGATACGGTATGTTACCTAGTATCAAAGGTATGATAACCTAAGCAAAGGTAATAACCCCAAAGATATGGTATGTTACCTACTATCAAACGTATGATAGCCTAAGCAAAGGTAATAACCCCAAGGATATGGTATGTTACCTATTATCAAACGTATGATAGCCTAAGCAAAGGTAATAACCCAAAAGATACGGTTTCTTACCTACTATCAAACGTACCATAGCCTAAGCAAAGGTAATAACCCAAAAAGATACGGTATATTACCTCCTATCAAACGTATGATAGCCTAAGCAAAGGTAATAACCCAAAAGATACGGTATCTTACCTACTATCAAACGTATGATAGCCTAAGCAAAGGTAATAACCCAATAAGATACGGTATGTTACCTACTATAAAACGTATGATAGCCTAAGCAAAGGTAATAACCCAATAAGATACGGTATATTACCTACGATATAACGTACGATAGCCTAAGCAAAGATAATAACCCAAAAGATACAGTATGTTACCTAGTATCAAACGTATGATAGCCTAAGAAAAGGTAATAACCTAATAAGATACGGTATATTAGCTACTATCAAACGTATGATTTCCTAAGCAAAGGTAATAACCCCAAAGATACGGTATGTTACCTACTATCAAACGTATGATAGCCTAAGCAAAGGTAATAACCCAAAAAGATACGGTATATTACCTCCTATCAAACGTATGATAGCCTAAGCAAAGGTAATAACCCAGAAGATACGGTATGTTACCTACTATCAAACGTATGATAGCCTAAGCAAAGGTAATAACCAAATAAGATACGGTATGTTACCTACTATCAAACGTATGATAGCCTAAGCAAAGGTAATAACCCAATAAGAAACGGTATGTTACCTACAATAAAACGTATGATAGCCAAAGCAAAGGTAATAACCCAATAAGATACGGTATATTACCTACTATCAAACGTATGATAGCCTAAGCAAAGGTAATAACCTAAAAGATACGGTATGTTACCTACTATCAAACGTATGATAGCCTAAGCAAAGGTAATAACCCAAAAGATACGGTATCTTACCTACTATCAAACGTACCATAGCCTAAGCAAAGGTAATAACCCAAAAAGATACGGTATATTACCTCCTATCAAACGTATGATTGCTTAAGCAAATGCAATAACCCAAAAGATACGGTATGTTACCTACTATCAAACGTATGATAGCCTAAGCAAAGGTAATAACCCAATAAGATACGTTATATTACCTACTATCTAACATATGATAGCCTAAGCAAAGGTAATAACCCAAAAGATACGGTATGTTACCTAGTATCAAACGTATGATAGCCTAAGCAAAGGTAATAACCTAATAAGATACGGTATATTACCTAGTATCAAACGTATGATAGCCTAAGCAAAGGTAAGAACCCCAAAGATACGGTATGTAACCTACTATCAAAGGTATGATAGTCTAAGCAAAGGTAATAACCCAAAAGATACGGTATGTTACCTACTATCAAACGTATGATAGCCTAAGCAAACGTAATAACCCAAAAATATATGGTATATTACCTACTATCAAACGTATAATAGCCTAAGCAAAGGTAATAACCCAAAAGATACGGTATATTACTTACTATCAGCCGTATGATTGTCTAAGCAAAGGTGATAAACCAAAAGATACGGTATGTTACCTACTATCAAACGTATGATAGCCTAGGCAAAGGTAATAACCCAATAAGATACGCTATATTACCTACTATCAAACGTACGACAGCCTAAGCAAAGGTAATAACCCAAAACATACGGTATACTACCTACTATCAAACGTATGATAGCCTAAGCTAAGGTAATAACCTAAGAAGATACGGTAAATTACCTACTATAAAACGTATGATAGCTTAAGCAAAGGTAATAACCCCAAAGATACGGTATGTTACCTACTATCAAACGTATGATAGCCTAAGCAAAGATAATAACCCAAAAAGATACGGTATATTACCTGCTATCAAACGTTTGATAGCCTAAGCAAAGGTAATAGCCCAAAAGATACGGTATGTTACCTACTATCAAACGTATGATAGCATAAGCAAAGGTAATAACCCAATAAGATACGGTATACTACCTACTATCAAACGCATGATAGCCTAAGCAAAGGTAATAACGTAATAAGATACGGTATATTACCTACTATCAAACGTATGATAGACTAAGAAAAGGTAATAACCCCAAAGATACGGTATGTTACCTACTATCAAACGTATGATAGCCTAAGCAAAGGTAATAACCCAAAAAGATACGGTATATTACCTCCTATCAAACGTATGATAGCCTAAGAAAAGGTAATAACCCAAAAGATACGGTATGTTACCTACTATCAAACGTATGATAGCCTAAGCAAAGGTAATAACCCAATAAGATACGGTATGTTACCTACTATAAAACGTATGATAGCCTAAGCAAAGGTAAAAACCCAAAAGTTATGGTATATTACCTCCCATCAAATATATGATAGCTTAAGCAAATGTAATAACCCAAAAGATACGGTATGTTACCTACTATTAAACGTATGATAGCCTAAGCAAAGGTAATAACCCAAAAAGATACGTTATATTACCTACTATCTAACATATGATAGCCTAAGCAAAGGTAATAACCCAAACGATACGGTATGTTACCTAGTATCAAACGTATGATAGCCTAAGCAAAGGTAATAACCTAATAAGATACGGTATATTACCTAGCATCAAACGTATGATAGCCTAAGCAAAGGTAAGAACCCCAAAGATACGGTATGTTACCTACTATCAAAGGTATGATAGCCTAAGCAAAGGTAATAACCCAAAAGATACGGTTTCTTACCTACTATCAAATGTACCATAGCCTAAGCAAAGGTAATAACCCAAAAAGATACGGTATATTACCTCCTATCAAACGTATGATAGCCTAAACAAAGGTAATAACCCAAAAGATACGGTATCTTACCTACTATCAAACGTATGATAGCCTAAGCAAAGGTAATAACCCAATAAGATACGGTATGTTACCTACTATAAAACGTATGATAGCCTAAGCAAAGGTAATAACCCAATAAGATACGGTATATTACCTTTTATACAACGTACGATAGCCTAAGCAAAGATAATAACCCAAAAGATACAGTATGTTACCTAGTATCAAACGTATGATAGCCTAAGAAAAGGTAATAACCTAATAAGATACGGTATATTAGCTACTATCAAACGTATGATTTCCTAAGCAAAGGTAATAACCCCAAAGATACGGTATGTTACCTACTATCAAACGTATGATAGCGTAAGCAAAGGTAATAACCCAAAAAGATACGGTATATTACCTCCTATCAAACGTATGATAGCCTAAGCAAAGGTAATAACCCAGAAGATACGGTATGTTACCTACTATCAAACGTATGATAGCCTAAGCAAGGGTAATAACCAAATAAGATACGGTATGTTACCTACTATCAAACGTATGATAGCCTAAGCAAAGGTAATAACCCAATAAGAAACGGTATGTTACCTACAATAAAACGTATGATAGCCAAAGCAAAGGTAATAACCCAATAAGATACGGTATATTACCTACTATCAAACGTATGATAGCCTAAGCAAAGGTAATAACCTAAAAGATACGGTATGTTACCTACTATCAAACGTATGATAGCCTAAGCAAAGGTAATAACCCAAAAGATACGGTATCTTACCTACTATCAAACGTACCATAGCCTAAGCAAAGGTAATAACCTAAAAAGATACGGTATATTACCTCCTATCAAACGTATGATTGCTTAAGCAAATGCAATAACCCAAAAGATACGGTATGTTACCTACTATCAAACGTATGATAGCCTAAGCAAAGGTAATAACCCAATAAGATACGTTATATTACCTACTATCTAACATATGATAGCCTAAGCAAAGGTAATAACCCAAAAGATACGGTATGTTACCTAGTATCAAACGTATGATAGCCTAAGCAAAGGTAATAACCTAATAAGATACGGTATATTACCTAGTATCAAACGTATGATAGCCTAAGCAAAGGTAAGAACCCCAAAGATACGGTATGTAACCTACTATCAAAGGTATGATAGCCTAAGGAAAGGTAATAACCCAAAAGATACGGTATGTTACCTACTATCAAACGTATGATAGCCTAAGCAAACGTAATAACCCAAAAATATATGGTATATTACCTACTATCAAACGTATAATAGCCTAAGCAAAGGTAATAACCCAAAAGATACGGTATATTACCTACTATCAGGCGTATGATAGCCTAGGAAAAGGTAATAACCCAATAAGATACGCTATATTACCTACTATCAAACGTACGACAGCCTAAGCAAAGGTAATAACCCAAAACATACGGTATACTACCTACTATCAAACGTATGATAGCCTAAGCTAAGGTAATAACCTAAGAAGATACGGTAAATTACCTACTATCACACGTATGATAGCTTAAGCAAAGGTAATAACCCCAAAGATACGGTATGTTACCAACTATTAAACGTATGATAGCCTAAGCAAAGATAATAACCCAAAAAGATACGGTATATTACCTGCTATCAAACGTATGATAGCCTAAGCAAAGGTAATAGCCCAAAAGATACGGTATGTTACCTACTATCAAACGTATGATAGCATAAGCAAAGGTAATAACCCAATAAGATACGGTATACTACCTACTATCAAACGCATGATAGCCTAAGCAAAGGTAATAACGTAATAAGATACGGTATATTACCTACTATCAAACGTATGATAGACTAAGAAAAGGTAATAACCCCAAAGATACGGTATGTTACCTACTATCAAACGTATGATAGCCTAGGCAAAGGTAATAACCCAAAAAGATACGGTATATTACCTCCTATCAAACGTATGATAGCCTAAGCAAAGGTAATAACCCAAAAGATACGGTATGTTACCTACTATCAAACGTATGATAGTCTAAGCAAAGGTAATAACCCAATAAGATACGGTATGTTACCTACTATAAAACGTATGATAGCCTAAGCAAAGGTAATAACCCAAAAAGTTATGGTATATTACCTCCCATCAAATATATGATAGCTTAAGCAAATGTAATAACCCAAAAGATACGGTATGTTACCTACTATTAAACGTATGATAGCCTAAGCAAAGGTAATAACCCAAAAAGATACGTTATATTACCTACTATCTAACATATGATAGCCTAAGCAAAGGTAATAACCCAAATGATACGGTATGTTACCTAGTATCAAACGTATGATAGCCTAAGCAAAGGTAATAACCTAATAAGATACGGTATATTACCTAGCATCAAACGTATGATAGCCTAAGCAAAGGTAAGAACCCCAAAGATACGGTATGTTACCTACTATCAAAGGTATGATAGCCTAAGCAAAGGTAATAACCCAAAAGATACGGTATGTTACCTACTATCAAACGTATGATAGCCTAAGAAAACGTAATAACCCAAAAAGATATGGTATATTACCTACTATCAAACGTATAATAGCCTAAGCAAAGGTAATAACCCAAAAGATACGGTATATTACCTACTATCAGGCGTATGATTGTCTAAGCAAAGGTAATAACCCAATAAGATACGGTATATTACCTACTATCAAACGTATGATAGCCTAAGCAAAGGTAATAACCTAATAAGAAACGGTATATTACCTACTATCAAACGTATGATAGCCTAAGCAAAGGTAGTAACCCCAAAGATTCGGTATGTTACCAACTATCAAAGGTATGATAGCCTAAGCAAAGGTAATAACCCGAAAAGATACAGTATATTACCTCCTATCAAACGTATGATAGCCTAAGAAAATGTAATAACCCACAAGAGACGGTATATTACCTACTACCAAACGTATGATGACCTAAGAAAAGGTAATAACCCAAAAGAGACGGTATATTACCTACTATCAAACGTATAATACCGTAAGAAAAGGTATTAACCTAAAAGATACGGTATATTTCCTACTATCAAACGTATGATTGTCTAAGCAAAGGTAATAACCTAAAAGATACAGTATGTTACCTACTATCAAACGTATGATAGCCTAAGCAAAGGTAATAATCCAAAAGATACGGTATGTTACGTACTATCAAACGTATGATAGCCTAAGGAAACGTAATAACCCAAAAAGAAATGGTATATTACCAACTATCAAACGTATAATAGCCTAAGTAAGGGTAATAACCCAAAAGATACGGTATATTACCTACTATCAGACATATGATTGCCTAAGCAAAGGTAATAACCCAAAAGATACGGTATGTTACCTACTATTAAACTTATGATAGCCTAAGCAAAGGTAATAACCCAATAAGATACGGTATATTACCTACTATCAAACGTACGATAGCCTAAGCAAAGGTAATAACCCAAAACATACGGTATACTACCTACTATCAAACGTATGATAACCTAAGCAAAGGTAATAACCCCAAAGATATGGTATGTTACCTACTATCAAACGTATGATAGCCTAAGCAAAGGTAATAACCCAAAAAGATACGGTATATTACCTCCTATCAAACGTATGATAGCCTAACCAAAGGTAATAACCCAAAAGATACGGTATGTTACCTACTATCAAACGTATGATAGCCTAAGCAAAGGTAATAACCCAATAAGATATGGTATGTTACCTACTATCAAACGTATCATATCCTAAGCAAAGGTAATAACCCAATAAGATACGGTATGTTACGTATTATAAAATGTATGATAGCCTAAGCAAATGTAATAACCCAATAAGATACGGTATATTACCTACTATCAAACATATGATTGCCTAAGCAATGGTAAAAACCCAAAAGATACGGTATGTTACCTAGTATCAAACATATGATAGGCTAAGCAAAGGTAATAACCCTTAAAGATACGGTATATTACCTCCTATCAAACGTATGATAACCTAAGCAAAGGTAATAACCCAAAAGATACGGTATGTTACTTACTATCAAACGTATGATAGCCGAAGCAAAGGTAATAACCCAATAAGATACGGTATGTTACCTACTATCAAACGTATGATAGCCTAAGCAAAGGTAATAACCCAATAAGATACGGTATGTTACCTACTATCAAACGTATGATAGCCTAAGCAAAGGTAATAACCCAATAAGATACGGTATATTACCTACAATCAAACGTATGATAGCCTAAGCAAAGGTAATAACCTAAAAGATACGGTATGTTACCTAGTATCAAACGTATGATAGCCTAAGCAAAGGTAATAACCTAATAAGATACGGTATATAAGCTACTATCAAACGTATGATAGCCTAAGCAAAGGTAATAACCCCAAAGATACGGTAAGTTACCTACTATCAAACGTATGATAGCTTAAGCAAAGGTAATAACCCAAAAGATACGGTATGTTACCTACTATCAAACGTACGATAGCCTAAGCAAAGGTTAGAACCCAAAAAGATACGGTATATTACCTCCTATCAAACGTATGATAGCTTAAGCAAAGGTAATAACCCAATAAGATACGGTATGTTATCTACTATCAAACGTATGATAGCCTAAGAAAAGGTAATAACCCAATAAGATACGTTATAGTACCTACTATCTAACATATGATAACCTAAGCAAAGGTAATAACCCAAAAGATACGGTATGTTACCTAGTATCAAACGTATGATAGCCTAAGCAAAGGTAATAACCTAATAAGATACGGTATATTAGCTACTATCAAACGTATGATAGCCTAAGAAAAGGTAATAACCCCTAAGATACGGTATGTTACCTACTATCAAACGTATGATAGCCTAAGCAAAGGTAATAACCCAAAAAGATACAGTATATTACCTCCTATCAAACGTATGATAGCCTAAGCAAAGGTAATAACCCAAAAGATACGGTATGTTACTTACTATCAAACGTATGATAGCCTAAGCAAAGGTAATAACCCAATAAGATACGGTATATTACCTACAATCAAACGTATGATAGCCTAAGCAAATGTAATAACCCAAAAGATATGGTATGTTACCTAGTATCAAACGTATGATAGCCTAAGCAAAGGTAATAACCTAATAAGATACGGTATATTACCTACTATCAAACACATGATAGCCTAAGCAAAGGTAAAAACCCCAAAGATACGGTATGTTACCTACTATCAAAGGTATGATAGCCTAAACAAAGGTAATAACCCAAAAGATACGGTATGTTACCTACTATCAAACGTATGATAGCCTAAGCAAACGTAATAACCCAAAAAGATATGGTATATTACCTACTATCAAACGTATAATAGCCTAAGCAAAGTTAATAACCCAACAGATACGGTATATTACCTACTATCAGACGTATGATTGCCTAAGCAAAGCTAATAACCCAAAAGATACGGTATGTTACCTACTATCAAACGTATGATAGCCTAAGCTAAGGTAACAACCCTATAAGATACGGTATATTACCTACTATCAAACGTATGATAGCCTAGGTAAAGGTAATAACCCAAAAGATACGGTATACTACCTACTATCACACGTATAATAGCCTAACCAAAGGTAATAACCTAATAAGATACGGTATATTACCTACTATCAAACGTATGATAGCCTAAGCAAAGGTAATAACCCCAAAGATACAGTATGTTACCTACTATCAAACGTATGATAGCCTATGCAAAGGTAATAACCCAAAAAGATACGGTATATTACCTCCTATCAAACGTATGATAGCCTGAGCAAAGGTAATAACCCAAAAGATACGGTATCTTACCTACTATCAAACGTATGATAGCCTAAGCAAAGGTAATAACCCAAAAGATACGGTATGTTACCTAGTATCAAACGTATGATAGCCTAAGCAAAGGTAATAACCTAATAAGATACGGTATATTACCTAGCATCAAACGTATGATAGCCTAAGCAAAGGTAATAACCCAAAATATACGGTATGTTACCTACTATCAAAGGTATGATAGCCTAAGCAAAGGTAATAACCCAAAAGATACGGTATGTTACCTACTATCAAACGTATGATAGCCTAAGAAAACATAATAACCCAAAAAGATATGGTATATTACCTACTATCAAACGTATAATAGCCTAAGCAAAGGTAATAACCCAAAAGATACGGTATATTACCTACTATCAGGCGTATGATTGTCTAAGCAAAGGTAATAACCCAATAAGATACGGTATATTACCTACTATCAAACGTATGATAGCCTAAGCAAAGGTAATAACCCAAAAGATACGGAATATTACCTTGTATCAAACATATGATAGCATAAGCAAAGGTAATAACCTAATAATATACGGTATATTACCTACTATCAAACGTATGATAGCCTAAGCAAAGGTAGTAACCCCAAAGATTCAGTATGTTACCAACTATCAAAGGTATGATAGCCTAAGCAAAGGTAATAACCCGAAAAGATATAGTATATTACCTCCTATCAAACGTATGATAGCCTAAGAAAATGTAATAACCCACAAGAGACGGTATATTACCTACTACCAAACGTATGATGACCTAAGAAAAGGTAATAACCCAAAAGAGACGGTATATTACCTACTATCAAACGTATAATACCGTAAGAAAAGGTAATAACCTAAAAGATACGGTATATTACCTACTATCAAACGTATGATTGTCTAAGCAAAGGTAATAGCCTAAAAGATACAGTATGTTACCTACTATCAAACGTATGATAGCCTAAGCAAAGGTAATAACCCAAAAGATACGGTATGTTACGTACTATCAAACGTATGATTGCCTAAGAAAAGGTAATAACCCAAAAGATACGGTATGTTACCTGCTATTAAACTTATGATAGCCTAAGCAAAGGTAATAACCCAATAAGATACGGTATATTACCTACTATCAAACGTATGATTGCCTAAGCAAAGGTAATAACCCAAAACATACGGTATACTACCTACTATCAAACGTATGATAACCTAAGCAAAGGTAATAACCCAAAAAGATACGGTATATTACCTCCTATCAAACGTATGATAGCCTAACCAAAGGTAATAACCCAAAAGATACGGTATGTTACCTACTATCAAACGTATGATAGCCTAAGCAAAGGTAATAACCCAATAAGATATGGTATGTTACCTACTATCAAACGTATCATATCCTAAGCAAAGGTAATAACCCAATAAGATACGGTATGTTACGTATTATAAAATGTATGATAGCCTAAGCAAATGTAATAACCCAATAAGATACGGTATATTACCTACTATCAAACATATGATTGCCTAAGCAATGGTAAAAATCCAAAAGATACGGTATGTTACCTAGTATCAAACATATGATAGCCTAAGCAAAGGTAATAACCCTTAAAGATACGGTATATTACCTCCTATCAAACGTATGATAACCTAAGCAAAGGTAATAACCCAAAAGATACGGTATGTTACTTACTATCAAACGTATGATAGCCTAAGCAAAGGTAATAACCCAATAAGATACGGTATGTTACCTACTATCAAACGTATGATAGCCTAAGCAAAGGTAATAACCCAATAAGATACGGTATGTTACCTACTATCAAACGTATGATAGCCTAAGCAAAGGTAATAACCCAATAAGATACGGTATATTACCTACAATCAAACGTATGATAGCCTAAGCAAAGGTAATAACCTAAAAGATACGGTATGTTACCTAGTATCAAACGTATGATAGCCTAAGAAAAGGTAATAACCTAATAAGATACGGTATATAAGCTACTATCAAACGTATGATAGCCTAAGCAAAGGTAATAACCCCAAAGATACGGTATGTTACCTACTATCAAACGTATGATAGCTTAAGCAAAGGTAATAACCCAAAAGATACGGTATGTTACCTACTATCAAACGTACAATAGCCTAAGCAAAGGTTAGAACCCAAAAAGATACGGTATATTACCTCCTATCAAACATATGATAGCTTAAGCAAAGGTAATAACCCAATAAGATACGGTATGTTATCTACTATCAAACGTATGATAGCCTAAGAAAAGGTAATAACCCAATAAGGTACGTTATAGTACCTACTATCTAACATATGATAACCTAAGCAAAGGTAATAACCCAAAAGATACGGTATGTTACCTAGTATCAAACGTATGATAGCCTAAGCAAAGGTAATAACCTAATAAGATACGGTATATTACCTACTATCAAACGCATGATAGCCTAAGCAAAGGTAAAAACCCCAAAGATACGGTATGTTACCTACTATCCAAGGTATGATAGCCTAAACAAAGGTAATAACCCAAAAGATACGGTATGTTACCTACTATCAAACGTATGATAGCCTAAGCAAACGTAATAACCCAAAAAGATATGGTATATTACCTACTATCAAACGCATAATAGCCTAAGCAAAGTTAATAACCCAAAAGATACGGTATATTACCTACTATCAGATGTATGATTGCCTAAGCAAAGCTAATAACCCAAAAGATACGGTATGTTACGTACTATCAAACGTATGATGGCCTAAGCAAAGGTAACAACCCTATAAGATAAGGTATATTACCTACTATCAAACGTATGATAGCCTAAGTAAAGGTAATAACCCAAAAGGTACGGTATACTACCTACTATCAAACGTATAATAGCCTAAGCAAAGGTAATAACCTAATAAGATACGGTATATTACCTACTATTAAACGTATGATAGCCTAAGCAAAGGTAATAACCCCAAAGATACGGTATGTTACCTACTATCAAACGTATCATAGCCTAAGCAAAGGTAATAACCTAAAAGATACGGTATGTTACCTAGTATCAAACGTATGATAGCCTTAGCAAAGGTAATAATATAATAAGATACGGTATATTAGCTACTATCAAACGTATGATTGCTTAAGCAAAGGTAATAACCCAAAAGATACGGTATGTTACCGACTATCAAACGTACGATAGCCTAAGCAAACGTTAGAACCCAAAAAGATACGGTATATTACCTCCTATCAAACGTATGATAGCCTAAGCAAAGGTTATAACCCAATAAGATACGGTATGTTACCTACAATCAAACGTATGATAGCCTAAGCAAAGGTAAAAACCTAAAAGATACGGTATGTTACCTTGTATCAAACGTATGATAGCCTAAGCAAAGGTAATAACCTAATAAGATACGGTATATTAGCTACTATCAAACGTATGATAGCCTAAGCAAAGGTAATAACCCCAAAGATACAGTATGTTACCTACTATCAAACGTATGATAGCTTAAGCAAAGGTAATAACCCAAAAGATACGGTATGTTACCTACTATCAAACGTACGATAGCCTAAGCAAATGTTAGAACCCAAAAAGATACGGTATATTACCTCCTATCAAATGTATGATAGCCTAAGCAAAGGTAGTAATCCAAAAGATACGGTATGTTACCTACTATCAAACGTATGATAGCCTACGCAAAGGTAATAACCCAATAAGATACGTTATATTACCTATTATCTAACATATGATAGCCTAAGCAAATGTAATAACCCAAAAGATATGGTATGTTACCTAGTATCAAACGTATGATAGCCTAAGCAAAGGTAATAACCTAATAAGATACGGTATATTACCTACTATCAAACGCATGATAGCCTAAGCAAAGGTAAAAACCCCAAAGATACGGTATGTTACCTACTATCCAAGGTATGATAGCCTAAACAAAGGTAATAACCCAAAAGATACGGTATGTTACCTACTATCAAACGTATGATAGCCTAAGCAAATGTAATAACCCAAAAAGATATGGTATATTACCTACTATCAAACGTATAATAGCCTAAGCAAAGTTAATAACCCAAAAGATACGGTATATTACCTACTATCAGACGTATGATTGCCTAAGCAAAGCTAATAACCCAAAAGATACGGTATGTTACCTACTATCAAACGTATGATAGCCTAAGCAAAGGTAACAACCCTATAAGATACGGTATATTACCTACTATCAAACGTATGATAGCCTAAGTAAAGGTAATAACCCAAAAGATACGGTATACTACCTACTATCAAACGTATAATAGCCTAAGCAAAGGTAATAACCTAATAAGATACGGTATATTACCTACTATCAAACGTATGATAGCCTAAGCAAAGGTAATAACCCCAAAGATACGATATGTTACCTACTATCAAACGTATGATAGCCTATGCGAAGGTAATAACCCAAAAAGATACGGTATATTACCTCCTATCAAACGTATGATAGCCTGAGCAAAGGTAATAACCCAAAAGATACGGTATGTTACCTACTATCAAACGTATGATAGCCTAAGCAAAGGTAATAACCCAATAAGATACGGTATGTTACCTACTATCAAAAGTATGATAGCCTAAGCAAAGGTAATAACCTAAAAGATACGGTATGTTACGTAGTATCAAACGTATGATAGCCTAAGCAAAGGTAATAACCTAATAAGATACGGTATATTACCTACTATCAAACGCATGATAGCCTAAGCAAAGGTAAAAACCCCAAAGATACGGTATGTTACCTACTATCCAAGGTATGATAGCCTAAACAAAGGTAATAACCCAAAAGATACGGTATGTTACCGACTATCAAACGTATGATAGCCTAAGCAAACGTAATAACCCAAAAAGATATGGTATATTACCTACTATCAAACGTATAATAGCCTAAGCAAAGGTAATAACCCAAAAGATACGGTATATGACCTACTATCAGACGTATGATTGCCTAAGCAAAGCTAATAACCCAAAAGATAAGGTATGTTACCTACTATCAAACGTATGATAGCCTAAGCAAAGGTAACAACCCAATAAGATACGTTATATTACCTACTATCAAACGTATGATAGCCTAAGTAAAGGTAATAACCCAAAAGATACGGTATACTACCGACTATCAAACGTATAATAGCCTAGGCAAAGGTAATAACCTAATAAGATACGGTATATTACCTACTATCAAACGTATGATAGCCTAAGCAAAATTAATAACCCCAAAGTTACGGTATGTTACCTACTATCAAACTTATGATAGCCTAAGAAAAGGTAATAACCCAAAAAGATACGGTATATTACCTCCTATCAAATGTATGATTTCCTGAGCAAAGGTAATAACCCAAAAGATGCGATATGTTACCTACTATCAAACGTATGATAGCCTAAGCAAAGGTAATAACCCAATAAGATACGGTATGTTACCTACTATCAAAAGTATGATTGCGTAAGCAAAGGCAATAACCCAATAAGATACGGTATCTTACCTACTATCAAACGTATGATTGCCTAAGCAAAGGTAATAACCCAATAAGATACGGTATGTTACCTACTATCAAACGTATGATAGCCTAAGCAAAGGTAATAACCCAATAAGATACGGTATATTACCTACAATCAAACGTATGATAGCCTAAGCAAAGGTAATAACATAAAAGATACGGTATGTTACCTAGTATCAAACGTATGATAGCCTTAGCAAAGGTAATAGTATAATAAGATACGGTATATTAGCTACTATCAAACGCATGATAGCCTAAGCAAAGGTAATAACCCCAAAGATACGGTATGTTACCGACTATCAAACGTATGATTGCTTAAGCAAAGGTAATAACCCAAAAGATACGGTATGTTACCTACTATCAAACGTACGATAGCCTAAGCAAAGGTTAGAACCCAAAAAGATACGGTATATTACCTCCTATCAAACGTATGATAGCCTAAGCAAAGGTAATAACCCAATAAGATACGGTATGTTACCTACTATCAAATGTATGATATCCCAAGCAAAGGTAATAACCCAATAAGATACGTTATATTACCTCCTATCTAACATATGAGAACCTAAGCAAAGGTAATAACCCAAAAGATACGGTATGTTACCTAGTATCAAACGTATGATAGCCTAAGCAAAGGTAATAACCTAATAAGATACGGTATATTAGCTACTATCAAACGTATGATAGCCTAAGCAAAGGTAATAACCCCAAAGATATGGTATGTTACCTACTATCAAACGTATGATAGCCTAAGCAAAGCTAATAACCCAAAAGATAAGGTATGTTACCTACTATCAAACGTATGATAGCCTAAGCAAAGGTAACAACCCAATAAGATACGTTATATTACCTACTATCAAACGTATGATAGCCTAAGTAAAGGTAATAACCCAAAAGATACGGTATACTACCGACTATCAAACGTATAATAGCCTAAGCAAAGGTAATAACCTAATAAGATACGGTATATTACCTACTATCAAATGTATGATAGCCTAAGCAAAGGTAATAACCCCAAAGTTATGGTATGTTACCTACTATCAAACGTATGATAGCCTAAGAAAAGGTAATAACCCAAAAAGATACGGTATATTACCTCCTATCAAACGTATGATAGCCTGAGCAAAGGTAATAACCCAAAAGATACGGTATGTTACCTACTATCAAACGTATGATAGCCTAAGCAAAGGTAATAACCCAATAAGATACGGTATGTTACCTACTATCAAAAGTATGATTGCCTAATCAAAGGTAATAACCCAATAAGATACGGTATCTTACCTACTATCAAACGTATGATTGCCTAAGCAAAGGTAATAACCCAATAAGATACGGTATGTTACCTACTATCAAACGTATGATAGCCTAAGCAAAGGTAATAACCCAATAAGATACGGTATATTACCTACAATCAAACGTATGATAGCCTAAGCAAAGGTAATAACCTAAAAGATACGGTATGTTACCTAGTATCAAACGTATGATAGCCTTAGCAAAGGTAATAATATAATAAGATACGGTATATTAGCTACTATCAAACGCATGATAGCCTAAGCAAAGGTAATAACCCCAAAGATACGGTATGTTACCGACTATCAAACGTATGATTTCTTAAGCAAAGGTAATAACCCAAAAGATACGGTATGTTACCTACTATCAAACATACGATAGCCTAAGCAAAGGTTAGAACCCAAAAAGATACGGTATATTACCTCCTATCAAACGTATGATAGCCTAAGCAAGGGTAATAACCCAATAAGATACGGTATGTTACCTACTATCAAATGTATGATATCCCAAGCAAAGGTAATAACCCAATAAGATACGTTATGTTACCTCCTATCTAACTTATGAGAACCTAAGCAAAGGTAATAACCCAAAAGATACGGTATGTTACCTAGTATCAAACGTATGATAGCCTAAGCAAAGGTAATATCCTAATAAGATACGGTATATTAGCTACTATCAAACGTATGATAGCCTAAGCAAAGGTAATAACCCCAAAGATATGGTATGTTACCTACTATCAAACGTATGATAGCCTAAGCAAAGCTAATAACCCAATAAGATACGGTATGTTACCTACTATCAAACGTATGATAGCCTAAGCAAAGGTAATAACCCAATAAGATACGTTATATTACCTACTATCTAACATATGATAACCTAAGCAAAGGTAATAACCCAAAAGATACGGTATGTTACCTAGTATCAAAAGTATGATAGCCTAAGCAAAGGTAATAACCTAATAAGATACGGTATATTAGCTACTATCAAACGTATGATAGCCTAAGCAAAGGTAATAACCCCAAAGATACGGTATGTTACCTACTATCAAACGTATGATAGCCGAAGCAAAGGTAGTAACCCAAAATGATATGGTATATTACCTACTATCAAACGTACGATAGCCTAAGCAAAGGTAATAACCCAAAAAGATACGCTATATTATCTCCTATCAAACGTATGATAGCCTAAGAAAATGTAATAATCCAAAAGATACGGTATGTTACCTACTATCAAACGTATGATAGCCTACGCAAAGGTAATAACCCAATAAGATACGTTATATTACCTATTATCTAACATATGATAGCCTAAGCAAATGTAATATCCCAAAAGATATGGTATGTTACCTAGTATCAAACGTATGATAGCCTAAGCAAAGGTAATAACCTAATAAGATACAGTATATTACCTACTATCAAACGCATGATAGCCTAAGCAAAGGTAAAAACCCCAAAGATACGGTATGTTACCTACTATCCAAGGTATGATAGCCTAAACAAATGTAATAACCCAAAAGATACGGTATGTTACCTACTATCAAACGTATGATAGCCTAAGCAAACGTAATAACCCAAAAAGATATGGTATATTACCTACTATCAAACGTATAATAGCCTAAGCAAAGTTAATAACCCAAAAGATACGGTATATTACCTACTATCAGACGTATGATTGCCTAAGCAAAGCTAATAACCCAAAAGATACGGTATGTTACCTACTATCAAACCTATGATAGCCTAAGCAAAGGTAACAACCCAATAAGACACGGTATATTACCTACTATCAAACGTATGATAGCCTAAGTAAAGGTAATAACCCAAAAGATACGGTATACTACCTACTATTAAACGTATAATAGCCTAAGCAAAGGTAATAACCTAATAAGATACAGTATATTACCTACTATCAAACGTATGATAGCCTAAGCAAAGGTAATAACCCCAAAGATACGGTATGTTACCTACTATCAAACGTATTATAGCCTAAGCAAAGGTAATAACCCAAAAAGATACGGTATATTACCTCCTATCAAACGTATGATAGCCTGAGCAAAGATAATAACCCAAAAGATACGGTATGTTACCTACTATCAAACGTATGATAGCCTAAGCAAAGGTAATAACCCAATAAGATACGGTATGTTACCTACTATCAAAAGTATGATTGCCTAATCAAAGGTAATAACCCAATAAGATACGATATCTTACCTACTATCAAACGTATGATTGCCTAAGCAAAGGTAATAACCCAATAAGATACGGTATGTTACCTACTATCAAACGTATGATAGCCTAAGCAAAGGTAATAACCCAATAAGATACGGTATATTACCTACAATCAAACGTATGATAGCCTAAGCAAAGGTAATAACCTAAAAGATACGGTATGTTACCTAGTATCAAACGTATGATAGCCTAAGCAAAGGTAATAATCTAATAAGATACGGTATATTAGTTACTATCAAACGTATGATAGCCTAAGCAAAGGTAATAACCCCAAAGATACGGTATGTTACCTACTATCAAACGTATGATTGCTTAAGAAAAGGTAATAACCCAAAAGATACGGTATGTTACCTAGTATCAAACGTATGATAGCCTAAGAAAAGGTTAGAACCCAAAAAGATACGGTATATTACCTCCTATCAAACGTATGATAGCCTAAGCAAAGGTAATAACCCAATAAGATACGGTATGTTACCTACTATCAAACGTATGATAGCCCAAGCAAAGGTAATAACCCAATAAGATACGTTATATTACTTCCTATCTAACATATGATAACCTAAGCAAAGGTAATAACCCAAAAGATACGGTATGTTACCTAGTATCAAACGTATGATAGCCTAAGCAAAGGTAATAACCTAATAAGATACGGTATATTAGCTACTATCAAACGTATGATAGCCTAAGCAAAGGTAATAACCCCAAAGATACGGTATGTTACCTACTATCAAACGTATGATAGCCTAAGCAAAGGTAGTAACCCAAAAACATACGGTATATTACCTACTATCAAACGTATGATAGCCTAAGCAAAGGTAAAAACCCCAAAGATACGGTATGTTACCTACTATTAAAGGTATGATAGCCTAAGCAAAGGTAATAACCTAAAAGATACGAAATGTTACCTAGTATCAAACGTATGATAGCCTAAGCAAAGGTAATAACCTAATAAGATACGGTATATTAGCTACTATCACACGTATGATAGCCTAAGCAAAGGTAATAACCCCAAAGATGCGGTATGTTACCTACTATCAAACGTATGATAGCTTAAGCAAAGGTAATAACCCAAAAGATACGGTATGTTACCTACTATCAAACGTACGATAGCCTAACCAAAGGTTAGAACCCAAAAAGATACGGTATATTACCTCCTATCAAACGTATGATAGCCTAAGCAAAGGTAATAACCCAATAAGATACGGTATGTTACCTACTATCAAACGTATGATAGCCTAAGCAAAGGTAATAACCCAATAAGATACGCTATATTACCTACTATCTAACATATGATAACCTAAGCAAAGGTAATAACCCAAAAGATACGGTATGTTACCTAGTATCAAACGTATGATAGCCTAAGCAAAGGTAATAACCTAATAAGATACGGTATATTAGCTACTATCAAACGTATGATAGCCTAAGCAAAGGTAAAAACCCCAAAGATACGGTATGTTACCTACTATTCAAGGTATGATAGCCTAATCAAAGGTAATAACCCAAAAGATACGGTATGTTACCTACTATCAAACGTATGATAGCCTAAGCAAACGTAATAACCCAAAAAGATATGGTATATTACCTACTATCAAACGTATAATAGCCTAAGCAAAGTTAATAACCCAAAAGATACGGTATATTACCTACTATCAGACGTATGATTGCCTAAGCAAAGCTAATAACCCTTAAGATACGGTATGTTACCTACTATCAAACGTATGATAGCCTAAGCAAAGGTAACAACCCAATAAGATACGGTATATTAGCTACTATCAAACGTATGATAGCCTAAGCAAAGGTAATAACCCAAAAGATACGGTATACTACCTACTATCAAACGTATAATAGCCTAAGCAAAGGTAATAACCTAATAAGATACGGTATATTACCTACTATCAAACGTATGATAGCCTAAGCAAAGGTAATAACCCCAAAGATACGGTATGTTACCTGCTATCAAACGTACGATAGCCTAAGCAAAGGTAATAACCCAAAAAGATAGGGTATATTACCTCCTATCAAACGTATGATAGCCTGAGCAAAGGTAATAACCCAATAAGATACGGTATGTTACCTACTATCAAACGTATGATTGCCTAAGCAAAGGTAATAGCCCAATAAGATACGGTATGTTACCTACTATCAAACGTATGATTGCCTAAGCAAAGGTAATAACCCAAAAAGATACGGTATATCACCTCCTATCAAACGTATGATAGCCTGAGCAAAGGTAATAACTCAATAAGAGACGGTATGTTACCTACTATCAAACGTATGATAGCCTAAGCAAAGGTAATAACCTAATAAGATATGGTATATTACCTACAATCAAACGTATGATAGCCTAAGCAAAGGTAATAACCTAAAAGATACGGTATTTACCTAGTATCAAACGTATGATAGCCTAAGCAAAGGTAATAATCTAATAAGATACGGTATATTAGCTACTATCAAACGTATGATAGCCTAAGCAAAGGTAATAACCCCAATAAAACGGTATGTTACCTACTATCAAACGTATGATAGCTTAAGCAAAGGTAATAACCCAAAAGATACGGTATGTTACCTACTATCAAACGTACGATAGCCTAAGCAAAGGTTAGAACCCAAAAAGATACGGTATATTACCTCCTATCAAACGTATGATAGCCTAAGCAAAGGTAATAACCCAATAAGATACGGTATGTTACCTACTATCAAACGTATGATAGCCTACACAAAGGTAATAACCCAATAAGATATGTTATATTACCTACTATCTAACATATGATAGCCTAAGCAAAGGTAATAACCCAAAAGATATTGTATGTTACCTAGTATCAAACGTATGATAGCCTAAGCATAGGTAAAAACCCCAAAGATACGGTATGTTACCTACTATCAAAGGTATGATAGCCTAATCAAAGGTAATAACCCAAAAGATACGGTATGTTACCTACTATCAAACGTATGATAGCCTAAGCAAACGTAATAACCCAAAAAGATATGGTATATTACCTACTATCAAACGTATAATAGCCTAAGCAAAGTTAATAACCCAAAAGATACGGTATATTACCTACTATCAGACGTATGATTGCCTAAGCAAAGCTAATAACCCTTAAGATACGGTATGTTACCTACTATCAAACGTATGATAGCCTAAGAAAAGGTAACAACCCAATAAGATACGGTATATTAGCTACTATCAAACGTAATAACCCAAAAGATACGGTATACTACCTACTATCAAACGTATAATAGCCTAAGCAAAGGTAATAACCTAATAAGATACGGTATATTACCTACTATCAAACGTATGATAGCCTAAGCAAAGGTAATAACCCCAAAGATACGGTATGTTACCTACTATCAAACGTATGATAGCCTAAGCAAAGGTAATAACCCAAAAAGATAGGGTATATTACCTCCTATCAAACGTATGATAGCCTGAGCAAAGGTAATAACCCAATAAGATACGGTATGTTACCTACTATCAAACGTATGATTGCCTAAGCAAAGGTAATAGCCCAATAAGATACGGTATGTTACCTACTATCAAACGTATGATTGCCTAAGCAAAGGTAATAACCCAAAAAGATACGGTATATTACCTCCTATCAAACGTATGACAGCCTGAGCAAAGGTAATAACTCAATAAGATACGGTATGTTACCTACTATCAAACGTATGATAGCCTAAGCAAAGGTAATAACCTAATAAGATATGGTATATTACCTACAATCAAACGTATGATAGCCTAAGCAAAGGTAATAACCTAAAAGATACGGTATGTTACCTAGTATCAAACGTATGATAGCCTAAGCAAAGGTAATAATCTAATAAGATACGGTATATTAGCTACTATCAAACGTATGATAGCCTAAGCAAAGGTAATAACCCCAAAGATACGGTATGTTACCTACTATCAAACGTATGATAGCTTAAGCAAAGGTAATAACCCAAAAGATACGGTATGTTACCTACTATCAAACGTACGATAGCCTAAGCAAAGGTTAGAACCCAAAAAGATACGGTATATTACCTCCTATCAAACGTATGATACCCTAAGCAAAGGTAATAACCCAATAAGATACGGTATGTTACCTACTATCAAACGTATGATAGCCCAAGCAAAGGTAATAACCCAATAAGATACGTTATATTACCTCCTATCTAACATATGATAACCTAAGCAAAGGTAATAACCCAAAAGATACGGTATGTTACCTAGTATCAAACGTATGATAGCCTAAGCAAAGGTAATAACCTAATAAGATACGGTATATTAGCTACTATCAAACTTATGATAGCCTAAGCAAAGGTCATAACCCCAAAGATACGGTATGTTACCTACTATCAAACGTATGATAGCCTAAGCAAAGGTAGTAACCCAAAAAGATACGGTATATTACCTACTATCAAACGTACGATAGCCTAAGCAAAGGTAATAACCCAAAAAGATACGGTATATTACCTCCTATCAAACGTATGATAGCCTAAGCAAATGTAATAACCCAAAAGATACGGTATGTTACCTACTATCAAACGTATGATAGCCTACACAAAGGTAATAACCCAATAAGATATGTTATATTACCTACTATCTAACATATGATAGCCTAAGCAAAGGTAATAACCCAAAAGATATTGTATGTTACCTAGTATCAAACGTATGATAGCCTAAGCATAGGTAAAAACCCCAAAGATACGGTATGTTACCTACTATCAAAGGTATGATAGCCTAATCAAAGGTAATAACCCAAAAGATACGGTATGTTACCTACTATCAAACGTATGATAGCCTAAGCATAACGTAATAACCCAAAAAGATATGGTATATTACCTACTATCAAACGTATAATAGCCTAAGCAAAGTTAATAACCCAAAAGATACGGTATATTACCTACTATCAGACGTATGATTGCCTAAGCAAAGCTAATAACCCAAAAGATACGGTATGTTACCTACTATCAAAGGTATGATAGCCTAAGCAAAGGTAATAACCCAAAAGATACGGTATGTTACCTACTATCAAACGTATGATAGCCTAAGCAAACGTAACAACCCAAAAAGATATGGTATATTACCTGCTATCAAACGTATAATAGCCTAAGCAAAGTTAATAACCCAAAAGATACGGTATATTACCTACTATCAGATGTATGATTGCCTAAGCAAAGCTAATAACCCAAAAGATACGGTATGTTACCTACTATGAAATGTATGATAGCCTAAGCAAAGGTAACAACCCAATAAGATACGGTATATTACCTACTATCAAACGTATAATAGCCTAAGCAAAGGTAATAACCCCAAAGATACGGTAAGTTACCTACTATCAAACGTATGATATCCTAAGCAAAGGTAATAACCCAAAAAGATACGGTATATTACCTCCTATCAAACGTCTGATAGCCGGAGCAAAGGTAATAACCCAAAAGATACGGCATGTTACCTACAATCAAACGTATGATAGCCTAAGCAAAGGTAATAACCCAATAAGATACGGTATGTTACCTACTATCAAACGTATGATTGCCTAAGCAAAGGTAATAACCCAATAAGATACGGTATGTTACCTACTACCAAACGTATGATTGCCTAAGCAAAGGTAATAACCCAAAAAGATACGGTATATTACCTCCTATCAAACGTATGATAGCCTGAGCAATGGTAATAACCCAAAAGATACGGTATGTTACCTAGTATCAAACGTATGATAGCCTAAGCAAAGGTAATAACCTAATAAGATACGGTATATTAGCTACTATCAAACGTATGATAACCTAAGCAAAGGTCATAAGCCCAAAGATACGGTATGTTACCTACTATCAAACGTATGATAGCCTAAGCAAAGGTAGTAACCCAAAAAGATACGGTATATTACCTACTATCAAACGTACGACAGCCTAAGCAAAGGTAAAAACGCAAAAAGATACGGTATATTACCTCCTATCAAACGTATGATAGCCTAAGCAAATGTAATAACCCAAAAGATACGGTATGTTACCTACTATCAAACGTATGATAGCCTGCGCAAAGGTAATAACCCAATAAGATATGTTATATTACCTACTATCTAACATATGATAGCCTAAGCTAAGGTAATAACCCAAAAGATATGGTATGTTACCTAGTATCAAACGTATGATAGCCTAAGCATAGGTAAAAACCCCAAAGATACGGTATGTTACCTACTATCAAAGGTAATAACCCAAAAGATACGGTATGTTACCTACTATCAAACGTATGATAGCCTAAGCAAACGTAATAACCCAAAACGATATGGTATATTACCTACTATCAAACGTATAATAGTCTAAGCAAAGTTAATAACCCAAAAGACACGGTATATTACCTACTATCAGACGTATGATTGCCTAAGCAAAGCTAATAACCCAAAAGATACGGTATGTTACCTACTATCAAATGTATGATAGCCTAAGCAAAGGTAACAACCCAATAAGATACGGTATATTACCTACTATCAAACGTATGATAGCCTAAGCAAAGGTAATAACCCAAAAGATAAGGTATACTACCTACTATCAAACGTATAATAGCCTAAGCAAAGCTAATAACCCCAAAGATACGGTATGTTAACTACTATCAAATGTATGATAGCCTAAGCAAAGGTAATAATCCAAAAAGATACGGTATATTACCTCCTATCAAACGTATCATAGCCTGAGCAAAGGTAATAACCCAAAAGATACGGTATGTTACCTACAATCAAACGTATGATAGCCTAAGCAAAGGTAATAACCCAATAAGATACGGTATATTACCTCCTATCAAACGCATGATAGCCTGAGCAAAGGTAATAACCCAAAAGATACGGTATGTTTCCTAGTATCAAACGTATGATAGCCTAAGCAAAGGTAATAACCCAATAAGATATGGTATATTACCTACTATAAAACGTATGATAGCCTAAGCAAAGCTAATAACCCCAAAGATACGGTATGTTACCTACTATCAAACGTATGATAGCCTAAGCAAAGGTAATAACCCACAAGATACGGTATATTACCTACTATCAAACGTATGATAGCCTAAGAAAATGTAATAACCCACAAGAGACGGTATATTACCTACTATCAAACGTATGATATCCTAAGAAAATGTAATAACCCACAAGAGACGGTATATTAACTACTATCAAACGTATGATACCCTAAGAAAATGTAATAACCAAAAAGATATGGTATATTACCTACAATCAAACGTATAATAGCCTAAGCAAAGGTAATAACCCAAAAGATACGGGATATTACCTACTATCAGACGTATTTTTGTCTAAGCAAAGGTAATAACCCAAAAGATACGGTATGTTACCTACTATCAAACGTATGATAGCCTAAGCAAAGGTAATAACCCAATAAGATATGGTATGTTACCTACTATCAAACGTATGATAGCCTAAGCAAAGGTAATAACCCAATAAGATACAGTATGTTACCTACTATCAAACGTATGATAGCCTAAGCAAACGTAATAACCCAAAAAGATATGTTATATTACCTACTATCAAACGTATAATAGCCTAAGTAAAGGTAATAACCCAAAAGATACGGTATGTTACCTAGTATCAAATGTATTATAGCTTAAGCAAAGGTAATAACCTAATAAGATACGGTATGTTACCTACTATCCAACGTATGATAGCCTAAGCAAAGGTAATAACCCAAAAAGATATGGTATATTACCTACTATCAAACGTATGATAGCCTAAGAAAATGTAATAACCCAAAAGATACGGTATGTTACCTACTATCAAACGTATGATATCCTAAGAAAATGTAATAACCCACAAGAGACGGTATATTACCTACTACCAAACGTATGATACCCTAAGAAAAGGTAATAACCTAAAAGATACGGTATATTACCTACTATCAAACGTATGATTGTCTAAGCAAAGGTAATAACCCAAAAGATACAGTATGTTACCTACTATCAAACGTATGATAACCTAAGCAAAGGTAATAACCCAAAAGATACGGTATGTTACCTACTATCAAACGTATGATAGCCTAAGAAAAAGTAAGAACCCAAAATGATATGGTATATTACCTACAATCAAACGTATAATAGCCTAAGCAAAGGTAATAACCAAAAAGATACGGTATATTACCTACTATCAAAGGTATGATAGCCTAAGCAAAGGTAATAACCCAAAAGATACGGTATGTTACCTACTATCAAACGTATGATAGCCTAAGCAAAGGTAATAACCCAATAAGATACGGTATATTACCTACTATCAAACGTATGATAGCCTAAGCAAAGGTAATAACCCAAAACAAATGGTATACTACCTACTATCAAACGTATGATAGCCTAAGCAAAGGTAATAACCTAATAAGATACGGTATGTTACCTACTATCAAACGTATGATAGCCTAAGCAAAGGTAATAACCCAAAAGATACGGTATGTTACCTACTATCAAACGTATGATAGCCTAAGAAAAGGTAATAACCCAATAAGATACGGTATGTTACCTACTATCAAACGTATGATAGCCTAAGCAAAGGTAATAACCCAATAAGATACGGTATGTTACCTACTATAAAACGTATGATAGCCTAAGCAAAGGTAATAACCTAATTAGATACGGTATGTTACCTACTATCAAACGTATCATAGCCTAAGAAAAGGTAATAACCTAATAAGATACGGTATATTACCTACTATCAGACGTATGATAGCCTAAGCAAAGGTAATAACCTAATAAGATACAGTATGTTACCTACTATAAGACGTATAATAGCCTAAGCAAAGTTAATAGCCCCAAAGATACAGTATGTTACCTACTATCAATCATATGATAGCCTAGGCAAAGGTAATAACCCAAAAAGATACGATATATTACCTCCTATCAAACGTATTATAGCCTAAGCAAAGGGAATAACCCAAAATATACGGTATATTACCTACTATCAGTCGTATGATATCCTAAGTAAAGGTAATAACCCAAAACATACGGTATATTACCTACTATCAGATGTATGATAACCAAAGAAAAGGAAATAACCCCAAAGATACGGTATATTACCTACTATCAGGCGTATGATAGCCTAAGCAAAGGTAATAACCAAAAAAGATACGGTATATTACCTACTATCAAATGCATGATAGCTTAAGCAAAGGTAATAACGCAAAAGATATGGTATATTACCTACTATCAAACGCATGATGGCCTAAGCAAAGGTAATAACCCAAAAGAAACGGTATGTTACCTAGTATCAAACGTATGATAGCCTAAGCAAAGGTAATAACCTAATAAGATATGGTATATTACCTACTATCAAACGTATGAGTGCCTAAGCAAAGGTAATAACCCAAAAGATACGGTATGTTACCTACTATCAAACGTATGATAGCCTAAGCAAAGGTAATAACCCAAAAAGATACTATATATTACCTCCTATCAAATGTATGATAGCCTAAGCAAAGGTAATAACCCAAAAGATACGGTATGTTACCTACTATCAAACGTATGATAGCCTAAGCAAAGGTAATAACCCAATAAGATACGGTATGTTACATACTATCAAACGTATGATAGCCTAAGCAAAGGTAATAACCCAATAAGATACGGTATGTTACCTACTATAAAACGTATGATAGCCTAAGCAAAGGTAATAACCCCATAAGATACGGTATATTACCTACTATCAAACGTATGATAGCCTAAGCAAAGGTAATAACCCAAAAGATACGGTATGTTACCTACTATCAAACGTATGATAGCCTAAGCAAAGGTAATAACCCAAAAAATACGGTATATTACCTCCTATCAAAGGTATGATAGCCTAAGCAAAGGTAATAACTCAAAAGATACGGTATGTTACCTACTATCAAACGTATGATAGCCTAAGCTAAGGTAATAACCCAATAAGATACGTTATGTTAACTACTATCAAACGTATGATAGCCTAAGTAAAGGTAATAACCCAAAAAGATACGAAATATTACCTCCTACCAAACGTATGATAGCCTAAGCAAAGTTAATAACCCAAAAGATACGGTATGTTACCTACTATCAAACGTATGATAGCCTAAGCAATGGTAATAACCCAATAAGATACGGTATGTTACCTAGTATCAAACGTATGATAGCCTAAGCAAAGGTAATAACCGAATAAGATACGGTATATTACTTACTATCAAACGTATGATAGCCTAAGCAAAGGTAATAACCCCAAAGATACGGTATGTTACCTACTATTAAATGTATGATAGCCTAAGAAAAGGTAATAACCCAAACGATATGGTATGTTACCTAATATCAAACGTATGATAGCCTAAGAAAAGGTAATAACCCAAAATGATACGGTATATTACCTCCTATCAAACGTATGATAGCCTAAGCTAATGTAATAACCCAAAAGAGTTGGTATGTTACCTAGTATCAAACGCATGATAGCCTAAGAAAACATAATAACCTAATAAGATACGGTATATTACCTACTATCAAACGTATGATAGCCTAAGAAAAGGTAACAACCCCAAAGATACAGTATGTTACCTACTATCAAATGTATGATAGCCTAAGCAAAGGTAATAACCCAAAAGATACGGTATGTTACCTACTATCAAACGTATGATAGCCTAAGAAAAGGTAATAACCCAATAAGATACGGTATGTTACCTACTATCAAACGTATGATAGCCTAAGCAAAGGTAATAACCCAATAAGATACGGTATGTTACCTACTATAAAACGTATGATAGCCTAAGCAAAGGTAATAACCCAATAAGATACGGTATATTACCTACTATCAAACGTATGATAGCCTAAGCAAAGGTAATAACCCAAAAGATACGGTATGTTACCTAGTATCAAAGATATGATAGCCTAAGCAAAGGTAATAACCTAATAAGATACGGTATGTTACCTACTACCTAACATATGATAGCCTAAGCAAAGGTAATAACCAAATAAGATACGGTATATTACCTACTATCAAACGTATGATAGCCTAAGCAAAGGTAATAACCCAAAAGATACGGTATGTTACCTAGTATCAAACGTATGATAGCCTAAGCAAAGGTAATAACCTAAGCAAAGGTAAAAACCCCAAAGATTCGGTATGTTACCTAGTATCAAACGTATGATAGCCTAAGCAAAGGTAATAACCTAATAAGATACGGTATATTAGCTACTATCAAACGTATGATAGCCTAAGCAAAGGTAATAACCCCAAAGATACGGTATGTTACCTAGTATCAAACGTATGATAGCCTAAGTAAAGGTAATAACCTAATAAGATACGGTATATTAGCTACTATCAAACGTATGATAGCCTAAGCAAAGGTAATAACCCCAAAGATACGGTATGTTACCTACTATCAAACGTAGGATAGCCTAAGCAAAGGTAATAACCCAAAAGATACAGTATGTTACCTAATATCAAACGTAGGATAGCCTAAGCAAAGGTAATAACCTAAAAAGATACGGTATATTAACTCCTATCAAACGTATGATAGCCTAAGCAAATGTAATAACCCAAAAGATACGGTATGCTACCTACTATCAAACGTATGGTAGCCTAAGCAAAGGTAGTTGTAACGCCCCGATTTCGATTTTCACTTTTATTGGGCCCCAATTTAATTAAATTGGGTGAATAATATTTGGATGTAGAATTTGTGTGGAAATATGTTATATTTACATATTATCATATTTGTAACCGGTATTGGGAGGTTTCGGAGGAAATAGTTTGGAAGGGTATTTTGGACATTTCCTATTTAATATTAAGTGAGATATTTGTGAGATATTGAATTAATAGATGTTTTGGAAAAATAATGGAAAAGATATTAAAGAGGAAATAGAAGGGAAAGAAAGGATAGTAAGAAGAAGAGAAAGAAAGGAGAAAGAAAGAAGAGGAGGAGAAAGAGAAGAGAAAGAGGAAAACCTAGAATCATCAAGAATCGATCAAAGCTTGCGATTAATCAGGTAAGGGTGAGAAGTTTTATCATCTTAATAATGTATAGCATCATATATGTATTAGTTTGGGCTTGTTGGTAGTTTTTCTACACTATCCATTTCTAGGGCAAAAGTTGGAATAATCGGTAGATTGAAGATTTAATCGGTTGAAACTGAGTAATAACACCGTAGAATAGTCGGGTAACATGTATTGATGCTATTTGTACTGATTTAGATGTTTAAGAGATGGTTGATGATGGATTGGTGAAGGAGAGACAGAACAGAATGCTGTTCTGCGCAGGTTCGCTGGCTCTCGCCAGGCGAGCGAAGGCGAAGCTTCGCCAGGCGAAGCCCGGCGAATGCTGGCGAGTAATTATGTTTAAGTCCCAGTGGACTTCGCTGGTGAGTTCGCCAGGCGAAGGTGGATAGCGAAGGTTCGCCCAGCGAAGGTGCTGGCGAATGGTGGCGAATGAAGTCAGTAGCTACTGACTTGGGCTCGCTGGCGAGTTCGCCAGGCGAAGCCTAGCGAAGGTTCGCTGCGGGGGTTCGCCAGGCGAATAAAGGCGAACGTGACATCATTTTTCTTGTGCTGTGTTGCTCATGTGGTGATTGTTTGGTTGATTCACATAGGTTAATACCTCTATGATATGAATAAGTATGTGATCTATTGTGATAACATGTGCTGTGGGTAGCCTTCGTGCGTAAATCCTCGATTGTGAATTGTGGCCGTTTGGGCAAATATGTGCATTGTTTAAATTGATTTAAAATGCATGATAATGAGGTGAATGACTAATGTGTCGTGTAATATACATTGCGATGTATGATGATTGTATGAAATTGAATGAGGTGAAGATGCATGAACATATTATGTGTATGTGTGTGCATTTCAAGAATTGTATAGAATACATTCTTGTGTTGTTGATTCCTAGGAGAGTCTGATGAGTGATAGGACTCTTAGGAGAGCCTGAGGAGAGACATGACTCTTAGGAGAGTCTGATGGATGGTGTGATTCCTCGGAGAATCTGCTGAATGAATTGATTCCTCGGAGAATCTGACGAGATATGTGATTCCTTGGAGAGTCTGCTGATTAACCTGATTCCTTGGAGAATCTGATGAACAGTGTGATTCCTCGGAGAATCTGACGAGTGGCGTGATTCCTTGGAGAATCTGATGAATGGTGTGATTCCTAGGAGAGTCTGATGAGTGTTGTGATTCCTAGGAGAGTCTGATGAGTGTTGTGATTCCTAGGAGAATCTGACAAGTGATAGAATACCCATGAGGGGTGAGAGTAGATTGATCCTTAGGAGGATCTGGCGATCGACTAGATCGATGTTGTGTTGCATTTACATAGAGTAGCGAGTTGTCCTCTATGATTTGCATTTGTCATCTGTATATGATGTATAGTGAAATAAACATGTTGTGTATGTTTATTGAATTAACGTGAAATGTATGTTTTGGCATAATGTAGATACTGGAGGATATATATATATAGATATATATATATGTGGTTGCATGTTTATGAAAAGATATAAACATTGATGATGCATATTGAGTATGCTTGGTGTTATAGTTGTATATAGATATATTATATTGTACAAGGTGAGTTATGGTGAGAATGCGTAGAATGCATAATTGTTGATATGAGATAGTTATATATGTCTTTATGCATTATTTATTATGATATTGTTTCTCACCCTTCTGCTGTTTTATAATGCTCTATGAGGCATTGCAGATTAGATGGCTGGAGATATTTTGTGAAGCATGACTTCATTTCCCTTTTGGTCGGTCGGCTCTGATATGTAGCACCGGGTAGATAGGAGTTATTTCGATTCTTTTGCGATACATCTGTGCATGTATCTGCCGATGTTATGTTTTGTTGACATGTGGGATGATAATTGTATATGTGAATACATGTATTGGAGATATGAAATATTTAGATGTTTCCGCCTTGTTCTAAATATTTTCTCGTGGGCGCTGACCCGTTGTTGCATATCTGTAGAGCAGGTGTTGTATTGCATTGGAATTTTTATGATAATGTGACATACCCCCTTTTGTGCTATGACTTACATGTACTCTGATAAAATTTTGACTTATGCCTAAATGATTAATTGAATTATTTTGGGGTAGGAATAAGCGGGGTGTTACAAGTGGTATCAGAGCCAGTGTTGAGTCAGTTGTGTTTGTCTTATTGTTTTGTTGGTTGAGCGGTTGTTTAACCTTGTTGCTGTTTTTGCGATTAAGAAGATTATGGCAGGTCGTAATGACAGTGCTATGGCTGCGGCATTGGAGGCGATGGCTAGAGCGGTGCAGGGTGCGCCGAATGTGAACGCAAATGATGAGTTTAGAAAGAATAAGCCACCGGTGTTCAAAGGAAGGTTTAATCCGGACGGTGCCCAGAATTGGTTGAAAGAGATCGAGAGGATCTTCAGAGTTATGAACTGTGCTGAGGGCAATAAGGTGAGGCTTGGATCTCACATGTTGCGGGAAGAAGCCGATGACTGGTGGATCGGCATGAGGCAAGTGCTTGAAGTAGATGACGAGGAAATAACTTGGGATTTATTTCGTGCTGAATTCTTGAGGAAGTATTATCCTGAGAGTGTGAAAGGAAGGAAGGAAATGGAATTTCTTGAGTTAAAACAAGGCAATATGTCTGTGGTGGATTACACGGCTAAGTTTATGGAGTTAGTAAAATTTCATCCTCACTATGATGCGGTGACGGCAGAATTCTCTAAGTGTGTTAAGTATGAGAACGGCTTGCGTCCCGAGATCAAATAAGCGGTGGGCTATCAGAGGATAAGGAGATTTTCGGACTTGACCGAATGTTGTCGAATTTTTGAAGAAGATCGCAAAGCTCGTTCTACTCACTACAAGAGTTTGAAGGAGGAGAAAGAAAAGCGACAAGTAAGGAGTGAACCTTATGAGACGCCAGCTGATAAGGGCAAGCATAAGGGAAACTTTGTTAAGGGATCTGGAGGAGGGAGTTCTGGATCCATTAAATGCTACAAGTGTGGCGAGATGGGTCATAAGTCTTTTATGTGTGGAAAGCCCAAGATCAAATGCTCTAATTGTGGAGTTCTTGGACATGATGTTAAGGATTGTAGAATGGGTGCAGTGAAGTGCTACAATTGTGGAGAAGTGGGTCACATCAGTGCGAAGTGTCCTAAACCGAAGCAAGCTTCAGTAAGTGGGAAAGTGTTTGCATTGGCAGGGTCAGACACTACCAATGCGGATCGTTTGATTTGAGGTATGTGCTTTAATTATGTTGCACCTTTAGTTGTTATGTTTGATATCGGAGCGACTCATTTGTTCGTTTCTTTTGAGTACGCGTAGTGTTTGGTTTTGATTTTCCGTTGATGCGATGGTAATTGAGAGTGAAGACTTTAAGATGGTGACGTTGGACAACGTACGTGTTAGAGATTTGAGCTCATTGGGGTAGAATGACTAGTATGTTATTCCTGATGAGGTATAAGTATCATGGTTGTATTCGCTAGGGTAGAATGGCTATGTGTCGTTCCTAGTGGAAAGAATCACCGGGGTAGAATGACCTAGATATTGTTCCTGGTGAAGTACGAGTGATGTACCCGTAATCTCCAATGGGAGTTGATGAGGGTGACAGTCTTTTATGAGCCACGTGGCATGGCTGTGATTGTGATAAGGAAGTATGCATGTGGACGATTGTGTGTAACTTGGGAATTCAGGAAAGGACGCAGAAATCGTGTCCGGTGTGTTTTGAATCAAGTGATATTTTCGAGGACGAAAATTTCTAAAGTGGGGGAGAGTTGTAACGCCCCGATTTCGATTTTCACTTTTATTGGGCCCCAATTTAATTAAATTGGGTGAATAATATTTGGATGTAGAATTTGTGTGGAAATATGTTATATTTACATATTATCATATTTTTAACCGGTATTGGGAGGTTTCGGAGGAAATAGTTTGGAAGGGTATTTTGGACATTTCCTATTTAATATTAAGTGAGATATTTGTGAGATATTGAATTAATAGATGTTTTGGAAAAATAATGGAAAAGATATTAAAGAGGAAATAGAAGGGAAAGAAAGGATAGTAAGAAGAAGAGAAAGAAAGGAGAAAGAAAGAAGAGGAGGAGAAAGAGAAGAGAAAGAGGAAAACCTAGAATCATCAAGAATCGATCAAAGCTTGCGATTAATCAGGTAAGGGTGAGAAGTTTTATCATCTTAATAATGTATAGCATCATATATGTATTAGTTTGGGCTTGTTGGTAGTTTTTCTACACTATCCATTTCTAGGGCAAAAGTTGGAATAATCGGTAGATTGAAGATTTAATCGGTTGAAACTGAGTAATAACGCCGTAGAATAGTCGGGTAACATGTATTGATGCTATTTGTACTGATTTAGATGTTTAAGAGATGGTTGATGATGGATTGGTGAAGGAGAGACAGAACAGAATGCTGTTCTACGCAGGTTCGCTGGCTCTCGCCAGGCGAGCGAAGGCGAAGCTTCGCCAGGCGAAGCCCGGCGAATGCTGGCGAGTAATTATGTTTAAGTCCCAGTGGACTTCGCTGGTGAGTTCGCCAGGCGAAGGTGGATAGCGAAGGTTCGCCCAGCGAAGGTGCTGGCGAATGGTGGCGAATGAAGTCAGTAGCTACTGACTTGGGCTCGCTGGCGAGTTCGCCAGGCGAAGCCTAGCGAAGGTTCGCTGCGGGGGTTCGCCAGGCGAATAAAGGCGAACGTGACATCATTTTTCTTGTGCTGTGTTGCTCATGTGGTGATTGTTTGGTTGATTCACATAGGTTAATACCTCTATGATATGAATAAGTATGTGATCTATTGTGATAACATGTGCTGTGGGTAGCCTTCGTGCGTAAATCCTCGATTGTGAATTGTGGCCGTTTGGGCAAATATGTGCATTGTTTAAATTGATTTAAAATGCATGATAATGAGGTGAATGACTAATGTGTCCTGTAATATACATTGCGATGTATGATGATTGTATGAAATTGAATGAGGTGAAGATGCATGAACATATTATGTGTATGTGTGTGCATTTCAAGAATTGTATAGAATACATTCTTGTGTTGTTGATTCCTAGGAGAGTCTGATGAGTGATAGGACTCTTAGGAGAGCCTGAGGAGAGACATGACTCTTAGGAGAGTCTGATGGATGGTGTGATTCCTCGGAGAATCTGCTGAATGAATTGATTCCTCGGAGAATCTGACGAGATATGTGATTCCTTGGAGAGTCTGCTGATTAACCTGATTCCTTGGAGAATCTGATGAACAGTGTGATTCCTCGGAGAATCTGACGAGTGGCGTGATTCCTTGGAGAATCTGATGAATGGTGTGATTCCTAGGAGAGTCTGATGAGTGTTGTGATTCCTAGGAGAGTCTGATGAGTGTTGTGATTCCTAGGAGAATCTGACAAGTGATAGAATACCCATGAGGGGTGAGAGTAGATTGATCCTTAGGAGGATCTGGCGATCGACTAGATCGATGTTGTGTTGCATTTACATAGAGTAGCGAGTTGTCCTCTATGATTTGCATTTGTCATCTGTATATGATGTATAGTGAAATAAACATGTTGTGTATGTTTATTGAATTAACGTGAAATGTATGTTTTGGCATAATGTAGATACTGGAGGATATATATATATAGATATATATATATATATATATATGTGGTTGCATGTTTATGAAAAGATATAAACATTGATGATGCATATTGAGTATGCTTGGTGTTATAGTTGTATATAGATATATTATATTGTACAAGGTGAGTTATGGTGAGAATGCGTAGAATGCATAATTGTTGATATGAGATAGTTATATATGTCTTTATGCATTATTTATTATGATATTGTTTCTCACCCTTCTGCTGTTTTATAATGCTCTATGAGGCATTGCAGATTAGATGGCTGGAGATATTTTGTGAAGCATGACTTCATTTCCCTTTTGGTCGGTCGGCTCTGATATGTAGCACCGGGTAGATAGGAGTTATTTCGATTCTTTTGCGATACATCTGTGCATGTATCTGCCGATGTTATGTTTTGTTGACATGTGGGATGATAATTGTATATGTGAATACATGTATTGGAGATATGAAATATTTAGATGTTTCCGCCTTGTTCTAAATATTTTCTCGTGGGCGCTGACCCGTTGTTGCATATCTGTAGAGCAGGTGTTGTATTGCATTGGAATTTTTATGATAATGTGACATACCCCCTTTTGTGCTATGACTTACATGTACTCTGATAAAATTTTGACTTATGCCTAAATGATTAATTGAATTATTTTGGGGTAGGAATAAGGGGGGTGTTACAGTAATAACCCAATAACATACGTTATATTACCTACTATCTAACATATGATAGCCTAAGCAAAGGTAATAACCCAAAAGATACGGTATGTTACCTAGTATCAAACGTATGATAGCCTAAGCAAAGGTAATAACCTAATAAGATACGGTATATTACCTACTGTTTAACGTATGATAGCCTAAGCAAAGGTAAAAACCCCAAAGATACGGTATGTTACCTACTATCCAAGGTACGATAGCCTAAGCAAAGGTAATAACCCAAAAGATACGGTATGTTAACTACTGTCAAACGTATGATAGCCTAAGCAAACGTAATAATCCAAAAAGATATGGTATATTACCTACTATCAAACGTATAATAGCCTAAGCAAAGGTAATAACCCAAAAATATACGATATATTACCTCCTATTAAACGTATTAAAGCCTAAGCAAAGGGAATAACCCAAAATATACGGTATATTACCTACTATCAGTCGTATGATATCCTAAGCAAAGGTAATAACCCAGAACATACGGTATATTACCTACTATCAGATGTATGATAACCAAAGAAAAAGAAATAACCCCAAAGATACGGTATATTACCTACTATCAGGCGTATGATAGCCTAAGCAAAGGTAATAACCTAATAAGATACGGTATATTACCTACTATCAAACATATGATAGCCTAAGCAAAGGTAATAACCCCAAAGATACGGTATGTTACCTACTATTAAATGTATAATAGCCTAAGAAAAGGTAATAACCCAAAAGATATGGTATGTTACCTAATATCAAACGTATGATAGCCTAAGAAAAGGTAATAACCCAAAATGATACGGTATATTACCTCCTATCAAACGTATGATAGCCTAAGCAAATGTAATAACTCAAAAGAGACGGTATGTTACATAGTGTCAAACGTATGATAGCCTAAGCAAACGTAATAACCTAATAAGATACGGTATATTACCTACTATCAAACGTATGATAGCCTAAGCAAAGGTAACAACCCCAAAGATACGGTATGTTACCTACTATCAAACGTATGATAGCCTAAGCAAAGGTAATAACCCAAAAGATACGGTATGTTACCTACTATCAAACGTATGATAGCCTAAGAAAAGGTAATAACCCAATAAGATACGGTATGTTACCTACTATCAAACGTATGATAGCCTAAGCAAAGGTAATAACCCAATAAGATACGGTATGTTACCTAGTATAAAACGTATGATAGCCTAAGTAAAGGTAATAACCTAATAAGATACGGTATATTACCTACTATCAAACGTATGATAGCCTAAGCAAAGGTAATAACCCAAAAGATACGGTATGTTACCTAGTATCAAAGATATGATAGCCTAAGCAAAGGTAATAACCTAATAAGATACGGTATATTACCTACTGTTTAACGTATGATAGCCTAAGCAAAGGTAAAAACCCCAAAGATACGGTATGTTACCTACTATCCAAGGTACGATAGCCTAAGAAAAGGTAATAACCCAAAAGATACGGTATGTTACCTACTGTCAAACGTATGATAGCCTAAGCAAACGTAATAACCCAAAAAGATATGGTATATTACCTACTATCAAACGTATAATAGCCTAAGCAAAGGTAATAACCCAAAAATATACGATATATTACCTCCTATTAAACGTATTACAGCCTAAGCAAAGGGAATAACCCAAAATATACGGTATATTACCTACTATCAGTCGTATGATATCCTAAGCAAACGTAATAACCCAAAACATACGGTATATTACCTACTATCAGATGTATGATAACAAAAGAAAAGGAAATAACCCCAAAGATACGGTATATTACCTACTATCATGCGTATGATAGCCTAAGCAAAGGTAATAACCAAAAAAGATACGGTATATTACCTACTATCAGATGTATGATAACAAAAGAAAAGGAAATAACCCCAAAGATACGGTATATTACCTACTATCAGGCGTATGATAGCCTAAGCAAAGATAATAACCAAAAAAGATACGGTATATTACCTACTATCAGATGTATGATAGCCAAAGAAAAGGAAATAACCCCAAAGATACGGTATATTACCTACTATCAGGCGTATGATAGCCTAAGCAAAGGTAATAACCTAAAATATACGGTATCTTACCTACTATCAGACGTATGATTGCCTAAGCAAAGGTAATAACCCAAATGATACGCTATGTTACTTACTATCAAACGTATGATAGCCTAAGCAAAGGTAATAACCCAATAAGATACGATATATTACCTACTATCAAACGTATGATAGCCTAAGCAAAGGTAATAACCCAAATGATACGGTATACTACCTACTATCAAACGTATAATAGCCTAAGCAAAGGTAATAACCTAATAAGATACGGTATATTACCTACTATCAAATGTATGATAGCCTAAGAAAAAGGTAATAACCCCAAAGATACGGTATGTTACCTACTATCAAACTTATGATGGCCTAAGCAAAGGTAATAACCCAATAAGATACGGTATGTTACCTAGTATCAAACGTATGATAGCCTAAGCAAAGGTAATAACCTAATAAGATACGGTATATTACCTACTATTTAACGTATGATAGCCTAAGCAAAGGTAAAAACCCCAAAGATACGGTATGTTACCTGTAACACCTGAGGTGAAAGAGGACAGTGGTTACATGTAACACCCGTGGGCGAGGGAGTGGTTGTCGGTGTCATGAGGCATGACAATGGGACACTCCTAGCAGCTTCTAGGGGAAAACCGAATTTACATCCGAATGAGAGAGATCCTGAGGCTATGCAGGTATGGGACTGCATCTTTGAATGAAGGCTTATAAGGATTAATTGGTATTACCTATACCAACAAGATGCATCTTCTTTTCGGTAGCCCGTTCATAAGAACTCCACAGTTAAGCGTGCTTGACTTGGAGTAATTTTGGGATGGGTGACCTTCTGGGAAGTTTCTCGGAAAGCATGTGAGTGAGGAAAAAGCATGCTGAAAAGACCCGTGTTGGTTTGTCGGGTCAGTCAGTAATCCTGAAAGAAATATGGGGCGTTCCAAGTGGTATCAGAGCAGGTCGGTCCGTCCGGCCAAGTTGTCTAATGTTGGTTGTTCCCTTGTATGCGACACGTGTGTGAAAACACTGTCGATACATGTTTGTTGTCTAACCTTTGTCTACAGAAGTGGGAATGATCTAAGTGGGGGGAGAAACTTGTGCTTCTCCAGGATGTTGCAAGTGTGGAGTTGTAGCTCAGTGTGTGGTTAAACGCTCTTATAGTTTGGTAAAGATGGTTTATACCCCATCATGATTTTCGGCTGTCTATCGATAAATTGAGGAACTGATCACCCTTAATCTCTTGTTGATAGTAGTTGGGATTGTGTTGGATGGGATATACGTGTCTTGCAAGCTTAGATGGCGTGAGCAATGAATTGTTTGGAGTTAAGCCAAGTGCTGAAGAATTGTTTTGATGAGTCGGCGCAGGATAGTGATGAGATGTTTCATTTTGATGGAAATTTTGAGTGTTAACGAAAGTGGGAAGTTGGCGGTTTGCCGATTAATTGTGGTTGTCTGGAAGTTATTCTGACAAGATAGTGATATACAGCCAGGACGTGAAGTGGAGTTGTGATTGACTTAGTTACGGGAACTAGTTCGATATTAAGAGCTCTATATTGTATGTCTATTTGGATAGTCAAGGAATTAAACTGATTGAGGAGTTTTGAGACTTGTGTCTAGTGTGTGTGTTGTGGCAACAGATTGTGAAGTCAAGTATAGAAAGGGTGGATAGTGACTTCTGGTGATTATTAAAGGAAGTAAGGTATGGGATACTATATTGGTATAATTAGACCTTTAAACATTTCAAGAGTTGAAGATGTGTTGAATGGCCTTCTAAGTGTGGAAATGTTGTTTTCGTATTTTTGTCGTAACGGGAGAACCGTAACTCGGAATGACGCAAGATTAGAAGCGCGGGAAGTATTACAATGTTTTATGTGATGGTGAAGTAGTGACATGGAATTAAGTATTTATTGATGGAATATGGTTGGTTGTTGTAGTAAGTGCGGTTTGTATTTCCGCCATGACTCACAAATTGAGTGTCCGTTTGGCATGGGATTCTCCATACTTAATTGAGTGAGTCAATGGTTGGGTAACCGATGATATTTGGATATACTCGAAGAGTATAGAGGATCATGTTGAGCATCGGGAACTTGAGTTATCAGTGTTGGAGAAGAAGTAGTAATATTCTACTTTGAAGAAAGTTTAAGGAATTGTTAGGAAAGCTGTCAACAGCTCGTGTATTGGTTTTTCCGAATCCGACAAAACAAATTGTTGTGTTTTGTGATGATTGGTTGATATGATTGGGGGATATGTTAAGTACAACATCAACGAGTTTTGGTTATGCTTTAAGGAAACTTAAAGTACATAAGGGAATTATCTGACAAATAATTGGAGTTGGTTGTTGTTGCGTGTTTGTGCCGGAGTTTGGAAGCCTCAATTGTTTAGTTGAGATTTGAGATGGTTGGTGATCTTAAGAACTTAAGGTATTTGTTGATTTGAAAAAGAGTTGAATATGGTGCAGAGGAAATAAATAGGGACTTCTGAAGGAGTATGGTTTTGGGTTGAATTACCATTCGAGTGAGACCAAATGGTATCAGAGCCATACCTCTCCCAGTACGATGTGGTTCGGGGACGAACCAAGCGGAAGCTGGTGGGCATGTAACACCTGAGGTGAAAGAGGACAGTGGTTACATGTAACACCCGTGGGCGAGGGAGTGGTTGTCGGTGTCATGAGGCATGACAATGGGACACTCCTAGCAGCTTCTAGGGGAAAACCGAATTCACATCCGAATGAGAAGGATCCTAAGGCTATGCAGGTATGGGACTGCATCCTTGAATGAAGGCTTATAAGGATTAATTGGTATTACCTATACCAACAAGATGCATCTTATTTTCGGTAGCCCGTTCATAAGAACTCCACAGTTAAGCGTGCTTGACTTGGAGCAATTCTGGGATGGGTGACCTTCTGGGAAGTTTCTCGGAAAGCATGTGAGTGAGGAAAAAGCATGCTGAAAAGACCCGTGTTGGTTTGTCGGGTCAGTCAGTAATCCTGAAAGCAATATGGGGCGTTACATTATCTACTATCAAAGGTACGATAGCCTAAGCAAAGGTAATAACCCAAAAGATACGGTATGTTACCTAGTATCAAACGTATGATAGCCTAAGAAAATGTAATAACCCACAAGAGACGGTATATTACCTACTATCAAACGTATGATAGCCTAAGCAAATGTAATAACCCAAAAGAGACGGTATGTTACCTAGTATCAAACGTATGATAGCCTAACCAAACGTAATAACCTAATAAGATACGGTATATTACCTACTATCAAACGTATGATAGCCTAAGCAAAGGTAACAACCCCAAAGATACGGTATGTTACCTACTATCAAACGTATGATAGCCTAAGAAAAGGTAATAACCCAATAAGATACGGTATGTTACATAATATCAAACGTATGATAGCCTAAGAAAAGGTAATAACCCAATAAGATACGGTATGTTACCTACTATCAAACATATGATAGCCTAGGCAAAGGTAATAACCCAATAAGATACGTTATGTTACCTACTATAAAACGTATGATAGCCTAACCAAAGGTAATAACCCAATAAGATACGGTATATTACCTACTATCAAACGTATGATAGCCTAAGCAAAGGTAATAACCTAATAAGATACGGTATATTAGCTACTATTAAACGTATGAGAGCCTAAGCAAAGGTAATAACCCCAAAGATACGGTATGTTACCTACTATCAAACGTATGATAGCCTAAGCAAAGGTAATAACCCCAAAGATACGGTATGTTACCTACTATCAAACGTATGATGGCCTAAGCAAAGGTAATAACCCAAAAGATACGGTATGTTACCTACTATCAAACGTACGATAGCCTAAGCAAAGGTAATAACCCAAAAAGATACGGTATATTACCTCCTATCAAACGTATGATAGCCTAAGCAAATTTAATAACCCAAAGGATACAGTATGTTACCTACTATCAAACGTATGATAGCCTAAGGTAATAACCCAATAAGATACGTTATATTACCTACTGTCTAACATATGATAGCCTAAGCAAAGGTAATAACCCAATAAGATATGATATATTACCTACTATCAAACGTATGATAGCCTAAGCAAAGGTAATAACCCAAAAGATACGGTATGTTACCTAGTATCATACGTATGATAGCCTAAACAAAGGTAATAACCTAATAAGATACGGTATATTAGCTACTATCAAACGTATGATAGCCTAAGCAAAGGTAACAACCCCAAAGATACGGTATTTTACCAATTATCAAACGTATGATAGCCTAAGCAAACGTAATAACCCAAAAGATACGGTACGTTACCTACTATCAAACGTACGATAGCCTAAGCAAAGGTAATAACCCAAAAAGTTATGGTATATTACCTCCTATCAAACGTATGATAGCCTAAGCAAATGTAATAACCCAAAAGATATGGTATGTTACCTACTATCAAACATATGATAGCCTAAGCAAAGGTAATAACCCAATAAGATACGTTATATTACCTACTATCTAACATATGATAGCCTAAGCAAAGGTAATAACCCAAAAGATACGGTATGTTACCTAGTATCAAACGTATGATAGCCTAAGCAAAGGTAATAACCCAATAAGATATGGTATATTGCCTACTATAAAACGTATGATAGCCTAAGCAAAGGTAATAACCCCAAAGATACGGTATGTTACCTACTATCAAACGTATGATAGCCCAAGCAAAGGTAATAACCTAGAAGATACGATATATTACCTACTATCAAACGTATGATAGCCTAAGAAAATGTAATAACCCACAAGAGATGGTATATTACCTACTATCAAACGTATGATAGCCTAAGAAAATGTAATAACCCACAAGAGATGGTATATTACCTACTACCAAACGTATGATACCCTAAGAAAAGGTAATAACCTAAAAGATACGGTATATTACCTACTATCTAACGTATGATTGTCTAAGCAAAGGTAATAACCCAAAAGATACAGTATGTTACCTACTATCAAACGTATGAAAGCCTAAGCAAAGGTAATAACCCAAAAGATACGGTATGTTACCTACTATCTGTCGCTACCGCGAAAATAAGGTGCTGGCAAAATAGAAGAGTCGCCACCTTTCGTTATTTATCCCTCAGAACGGGAAAGGAAACGATCGGAAAAACCTGACGAAAAGGTATAAGACACGGTCATCGCAACCGTTGTCTGGGTTCGGGAGTCGGTTACGCAAGGGGAAGGTATTAGCACCCCTCACGTCCATCGTACTCGACGGGATCCATGCTTGTTCTGTTTATCTGACGGGTTGGTTTTATCTATCTACCTATCAAGGCTGGCTTAAAAAGAAAAGAAAAATGACTCGGCAAAGCGTCGCACTTTATGCCTACGTATTCTCATCAGAGAATGAGAAATCAGAGTCAACGTAGTCGAATAACTACGGGTTACGGGGAAGGTGGCTCGCCAATACGTAAGTATTGTGCCTACATACTCTCAACGGATATGAGAGATCAGAGCTTACGTAGTTCGGGAAACTACGGCTTACGGGAATTCAGATTCATCTGTTTTATCGAGTAGGGTTAACAAACAGTTCCAACAGTTGGATGTACGCAGCTCGACCCTTGGAGACTTAGGCGTTACCGTTTGCGGTAGAACTGGGAGTTAACGACACTCTTTTCTTCAGAAAAGCTTTCCTTTGAATTATGGGCCCACGGGGCAAAAAGGTTTGAAGTTTGTTTTCTGTCTTTTACGGAAGAACGGTTTTTTATGGTGTTTGCATCTAGTATCGCACTAGTGACTATGACCTGAGAGTGAATGCGTCATATGTCACCCAAAGGGTACCATACTAAACATCCAGACTGTTGAAAAGAAACTCTTCAACAATCCTTTCTCAGATAGCTTAAGGCTCGTAACGTACGACGTCAGTTAACCTTTATTACTATATTTTAATTTGTTTCGAGATGAGAAGAGAGAACAGGTTCAACTAAGGGGAGACTATCAAGTCCTACTGTTGTCATGCCAAGGATTCATCCTATGGTTGAGGTTTGAAACAGGGAACTCCTAGAAGTTATCATGCATAGGTTTCGACCTAAAGTTCTATCATCACTTCCTTATCAAAGGAAGTGAGATTCCTAGGGGATCATGTCAATGATAAACAGAAACAGATAAAGCATCAGCTTAAACAGTAAACTGTAAACGACTGTAAAATGCATGCAATGCAAGTGAGGGAGGAAATGTGTGTGGGGCATCTGACTCCACAAGCTCATCTCAACCTCAAGCCAGATATGAATAACTGCAATCATACAAAGGAAATAACATGCTATCAAGCAAACACAATAACTGCAATCATACATAAGAAATGAAATAATATGCCATCAAGCAAATAAAAAACCACATAGGCAAGGGAGCTGGGCTCTACCGAATACCCGCAAGCAAAGCCATACAGTAAAATGCAAGCAGAGGGAGCAACTCAACCGCTAGTGCAATCATGCCCCTAGATCAAGTCAGTCTAGATATGAACTTATTCTAATGCATCAAACAAGTCAAACAAGGCACATCAATACAGAAAAGAAAACAGATCAACAGCTTCCACAATAATGCTCTCCTCAGACAGCAGTTCAGTCATCAATCTTCGACCACTCTCCAAGGCTATCCTCCTCAATAACAAGTATCAACTTGCTCCTCCAAGGTTTCAACCTATCAAACATAAGCATCAACTTGTTCTCTCCTCTCCACTGAGCATCCTGTCATCAGGGAAAGGGACCCTCAAAGGTTCTACCAATTTGCAAAGAACCACACATCCTACCAAAGGAGGGATGATGCCTTTAAAAAGGGACCTTTCATCATAGGGAAGAATGGAAGTGATCAACATCATCCATGTTTATGAAGGAAGAGAACTATCTAGAAGCTCTGCATACAAACCCTATTCTTAACCTAATCAAAACTACACAACAAGAAGGGAAGATCTTCAAATCCAAGCCTCTTCAAGCAATCCAATGCATCTTCAACTTGCCTCCAACATCATCCAAGAACAAGCAAAGCAAAACCCTAATCTAAGGGAACTAAAGAAGTCAATCTAGTTGAGTTAGTGCCTTAGAATCATCTAAAACTAGCACCTAAGCTAAAATCAATCAAAAATAGTAAACTATCTTATAAATTTCTACCAAAATTCCTAAGGGATCCTAATTCAATTAAGAATGCCTCATACAAAAACCAGGGACTAAACCATCTATTAAGTCCTAAAATTAAGTCCTAAATCCAAAGGTATCAACCATAAACCCTAAAAATGGAGCTTCTAAAGGTTTAAACCTAAACTACCACCTATGTTCATCACAAAAATGTGAGAAAAATCTATGGGGAGCATGCATATCTATTCTAACTATTCACAAAAAAACAAGATCAAAATCATCATCACATGATCACACAAAATTCCACAAAATCAAGTATTAAACATAACTATTTTAATGTCAATTAAAATGTGAAAATTCGCTTAAAATCATAAAATGCATGAATTAAAAATATTTTTTATCTAAAAAATACTAGATTCAATCATGAATCTAATGCAAAAAGAATGGGATTAATTGGATCATTTTTCAATTTTTTATGATTTAATCAAGAACCATGTATAAAATGAAGAAATTAAAGAAAATCAAAATAAAAACATAAACACACGGTGCAGCTAGAAATGAAAGTCAGTTCAATTCATGGATTGGGCCCAACAAGGGGGTTTGAGTATCAATCTGCACTAAGCCCACCCAGACTACATTAATGAAACGCATCGTTTCATCCAATTCAGGGTCCTTCACAAACTCAAATCAATGCGTGGTCGTTGGATCTTCAGCTGGTCAAAGGTCTCAGCCCCATCCAATGGCTCTAAAGTCATCTTCCTCGTTTTGAACTTCTGAACCTCGTGCGCAGCTCCGGCCACCACCGGCGGTGCTCCGGTCATAGTCCCCAACCCTAACTCTCTCTAGGATCCTCCATTGCAAGTGGTTTATACATGAAACTTGTTCCAAATTTCCTCACGAATTCATTCATGCCCTTTATTCTCTCTGAAACCTCAAGATTCGCCATAACCAATTCTCAACCGAAAATGGTAACATCCTTAATTGGTCACTAATCCTCAAACTAACTATCTGAAAACCTTCCTACACCGTTCTACAATGCATCTAACATCCTAATTCGTATTGATTCTACCTAATTCATGCTGGAGGAAGAAGTTTACATACCTGTCAATTCTTGATGAACAGATGCAATAAATCTTCAAATCAAGCTCTCCAACCTCCCAGACACGATCAATGGATCATTCCCTTGCTTCTGTATGCACAAGAACTGGTTGAAGACTCCTGAAACTTGAAACCCGATGGTGAGTTGCAGGTTGAAAAATCTGAGTTCAAGAAAATGCCCTCTGATTATGATCCCGAATCATTCCCTAGCATCCATGGAAGAGGTTGCAACCAAGAAAATGGATGGAAAGTGGAGAAATTGGTGAAACCAAATTCAGTTACAAGCAATGAAATCTCAATCTCAATCTCTGCTCTCTCCTTCAATTATCACCAACCTCTCATTTGAACCTCTTCTACTCAATATATAGAACATGTGTGGATGATATAGAACCCTCTAGATCCTTCTAATGAGAAATCCAATCTCTCATGACATGAGAAGTTCACTTATATGCCATGGTGTGCACAACTCTGCAAACAGCTTGAAACAAATCTCAATTCCTTCCAATTTCTCCCCTCATGACATTTTGGAAGTGTTTGGCTTGCAAGGGATCTTGATTATGCCTTGAATTTGAGTTTTCCACATGTTACTTAAGATGTAAGTAACTACTTTTCAAAGCAAGTCCAAAAATTCGACCTCAATTCAAAAATGTGGCTAAACCAATGTTCTTAAAATGTTTTCTAGAGTCAAAATGATATATTACATGCCTTGGTTTGGATGTGTAGATCAAAAGTATCAATTTCCAACTTTGGTTCATTTAACTTATACCCTTATTTTAGGTCATTTTGGCAACTTTGAGCTACAAGCATTTCCAACATCTCATGACCTCTTGAATAGCCTTAAAACATCATTTTGAACAAGTTTGATGTTGAACATTTTCCCATTTGAAGCTTGGAAATAGGAGTTATGGCCTTATGGTTGAAATAACCTGTAATCTCCAAATGACCAAAATGCCCTTGACTTGTCAAAGCCATAACATGAGTTCTACAAATCCTATCAAGGACTTCTAGTACTCTCTAGAAGCCTAAGATAATAAGGAACATCATTCATGTTTACCAAAAGTTCATAGGAATTATCCTTCTTGGGCAAAAATTTGATGCAAGTTGGGTAACTTTCAAGCCCCCAAATTCACATACCTCAAATGACCTGTAACTTGTCAAAGTCATACCTTGAGTTCTACATATCCTATCAAGGACTTCTAGTACTCAAATTAAAGCTAAGAGCATGCTCTACAACATTCATGTTGGCGGAAAGATGAGATGACAATCACATCTTGAGCTAAACTGCCTTGAAGATAGGGGTCAAACTAGGGGATTTTACACTGTCAAGCCTTAGAAACCCTAGCTTGAAACTTCTCAAACTCTTCAATCATGATGAGTCAACCTTGGAATCATCCTTATAACATCTCAATGTGTAAATCCATGATCACATGGCCCTTGGATTAGGTCTCAACCTTGTCCAAATCATCAGTTGACTTAGGGTTGACCCAGTCAAACCCTAATTGCACTACTCATGGCTGAGGCTTCTTAATCTTGCACAGTGACCTGTCTAGGCCTCAAAGTGATATTCAAAACTTCTCATGAGCTCTCTCAAGACCTCAAGTCTATCTTCATGGCTTCAGAATCATCTGATGGCTTCCCACAACTCTCAAGTTAGGAGACCTACACACTTGCATTCAATCCTCTCTCTGAGGATCCTTTAACTTCTCTGACAAGGATATCAACCCTTGAACATCTGAATAACCTTCTTAGATAGCTTCATAGTCTTGTATACATCTTGATTGGTAATCATACCTCTTGATCCGCTGCACACATGTCAATTAAATGCAAATGATAATGCTAATGTGAATGCAATGAAACACAAGCTAGGTAAAGAAATGTTGGGAAAATTTTGGGATGCAACAGCTGCCCATATTCAAGCGGCTCGGACCTGACTGGGTGAGAAGCGAACGGCTCTCAACCAATCAAGGTGTGAGACGGTTGAATACCGACAAACCCGGAAATTTGCCAACTGCACAAGTACACGGTACTCTTATGGGAACAAATCTTCGAAAACTGAAATATTAGTTGCACGACAATTAGCTGGGGGATTGGTCACACGGTAACCGGCGATACACGGTCGACCATGCCGTCAGGCATCGGAATTCCTCGGGACCTATCAGATCAACAATCAAGTTAAATCACGCCATCGGGCATTCAAAGAAATTATTGGGCGTCAGCCGGACTTCATCACTAAGTCGGGAATAGAATTCTCAGTCAATCATGAACCAATTGGGGGTATCCAAACTTCTACCATCAGGCACTCCACATCAGCTGGGAGATGTGCTTCGTTAATACGGTTGGACTTCAATAATCAAGTCTTCAAGGGAAGTTTCAACTTCGCTGTTCAGAAACCTGCTGGGGACGACACATCTCCGCTGGGGATTCTGGAGAACTATCAAGTCACTCTGCTTCGGGGTTCCAGAAATCATTCTGGGTGAGTCATCTCTGCTGAGGAAACCAAGAATCATCTTGAATAAATAACTCCGTGGGGACTTCAAGAATCATCTTGAACCAATAACTCTGCTGGAGATTTCAGGAATCATCCTGAGCAATAACTTTGCCGGGGACTCTAAGGGTCAACTTGAGCAACCAACTCTTGCAACTTCACTGGGGATTTTAAGAATCATCTTAAACGAGCGCCTTCGCTGGAGAATTCAAGAATCATCTTGGGCAAACGAATTTTGCTGGGGGGATTCAAGAATCATCTTGAGCAAGCGACTCTACGGAGGAACACCTGCAAAACAAGAACGATAACGACCTAGCTCATGTTTCGTATGCGTATGCTTTGACAATGGCGCAATGCTCCACACGGTGGAAATGCTACGCGTTTTTTGGGTAAATGTTATGCAATCATGCAAAATGCTACGACCCCATCAGCAAAATAAATGCTGAAGGGAGAATCCTCCTGTCAAGGAGAAAGAACCACTCTAGGGGGACGGAGGAATCATCCTGCCGAGGAGAAACAGTCACACCAATCTCAATTGGACTCTGCCTGGGGAAATGAACTTCAGTCGACTGCTGCAGGGACATAAAGCTCTGCGAGAACCTGGGTCTACTCATCTGAGCATACGAACCACAACTGCTGATGAAACGATATCAATCGCAGAAATAAACTGTGCGGCCTTCGCGGCACAACTTTCTTGGAGGTATCGACTCCGCTAGGGAGATACAACATCAGCTACTCAGCACTCTACTGGGGGAAAAACAATCATGGCCTGAACAGCTTCCAAGTACTCGGCTCTCTTGGGGAACTGCATACTCGGCTAGGGAAGAAGGAATCGTCCTTCTTGCTGGGGAGAGTACGACTCTGTGGGGAATCTCAATTCTCCTGGAGACTTCAGTCTGCCCTATCGATTGCTGCACACTTCAGTATATGACTCAGCTGGGGAGATGACGACCCTTCGGGATGCATCTGATTGGGGAGAGAATCCTCTCTGCCTGGGGAGACATATCAATGCTTGACGATCTCATGTTCAAACTCTGTGGGGAGAGGCTGCCGAACTTTGATGGAGAAGAAGGAATCATCCTGATTGGGGACGCATACGGCGTACTGCCTGGAATATGTTGTACCTGTAACAACACAAACAAACAGACAAGATACTTTTCTCAAAGGGACCTATCAAGGTTATCATCTTGTGACAATGTTCAAGTAATTCATTGTTTCAACAATCAGTGGCCTAGGCCAATAAGTTTATGTATGCGTATTTTGTCAAAAACATCAGCGTTCTTTTTCGCAAACAAAACAGGTAAATGCTAAACAAACAAACAAAATTGCTGAATAGTATACATTTTATTGATAACGACCCCTGAATGGGCAAAAAAAATGTTTACAACAGAGGCAAGCTCCTGGAATGAGGAAGCCGCGCAAAAAAGATAAAACATAAATATACATCAGTATATACAAATGTAGGCAACGAGGCGTAGACGAACACCATGAGTTGATCCCTCTATGACCCACTCGACTTCGATACTTCTCCGACGCTTCAGCTTCAGAAGAGATTGATTCAGATAAACGGCCCTCAGGTCTTCCAAACCACTAAACAATGAAATTCCACACGCGGAACACAGTCATTTGCTTTTTCAAATCCCTAACTTTTGCCTGATCGCCCTTCCAGGTTTTCGATTCACCGGGATACCCTTTTTTGCCAAAGTCGCCCTTCCAGGTTTTCGACTTTGCGGGTGTACATTTTTTTCTTTTATATCCCTAAATTTTGCCCGAACCCTTTTCCTTTTTTATGGTTCACCGGGATGCCCCTTTTTGCCTGGATCTTCTTTTTCTTTCCAGCGGGTCATTCTTTAAGCAAAGTATTTTTTAACTGCGTCCGCGTTCACCGGGGATGCAAAATCTTCACCATCCATCGTGGATAACAACAAGGCTCCTCCCGAGAAGACCTTGCTGACGACGTACGAACCTTCGTAATTGGGAGTCCACTTGCCCCGGTGATCGGAGTGTGGAGGAAGGATCTTCTTCAGGACGAGATCACCTGTCTAAAAGCTCCTAGGACGCACCTTCTTATCATAGGCTTTCTTCATTCGGCTTTGGTATATACGACCATATGCAATCGATGCTAATCTCTTCTCGTCCATCAGGCTGAGTTGGTTTAGCCGGTTCTTAATCCATTCTGCCTCATCGAGTTTCACATAAACCAAAACTCGTAAAGAAGGAATCTCAACTTCTAACGGTAGGACCGCTTCCATACCGTACACCAATGAGAAAGGATTGCCCCGGTTGACGTACGTACCGTTGTACGATAACCGTGCAGTGCAAATGGCAGCATCTCGTGCCAATCCTTGTAGGTCACAACCATCTTCTGTACAATCTTCTTAATGTTCTTGTTAGCCGCTTCAACGGCGCCATTCATCTTCGGCCGGTAAGGAGATGAGTTATGGTGTTCAATCTTGAAACTCTGGCACAACTCCTTCATCATCTTGTTATTCAGATTCGAACCATTATCCGTAATGATCTGCTCGGGAATTCCGTAACGACAGATGATGTCCTTCTTTATGAATTTAGCCACCACTTGCTTGGTCACATTAGCATATGAGGCCGCCTCCACCCACTTAGTGAAGTAGTCGATGGCTACTAGAATGAAACGATGACCGTTAGATGCAGTGGGCTCGATCTTGCCTATCATGTCGATGCCCCACATGGAGAACGACCACGGGGAGGACATGACATTTAACGGGTACGGCGGCACATGAACTTTATTAGCATAAACCTGGTATTTATGACATCTCCTTGCGAATTTAAAGCAGTCCGACTCCATCGTCATCCAGTAATACCCTGCTCTCAGGATCTTCCTCGTCATGGCATGCCCGCCGGCGTGCGTACCAAATGTGCCTTCATGGACTTCTTCCATGAGCATACTCGCCTCTTTCTCATCTACACATCTGAGTAGCACGAGATCGTGGTTTCTTTTATACAATACTCCATCAGGATTGAGATAAAAATTTCCGGACAGCCTCCTCAGAGTCTTCTTATCCTGGGTTGACGCTCCCGCAGGATACTCCTTAGTCATAAGGAAGGTCTGGATATCATGGAACCATGGCTTGCCGTCGAAGGCTTCCTCGATCGCAAAGACGAATGCAGGTCTATCAAGACGAGAAAGGACAATTCTTGGAGCTTCATTCCAAAAATTGACTTTATACATCGAAGCCAACGTGGCTAAGGCATCATCCATCTGGTTTTCGGCTCTGGGCACATGATGGAGTTCCACTCGATCAAAGAACGGAATCAACCTTCTGACATAGTTCATGTACGGCACCAAGTTCGATTGATGAGTCTCCCACTCCCCTTTAATCTAGTTGATCACAAGTGTCGAGTCACCATATACATCTAGGTTTTTGATTCTCAAATCAATCGCTTCTTCTAGGCCCATGATGCATGCTTCGTACTCCGCTTCATTATTGGTGACCGGAAACGTCAGTCTCGCAGTAAACGGGATGTGGGATCCATGGGGAGTCGTGATGATCGCCCCAATGCCACTTCCGTAAGAATTAACCGCCCCGTCAAATATCAATTTCCATTGGGATTTCCTATCCGGACCCTCGTCGGGCAACAGTTCATCGCAATCTTTCGCTTTAAGAAACATGATATCCTCATCAGGGAATTCAAATTTCATTGGCTGATAATCCTCGATCGGCTGTTCGGCCAGGTATTCAGACAATACGCTTCCCTTAATGGCCTTCTGGGAAACGTACTGAATGTCATATTCCGTCAACACCATTTGCCATCTGGCAATCCTGCCCGAAAGTGCTTGCTTCTCGAAGACGTACTTGATCGGATCCATCTTCGAAATTAGCATGGTCGTGTGATTGAGCATGTACTGTCGTAAACGTTTGGCAGCCCAGGCTAGTGCACAACATGTCTTCTCCAGCATCGAGTAACGAGATTCACAGTCCGTGAACTTTTTACTCAAATAGTAAATGGCATGCTCCTTTCTGCCCGTCTCGTCGTGCTGAACGAGAACATACCCCATACTATTCTCAAGAGCTATCAAGTACATGATTAAGGGTCTTCTGGCCACTGGGGGTATCAAGATCGGAGGTTCCTGTAGATACTGTTTTATCTTGTCAAATGCCTTCTGGCAATCCTCGTTCCAGATAATCGCCTGATCTTTCTTTAGAATTTTGAACATCGGTTCACACGTGGCCGTGAGCTGAGAAATAAACCTTGCGATGTAGTTTATTCTGCCCAGGAAACCACGAACTTCTTTTTCTGTTTTTGGTGCTGGCATTTCTTGTATCGCTTTTATTTTCGCAGGATCAACCTCGATGCCTCTTTCACTCACGATAAACCCCAGCAGCTTTCCGGATCGTACTCTAAAAGTACACTTGTTAGGATTCAGCCTCAACCTGAACTTCCTACGTCTCTCAAAAAGCTTCAGCAGATTGACCAGATGTCCCTCCTCCGTTTGGGACTTCGCAATCATGTCATCAACATAGACTTCAATCTCATGATGAATCATGTCATGAAACAAAGTAACCATTGCTCGTTGGTAAGTGGCCCTTGCGTTCTTTAGACCGAAAGGCATTACCTTGTAGCAAAATGTTCCCCAAGGTGTAATAAACGTAGTTTTCTCCATGTCCTCCGGCGCCATCTTGATCTGATTGTAACCGGAGAAGCCATCCATGAACGAAAACACGGAGAACTGAGTTGTATTGTCGACCAACACATCGATATGGGGAAGCGGGAAATCATCTTTAGGGCTCACCCTATTCAAATCCCGATAATCGACGCACATCCGTACCTTACCGTCCTTCTTCGGTACAAGCACTATGTTGGCGACCCACGGAGGGTAATTAGTGACCGCTAAGAAGCCAGCATCAAGCTGCTTTTGCACTTCTTCTTTGATCTTAACGGCCATATCTGGTTGTGTCCTCCTAAACTTCTGCTTAATGGGAGGGCAATCTTCTCGCAGCGGCAAGTGGTGGACCACGATGTCAGTATCAAGTCCGGGCATATCTTCGTATGACCAAGCAAAGACGTCACTATACTCTCTTAGCATCTCGACCAATCTTCGCTTGACATCACTCTGTAATGCAGCCCCTATCCTGACGTTCCTGACAAGTTCTTCAGAACCCAGATTCACAATCTCGATCTCTTCTTCGTGAGGCAGAATAACTTTCTCTTCTTGTTTCAACAAGCGGGCCAACTCTTCGGGAAGGTCTTCGTCTTCATCAATCTCTTCTTCAGCTTGATAGATCGGGCAATCGAAGTCGAAGTGAGTCGTAGAAGGTCCCGAATCGATGTCATCTGTTATGTGGATCCTGCAATAACAAGGGTTAAGCTTAAAACAAGGATATGCAGGTTAGCACAAACCCCATTGCCATCTTATTGTTTTTCAAAACAAATATAAAACAGGAATAACAGAGATCACAATATTTGAATACGAAGAAAAACGCCTTTTGATTTATTGATAAAATGCATGTACATAATCAAACGAGGCCCTGACAATAAAACCACTATGCCCCGGGTAGGACATAGGGTTGTACAATGATTGGAAAAAGTAAATCATTACTCTTTGCTTTACATCTGGATGATATCCTTGACAGACCAATTGTTAAGGCTCTCGCCTGGCTTGCTTGGCTGGACCCAAGAGTCTAGGTCACAGTCGCTATCTCCGCTGTCTTCAGACACTGCATTGATGCTTTCAAATATCACCCCGCCGCTGGTAAACTGGATCGGCCCTTTACCTCGTGACGCACTGCTAGAAGAGGAGGCTTCAGCCGCAGGAGAATATCCCAACCCAAACTTGTCTTGCTTGTTAGGTATCTCCAAAATTCGCCCCCAGCCTGGGGTAGATCCGGCTTGAACAACGGCCCGGGCTTCCTTGAAGGAAGAGAGAGTCATCTTTGGCTTTTCAGTGACCACAGGAGCTACGTCCTTGATTTTAACAGCTTCGAACGCTTGGCATAGGGTTTCGTGGATTTCCCCATCCATCTCAACATACTTGAAGGACGACAAATGGCTCACCATTATGTCTTCCTCGCCACATACGGTCACGATGCTACCTCCGACAGCATACTTGAGTTTTTGGTGCAACGTGGAGGTCACAGTGCCAGCAGAATGGATCCATGGCCGGCCCAAGAGACAGCTGTAGGCAGGCATGGTGTCCATAATGTAGAAGATCGCGTCGAATGTTTCCGGCCCGACTTGGATTGGCAACGTCACCTCCCCGAAAACATGGCGTTTGGTTCCATCGAACGCTTTCACCACCAGATCATTGGGTGTGCAAATCACTCCGCGAGTATCTAACTTCATTAATGCCTTCTTCGGAAGAACATTGAGCGATGACCCTGTGTCTACCAATACGTGAGACATAATCGTTCCTCTACACTCTATCGAGATGTGCAGGGCGCTATTGTGGTTCCTCCCCTTCGGCGTCAGCTCTAGGTCAGTGAAACCTAAACCATTCCCAGCATTTACGTGGGCTACGACCTCTTCCAACTGGTTTACCTATATTTCCTGCGGTACATATGCGGCATTCAACACCTTCAGCAGTGCGTTGCGGTGTGCTTCAGAACACAGCAACAAATTCAGGATGGAAATTTTCGAGGGTGTTTGATGGAGATGATCCACGATCTTGTAGTCACTCTTTTTAATCAACCTCATAAATTCCTCGGCGTCTTTAACAAGTAAGTCTTTCTCTACCCCACGAGGGGTCTCTTCAACGACTTTTCTTTTACCTTTATCAGTTGCATCAGCTCTGTCCATCTTGTCTGCCACGACCTCAGGTGGTGCAAACACTCTTCCACTGCGAGTAATTCCGCTAACGCCCACCAGGTTCTCCACAGACGACACAAACGGTTCTAGTTCCAACTTCTGTCCGTTGCAGTAGACCTCTGCCCCGTAATGCCATGGGACAACATTAGTGCTTTCGAATGGTGTTGGCCCAGCTTTGGTGATGGTAATTGTGGGCGGCCTGGGTGCGGAAATAATTATCGTCTGGCGAGGGATGGTGATGGTGGCAACCTCATCATCTTGCTTCAGCATTACCTCTCCCGATCCACATTCGGCCCTCCGGCTAAACTGTAGGATCCCTTCAGTCATCAGACTTTGAATCCCCTCTAGCAACTGTTCACATCCATCAGGGCTTGTTGCACAGCCCATACACAACTCTCCGCAACCTGGAAAGAAACCTCTTTTCATTAGCTTAGCTTTAACGAAGCTAAGCGGTGTCTTCAGATCTCTGACGTCAGTCAACAAATCCAAACTCTCGTCTTCAATAATGGCATTTACTCCACCTCCCCTATGATTCGGCATAGGGTTCTTCGTGACAATTGGCACATTATCGGAGAAGTTGATGATCTTAGCGTCCACCATATCCTGCACCTTATGCTTGAAGGCTTTGCAATTCTCTATTGTGTGGCCTGGTGCCCTTGAGTGAAATTCACAAGTTGCATTCGCGTCATAACCTGGCGGAGGTGCCCCTTTCAAGGGAGCCAGGGTTCTCTTCTGGATCAACTGTAGCTGAAGCAAAGTCTGTAACAGCTGTGCATACGACATGGGCGGTGTCTCGAGATGACGGCTCGACAGAGGTGCCCTGTTCCGATACTTTCTGTGCCCTTGTTGACTCGGTTGTTGCTGCTGCTGCGGCTGCTGCTGCTGTGGCTGTTGAACTGCCGGGATAGTTATGCTGGCCACCTGTTGGTGAGGGCCCTTACCCTTCCTTCGAGCGTTGGTCACGACGCTCGTTTCTCCTTCCCGTATTTTTCCACCATAAGGTTTCTTGCCTCCTCCAGCTGAGGATGAATCACCTTGAATTTTCCCCAGTTTGATCTCATTTTCGATGTGTTCACCCGTGATAATGAGATCTGAGAAGGTTCCAGACATACCGCTGACCAATTTCTCATAATAAACCCCTGGGATGGTGGCTACGAACATATGCACAAGCTCACGTTCAACCATCGGTGGCTGAGCCCTGGCTGCCAATTCACGCCACCGCTAGGCGTATTCCTTGAACCCTTCGTTGTTCCTTTGCGACAGATTCTGCAGTTGGACTCGGTTCGGAGCCAAGTCACTGTTATATTGGTAGTGGTGCATAAATGCTTCAGCAAGGTCCTTCCACGTACGCACACTGGTAGGCTCCAGACTCATGTACCATTCGAGGGAGGGTCCGGACAGACTGTCCTGAAAGAAGTGCATCAACAACTTCTCATCCTCAGAGTGAGCAGCCATTTTCCTGTAATATGATCTCAGGTGGACACGAGGGCAAGTGGTGCCCTTGTACTTTTCAAAGTCAGGTACCTTGAACTTGGGAGGCACCTTGAAATCAGCAATCAGTCCCAACCTGGACATATCAACACCCAAGGTGTTCTGGTTCTCGATATTCCTCATCTTGTCCTCGAGTGCCTTGAACCTAAGCCGTGCTTCAGCAGTCATCTCCCCTTCAGCACCTCTCTGAGAGAACACATCGTCTTGACGGTCTTCTAACCATGGCTGAGGCCCAAGCAGATTTCCAACACCCGCAGTGTCGTTGCCCAGCCCAACATTGACGTTGGCTTCAAGATTCCCATTACCGACGCCCGTCGTATTGCCATTGAGTCCCATGTTAGCTATCACATTGTCGTTGGCACTGTCATTCCCCCCGGTCACGGGGACGCCATTCTGAGGAGTTTCAACAGGTGGAGGGGTAGGCACGGTTCCACCATGGAGTACGCCATTGCTATCGACCCTTGAAATCAGAGGCTGAACCAAGGTTCTGAGCTGATCCTGGCCATTGGCGACCACTTGCATGAGCTCCATGAAGCGGTCCATTCTTTCGCGGAGTTTTTGAACATCAGTTTGCACTTGCTCCATGATTCTGGTTTGATTTGCTCTAGTCGGATAGCGGTGGATGGGTCTCTGATCAATCCTGGAACATTAGCATTATCATTTGCATTTCATTGACATGTATGCAGGAGATCAAGAGGTATGAGTACCAATCAAGGGCTACACAAGACTATGGAGCTAGCTAAGAAGGTTATTCAGGTGTTCAAGGGTTGATATCCTTGTCAGAGAAGTTAAAAGATCCTCAGAGAGAGTGGTTGAAGCCAACTGTGTAGGTCTCCTAACTTGAGAGTTGTGGGAAGCCATCAGATGATACTGAAGTTATGAAGAAAGACTTGAAGCCTTGAGAGAGCTTATGAGATGTCTTGAAAGCCATCATGAAGCCTAGATAGGTCATGGTGCAAGTTTAAGAAGACTCAGCCATGGGTGGTGTAGTTAGGGTTTGATTGGGTCAACCCTAGGTCAACTGATGATTTGGATAAGGTTGAGACCTAATTCAAGGGCCATGTGATCATGGATTGATACATTGAGATGTTATAAGGATTATTCCAAGGTCAACTCATCATGATTGAAGAGTTTGAGAAGTTTCAAGCTAGGGTTTCTAAGGCTTGATAGTGTAAAATCCCCTAGTTTGACCCCTATCTTCAAGGAAGTTTAGCTCAAGATGTAATGGCCATCCCATCTTACCCCCAACATGAATGCTGTAGAGCTTGTCCTTAGCTTTAATTTGAGTACTAGAAGTCCTTGATAGGATTTGCAGAGCTCAAGTTATGACTTTGACAACTTACAGGTCATCTGAGGTATGTGAATTTGGGGCCTTGAAAGTTACCCAAATTGCATCAAACTTTTTCCTAAGAAGGATGATTCCTATGAACTTTTGGTCAACATGAATGTTGCTCCTTATCTTCTTAGCTTTCTAGAGAGTACTAGAAGTACTTGATAGGATTTGTAGAACTCAAGTTATGGCTTTGACAAGTCAAGGGCATTTTGGTCATTTGGAGATTACAGGTCATTTCAAGCATAAGGCCATAACTCCTATTTCCAAGCTTCAAATGGAAAAATCTTCAACATCAAACTTGCTCAAAATGATGTTTTAAGGCTAGTAAGGAGGTCAGGAGATATTGGAAAGGCTTGTAACTCAAAGTTGCAAAAATGACCTAAAATGAAGGCACAAGTTAAATAAGCCAAAGTTGGAAATTGAAATTTTCAACCTACACATCCAAACCATGGCATGTGATATATCATTTTGACTCTAGAAAACATTTTAAGAACAATGGTTTAGCCACATTTTTGAGTTGAGATTCAATTCATGGACTTGCTTTGAAAAGCACTTGCTTGCATATTAAGTAACATGTGCATAACTCAAAATTAAGGCACGAGCAAGGAACTTGGCAAGCTAAACCCTTCCAAAATGTGACTAGGGGAGAAATTGAAAGAGATTGAGATGAATTTCAAGCTACACACAGAATTGAGCATGTCATGATACATGATTGGAAATCTCATGACATGAGAAGTGGAAAATCTCATTGGAAGGATCTAGAGGGTTCTAGATCATCCAAACTTCATCTATATAAGGAGTAGAGTGGATCCATTGAAGAGGTTGGTGATCATTGAAGGATTGAGCATAGCTTGAGATTGAGTTTTCTTGGATTGCAATTGAAATCGGTTTCACCAAATTCCTCAATTTCCTTCCATTTTCTTGATTGAAACATCTTCCATGGATTTCAAGGAGTGATTCCAGATCGTTTTCAAGAAGAATTGGTGGCTAAATCGTGTATGAGCAAGTGAACTTCTCCACCTGCAAATCACTATCGGGTTACAAGATTCAAGCACTTTCCATTGATTCTTTTGCATACAGAAGCAAGAGGAAGGTTCATTGATCGTGTCTGCAAGATTGTAGAGCTTGAAGTGGAGGATTAGTGCATCTGTTACTCAAGAATTTTCAGGTTGGTACCTTTCTTCCTATAGCATGATTTAGGTAGAATTAGGTTGAATTAAGGTGCTAGATTGATCGTAGAATGGTGTAGGATGGATTCCAGATAATTAATTGATGAATTAGAGACAAATTAGGGGAATTACCATTTTCGGTTGAGATTGGGATATGATGATTCTTAAGGTTTCAGAGGAAGTTAATGGTATGGTTGAACTCGTGGCAAGATTTGGGATAAGATTCATGTTTTGACCTCTTGGATTGGAGGCTTCTAGGGAGAACTAGGGTTGAAGGGGATGATCGGAGCTCCACCGGCGGTGGCCGGAGCTGGGCGCGAAATTGCAGAGGTTTGAATGGAGAAGATGACTCTGGGACCATCAGATCTTGTTTTGACCTTTGACTGGGAGACGATCCAAGGGCCACATTTTGAAGTTGAATTGTGAAGGAGTCTGAAGCATGAAACGCACCGTTTCATTTATTCAGGTGTTTTGGGCTTAGTGATCTAAGTGTTATCCACACCCCCTGATGGCCCAACCCATTCTTTTAACTGAAAATGATTATTATCCACACCGCGCGCTTATTTATTTTAATTGGATTTTCTTCATTTTTTCATTTTATTTATGGTTCTTGAAAAAATCATAATTAATTGAATATTAATCCAATCCAACCCATTATTTTTGCATTCTACTCATGATTGAGTCTATTATTTTTTAGGAAAAAATATTTTCATTTCATGTAATTTCTGATTTTATTGGAATTTTATATTTTAATTGATATTAAAATGATTATGGTTGATGCATATTCTTGTAGAATTTTGTTTGATCTCATGGTGATGATTTTGAGCCTAATTTTTTGTGTGTGATTAGGTTAGACATGTATGATCCCATAGAATTTTTCTCACATTTTTGTGATGAAAATTGGTTTGCTTTCTAGATTGATATTTAGATGCTTCCTTTTTAGGGTTTAGGTTTGATACCTTGTAATGTAGGATTTATTTCTAAGTCTTATTTGATGATTTGATCTTTGAAATTAATGTGGTAGAGTCATGATTGACCTAGGTTCCCATAGAATATTTGTAGGAATTTACAATTGTTTTTAGTATTTTAGTTAGGACTAACTTTAGTACTAGGTTTTAGGTGATCCTAATTTACTATTTCAACTAGTTTAACTCCCTTAGTCCCCTTAGATTAGGGTTTGTGCTTCGTTTGCCTTTGGTTGAGATTGAAGACAAGTTGAAGACAAGGTGAGGATGCTTGAAGTTGCTTGGAGCTTTGGATTTTCTTGTGCTTGAAGGTGTATGATGAAGATTAGGAGATAGGACATAGGGAGAGCCTTGTAGTTAGAATGATTTCTTTCACAAACATGGAAAGCATCTGGTGCTTCCATTCCTCCCAATGACTAAAAGTCCTTCTCAGATATTCACAACCCTCCTTTGGAGGGATGAGTGGCTATATCTGGGAAGTAGAACTTTGAGGGAACCAGTCTCTCATAATGATGGAGGACCCTTACAGGCTTCCTTTGGTTGTCAGTAAGTTGTTTATCATTTCCTCTCACTCTGTTAAATCATTTGTCTTCTGGTTTGAGTATCTTGAGAGATGTTGGACTTGAGTCTGAAGATGAAGACTTCATTGAGGAGTATGGAAGAGGATGATCCCTTGAGCATTGCCATTGCAGCTAAAGCTTGAAGAGCAAGAAGAACAAGTTGATACTTGAAGATCCAATGGAGATTGAATGAAGAGTTCCTTGCTTGAAGAGAATTGAAGGATGAAGTTGACACTTCTAAGTGATTGAAGATTACCCTTAGAAGCTGAAGCTTGTAAAGGAAGAAGATCAAGTTGACACTTGTAAAGCAGCTGAAGCTTGAGAAGCTTGAAGACCAAGTTGATACTTCTAGAGAGGATTCAATTGAGATTGAGTGTAGAGCTGAGGCTTGAGGAATAAAGGATGAGTTGATACTTACATTGAAGCTTGGAGAGCCTGAAGGAATCAAGTTGACACTTGTGGTTAAAAGCAAAGCCTGAGGGTGGAGTTGACTGGAAAGATGAAGCTTGAAGAAGAAGATTAAGTTGGAACTTATGTTGAGGGGTTGAAACCTGGAGAAGCAAGTTGATACTTTCCAGTGAAGCTGATATCCTTGAAGGGTGATTGAGGTCTGAAGACTGAGTTACTGTTAGAAGAGCTGAGGCTTGGAAAGAGGAAGAGTTGTTGATCTGTTTCTTTCTTGTCTGTTTTCTCTCCTGTATTGCTGATGTGCCTTGTTTGACTTGCTTGATGCATTAGAATAAGTCCATGATTAGACTGACTTTAAACTAGGAGCATGATTGCACTAGAGGTTGAGTTGCTCCCTCTGCTTGTATTTTTACTGTATGGCTTTGCTTGCGGGTATTCGGTAGAGCCCTGCTCCCTTGCCCATGTGGTTTATTTTGCTTGATAGCATATGTTATTTCTTCTGTATGATTGCAGTTTACTGTATTTTGCTTGATAGCATATGTTATTTCTTCTGTATGATTGCAGTTTACTGTATTTTGCTTGATAGCATATGTTATTTCTTCTGTATGATTGTAGTTTACTGTATTTTGCTTGATAGCATATGTTATTTCTTCTGTATGATTCCAGTTATTTATATCTGGCTTGAGGTTGAGATGAGCTTGTGGAGGCTGACACCCCACACACATTTCCTCCCTCACTTGCATTGCATGCATTTTATAGTTGTTATCTGTTTATTGTTTAAGCTGATGCTTTACCCGTATCTGCTTACCATTGATATGATCCCTTAGGACTCTCATTTCCTTTGATAAGGAAGTGATGATAGAACTTTAGGTTGAAACCTATGCATGATAACTTCTAGGAGTTCCCTGTTTCAAACCTCAACTATAGGATGAATCCTTGGCATGACAACAGTAGGACTTGATAGTCTCCCCGTAGTTGAGCCTGTTCTCTTCTCATCTCAAAACAGCTTAAGATACAGTAATCATGAATGATTTCTTTCGTACGTTACGAGCCTTAAGCTATATGAGAAAGGATTGTTGGAGAGCTTCTTTTCAACAGTCTGGATGTTTAGTATGGTACCCTTTGGGTGACATGCGACGCATTCACTCTCAGGTCATAGTCTTTAGTGCGATTGAAATTGCAAACAACCATAAAAAACACTTCTTCCGTAAAAGACAGAAAACAAACTTCAAACCTTTTTGCCCCGTGGGCCCATAATTCAAAGGAAGGTTTTTTGAAGAAAAGAGTGTCGTTAAACTTCAGCGCCACCGCAAACAGGCTTTGTCCCTAACTGCTGGAACTGCTGTTTAACCCTACTCGATAAAACAGATGAATCTGAATTCCCGTAATCCGTATTATCCCGAACTACGTAATCTCTGATCTCTCATACCCGTTGAGAGTACGTAGGCACAATACTGATGTATTGGCGAGCCGCCTTCCCCGTAACCCGTCGTAGGTCGAACTACATTGACTCTGATTTCTCATTCTCTGATGAGAATACGTAGGCATAAAGCGCGACGCTTTGCCGAGTCATTTTCTTTTCTTTTTAAGCCAGCCTTGATAGGTAGATAGATAAACCAACTCGTCCAGTAAACACAACAAGCGTGGATCCCGTCGAGTACGACGGACGTGAGAGGTGCTAATACCTTCCCCTTGCGTAACCGACTCCCGAACCCAGACAACGGTTGCGATGACCTTGTCTTACCCTTTTTCGTCAGGTTTTTCCGATTGTTTCCTTTCCCGTTCCGAGGGATAAATAAAGAAAGGTGGTGAATCTTCTGTTCTGCCGGCACCTTATTTTCGCGGAAGCGACACCAACCTATCTCTGTCAAACCAGTCAATATCCTCCACTGATAGACTCATCAAGTGCTCATACCACTCAGCTGTGGCTGCAGATGAAGCAAAGGGACCCCTCTTGGGTAGATGACTATCAAGCCATCTATAAAGCAGGGGCACGCAGCACGAGACATTCTTACCCCTTCTGTTCTTGTTTTTTTAGTGGATGGAATGGTAGACATCTCCTAACATGGTAGGGACTGGATTCCCTGAAGCAAAGATGTGAAATGCATCGAAGTCTACAAAGTCGGGCATATTGGGGAACAAAATGATGCCATATATGCACAGAGCGAGAATGGCGTTGAACACGACCCAACATCCGTCTTTGGCGCACTGCTGGGCCTTTCCCACTAAGAACTGCAAGGAGAAACCGGGAACCTTGTTCCAACTAGACAATACCAACTCGGAGGCATCCAGATGAATTGAAGGGGCTAGACTAGCCAGATTAGGCTCAGCATCCATATGGATAAAAGGCATCTGCTTCTTGATAGGCACACCTAACAAATCAGCATATTCCTCCAGTGTGGGTGCGAGAACAAAATCCTGGAAAGTAAAGCATCTCAACGGAGGATCGTAGAACTGCAGCAGAGCGTGCAACCCATTCAACTCAAACACAGTAGGTTTACGAACCAAACTGAGCAGTTTGCCGTAAGACTTTCTGAACTCATGTCTCACAGAATCATCTGCTAAAGCAATCAAACCAGTCAGCTGAACAACATCAGGCGCAGGGAGCTTGTAAGCCACGGTCTTCCTCAAAGAACCCATAACAATACAATAGAAGGCCAGAAGTCCTGAATTGGGGGAAACGGTACCTGCAACACAGACACACGTTAATGAAATGCAAATGAGTATACAAAACAATGTAAAATGCAATCATGCAGCAGGAGATCAAGACAACTGCGCTGTGGAGATTCTGTATCAACAAAACCATAATCCTGCTCTATCAAGAACAACCCTATCTCTGATGAGAAGAAAACCCTGATATCAGACCATAAATTCTGCTCTGTCAAGAACAAACACACATATGATAATAAGCACCTCTGATACAGGACCAAACTCTGCTCTGTCAAGAACACACATACATCTGCTGATGAGATCCTCTGATCCCAATCAAAAACCTGCTCTGTCAAGAACAAACATACATCTCTGAAGATAAGGTCCTCTATTACCGGACCAAAACTCTGCTCTGTCAAGAACAATCATCTGATAATAAAGACCTCTGATACAGGACCAAAACTCTGCTATGTCAAGAACAAACATACATCTGCAGATGAGATCCTCATATCCCAATCACAAACCTGCTATATCAAGAACAAATACACATCTCTTAACATAAGGTCCTCTGATATAGGACCATAACTCTGCTCTGTCAAGAACAGTCATATATGTGATGATGAGAACCTCTGGTACCAACAAAACTGATTCACTATCAAGAAAACCAGGTAGTCTGAAGGTTAACGTTTCCTGTAACAAACCCAACCCTGCTCACAGGTATTGACCTAAACTGACACAAGTTCGGCATCCTATGCGGTCATCAGCGTCAGAGACATTCAAGAGGGGTGATACGATACCCAGAAGGTGTGGCATCACCATCTCATGAAGCGGCCTCACTCGGCTGAATCCTAATGATCGGTCCCCAGAGTCGACAATCCTCCAAACCAACAACCCCCTCAACCAAAGGGTTGAAAAAGAAGTCAATCGGGAGAACCTCGTCTGAGCGTGGATTTCATGAGACACTAGTGCCTGCCAAGCAAGCATGCGCCCACTAATTTCCATAACTAATGCTATGTTCACTCAAGCCTGGGTCTGGCTTCCCACTCATCAGAATGCCCATCCCACAACAGCACAGATAATCATATCATACTGAAAATAAAGTGCGAGATATAAAAACGCGATAAATAAACACAACCCAACAAGTAATCACACAAGCGCTAGGATTGACTCTCGCAGGGGACGTTGGATCCCCAAACTGACTCGCATAAGGGACGTTGGATCCCAGGAAACTACAAGTCCCCAGCAGAGTCGCCAGCTGTCGCTACCGCAAAAATAAGGTGCCGGCAAAATAGAAGAGTCGCCACCTTTCGTTATTTATCCCTCAGAACGGGAAAGGAAACGATCAGAAAAACCTGACGAAAAGGTATAAGACACGGTCATCGCAACCGTTGTCTGGGTTCGGGAGTCGGTTACGCAAGGGGAAGGTATTAGCACCCCTCACGTTCGTCGTACTCGACTGGATCCATGCTTGTTGTGTTTATCTGACGGGATCCTGGCTTAAAAAGAAAAGAAAAATGACTCGGCAAAGCGTCGCACTTTATGCCTACGTATTCTCATCAGAGAATGAGAAATCAGAGTCAACGTAGTTCGACTAACTACGTGTTACGGGGAAGGTGGCTCGCCAATACGTCAGTATTGTGCCTACGTACTCTCAACGGATATGAGAGATCAGAGCTTACGTAGTTCGGGAAACTACGGCTTACGGGAATTCAGATTCATCTGTTTTATCGAGTAGGGTTAACAGACAGTTCCAGCAGTTGGATGTACGCAGCTCGACCCTTGGAGACTTAGGCGTTACCGTTTGCGGTAGAACTGGGAGTTAACGACACTATTTTCTTCAGAAAAGCTTTCCTTTGAATTATGGGCCCATGGGGCAAAAAGGCTTGAAGTTTGTTTTCTGTCTTTTACGGAAGAACGGTTTTTTATGGTTGTTTGCAACTAGTATCGCACTAGAGACTATGACCTGAGAGTGAATGCGTCGTATGTTGTAGCAGCCCAAATTTCATTAAATAATTAATTATAGTAATTAATTGATTTAGTGGGATTTTATGTTAATATTGGAATTAATTTTTATTAATTGGAATTAATAGAGAATTGAGAAGGAAATTGGAAGGAAAGAAAATAAAAGGAATATATAAGTGAGGAAGAAAAGAAAAGAAAGTTAGAAACATTTGGAGAGAAAGAGGAAAGAAAGAAGAAAGAAGAGAAAGAGAGGAGAAGAAGAGGAAAAGTGGAAATCATCAAGAACCAACATCAAAGCTCCGATTAATCGAGGTAAGGGTGAGAAACATTGTTATTTAATCATCGTATGCTATTATGTATGTTGGGTTGGGGTTTTGGTAGAGTTTTCATCACTTTCCAATTAGGGCAAATGTTGGATTAATCAGTAGATTGATGATTTAATCGGTTGGAACTGAGTAATAACACCGTAGAATAGTCGGGTAACATGTATTGATGCTATTTGTACTGATTTGGATGTTTGAGGTTTGGTTGATGATGGATTGATGAAGGAGAGGCAGAATAGGGTTCTGTTCTGCGCAGGTTCGCTGGCTCTCGCCAGGCGAGCAAAGGCGAAGCTTCGCCAGGCGAAGCCTAGCGAATGCTGGCGAGTAATTATGATTAAGTCCAAGTGGACTTCGCTGGCGAGTTCGCCAAGCGAAGTTGGATAGCGAAGGTTCGCCCAGCGAAGGTGCTGGCGAATGGTGGCGAATGAAGTCAGTAGCTACTGACTTGGGCTCGCTGGGAAGTCTCGCCAGGCGAAGCCTAGCGAGTGTTCGCTGAGAGAGTTCGCCAGGCGAAGGTTCGCTGCGAGGGTTCGCCAGGCAAATGAAGGCGAATGTGACAGCATTTTTCTTTTGCTGTGTTGCTCATGTGGTGATTGTTTGATTGATTCACATAGGTTAATACCTCTATGATATGATATAGATATGATCTATTGTGATGATGTGTGCATAACTTATAATTGTATGATTGGTATTGTGATGTGTATACCTTGTATGAGATGGCATGAGATAAAGAATAAACATACTATGAAAAATGTGTTGTGGATGCATATTGTTTATATGCGATTGTATGTTAAAATACATGAAGAATGCATGAGAGCATAATGATGGATATGCGTGCATTGCTTGCTAAATATGACGATTGTATTGCATTGTGAATATATGTGGATAATGCATGAGAACATATCGCGGATATGTGTGCATTGTGTGTTAATATGGTGATAGTGTTGAATTATGAATACATCGATGAATGTTATGTGAATATGTTGTGTGTGCAATCATAATGTAATTCTTGAAGAGATGAATTATTTGAATGCATGAGATTAAGATGTCGGTCTTAAGTGCATTTGTTGTGGTTGATTGTACATGCATCATTTAGTCAAGAGGCAATGTCTGTTAGTTTCGTGGAAACTAGTGGCTTGTCCCAAACCTAGAAGGGTGGGTTTGAAGGCTTAGAGGACGGGCCTTTGTGGTTATCGGTCTAGAAGGGTGGACCCGGTTTAATGTAAAAACCGAAAAAAGATAACGGGTTATCGGTCTAGAAGTGTGGACCCGGTTTAATGTAAAAACCGAAAAAAGATAACGAGAGTCGGTACCGCATTGCATGAGTTGCATTGAGTTATTGAGTCACATTAATATATGGCATATGCATGAAGAGATGCTTATGTGTGAATGATGAGATTGTGAAATTGTGAAAAATGCATGGGAACATATCGTGGATATGTGTGCATTGTTAATAATTGTGAGAGATGCATGGGAACATATCGTGGATATGTGTGCATCGTTAATAAATGTATGGGATGCATGGGAACATATCGTAGATATGTGTGCATCGTTAATAATTGTGAGAAATGCATGGGAACATATCGTGGATATGTGTGCATTGTTTGATGATGTGGTAATAGCATGAATGCCATGGGCATATGAAGTATGCTAGTGAATATGATGGGTTTTGGATGATTGGGGAATATGTATGAAGGGATATGTTTGGGTATGTTCATATTTGTTTATATTTACAACATGATAAATATGACTATGAAATGAATTTGTGGTGAGAAATGTAGAATGTAATTATGTGATACCTGTATATATATATAATCTTATGCATTGATTATTATGGTAATATTTCTCACCCTTCTGCTGTTTTATAATGCTCTATGAGGCATTGCAGATTAGATTGCTGGAGGCCTTTATGAAGTTCTGCTTGTAGTTCGAGGTTGCTACGTGTGTAGCGGTTTAGTAATTATTTATGGGTCGAGTCATGCTCTGGTCGTGTAACACGGGGATCGATTTCTTATGTTTTAGGATTGCATTATGTAACCTAAGTTATGTTTTCATATTTGGAATAATTGAGATAATGAGATGTTGGCCTTAGTGCCTAGAGATGTTGATTTTATATGATGAAAGTAAATGTTTCTTTTAAAGGATTTTCATTAATGAATCCGCTGCTAAATGGAAAGGTGTTTATGAGCATGACAGATTGTTTTAATGTGGTGCAAGTTTTGTGTGATGCCCTTTTATGGATGCATGTTAACTTTTACTCTGATTATGCATATATTATTTCCGGGGTTTAGAAGGGTGTTACATTAGTGGTATCAGAGCAGGTCGGTCCGTCCGGCCAAGTTGTCTAATGTTATTTGTTCCCTTGTATGCGACATGTGTGTGAAAACACTGTCGATACATGTTGTTGCTTAACCTTGTCTGGAGAAGTGGGAATGATCTAAGTGGGGGAGAAGTTGTGCTTCTCCAAGATGCTGCAGGTGTAGAAGTTGTAGCTCAGTGGGTGGTTAACACTCTTGTGGTTTGGTAAAGATAGTCTATACTCCATCATGATTTTCAGCTGCCTATTGACAAATTGAGGAACTGATCACCCTTAATCTCTTGTTGATAGTAGTTGGAGTTCTGTTGGATGCGATGGACGTGTCTTGCAAGCTTAGGTGGCGTGAGCAGAGAATTGTTTGGAGCTAAGCCAGGTGCTTCAGAAGTGTGTTGATGAGTCGGCACGAGACAGTGAGGAGATGGTTAATTTTGATGGGAATTCGGGGTGCTAATGAAAGTGGGAAGATGGCGGTTTTGCCGACTAATTATATCTGTTTGGACAGTCGAAGAATTAAATTGATTGAGTAGTGTTGAGAATTATGTCTGGTGTGTGTGCTACGGCAACAGATTGTGGAGTTGAGTATAAGGGTGGATAATGACTTCTAGTGATTACTAAAGGAAATGAGATGTGGAATACATGGTTGGTATAATTGGACCCTTAAGCATTTCAAGAGTTGGAGAGGTATTGGATGACCTTTAAGTGTGGAAGGGTTGTTTCCGTGATTTTGTCGTAACGGAAAACCGTAATTCGGAATGACGCAAGATTAGAAGCGTTGGAAGATATTACAGTGCTCTATGTGATGGGAAAGTAGTGACATGGAATTAAGTATTTATTGGCGAAAAATGTTTGGATGTTATGGGAAGCGCGGAGAGTGCGGTTGGTGTTATCACCATAAGTTCACAGCTGAGTGTCCGTTTGATATAATGATTTTCCACACTTGATTGAGAGAGTCAATGGTTATGTAACCGATGGTGTTTGGATATGTTCGGAGAGTATAGGGGTTCATGTTGAGCGTCGGGAACTTGAGTTATTAGTATTGGGGAAGAGGCAGTGATGTACCACTGTGAAGAAAGTTCAAAGAGTTTTGAGAAAGCTGTCAACAGTTCGTGTATTGGTTTTGCCAAGTCCGACAGGATTGTCGTTGTGTTTTGAGATACTTTGTTGATATGATTAAAAGATGTGTTAAGTACAACATTAATGAGTTTTGGTTATGCTTGAAGGCAATATAAAGTACAGAGAGGGATTATCTGACAAGTAAATTGGAGTGGGTTGCTGTTGTGTGTTTGTACCGGAGTTTGGAAGCTTCAATTGTTTAGTTGACATTTGAGATGGTTACTGACCTTAAGGTATTTGTTTTATTTGAGAGAGAGTCAAATATGAGACAGAGGAGTAATTGGAACTCCTGAAGGAGTAGGGTTTTGGTTAAATTACCTTTCGGATGAGACAAAGTGGTAGCTAAGATATCGAATCGGGAATTTTGGTATACACTAATGAAGATGGTAAGGAAGTTAGAACTGATTAAGCAAATTCAGATATGAGTTCGTCCTGTGAAGAGACTTCTTATGGAGTTGAGCCTTGGATGTTGAGATTGACTTTTGGTATTCTGATGAGGTTCGAGGAAATCGGAATCCTGAGTTGAGTTGATAGATTAATTGAATTTAATGGATAAAAGTCAGAGGGCTTATTTTCGGATTAAGGGAAATGGTATTGTGAGATGTCGTGATGAAGTGTGTATTCTGAATAGTGTGAGTTGGATAAGAGTACTCAGGGAGAAGTACATCGAGAAAGATGGAATATCCGTGCCGGTACTAGGAAGATGCGACCGAATTTGAGAAATAGTTTTGGATAGCCATAGATGGAGAAGGAATTGATTGAGTTTGTATATGTTGATTAGACTTGCTGGGAATTGAAGTATGGACATTAGAGATGGTTGGATCTGATACAACTGTTGAGTATTTCGAGTGGAATGGGATAGTATTCCCATGGGCTTTGTGTCGGGTTTTCTGATGAATTTGAGGAAGTATGATCCGATTTGGACAGTTAAGAATGGATTAACAAGAGTAACACTTTGCCTACCAGTGAAGATGAATCATTCTGTTAGATGGGAACTCAAGTTTTTCGTTAAGATTTTGGGAAAGATTGCGAAAGCGGTTGGGTGCCATGTTGAAGATGAACTCTGACTAGCGTCCGTGAATGGCATGGACAAACGAAGAAAACTATCCAGTATGAAGAGGACTCGTTGAGAGCTTGTGTGTTGGACCAAGATGGATCTAAGGGTAGTTAATTGTCGTTGATGGAGTTGCCTACAATAACTGTTGCCATTTCGTATCGGAAACAACATCGTATGAAGTTCGTTGGGTAAGAGGGTATGACTCCTTTGTGTTGTTGCATGTCCAACGGGAGTGTTGTACTCGGATCAAAGACCGTGCAAGGGACGATGGAAACGATCAAAGAATCTAAGTAAGGCCGTTTTTTGAGAGTTATGGTAGTAATTGGTGTTGGTCGAGCTTGAAGTCTCGTGAGCACCCTGCATTTTGTTGATCTGTATCAGAGTAGCGCAGCGGAAGCGTGAGGCGGATAGCATGTTAGACTGTTTTACCGCTGTCGCTTGAGAGGATTGCATGAGGTGTTCATATGTCTAAGTTGAAGAGGTACATTGATTCAGGTGGATGGTGTACAAGGGAGAGAGAATTTGACTTCGGAAGCGTGGCTAGTTCTAGTTGTTGATAAGAAACAACTTCGAAGTATAGAGATTCCTTTAGTGGAAGTAGTTATGGGAGAATTGGATTTGGAAGAATTGGAATGCGAGAGTCGTATCCAAAGTTGTTTGGATCAGATAACATTTTCGAGGACGAAAATTCCTAAGTGGGGGAGAGTTGTAACAGCCCAAATTTCATTAAATAATTAATTGTAGTAATTAATTGATTTAGTGGGATTTGATGTTAATATTGGAATTAATTTTTATTAATTGGAATTAATAGAGAATTGAGAAGGAAATTGGAAGGAAAGAAAATAAAAGGAATATATAAGTGAGGAAGAAAAGAAAAGAAAGTTAGAAACATTTGGAGAGAAAGAGAAAAGAAAGAAGAAAGAAGAGAAAGAGAGGAGAAGAAGAGGAAAAGTGGAAATCATCAAGAACCAACATCAAAGCTCCGATTAATCGAGGTAAGGGTGAGAAACATTGCTATTTAATCATTGTATGCTATTATGTATGTTGGGTTGGGGTTTTGGTAGAGTTTTCATCACTTTCCAATTAGGGCAAATGTTGGATTAATCGGTAGATTGATGATTTAATCGGTTGGAACTGAGTAATAACACCGTAGAATAGTCGGGTAACATGTATTTGTACTTATTTGGATGTTTGAGGTTTGGTTGATGATGGATTGATGAAGGAGAGGCAGAATAGGGTTCTGTTCTGAGCAGGTTCGCTGGCTCTCGCCAGGCGAGCGAAGGCGAAGCCTAGCGAATGCTGGCGAGTAATTATGATTAAGTCCCAGTGGGCATCGCTGGCGAGTTCGCCAAGCGAAGTTGGATAGCGAAGGTTCGCCCAGCGAAGGTGCTGGCGAATGGTGGCGAATGAAGTCAGTAGCTACTGACTTGGGCTCGCTGGGAAGTATCGCCAGGCGAAGCCTAGCGAGTGTTCGCTGAGAGAGTTCGCCAGGCGAAGGCCAGGCGAAGGTTCGCTGTGAGGGTTCGCCAGGCGAATGAAGGCGAATGTGACAACATTTTTCTTTTGCTGTGTTGCTCATGTGGTGATTGTTTGATTGATTCACATAGGTTAATACCTCTATGATATGATATAGATATGATCTATTGTGATGATGTGTGCATAACTTATAATTGTATGATTGGTATTGTGATGTGTATACCTTGTATGAGATGGCATGAGATAAAGAATAAACATACTATGAAAAATGTGTTGTGGATGCATATTGTTTATATGCGATTGTATGTTAAAATACATGAAGAATGAATGAGAGCATAATGATGGATATGCGTGCATTGCTTGCTAAATATGACGATTTTATTGCATTGTGAATATATGTGGATAATGCATGAGAACATATCGCGGATATGTGTGCATTGTGTGTTAATGTGGTGATAGTGTTGAATTATGAATACATCGATGAATGTTATGTGAATATGTTGTGTGTGCAATCATAATGTAATTCTTGAAGAGATGAATTATTTGAATGCATGAGATTAAGATGTCGGTCTTAAGTGCATTTGTTGTGGTTGATTGTACATGCATCATTTAGTCAAGATGCAATGTCTGTTAGTTTCGTGGAAACTAGTGGCTTGTCCCAAACCTAGAAGGGTGGGTTTGAAGGCTTAGAGGACGGGCCTTTGTGGTTATCGGTCTAGAAGGGTGGACCCGATTTAATGTAAAAACCGAAAAAAGATATCGGGTTATCGGTCTAAAAGTGTGGACCCGGTTTAATGTAAAAACCGAAAAAAGATAACGAGAGTCGGTACCGCATTGCATGAGTTGCATTGAGTTGTTGAGTCACATTAATATATGGCATATGCATGAAGAGATGCTTATGTGTGAATGATGAGATTGTGAAATTGTGAAAAATGCATGGGAACATATCGTGGATATGTGTGCATTGTTAATAATTGTGAGAGATGCATGGGAACATATCGTGGATATGTGTGCATCGTTAATAAATGTATGGGATGCATGGGAACATATCGTAGATATGTGTGCATCGTTAATAATTGTGAGAAATGCATGGGAACATATTGTGGATATGTGTGCATTGTTTGATGATGTGGTAATAGCATGAATGCCATGGGCATATGAAGTATGCTAGTGAATATGATGGGTTTTGGATGATTGGGGAATATGTATGAAGGGATATGTTTGGGTATGTTCATTTTTGTTTATATTTACAACATGATAAATATGACTATGAAATGAATTTGTGGTGAGAAATGTAGAATGTAATTATGTGATACCTGTATATATATATAATCTTATGCATTGATTATTATGGTAATATTTCTCACCCTTCTGCTGTTTTATAATGCTCTATGAGGCATTGCAGATTAGATTGCTGGAGGCCTTTATGAAGTTCTGCTTGTAGTTCGAGGTTGCTACGTGTGTAGCGGTTTAGTAATTATTTATGGGTCAAGTCATGCTCTGGTCGTGTAACACGGGGATCGATTGCTTATGTTTTAGGATTGCATTATGTAACCTAAGTTATGTTTTCATATTTGGAATAATTGAGATAATGAGATGTTGGCCTTAGTGCCTAGAGATGTTGATTTTATATGATGAAAGTAAATGTTTCTTTTAAAGGATTTTCATTAATGAATCCGCTGCTAAATGGAAAGGTGTTTATGAGCATGAAAGATTGTTTTAATGTGGTGCAAGTTTTGTGTGATGCCCTTTTATGGATGCATGTTAACTTTTACTCTGATTATGCATATATTATTTGCGGGGTTTAGAAGGGTGTTACATATGTCACCCAAAGGGTACCATACTAAACATCCAGACTGTTGAAAAGAAACTCTTCAACAATCCTTTCTCAGATAGCTTAAGGCTCGTAATGTACGACGTCAATTAACTTTTATTACTGTATTTTAATTTGTTTCGAGATGAGAAGAGAGAACAGGTTCAACTAAGGGGAGACTATCAAGTCCTACTGTTGTCATGCCAAGGATTCATCCTATGGTTGAGGTTTGAAACAGGGAACTCCTAGAAGTTATCATGCATAGGTTTCGACCTAAAGTTCTATCATCACTTCCTTATCAAAGGAAGTGAGATTCCTAGGGGATCATGTCAATGATAAACAGAAACAGATAAAGCATCAGCTTAAACAGTAAACCGTAAACGACTGTAAAATGCATGCAATGCAAGTGAGGGAGGAAATGTGTGTGGGGCATCTGACTCCACAAGCTCATCTCAACCTCAAGCTAGATATGAATAACTGCAATCATATAGAGGAAATAACATGTTATCAAGCAAACACAATAACTGCAATCATACAGAAGAAATGAAATAATATGCCATCAAGCAAATAACAAACCACATAGGCAAGGGAGCTGGGCTCTACCGAATACCCGCAAGCAAAGCCATACAGTAAAATGCAAGCAGAGGGAACAACTCAACCTCTAGTGCAATCATGCCCCTAGATCAATTCAGTCTAGATATGAACTTATTCTAATGCATCAAACAAGTCAAACAAGGCACATCAATACAGAAAAGAAACACAGATCAACAGCTTCCACAATAATGCTCTCCTCAGACAGCAGTTCAGTCATCAGTCTTCGACCACTCTCCAAGGCTATCCTCCTCAATAACAAGTATCAACTTGCTCCTCCAAGGTTTCAACCTATCAAACATAAGCATCAACTTGTTCTCTCCTCTCCAAGCTTCAGCTCTTCAGTCAATTCCACTTTCAGGCTTCACTCCTAACTGCAAGTATCAACTTGATTCCTTTAGGCTCTCAATGCATCAATGCAAGTGTCAACTTATCCTTAATTCCTCAAGCCTCATCTCTTCACTCAATCTCCATTGGATCTTCTTCACAAGTTTCAACTTGTTCTCCTTGCTTCAGCTCCTTTTGCTTTACCAGTATCAACTAATTCCTCTTCATCTACAAGCTTCAGCTTCTCAAGGTAATCTTCAATCACATGGAAGTATCACCTCCATCCTTCAATCTTCTTTAAGCCAGGGACTCCATCCTCTAATAAAGGGAGAAAGATGCATCTATCAAGAGCAAAGTTTGGATGATTGGTAGTAGAGTGAAGACCAAAGGTCACCACTGAGCATCCTGTCATCAGGGAAAGGGACCCTCAAAGGTTCTACCAATTTGCAAAGAACCACACATCCTACCAAAGGAGGGATGAGGCCTTTAAAAAGGGAACTTTCATCATAGGGAAGAATGGAAGTGATCAACATCATCCATGTTTATGAAGGAAGAGAACTATCTAGAAGCTCTGCATACAAACCCTATTCTTAACCTAATCAAAACTACACAACAAGAAGGGAAGATCTTCAAATCCAAGCCTCTTCAAGCAATCCAATGCATCTTCAACTTGCCTCCAACATCATCCAAGAACAAGCAAAGCAAAACCCTAATCTAAGGGAACTAAAGAAGTCAATCTAGTTGAGTTAGTGCCTTAGAATCATCTAAAACTAGCACCTAAGCTAAAATCAATCAAAAATAGTAAACTATCTTATAAATTTCTACCAAAATTCCTAAGGGATCCTAATTCAATTAAGAATGCCTCATACAAAAACCAGGGACTAAACCATCTATTAAGTCCTAAAATTAAGTCCTAAATCCAAAGGTATCAACCATAAACCCTAAAAATGGAGCTTCTAAAGGTTTCAACCTAAACTACCACCTATGTTCATCACAAAAATGTGAGAAAAATCTATGGGGAGCATGCATATTTATGCTAACTATTCACAAAAAAACAAGATCAAAATCATCATCACATGATCACACAGAATTCCACAAAATCAAGTATTAAACATAACTATTTTAATGTCAATTAAAATGTGAAAATTCGCTTAAAATCATAAAATGCATGAAATAAAAATATTTTTTATCTAAAAAATACTAGATTCAATCATGAATCTAATGCAAAAAGAATGGGATTAATTGGATCATTTTTCAATTTTTTATGATTTAATCAAGAACCATGTATAAAATGAAGAAATTAAAGAAAATCAAAAGAAAAAGATAAACACACGGTGCAGCTAGCAATGAAAGTCAGTTCAATTCATGGATTGGGCCCAACAAGGGGGTGTGAGTATCAATCTTCACTAAGCCCACCCAAACTACATTAATGAAACGCATCGTTTCATCCAATTCAGGGTCCTTCACAAACTCAAATCAATACGTGGCCGTTGGATCTTCAGCTGGTCAAAGGTCTCAGCCCCATCCAATGGCTCTAAAGTCATCTTCCTCGTTGTGAACTTCTGAACCTCGCGCGCAGCTTCGGCCACCACCGGTGGTGCTCCGGTCATCATCCCCAACCCTAACTCTCTCTAGGATCCTCCATTGCAAGTGGTTTATACATGAAACTTGTCCCAAATTTCCTCACGAATTCATTCATGCCCTTTATTCTCTATGAAACCTCAAGATTCGCCATAACCAATTCTCAACCGAAAATGGTAACATCCTTAATTGGTCACTAATCCTCAAACTAACTATCTGAAAACCTTCCTACACTGTTCTACAATGCATCTAACATCCTAATTCGTATTAATTCTACCTAATTCATGCTGGAGGAAGAAGATTACATACCTGTCAGTTCTTGATGAACAGATGCACTAAATCTTCAAATCAAGCTCTCCAACCTCCCAGACACGATCAATGGATCATTCCCTTGCTTCTGTATGCACAAGAACTGGTTGAAGACTCCTGAAACTTGAAACCCGATGGTGAGTTGCAGGTGGAAAAATCTAAGTTCAAGAACACCAATCAGCCACGAATTCCCTCTGATTATGATCTGTAATCATTCCCTAGCATCCATGGAAGAGGTTGCAACCAAGAAAATGGATGGAAAGTGGAGAAATTGGTGAAACCGAATTCAGTTACAAGCAATGAAATCTCAATCTCAATCTCTGCTCTCTCCTTCAATTATCACCAACCTCTCATCTGAACCTCTTCTACTCAATATATAGAACATGTGTGGATGATCTAGAACCCTCTAGATTCTTCTAATGAGAAATCCAATCTCTCATGACATGAGAAGTTCACTTATATGCCATGGTGTGCACAACTCTGCAAACAGATTGAAACCAATCTCAATTCCTTCCAATTTCTCCCCTCATGACATTTTGGAAGTGTTTGGCTTGCAAGGGATCTTGATTATGCCTTGAATTTGAGTTTTGCACATGTTACTTAAGATGTAAGTAACTAGTTTTCAAAGCAAGTCCACAAATTAGACCTCAATTCAAAAATGTGGCTAAACCAATGTTCTTAAAATGTTTTCTAGAGTCAAAATTCTATATTACATGCCTTGGTTTGGATGTGTAAATCAAAAGTATCAATTTCCAACTTTGGTTCATTTAACTTATACCCTTATTTTAGGTCATTTTTGCAACATTGAGCTACAAGCATTTCCAACATCTCATGACCTCTTAACTTGCCTTAAAACATCATTTTGAACAAGTTTGATGTTGAACATTTTCCCATTTGAAGCTTGGAAATAGGAGTTATGGCCTTATGGTTGAAATGACCTGTAATCTCCAAATGACCAAAATGCCCTTGACTTGTCAAAGCCATAACTTGAGTTCTACAAATCCTATCAAGGACTTATAGTACTCTATAGAAATCTAAGAGAATAAGGAACAACATTCATGTTGACCAAAAGTTCATAGGAATCATCCTTCTTGGGAAAAAGTTTGATGCAAGTTGGGTAACTTTCAAGCCCCCAAATTCACATACCTAAGATGACCTGTAACTTGTCAAAGTCATAACTTAAGTTCTACAAATCCTATCAAGGACTTCTAGTACTCAAATTAAAGCTAAGAGCATGCTTTACAACATTCATGTTAGGGGTAAGATGAGATGAGAATCACATCTTGAGCTAAACTGCCTTGAAGGTAGGGGTCAAACTAGAGGATTTTACACTGTCAAGCCTTAGAAACCCTAGCTTGAAACTTCTCAAACTCTTCAATCATGATGAGTCAACCTTGGAATCATCCTTATAACATCTCAATGTGTCAATCCATGTTCACATGGCTGTTGGATTAGGTCTCAAACTTGTCCAAATCATCAGTTGACCTAGGGTTGACCCAGTCAAACCCTAATTGAACCACTCATGGCTGAGGCTTCTTAATCTTGCACAATGACCTGTCTAGGCCTCAAAGTGATCTTCAACACTTCTAATGAGCTCTCTTAATACCTAGAGTCTATCTTCATGGCTTCAGAATCATCTGATGGTTTCCCACAACTCTCAAGTTAGGAGACCTACACACTTGCATTCAATCCTCTCTCTGAGGATCCTTTAACTTCTCTGACAAGGATATCAACCCTTGAACATCTGAATAACCTTCTTAGCTAGCTTCATAGTCTTGTATACATCGTGATTGGTAATCATACGTCTTGATCCCCTGCACACATGTCAATGAAATGCAAATGATAATGCTAATGTGAATGCAATGAAACACAAGCTAGGTAAAGAAATGTTGGGCAAATTTTGGGGTGTAACACTATCAAACGTATGATAGCCTAAGCAAAGGTAATAACCTAAAAGATACGGTATATTACCTACTATCAGACGTATGATTGACTAAGCAAAGGTAATAACCCAAAAGATACGGTATGTTACCTACTATCAAATGTATGATAGCCTAAGCAAAGGTAATAACCCAATAAGATACGGTATATTACCTGCTATCAAACGTATGATTGCCTAAGCAAAGGTAAAAACCCCAAAGATACGGTATGTTACCTACTATCAAAGGTATGATAGCCTAAGCAAAGGTAATAACCCAAAAGATACGGTATGTTACCTACTATTAAACGTATGATAGCCTAAGCAAAGGTAATAACCCAAAAAGATATGGTATATTACCTATTATCAAACGTATAATAGCCAAAGCAAAGGTAATAACCCAAAAGATATGGTATTTGACCTACTATCAGACGTATGATTACCTAAGCAAAGGTAATAACCCAAAAGATACGGTATGTTACCTACTATCAAACATATGATAGCCTAAGCAAAGGTAATAACCCAATAAGATACGGTATATTACCTACTATCAAACGTATGATAGCCTAAGCAAAGGTAATAACCCAAAAGATACGGTATACTACCTACTATCAAACGTATAATAGCCTAAGCAAAGGTAATAACCTAATAAGATACGATATATTACCTACTATCAAACGTATGATAGCCTAAGCAAAGGTAATAACCCCAAAGATACGGTATGTTACCTACTATCAAACGTATGATAGCCTAAGCAAAGTTAATAACCCAAAAAGATACGGTATATTGCCTCCAATCAAACGTATGATAGCCTGAGCAAAGGTAATAACCCAAACGATACGGTATGCTACCTACTATCAAACGTATGATAGCCTAAGCAAAGGTAATAACCCAATAAGATACGGTATGTTACCTACTATCAAATGTATGATTGCCTAAGCAAAGGTAATAACCCAATAAGATACGGTATGTTACCTACTATCAAACGTATGATAGCCTAAGAAAAGGTAATAACCCAATAAGATACGGTATATTACCTACTATCAGACGTATGATAGCCAAAGCAAAGGTAATAACCCAAAAGATACGGTATGTTACCTAGTATCAAACGTATGATAGCCTAAGCAAAGGTAATAACCCAATAAGATATGGTATATTACCTACTATAAAACGTATGATAGCCTAAGCAAAGGTAATAACCCTAAAGATACGGTATGTTACCTACTATCAAACGTGTGATAGCCTAAGCAAAGGTAATAACCCACAAGATACGATATATTACCTACTATCAAACGTATGATAGCCTAAGAAAATGTAATAACCCACAAGAGACAGTATACTACCTACTATCAAACGTATAATAGCCTAAGAAAATGTAATAACCCAGAAGAGACGGTATATTACCTACTACCAAACGTATGATACCCTAAGAAAAGGTAATAACCTAAAAGATACGGTATATTACCTACTATCAAACGTATGATTGTCTAAGCAAAGGTAATAACCCAAAAGATACAGTATGTTACATACTATCAAACGTATGATAGCCTAAGCAAAGGTAATAACCCAAAAGATACGGTATGTTACCTACTATCAAACGTATGATAGCCTAAGCAAAAGTAATAACCCAAAAAGATATGGTATATTACCTACAATCAAATGTATAAAAGCCTAAGCAAAGGTAATAACCCAAAAGATACGGGATGTTACCTACTATCAAACGTATGATAGCCTAAGCAAAGGTAATAACCCAATAAGACACGGTATGTTACCTACTATCAAACGTATGATAGCCTAAGCAAAGGTAATAACCCAATAAGATAGAGTATGTTACCTACTATCAAACGTATGATAGCCTAAGCAAACGTAATAACCCAAAAAGATATGGTATATTACCTACTATCAAACGTATAATAGCCTAAGTAAAGGTAATAACCCAAAAGATACAGTATGTTACCTACTATCAAACGTATGATAGCCTGAGTAAAGGTAATAACCCAATAAGAGACGGTATATTACCTACTATCAAACGTATGATACCCTAAGAAAAGGTGATAACCTAAAAGAAACGATATATTAGCTACTATCAAACGTATGATAGTCTAAGCAAAGGTAATAACCCCAAAGATACGGTATGTTACCTACTATCAAACGTATGATAGCCTAAGCAAAGGTAATAACCCAAAAAGATACGGTATATTACCTCCAATCAAATGTATGATAGCTTAAGCAAACGTAATAACCCAAAAAGATATGGTATATTACCTACTATCAAACGTATGACAACCTAAGCAAAGGTAATAACCAAAAAGATACGGTATATTACCTACTATCAAAGGTATGATAGCCTAAGCAAAGGTAATAACCCAAAAGATACGGTATGTTACCTACTATTAAACGTATGATAGCCTAAGAAAAGGTAATAACCCAATAAGATACGGTATGTTACCTACTATCAAACGTATAATTGCCTAAGCAAAGGTAATAACCCAAAAAGATACGGTATGTTACCTACTATCAAACGTATGATAGCCTAAGCAAAGGTAATAACCCAATAAGACACGGTATGTTACCTACTATCAAACGTATGATAGCCTAAGCAAAGGTAATAACCCAATAAGATACAGTATGTTACCTACTATCAAACGTATGATAGCCTAAGCAAACGTAATAACCCAAAAAGATATGGTATATTACCTACTATCAAACGTATAATAGCCTAAGTAAAGGTAATAACCCAAAAGATACAGTATGTTACCTACTATCAAACGTATAATAGCCTAAGTAAAGGTAATAACCCAAAAGATACAGTATGTTACCTACTATCAAACGTATGATAGCCTGAGTAAAGGTAATAACCCAATAAGAGACGGTATATTACCTACTATCAAACGTATGATACCCTAAGAAAAGGTGATAACCTAAAAGAAACGATATATTAGCTACTATCAAACGTATGATAGTCTAAGCAAAGGTAATAACCCCAAAGATACGGTATGTTACCTACTATCAAACGTATGATAGCCTAAGGAAAGGTAATAACCCAAAAAGATACGGTATATTACCTCCAATCAAATGTATGATAGCTTAAGCAAACGTAATAACCCAAAAAGATATGGTATATTACCTACTATCAAACGTATGACAACCTAAGCAAAGGTAATAACCAAAAAGATACGGTATATTACCTACTATCAAAGGTATGATAGCCTAAGCAAAGGTAATAACCCAAAAGATACGGTATGTTACCTACTATTAAACGTATGATAGCCTAAGAAAAGGTAATAACCCAATAAGATACGGTATGTTACCTACTATCAAACGTATAATTGCCTAAGCAAAGGTAATAACCCAAAAAGATACGGTATGTTACCTACTATCAAACGTATGATAGCCTAAGCAAAGGTAATAACCCAATAAGACACGGTATGTTACCTACTATCAAACGTATGATAGCCTAAGCAAAGGTAATAACCCAATAAGATACAGTATGTTACCTACTATCAAACGTATGATAGCCTAAGCAAACGTAATAACCCAAAAAGATATGGTATATTACCTACTATCAAACGTATAATAGCCTAAGTAAAGGTAATAACCTAAAAGATACAGTATGTTACCTACTATCAAACGTATGATAGCCTAAGCAAAGGTAATAGCCTAAAAAGATACGGTATATTACCTACTATCAAACGTATGATAGCCTAAGAAAATGTAATAACCCAAAAGATACGATATGTTACCTACTATCAAACGTATGATAGCCTGAGTAAAGGTAATAACCCAATAAGAGACGGTTTATTACCTAATATCAAACGTATGATACCCTAAGAAAAGGTGATAACCTAAAAGAAACGATATATTAGCTACTATCAAACGTATGATAGTCTAAGCAAAGGCAATAACCCCAAAGATACGGTATGTTACCTACTATCAAACGTATGATAGCCTAAGCAAAGGTAATAACCCAAAAAGATATGGTATATTACCTCCAATCAAATGTATGATAGCTTAAGCAAACGTAATAACCCAAAAAGATATGGTATATTACCTACTATCAAACGTATGACAACCTAAGCAAAGGTAATAACCAAAAAGATACGGTATATTACCTACTATCAAAGGTATGATAGCCTAAGCAAAGGTAATAACCCAAAAGATACGGTATGTTACCTACTATTAAACGTATGATAGCCTAAGCAAAGGTAATAACCCAATAAGATACGGTATGTTACCTACTATCAAACGTATAATTGCCTAAGCAAAGGTAATAACCCAAAATGATACGGTATGTTACCTACTATCAAACGTATGATAGCCAAAGAAAAGGTAATAACCCAATAAGATACGGTAATTACCTACTATCAAACGTATGATAGCCTAAGCAAAGGTAATAACCCAAAAGATACAGTATCTTACCTAGTATCAAACGTATGATAGCCTAAGCTAAGGTAATAACCCAATAAAATATGGTATATTACCTACTATAAAACGTATGATAGCCTAAGCAAAGGTAATAACCCCAACGATACAGTATGTTACCTACTATCAAACGTATCATAGCCTAAGCAAAGGTAATAACCCACAAGATACGGTATATTACCTACTATCGAACGTATGATAACCTAAGCAAATGTAATAACCCACAAGAGACAGTACGTTACCTAGTATCAAACGTATGATAGCCTAAGCAAACGTAACAACCTAATAAGATACGGTATGTTACCTACTATAAAACATATGACAACCTAAGCAAAGGTAATAACCCAATAAGATACGGTATATTACCTACTATCAAACGTATGATAGCCTAAGCAAAGGTAATAACCCAAAAGATACGGTATGTTACCTTGTATCAAACCTATGACAACCTAAGCAAAGGTAATAACCTAATAAGATACGGTATATTAGCTAATATCAAACGTATGATAGCCTAAGCAAAGGTAATAACCCCAAAGACACGGTATGTTACCTACTATCAAACGTATGATGGCCTAAGCAAAGGTAATAACCCAAAAGATACAGTATGTTACCTACTATCAAACGTACGATAGCCTAAGCAAAGGTAATAACCCAAAAAGATACGATATATTACCTCCTATCAAACGTATGATAGCCTAGGCAAATGCAATAATCCAAAGGATACAGTATGTTACCTACCATCAAACGTATGACAGCCTAAGCAAAGGTAATAACCCAATAAGATACGTTATATTACCTACTATATAACATATGATAGCCTAAGCGTAGGTAATAACCCAAAAGATATGGTATGTTACCTAGTATCAAACCTATGATAGCCTAAGCAAAGGTAATAACCTAATAAGGTACGGTTTATTAGTTACTATCAAACGTATGATAGCCTAAGCAAAGGTAATAACCCCAAAGATACAGTATGATACCTACTATCAAACGTATGATAGCCTAAGCAAAGGTAATAACCCAAAAGATACGGTATGTTACCTACTATCAAACATACGATAGCCTAAGCAAAGGTAATAACCCAAAAAGATACGGTATATTACCTCCTATCAAACGTATGATAGCCTAAGAAAAGGTAATAACCCGAAAGATACGGTATGTTACCTAGTATCAAACGTATGATAGCCTAAACAAAGGTAATAACCTAATAAGATACGGTATATTACCTACTATCAAACGTATGATAGCCTAAGCAAAGGTAAAAACCCCAAAGATACGGTATGTTACCTACTATCAAACGTATGATAGCCTAAGAAAAGGTGATAACCAAAAAAGATACGGTATATTACGTACTATCAAATGCATGATAGCTTAAGCAAAGGTAATAACGCAAAAGATATGGTATATTACCAACTATCAAACGCATGATGGCCTAAGCAAAGGTAATAACCCAAAAGAAACGGTATGTTACCTAGTATCAAACGTATGATAGCCTAAGCAAAGGTAATAACCCAATTAGATACGGTATATTGGCTACTATCAAACGTATGATAGCCTAAGCAAAGGTAATAACCCAAAAAGATACGGTATATTTCCTCCTATCAAACGTATGATAGCCTGGGCAAAGGTAATAACCCAAAAAGATACGGTATATTACCTCCTATCAAACGTATGATAGCCTCAACCAAGGTAATAACCCAAAAGATACGGTATGTTACCTACTATCAAACGTATGATAGCCTAAGCAAAGGTAATAACCCAATAAGATACGGTATATATTACCTACTATCAAACGTATGATAGCCTAAGCAAAGGTAATAACCCAAAAGATACGGTATGTTAACTAGTATCAAACGTATGATAGCCTAAGCAAAGGTAATAACCCAATAAGATATGGTATATTACCTACAATCAAACGTATAATAGCCTAAGTAAAGGTAATAACCCAAAAGATACGGGATATTACCTACTATCAGACATATGATTGTCTAAGCAAAGATAATAACCCAAAAGATACGGTATGTTACCTACTATCAAACGTATGATAGCCTAAGCAAATGTAATAACCCAATAAGATACGGTTTGTTACCTACTATCAAACGTATGATAGCCTAAGCAAAGGTAATAACCCAATAAGATACAGTATGTTACCTACTATCAAATGTATGATAGCCTAAGCAAACGTGATAACCCAAAAAGATATGGTATATTACCTACTATCGAACGTATAATAGCCTAAGTAATGGTAATAACCCAAAAGATACGGTATGTTACCTACTATCAAACGTATGATTGCCTAAGCAAAGGTAATAACCCAAAAAGATACGGTATATTACCTACTATCAAACGTATGATAGCCTAAGAAAATGTAATAACCCAAAATATACGATATGTTACCTACTATCAAACGTATGATAGCCTGAGTAAAGGTAATAACCCAATAAGAGACGGTATATTACCTACTATCAAACGTATGATACCCTAAGAAAAGGTAATAGCCTAAAAGAAACGGTATATAAGCTATTATCAAACGTATGATAGTCTAATCAAAGGTAATAACTCCAAAGATACGGTATGTTACCTACTATCAAACGTATGATAGCCTAAGCAAAGGTAATAACCCAAAAAGATACGGTATATTACCTCCTATCAAATGTATGAGAACCTAAGCAAACATAACAACCCAAAAAGATATGGAATATTACCTACTATCAAACGTATGATAGCCTAAGCAAAGGTAATAACCAAAAAGATATAGTACCTTACCTACTATCAAAGGTATGATAGCCTAAGCAAAGGTAATAACCCAAAAGATACGGTATGTTACCTACTATTAAACGTATGATAGCCTAAGCAAAGGTTATAACCCAATAAGATACGGTATATTACCTACTATCAATCGTATGATAGCCTAAGCAAAGGTAATAACCCAAAACATACGGTATACTACCTACTATCAAACGTATGATAACCTAAGCAATGGTAATAACCTAATAAGATACAGTATATTACCTACTATCAAACATATGATAGCCTAAGCAAAGGTAATAACCCAATTAGATTTATTATGCTACCTACTATCAAACGTATGATAGCCTAAGCAAAGGTAATAACCCAATAAGATACGGTATGTTACCTACTATCAAACGTATGATAGCCTAAGCAAACGTAATAACCCAAAAAGATATGGTATATTACCTACTATCAAACGTATGATAGCCTAAGAAAAGGTAATAACCTAATAAGATACGGTATATTACCTACTATCAGACGTATGATAGCCTAAGCAAAGGTAATAACCTAATAAGATACGGTATATTACCTACTATAAGACGTATAATAGCCTAAGCAAAGGTAATAACCCCAAAGATACGGTATATTACCTCCTATCAAACGTATGATAGCCTGAGCAAAGGTAATAACCCAATAAGATACGGTATATATTACCTACTATCAAACGTATGATAGCCTAAGCAAAGGTAATATCCCAAAAGATACGGTATGTTACCTAGTATCAAACGTATGATAGCCTAAGCAAAGGTAATAACCCAATAAGATATGGGATATTACCTACTATCAGACATATGATTGTCTAAGCAAAGATAATAACCCAAAAGATACGATATGTTACCTACTATCAAACGTATGATAGCCTAAGCAAAGGTAATAACCCAATAAGATACGGTTTGTTACCTACTATCAAACGTAGGATAGCCTAAGCAAACATGATAACCCAAATAGATATGGTATATTACCTTCTATTAAACGTATAATAGCCTAAGTAAAGGTAATAACCCAAAAGATACGGTATGTTACCTACTATCAAACGTATGATAGCCTAAGCAAAGGTAATAACCCAAAAAGATATGGTATATTACCTACTATCAAACGTATGATAGCCTAAGAAAATGTAATAAACCAAAATATACGATATGTTACCTACTATCAAACGTATGATAGCCTGAGTAAAGGTAATAACCCAATAAGAGACGGTATATTACGTACTATCAAACGTATGATACCCTAAGAAAAGGTAATAACCTAAAAGAAACGGTATATAAGCTACTATCAAACGTATGATAGTCTAAGCAAAGGTAATAACCCCAAAGATACGGTATGTTACCTACTATCAAACGTATGATAGCCTAAGCAAAGGTAATAACCCAAAAAGATACGGTATATTACCTCCTATCAAATGTATGATAGCCTAAGCAAACGTAATAACCCAAAAAGATATGGAATATTACCTACTATCAAACGTATGATAGCCTAAGCAAAGGTAATAACCAAAAAGATACGGTACATTACCTACTATCAAAGGTATGATAGCCTAAGCAAAGGTAATAACCCAAAAGATACGGTATGTTACCTACTACTAAACGTATGATAGCCTAAGCAAAGGTTATAACCTAATAAGATACGGTATATTACCAACTATCAAACGTATGATAGCCTAAGCAAAGGTAATAACCCAAAACATACGGTATACTACCTACTATCAAACGTATGATAGCCTAAGCAAAGGTAATAACCCAATTAGATTTATTATGCTACCTACTATCAAACGTATGATAGCCTAAGCAAAGGTAATAACCCAATAAGATACGGTATGTTACCTACTATCAAACGTATGATAGCCTAAGCAAAAGATAATAACCCAAAAAGATATGGTATATTACCTACTATCAAACGTATGATAGCCTAAGAAAAGGTAATAACCTAATAAGATACGGTATATTACCTACTATCAGACGTATGATAGCCTAAGCAAAGGTAATAACCTAATAAGATACGGTATATTACCTACTATAAGACGTATAATAGCCTAAGCAAAGGTAATAACCCCAAAGATACGGTATATTACCTCCTATCAAACGTATGATAGCCTGAGCAAAGGTAATAACCCAATAAGATACGGTATATATTACCTACTATCAAACGTATGATAGCCTAAGCAAAGGTAATATCCCAAAAGATACGGTATGTTACCTAGTATCAAACGTATGATAGCCTAAGCAAAGGTAATAACCCAATAAGATATGGGATATTACCTACTATCAGACATATGATTGTCTAAGCAAAGATAATAACCCAAAAGATACGGTATGTTACCTACTATCAAACGTATGATAGCCTAAGCAAAGGTAATAACCCAATAAGATACGGTTTGTTACCTACTATCAAACGTAGGATAGCCTAAGAAAACATGATAACCCAAAAAGATATGGTATATTACCTTCTATCAAACGTATAATAGCCTAAGTAAAGGTAATAACCCAAAAGATACGGTATGTTACCTACTATCAAACGTATGATAGCCTAAGCAAAGGTAATAACCCAAAAAGATATGGTATATTACCTACTATCAAACGTATGATAGCCTAAGAAAATGTAATAAACCAAAATATACGATATGTTACCTACTATTAAACGTATGATAGCCTGAGTAAAGCTAATAACCCAATAAGAGACGGTATATTACGTACTATCAAACGTATGATACCCTAAGAAAAGGTAATAACCTAAAAGAAACGGTATATAAGCTACTATCAAACGTATGATAGTCTAAGCAAAGGTAATAACCCCAAAGATACGGTATGTTACCTACTATCAAACGTATGATAGCCTAAGCAAAGGTAATAACCCAAAAAGATACGGTATATTACCTCCTATCAAATGTATGATAGCCTAAGCAAACGTAATAACCCAAAAAGATATGGAATATTACCTACTATCAAACGTATGATAGCCTAAGCAAAGGTAATAACCGAAAAGATACGGTACATTACCTACTATCAAAGGTATGATAGCCTAAGCAAAGGTAATAACCCAAAAGATACGGTATGTTACCTACTATTAAACGTATGATAGCCTAAGCAAAGGTTATAACCCAATAAGATACGGTATATTACCTACTATCAAACGTATGATAGCCTAAGCAAAGGTAATAACCCAAAACATACGGTATACTACCTACTATCAAACGTATGATAGCCTAAGCAAAGGTAATAACCCAAAAAGATACGATATATTACCTCCTATCAAACATATGATAGCCTAAGCAAAGGGAATAACCCAAAACATACGGTATCCTAAGCAAAGGTAATAACCCAAAACATATGGTATATTACCTACTATCAGATGTATGATAGCCAAAGAAAAGGAAATAACCCCAAAGATACGGTATATTACCTACTATCAGGCGTATGATAGCCTAAGCAAAGGTAATAACCAAAAAAGATACAGTATATTACCTACTATCAAACGTATGATAGTCTAAGAAAAGGTGATAACCAAAAAAGATACGATATATTACCTACTATCAAATGCATGATAGCTTAAGCAAAGGTAATAACGCAACAGATATGGTATATCACCTACTATCAAACGCATGATGGCCTAAGCAAAGGTAATAACCCAAAAGAAACGGTATGTTACCTAGTATCAAACGTATGATAGCCTAAGCAAAGGTAATAACCCAATTAGATACGGTATATTACCTACTATCAAACGTATGATAGCCTAAGCAAAGGTAATAACCCAAAAGATAGGGTATGTTACCTACTATCAAACGTATGATAGTCTAAGCAAAGGTAATAACCCAAAAAGATATGGTATATTACCTCCAATCAAACGTATGATAGCCTAAGCAAAGGTAATAACCCAAAAGATACGGTATGTTACCTACTATCAAACGTATGATAGCCTAAGCAAAGGTAATAACTCAATAAGATACGGTATGTTACATACTATCAAACGTATGATAGCCTAAGCAAAGGTAATAACCCAATAAGATACGGTTTGTTACCTACTATCAAACGTATGATAGCCTAAGCAAAGGTAATAACCCAATAAGATACAGTATGTTACCTACTATCAAACGTATGATAGCCTAAGCAAACGTGATAACCCAAAAAGATATGGTATATTACCTACTATCAAACGTATAATAGCCTAAGTAATGGTAATAACCCAAAAGATACGGTATGTTACCTACTATCAAACGTATGATTGCCTAAGCAAAGGTAATAACCCAAAAAGATACGGTATATTACCTACTATCAAACGTATGATAGCCTAAGAAAATGTAATAACCCAAAATATACGATATGTTACCTACTATAAAACGTATGATAGCCTGAGTAAAGGTATTAACCCAATAAGAGACGGTATATTACCTACTATCAAACGTATGCTAGCCTAAGAAAAGGTAATAACCTAATAGAAACGTTATATAAGCTAATATCAAACGTATGATAGTCTAAGCAAAGGTAATAACCCCAGAGATACAGTATGTTACCTTCTATCAAACGTATGATAGCCTAAGCAAAGGTAATAACCCAAAAAGATACGGTATATTACCTCCTATCAAATGTATGATAGCCTAAGCAAACGTAATAACCCAAAAAGATATGGAATATTACCTACTATCAAACGTATGATAGCCTAAGCAAAGGTAATAAGCAAAAAGATACGGTACATTACCTACTATCAAAGGTATGATAGCCTAAGCAAAGGTAATAACCCAAAAGATACGGTATGTTACCTACTATTAAACGTATGATAGCCTAAGCAAAGGTTATAACACAATAAGATACGGTATATTACTTATTATCAAACGTATGATAGCCTAAGCAAAGGTAATAACCTAAAACATACGGTATACTACCTACTATCAAACATATGATAGCCTGACCAAAGGTAATAACCCAATTAGATACGTTATGTTACCTACTATCAAACGTATGATAGCCTAAGCAAAGGTAATAACCCAATAAGATACGGTATGTTACCTACTATCAAACGTATGATAGCCTAAGCAAACGTAATAACCCAAAAAGATATGGTATATTACGTACTATCAAACGTATGATAGCCTAAGAAAAGGTAATAACCTAATAAGATATGGTATATTACCTACTATAAGACGTATGATAGCCTAAGCAAAGGTAATAACCTAATAAGATACGGTATGTTACATACTATAAGACGTATAATAGCCTAAGCAAAGGTAATAACCCCAAAGATACGTTATGTTTCCTACTATCAATCGTATGATAGCCTAAGCAAAGGTAATAACCCAAAAAGATATGATATATTACCTCCTATCAAACGTATTATAGCCTAAGCAAAGGGAATAACCCAAAACATACGGTATATTACCTACTATCAGTCGTATGATATCCTAAGCAAAGGTAATAACCCAAAACATATGGTATATTACCTACTATCAGATGTATGATAGCCAAAGAAAAGGAAATAACCCCAAAGATACGGTATATTACCTACTATCAGGGGTATGATAGCCTAAACAAAGGTAATAACCCAAAAAGATACGGTATATTACCTACTATCAAACGTATGATAGCCTAAGAAAAGGTGATAACAAAAAAAGATACGATATATTACCTACTATCAAATGCATGACAGCTTAAGCAAAGGTAATAACGCAAAAGATATGGTATATTACCTACTATCAAACGCATGATGGCCTAAGCAAAGGTAATAACCCAAAAGAAACGGTATGTCACCTAGTATCAAACGTATGATAGCCTAAGCAAAGGTAATAACCTAATAAGATACAGTATATTACCTACTATCAAACGTATGATAGCCTAAGCAAAGGTAATAACCCAAAAGATACGGTATGTTACCTACTATCAAACGTATGATAGCCTAAGCAAAGGTAATAACCCAAAAAGATACGGTATATTACCTCCTATAAAACGTATGATAGCCTAAGCAAAGGTAATAACCCAAAAGATACGGTATGTTATCTACTATCAAACGTATGATAGCCTATGCAAAGGTAATAACCCAATAAGATATTGTATGTTACATACTATCAAACGTATGATAGCCTAAGCAAAGGTAATAACCCAATAAGATACGGTATGTTACCTACTATAAAACGTATGATAGCCTAAGCAAAGGTAATAACCCAATAAGATACGGTATATTACCTACTATCAAACGTATGATAGCCTAAGCACGGGTAATAACCCAAAAGATACGGTATGTTACCTACTATCAAACGTATGATAGCCTAAGCAAAGGTAATAACCCAAAAAGATACGGTATATTACCTTCTATAAAACGTATGATAGCCTAAGCAAAGGTAATAACCGAAAAGATACGGTATGTTACCTAATATCAAACGTATGATAGCCTAAGCAAAGGTAATAACCCAATAAGATACAGTATGTTACCTACTATCAAACGTATGATAGCCTAAGCAAAGGTAATAACCCAAAAAGATACGGTATATTACCTACTATCAAACGTATGATAGCCTAAGCAAAGGTAATAACCCAATAAGATATGGTATGTTACCTACTATAAAATGTATGATAGCCTAAGCAAAGGTAATAACCCAATAAGATACGGTATGATACCTACTATCAAACGTCTGATAGCCTAAGCAAAGGTAATAACCCAAAAGATACGGTATGTTACCTAGTATCGAACGTATGATAGCCTAATTAAAGGTAATAACCTAATAAGATACAGTATATTACCTACTATCAAACGTTTGATAGCCTAAGCAAAGTTAATAACCCCAAAGATACGGTATGTTACCTACTATCAAACATATGATAGCCTAAGCAAAGGTAATAACCCAAAAGATACGGTATGTTACCTACTATCAAACGTATGATAGCCTAAGCAAAGGTAATAACCCAATAAGATACGGTATGTTACCTACTATAAAACGTATCATAGCCTAAGCAAAGGTAATAACCCAATAAGATACGGTATGTTACCTACTATCAAACGTCTGATAGCCTAAGCAAAGGTAATAACCCAAAAGAAACGGTATGTCACCTAGTATCAAACATATGATAGCCTAAGCAAAGGTAATAACCTAATAAGATACGATATATTACCTACTATCAAATGCATGATAGCTTAAGAAAAGGTAATAACGCAAAAGATATGGTATATTACCTACTATCAAACGCATGATGGCCTAAGCAAAGGTAATAACCCAAAAGAAACGGTATGTCACCTAGTATCAAACGTATGATAGCCTAAGCAAAGGTAATAACCTAATAAGATACGGTATATTACCTACTATCAAACGTATGATAGCCTAAGCAAAGGTAATAACCCAAAAGATACGGTATGTTACCTACTATCAAACGTATGATAGCCTATGCAAAGGTAATAACCCAATAAGATAGGCTATGTTACATACTATCAAACGTATGATAGCCTAAGCAAAGGTAATAACCCAATAAGATACGGTATGTTACCTAGTATAAAACGTATGATCGCCTAAGCAAAGGTAATAACCCAATAAGATACGGTATATTACCTACTATCAAACGTATGATAGCCTAAGCACGGGTAATAACCCAAAAGATACGGTATGTTACCTACTATCAAACGTATGATAGCCTAAGCAAAGGTAATAACCGAAAAGATACGGTATGTTACCTAATATCAAACGTATGATAGCCTAAGTAAAGGTAATAACCCAATAAGATACAGTATGTTACCTACTATCAAACGTATGATAGCCTAAGCAAAGGTAATAACCCAAAAAGGTACGGTATATTACCTACTATCAAACGTATGATAGCCTAAGCAAAGGTAATAACCCAATAAGATACGGTATGTTACCTATTATAAAACGTATGATAGCCTAAGCAAAGGTAATAACCCAATAAGATACGGTATGTTACCTACTATCAAACGTCTGATAGCCTAAGCAAAGGTAATAACCCAAAAGATACGGTATGTTACCTAGTATCGAACGTATGATAGCCTAACCAAAGGTAATAACCTAATAAGATACGGTATATTACCTACTATCAAACGTATCATAGCCTAAGCAAAGGTAATAACCTCAAAGATACGGTATGTTACCTACTATCAAACGTATGATAGCCTAAGCAAAAGTAATAACCCAAATGATACGGTATGTTACCTACTATCAAACGTATGATAGCCTAAGCAAAGGTAATAACCCAAAAGATATGGTATGTTACCTACTATCAACCGTATGATAGCCTAAGCAAAGGTAATAACCCAAAAGATACGATATGTTACCTACTATCAAACGTATGATAGCCTAAGCAATGGTAATAACCCAATAAGATACGGTATATTACCTACTATCAAACGTATGATAGCCTAAGCAAATGTAATAACCCAAAAGATACGGCATGTTACCTAGTATCAAACGTATGATAGCCTAAGCAATGGTAATAACCTAATAAGATACGGTATATTACCTACTATCAAACGTATGATAGCGAAAGCAAAGGTAATAACCCCAAAGATACGGTATCTTACCTACTATCAAATGTATGATAGCCTAAGCAAAGGAAATATCCCAAGAGATACGGTATGTTACCTACTATCAAACGTATGATAGCTTAAGAAAAGGTAATAACCCAAAAATATATGGTATATTACCTACTATCAAACGTATGATAGCCTAAGCAAAGGAAACAACCCCAAAGATAAGGTATGCTAGCTCCTATCAAACGTATGATAGCCTAAGCAAAGGTAATAACCGAAAAAGATACGGTATATTACCTCCTATCAAACGTATGATAGCCTAAGCAAAGGTAATAACCCAAAAGATACGTTATATTACCTCCTATCAAATGTATGATAGCCTAAGCAAACGTAATAACCCAAAAAGATATGGAATATTACCTACTATCAAACGTATGATAGCCTAAGCAAAGGTAATAACCAAAAAGATACGGTACATTACCTACTATCAAAGGTATGATAGCCTAAGCAAAGGTAATAACCCAAAAGATACGGTATGTTACCTACTATTAAATGTATGATAGCCTAAGCAAAGGTTATAACCCAATAAGATACGGTATATTACCTACTATCAAACGTATGATAGCCTAAGCAAAGGTAATAAACCAAAACATATGGTATACTACCTACTATCAAACGTATGATAGCCTAAGAAAAGGTAATAACCTAATAAGATACGGTATATTACCTACTATCAAACATATGATAGCCTAAGCAAAGGTAATAACCCAATTAGATACGTTATGTTACCTAGTATCAAACGTATGATAGCCTAAGCAAAGGTAATAACCCAATAAGATACGGTATGTTACCTACTATCAAACGCATGATAGCCTAAGCAAAGGTAATAACCCAAAAAGATATGGTATGTCACCTACTATCAGACGTATGATAGCCTAAGCAAAGGTAATAACCTAATAAGATACGGTATGTTACATACTATAAGACGTATAATAGCCTAAGCAAAGGTAGTAACCCCAAAGATACGGTATGTTTCCTACTATCAATAGTATGATAGCCTAAGCATAGGTAATAACCCAAAAAGATATGATATATTACCTCCTATCAAACGTATTATAGCCTAAGCAAAAGGAATAACCCAAAACATACGGTATATTACCTACTATCAGTCGTATGATATCCTAAGCAAAGGTAATAACCCAAAACATATGGTATATTACCTACTATTAGATGTATGATAGCCAAAGAAAAGGAAATAACCCCAAAGATACGGTATATTACCTACTATCAGGGGTATGATAGCCTAAGCAAAGGTAATAACCCAAAAAGATACGGTATATTACCTACTATGAAACGTATGATAGCCTAAGAAAAGGTGATGACAAAAAAAGATACGATATATTACCTACTATCAAATGCATGATAGCTTAAGCAAAGGTAATAACGCAAAAGATATGGTATATTACCTACTATCAAACGCATGATGGCCTAAGCAAAGGTAATAACCCAAAAGAAACGGTATGTCACCTAGTATCAAACGTATGATAGCCTAAGCAAAGGTAATAACCTAATAAGATACGGTATATTACCTACTATCAAACGTATGATAGCCTAAGCAAAGGTAATAACCCAAAAGATACGGTATGTTACCTACTATCAAACGTATGATAGCCTAAGCAAAGGTAATAACCCAAAAAGATACGGTATATTACCTCTTATCAAACGTATGATAGCCTAAGCAAAGGTAATAACCCAAAAGATACGGTATGTTACCTACTATCAAACGTATGATAGCCTATGCAAAGGTAATAACCCAATAAGATATGGTATGTTACATACTATCAAACGTATGATAGCCTAAGCAAAGGTAATAACCCAATAAGATACGGTATGTTACCTACTATAAAACGTATGATAGCCTAAGCAAAGGTAATAACCCAATAAGATACGATATATTACCTACTATCAAACGTATGATAGCCTAAGCACGGGTAATAACCCAAACGATACGGTATATTACCTACTATCAAACGTATGATAGCCTAAGCAAAGGTAATAACCCAAAAAGATACGGTATATTACCTCCTATCAAACATATGATAGCCTAAGCAAAGGTAATAACCGAAAAGATACGGTATGTTACCTAATATCAAACGTATGATAGCCTAAGCAATGGTAATAACCCAATAAGATACAGTATGTTACCTACTATCAAACGTATGATAGCCTAAGCAAAGGTAATAACCCAAAAAGATACGGTATATTACCTACTATCAAACGTATGATAGCCTAAGCAAAGGTAATAACCTAATAAGATACGGTATATTACCTACTATCAAATGCATGATAGCTTAAGCAAAGGTAATAACGCAAAAGATATGGTATATTACCTACTATCAAACGCATGATGGCCTAAGCAAAGGTAATAACCCAAAAGAAACGGTATGTCACCTAGTATCAAACGTATGATAGCCTAAGCAAAGGTAATAACCTAATAAGATACGGTATATTACCTACTATCAAACGTATGATAGCCTAAGCAAAGGTAATAACCCAAAAGATACGGTATGTTACCTACTATCAAACGTATGATAGCCTAAGCAAAGGTAATAACCGAAAAAGATACGGTATATTACCTCCTATCAAACGTATGATAGCCTAAGAAAAGGTGATAACAAAAAAAGATACGATATATTACCTACTATCAAATGCATGATAGCTTAAGAAAAGGTAATAACGCAAAAGATATGGTATATTACCTACTATCAAACGCATGATGGCCTAAGCAAAGGTAATAACCCAAAAGAAACGGTATGTCACCTAGTATCAAACGTATGATAGCCTAAGCAAAGGTAATAACCTAATAAGATACGGTATATTACCTACTATCAAACGTATGATAGCCTAAGCAAAGGTAATAACCCAAAAGATACGGTATGTTACCTACTATCAAACGTATGATAGCCTATGCAAAGGTAATAACCCAATAAGATAGGCTATGTTACATACTATCAAACGTATGATAGCCTAAGCAAAGGTAATAACCCAATAAGATACGGTATGTTACCTAGTATAAAACGTATGATCGCCTAAGCAAAGGTAATAACCCAATAAGATACGGTATATTACCTACTATCAAACGTATGATAGCCTAAGCACGGGTAATAACCCAAAAGATACGGTATGTTACCTACTATCAAACGTATGATAGCCTAAGCAAAGGTAATAACCGAAAAGATACGGTATGTTACCTAATATCAAACGTATGATAGCCTAAGTAAAGGTAATAACCCAATAAGATACAGTATGTTACCTACTATCAAACGTATGATAGCCTAAGCAAAGGTAATAACCCAAAAAGACACGGTATATTACCTACTATCAAACGTATGATAGCCTAAGCAAAGGTAATAACCCAATAAGATACGGTATGTTACCTACTATAAAACGTATGATAGCCTAAGCAAAGGTAATAACCCAATAAGATACGGTATGTTACCTACTATCAAACGTCTGATAGCCTAAGCAAAGATAATAACCCAAAAGATACGGTATGTTACCTAGTATCGAACGTATGATAGCCTAACCAAAGGTAATAACCTAATAAGATACGGTATATTACCTACTATCAAACGTATGATAGCTTAAGCAAAGGTAATAACCCCAAAGATACGGTATGTTACCTACTATCAAACGTATGATAGCCTAAGCAAAGGTAATAAACCAAATGATACGGTATGTTACCTACTATCAACCGTATGATAGCCTAAGCAAAGGTAATAACCCAGAACATACGATATGTTACCTACTATCAAACGTATGATAGCCTAAGCAATGGTAATAACCCAATAAGATACGGTATATTACCTACTATCAAACGTATGATAGCCTAAGCAAAGGTAGTAACCCAAAAGATACGGCATGTTACCTAGTATCAAATGTATGATAGCCTAAGCAAAGGGAATAACCTAATAAGATACGATATATTACCTACTATCAAATGCATGATAGCTTAAGCAAAGGTAATAACGCAAAAGATATGGTATATTACCTACTATCAAACGCATGATGGCCTAAGCAAAGGTAATAACCCAAACGAAAAGGTATGTCGCCTAGTATCAAACGTATGATAGCCTAAGCAAAGGTAATAACCTAATAAGATACGGTATATTACCTACTATCAAACGTATGATAGCCTAAGCAAAGGTAATAACCCAAAAGATACGGTATGTTACCTACTATCAAACGTATGATAGCCTAAGCAAAGGTAATAACCGGAAAAGATACGGTATATTACCTCCTATCAAACGTATGATAGCCTAAGAAAAGGTAATAACCCAAAAGATACGGTATGTTACCTACTATCAAATGTATGATAGCCTAAGCAAAGGTAATAACCCAATAAGATACGGTATGTTACCTACTATCAAACGTATGATAGCCTAAGCAAAGGTAATAACCCAAGAAGATACGGTATGTTACCTACTATCAAACGTATGATAGCCTAAGCAAAGGTAATAACCTAATAAAATACGATATGTTACCTACTATCAAACGTATGATTGCCTAAGCAAAGGTAATAACCCAATAAGATACGATATACTACCTACTATCAAACATATGATAGCCTAAGAAAAGGTAATAACCTAATAAGATACGGTATGTTACCTAATATCAAACGTATGATAGCCTAAGCAAACATAATAACCTAATAAGATACGGTATATTACCTACTATCAAACGTATGATAGCCTAAGCATAGGTACTAACCCAAAAGATACGGTATGTTACCTCCTATCAAACGTATGATAGCCTAGGCAAAGGTAATAACCCAAAAGATACGGTATGTTACCTACTATCAAACGTATGATAGCCTAAGCAAAGGTAATAACCCAAAAGATACGGTATGTTACCTAGAATCAAACGTATGATAGCCTAAGCAAACGTAATAACCCAAAAAGATATGGTATATTACCTACTATCAAACGTATAATAGCCTAAGCAAAGGTAATAACCCAAAAGATACGGTATATTACCTACTATCAGACATATGATTGCCTAAGCAAAGGTAATAACCCAAAAGATACGGTGTGTTATTTACTATAAAACGTATGATAGCTTAACCAAGGTAATAACCCAATACGATACGGTATATTACCTACTATCTAACGTATGATAGCCTAAGCAAAGGTAATAACCCCAAAGATATGGTATGTTACCTACTATCAAAGGTATGATAGCCTAAGCAAAGGTAATAACCCAAAAAGATACGGTATATTACCTCCTATCAAACGTATCATAGCCTAAGAAAATGTAATAACCCACAAGAGACTGTATATTACCTACTACCAAACGTATGATACCCTAAGAAAAGGTAATAACCCAAAAGAGACGGTATATTACCTACTATCAAACGTATAATACCCTAAGAAAAGGTAATAACCTAAAAGATACGGTATATTACCTACTTTCAAACGTATGATTGTCTAAGCAAAGGTAAAAACCCAAAAGATACAGTATGTTACCTACTGTCAAACGTATGATAGCCTAAGCAAAGGTAATAACCCAAAAGATACGGTATGTTACCTACTATCAAACCTATTATAGCCTAAGAAAACGTAATAACCCAAAAAGATATGGTATATTACCTACTATCAAACGTATATTAGCCTAAGCAAAGGTAATATCCCAAAAGATACGGTATATTACCTACTATCAGACGTATGATTGCCTAAGCAAAAGTAATAACCCAAAAGATTCATTGTGTTACCTACTATCAAACGTATGATAGCCTAAGCAAAGGTAATGACCCAATAAGATACGGTATATTACCTACTATCAAACGTATGATAGCCTAAGAAAAGGTAATAACCCAAAAAATACGGTATACTACCTACTATCAAAAGTATAATAGCCTAAGCAAAGGTAATAACCTAATAAGATACGGTATATTACCTACTATCAAACGTATGATAGCCTAAGCAAAGGTAATACCCCAACGATACGGTATGTTACCTACTATCAAACGTATGACAGCCTAAGCAAAGGTAATAACCCAAAAAGATACGGTATATTACCTCCTATCAAACCTATGATAGCCTGAGCAAAGGTAATAACCCAAAAGATACAGAATGTTACCTACTATCAAACGTATGATAGGCTAAGCAAAGGTAATAACCCAATAAGATATGGTATGTTACCTACTATCAAACGTATGATAGCCTAAGCGAAGGTAATAACCCAATAAGATACAGTATGTTACCTACTATCAAACGTATGATAGCCTAAGCAAAGGTAATAACCCAATAAGATACGGTATATTACCTACTATCAAACGTATGATAGCCTAAGCAAAGGTAATAACCCAAAAGATACGGTATGTTACCTAGTATCAAACGTATGATAGCCTAATTGAAGGTAATAACCTAATAAGATATGGTATATTACATACTGTTGCAGTGAAAATTTGATATCAAGCTATTAAATTAACTTGAATCTTAATTATTTTTATAACCGGACTTTACTTTATCCAAAGGAAAGGTCTAAAGAGAGAAAAACCTTTTTCGCGATGTAACGACAATGCTTAAGAAATTTGGGGATCGGGGGTTGGTTATACCTAGGGAAGGTTTTAGCACCCTAAATATCTGTAGTACTCTACATGAACCTTTTGTTTGATTGCTCCTAAGTTTGTGATATGTACTATGGATGTGGGAAAAGATATGAGTTGAAACCTAATGTTATATACACTAAGTTTACTCGCAAAGACATCGCATCTTCTGCCTATGTATCCTAACTAGGATAGAATCAGAGCAATCGTAGTTCACCTCACAAGGGATAAAGAACACTTGATTATGATCAAGGTTCAAAGGGCAACAAACATGACAATGTTTGTGTGGAGTCTGATAAAACTCCCTAATCTAAGTTGTAATATTCAAAAGGGGAAGTAAGAAATTATGACGATGATTCTTACACAGAGTTGACGAACTCTTTCCTAGGGTTCTAGTTGAAGAACACTCCTAGTACCGGTGGGTCTTTTAGACTTAAAGCAAAGTCTAAGGGTTTCTAATCTAGGGTTAAAGTGACTTAACAAAGTCAAGGGGGATAAGAGATGTTTCCATGAAATGAGGTTTAAACAGACAGACTTTTCCTTTGGAAATATACAGGGGAGGCAACTGGATGAAAGCTAACAAGCTTCATCACTTGGAGAAAGAAAACAACAAGAAAATTGATAACATGATAAATGCATATTCATGGTGACAACCATTAAATAAACATATGGAATGATAAAGATGAAACCGCATTGATGACAATCAAAGCAGATGAATTAACAGGAACTGTGACGACAGATCAAGTTAAATAAGTTTAACAGATAAAGTAACATGGACATGGTAACAACCAAAAATGAATCTTTAAAATGTTAACAAACATTTAAGGATGCGAATGCAAACAAACATCACAGAAATCACAAGCACATCAAGAGAAAATTCATCTGCATCTGTCAGGACGAAAACAGAAAGTACGCAACTTGTACACAGTCAAAAGAGATGAAAACTTGTCAAACATGAAAATAAAAAATATGATATGAAAGTACACATTAATAGGAATACAATGAAAAAACAACGGGTGAAAAAAGATTAAAATCGAGAGAGTTATGAATTTTCAAAGTTTTGGTGAAAAATGAAAAAAAAATGCCAAAAGAGTTGCCCTCCTCAGGGGTCGAACTCAGGATCATGGGTTGAAAGCCGTGTTTGGCATAAGAGGCTTAGCACTGGTGTGGCTATACATCCATTGATTGATGCCACCCCTTTAATTAATAAGGGTAACTTGTTTCAAAACACTTGGGCAAAAAACACACCAACCATGAATTTACGTTTTGTATCATAACTTTTCCGTCGCTCAACCAAATGCCACAAAATTTATATGTAACTGGCCTAGAAAAACATGAGGAGCGTGATGGTGGGGTTATTTTTCTAAAATTATTCTCCTAATGAAAAACAAGATGGCAGGTGCTCTTTGATGTTATGAGATGCATTTTGAATTTTAAATCTCAAACCAGCTGCTCTTATGACCAAGAGAAGTTTTGAACATGCTATGAATGATATATTTAATGAACTCCAACACCTGGTTTGGATCAAAATACAAGGAAAAGAAAAGTGACATGATGATTGCGAGTTCCTTTGAAAAATGCATTTTTTAGGTATGATACTTGCTCCAAGTCTTTCTCAATCCAAACCAAGGCTGCTCACAGCTCATATACATGATGAAGAATGATTCAAACATTTCAAATATGCTCAAAGAAGACAGATTATTGAAGTTTCATGGTAAATGCAATATTTTGGTAATAATGCATATTGAAGTGATTTTCATGTATCAACCAGTTTTCAATCAAACCAGTCATGCACACACAACATATAAGTGGTACTGAATGGTTCTAAAACAATTTTATGGATGAAGTTAAACTGTGGTGAAAAGTGATATGTGAATTGAAAAATTAACATGAATGATATGCATGAATCATGGTAGTTCAACTTCCATGCATCAATTGGCCCAATTAATCACTTACGCACATCAACTACCTGTTGTTGGATGGCTTTGAATACAAAATAAATCTCTGTACAGAATATTGTGGATTGTGGTTTTCAATGTGCAAGTGTGTATGTGTGAGGTGCAGCAGGATTGTGCATTTCTGGTTTCAGGCATGTTTTGATCAAACCAAGCACACACACATTGTATTTATGATATTAGATGAGTATGAGCACAAATTAAGACCTAAAATAAGTTGTCATCAAGACTGGTAACACAGCTTCAAAAACAGCATTTTGGGGCATGGAGAAAATTCACTTTCAATTCTAAGCACACTTAGCCCAAGGGAGACATACAAACATCTTACATATATAATATAAAGTGTGATCAATCAACAAATAAGGTCAAAAGCAGTCTATCATGAGAAATGGCATAGGAGTTGCTTAATGAGTTTAAAAGATGCATTTGAAGTACACAACTTATGACAATTGATTTTAATGATATGTAAAGATATGTACAACTCACAAATGCCTAAGCTAATGGTTCTGATGCCAACAATCATTCAAAATCAGGCTCTGTCAAAACATGATATGTCAAGTGCCTCAAAATTGCAATTTGGAATTCATGAAGCAACACTGTTATGAATGAATTCAAACGAGTTCCTACACATGTTCCTAATATGTTATTTATGATCATGCTCAAGAAACCGAACTCTAATCCAAACTGAATTATGGAATCACTCAAATGCAACAATTAGAACAAGTTGCTTTTAACCAAAACAAACAACACCCTATTCTACAACCACACTTGACAACCACCAAAACCAAAGGTTCAAGAATGAGCACTGATGCAAACTACACCCAAACAACCCTAATTAATGTTCTAGCAGAAAAAAGCATGAGTTAACAACCTATCCTCCAAAACTGTTTTGACAACAACAGCCACAAATTCATCATGCTAATGTTTGAAACTTGACAATGACAAACCAGACATACATGATAATACTCATAACAATCTCATCACTCATCGACAAACAAATATCATGAAAGTCACCAAATGTTCATAGTTTCAAATTTCACCAAAATGTTCAAAATGCAAAGACATAAAAAAAATGAGGCAAGAGTCAAGGTGTACAAGCTACATACCCTCTTGTAGACCTTGTTGACAAGCTATAATATCCAATAAACCCAGAGAACTTCAATCTTCTTTCTTGCCTTGACTCTTTTCTTCACTTTTAAGAAAAATGCAACTATGATGCCAAATGGAGAAATAGGTCTCACAAATGAATTATAACACTTTAGACACCTTCTATACCATATTTGTAGAGTGTGTGGATGGTTGTTGGGGTGTTGGAATGTAGGGAAATGGTTTTGGCAGCCCTTGCACCAAGACATATTTTTAGGCTTTTTAGTGAAAAGTAAAATTTGGTGATTTTGAGATTTTCAGTGCAAGAGCAAGGGCAGAGGTTTTTTCTGGTTTTTAGAATGTTGTTGATGATAAAAATGAGGTGAGGGAGAGTCCTATTTATAGGCAAGTGGAAAAGAGGGGAAGATTTGAAGGTTTCTTCACCTTGAAGAAAGGTTTTCAACTTTTTAACACAAACCTCCCAAAGAGGGTTTCCTTGGCTGCAGGGTAGGCCTTAATTGTCAAGAATTATGATGAATTTGTGTGGCTAATTGCAGGCTAGAAGCATAGCTTGAGGGCTGGTTCAGAACCACTTTCCACATCATGCTTGTTTTAATGTTTTAAAAATGCAAGTTGCAAGGCAACTTGCAAGCCACTTGCAATTTTGGCTAAATCCTCAAACTTCTGCATTTCCTTGGTTATTTCATGCTAAAAACATTCTACATATCAGATACAACAAGTTTCATAAGCTGAGATTGGCCAGCTTTGATGAAAGAATGCATTTTGAAACTTGGCCAATGTGGGACTAAAGTGAAAAACCACCAACTTGCCATGACCATAACTTTCAGCTCACAAATCATTTTGGGATGTGCAAGTACTTTTTAGAAAGCCCTCACATAGCTCTAAAACATTCATGTTTTCATGAGTTTCAATTTACTAAAGGAACTTGGCCAAAAAGCCCTTCAAAGTTGCTAAAAAATGAGCTTAAAAATGAAATTTTCCAAAGTCTTTTTCCCCTCTTGAAATGAATTTGATCATAACTCCAAATTTATGCATTTCCTGATCATGGACCACTTAGGGAATTTTGTAGGACTTTTCAAGAGCTTACAAATGAGCTTTGAACCAACTCAATTGGATGTGTGGTTAAGGAGTTATGGTTTAGCCCTTTTCAAAACCCTAATTTCCCGATTTTCCGATTACTCCTTCATCCTTGATCCAATGGTCATGAAAATTTATATGAAAGTACAATATGACATAAGGAACAACTTTGTTTCACAACTTGAAGTCCAATTCATAAAATTTGGAGAGTTGACGTTTCGGTCAACCGTACGACCGATCAGTGATTACCGAGTCGCCTGTTGACATTCTGGGCCTCCTGAGACTTTGAAACTTCTTGGATGAACTTTATTAATCTATATGAACTTCATGAATCACAATACCACCATCTAAACATCTTCCAACATCAAAGTCAAACTACAGTTGACTTTTACTGGTCCAAAACCCTAATCGGGTGCTTTGAAATGTACTGCTCTGAATTCTGGGGTAACAACCTCACATTGGATTCTTGATTGACATTATATAATACCCTTGACCTTGTTTCCTATTTGAATGAGCCCAAAACATTGACTAATCACAAACCCTGAAGTTTCAATTTTGACTGCACGAAACCCTGATTCATCTGTAATTTGACAAAGACAGTCTTGCACTAGGTTAAGGTTAGAAAACTCATGAGTATGCTCCTAGAATGATAGTGAGAATCTAAGGGGTCGAAATTTGGGGTGCAACAGTTGCCCCTATTTAAATATCTTCACTAGATGGAACTGAGGGAGTATGATCCTCGTAGAATCGTAGTGAAAGGTATTTAAATATAGAAAACCGAAAATTTTGTCCCTTAGATTCGATGATATGCAAAAGGACAGGTCATGATATGTCATGAATTCTAAATGATGCTTTATGATGCTTGGATGCAAGACATATGCAGCAGATAGAAAAACCAAACAACGAGTAACTACTCGCGGGGACCTAGTAGTGTGGATCCGACACTGGGGAATACCGAGGTATAACAATCAATAGTTCAAACATGACTAGTGATAACGGAGAGAAAAATGAGGGTGCGCAAAGTCTAATGAAGATGACAATCTTACTGGGAAAAGCAAACACTTCACCGGGGAACAAAGTAGCTTTCTACCTGGGACACGAGCGACTTTTTGCTGGGGGAATTAAAACTCGAAACTCACTGGGGATGATCAGATGAGGAACTTCCTATAGTGAAGAGTTCAAACGGGATCTTCAGGAATGGACTAGAAACAAAGACAAAACACAATGGGAAATACTAGTGACGACTAGATCTCTAAGACTTGTCTGGGGGAAAGGTTTTACTGGGGATAATGATGTCACCCAATTTTAACAGATGGTTCAGGCAGTGCTAGTAACCACTAGACTTCCTGGAGGTAATGGTAACGACCAACCTGAGATAACAGCAAATGAAATTTCAAATCCAATTGGTAATGCAGGACTTTGACTGGGGAAATTGGTGACGACCAAATTTCAAGCAATGCCAATAACTACTGGACTTAAAGGAGATTGGTAACGACCAAGTCAGGGTACCAATGACGATTGGATTTCACGAAATGCTAGTTACGGCTGGAATTCGGAAGAAATACATGGTGAAGACAAAATCAGGGTATACCAACACATGTGGTTACGAGAATGCTAGCAAGCTACTAGGCTTTAGCTAGGGAGGTTGGTAACGACCAAACCAGAAAATACCAATAACGATTGGATTCCAAGTGATGCCAGTTACGACTGGACTTTCATGAGGACGGTTGTTAATGACCAACAAGATACCAGTGACCATTGGGTTTCGAACATCTGCCAGTTACGACCGGACTTTAACGGAAATCAATTAGCAACGACTAGATTTCATAAGGGATTTGCTAGTGATGACTAGACTTCAAAGGATAAGGTTGGTAATAACCGAACCAAAAGGTAATAACGAGTGGATCTAAGACAACGCCGGTTACTACTTAGACTTTTAAAAGGAAAAGGTGGTGACGACCGAGACAAGGATATCGATGAGTGGATTTTAAGACAATGCCAGTTACGACTGGTTCCAAAGGAAAACATGGTGACGACCAAAAGAATACCAATGATGATTGGCTATTAAAACAATGCCCGTTACAACTGGACTTTAAACGGAAATTCACTAGCAGTGATTAGACATTCATAGGGAATCAAAAGATAGCACTCTGAACTCGAGAGACTGAATGAATCACACTGAACCCTGGCTGAAAAGGTGTAAGCAGTCTTTGACAACTAAATCCACTCTCAATAGGGGAACAAAACTTTAAACAAGCTACTCGGAGATGACAAAGTAAATTCAAAACACAATGCTCAGAAATCTTCTACTGGGGACCAGTCCTTATATCATTATAAGAGGTTCTTTGAGAAAATAGTCTTCCAGGTTTGACACCTACACATGAACAAAGGAGAAACGGCGGTTCGACCTGTTTACATTTCAATGGGGAATGTAATCGGATCGCATATCAAAGCTTTCGCTACCCTGAGGTTTCGGGGAAGTACGATTTTCCTCGACTTTTCATGAGCTGGAGTTTTTACGTTTGTCAATATTTTCAAGTTTTATTCAAATAACTTGACCCTAATGCTTTCAAAGTTATCGTTGATCAACGAACAATATTTTCCATAACATAGAAAAATTCAGGAAATGACAATTTGCAAATGAAAGAATGGTTCAAAACTGATTTCATTCAAGGATGAAATCTTGCAAATGACAAAATTCCATAGACATTTTACAAGTGAAAAATGGCAAAGTGGACAAGGTTACATTGAATCCCATGACCATCCATTCCTAAAGACTAAAATCCCCCAAATCCTTGCTTCTGACGAGAGCAGTTGGAAGTGGATCTCCTGTACAATCTTCCGTAATGGTGACAACCTTTTGAAGTAGTGACAACTCTTCTGATGCAGTGAAACGCCTTTGTCCCTAACTTTTGCCTGGAACGCCCTTTTGGGTTTTCAATCCATCGGGACGCTCTTTTTTGCCTAAGTCGCCCTTTCGGGTTTTCAACTTAGCGAGCTTTTATTTTTCTTTATTTCTTTCTTTTTTTCTCTTTTCTCTTTTCTTTTCTTTTTCTTCAACCCTAACTTTTGCATAAGTCGTTCTTGTGAGTTTTCGACTTATCAGGCTTTCTTTTTGTTTTAGGCGTAATATTTTCGTACTACATCAGAATTCACTGGATGAGTAAGTTGCTCTCCATCCATGGTCGTGAGAATTAATGAGCCTCCTGAGAAGATTGTTTTTACAATAAACGGGCCGTCATAGTTGGGCATCCACTTTCCTCGTGTGTCTTTATGAACTGGTAAAATCTTTTTGAGTACAAGTTCCCCTTCGTAGAATTCTCGGACACGAACTTTCTTTTCAAAAGCTCTCTTGATCCTCTTCTGATATAACTGACCATGACACATTGCAGACATGCGTTTTTCGTCGATAAGATTCAACTGATTAAACCTTTCTTTCACCCATTCTGCTTCTTCAAGCTTAGTTTCCATTATGATTCTCAAAGAAGGTATCTCGACCTCCATGGGAAGCACCGCATCCATTCCATATACCACTTAAAAAAGGGTTGCCCCTATTGAAGTGCGGACGGACGTTCTGTATCCATGCAAGGCGAATGGCAGCATCTCATGCCAATCTTTGTAAGTTTTCACCATCTTTTGCAGAATCTTTTTGATGTTTTTATTTGCAGCTTCTACAGCTCCATTCATTTTGGGACGATAGGGAGAAGAATTGTGATGTTCAATTTTGAAGTCATCGCACAACTCTTTCATGACTTTGTTGTTCAAATTGGTACCTTTGTCTGTTATGATTCGGCTCGGAATTCCGTAACGACAGATAATCTCCTTTTTTATAAAACAGGCAACTACCTGCCGAGTAACATTAGTGTAGGATGCAGCTTCAACCCATTTTGTGAAATAGTCAATGGCAACTAGAATGAATCGGTGTCCGTTAGAAGCTTTTGGTTCAATTGCCCCAATCATATCGATCCCCCACATAGAAAAAGGCCACGGTGATGACAACACATTTAGCAACGTCGGAGGTACATGCATCTTGTCTGCATAAATCTGACACTTGTGACACTTTCTGGCATATTGAATACAATCAGTTTCCAAGGTCAACCAGTAATAACCAGCCCTCAAAATCTTTTTAGACATAGCATATCCATTTGCATGGGTACCAAACATTCCTTCGTGAACATTCTGCATTAACAACTCTGCTTCTCGTCGGTCAACACATCTAAGCAGGACCATATCATGGTTCCTTTTGTAAAACACATCATTGCTGAGAAAGAACTTGGATGCCAATCGTCTCAGAGTTTTCTTGTCAAGTGACGTAGCATCTGCTGGATACTCTTGTTTCAAGAGGTAATTCTTTATGTCATAGAACCATGGTTTATCATCAGTCTCTTCTTCAATCATTTGAAAGTAGGCGGGTTCAGTCTTGCGTTCAATTCTGATGAGAGTGGCATCATTGACATTCCTGACTTTCCACATTGAGGCTAGCATGGCTAGAGCATCAGCAATGTGATTTTCAAATCTCGGGACATGCTTGAAAGTGATTTCATCAAAATACTCCATCATTTTGACAATATAGGCTCTATAAGGAATCAAGTTTTCATGTCTAGTTTCCCATTCTCTAGTAACCTGATAAATAACCAAAGCTGAATCCCCACTGACTTCAAGAAGTTTGATTTTAAGGTCAATAGCTGCCTCGAGGCCGAGAATGCAAGCTTCATATTCAGCGATATTGTTTGTGCAGTCAAAATCCAACCTGGCCGTGAATGGAGTGTAACCACCTTACGGATTCATTAAAACGGCACCTACACCATGCCCACTGTAGTTGGAGGAACCATCGAACATCATTTTCCACCACAGACCTTCATGTAGACCTTCATCAAGACTTGGTTCTTCACAATCTTTTACTAACATAATATCCTCATCTAGGAAATCAAATTTGAGAGGCTTATAATCTTCCACTGGTTGATCTGCAAGATATTCCAACAAAACACTACCCTTGATAGACTTCTGAGCTACGTACTGGATGTCATATTTGGATAACAACAAGTGCCAGCAGGCGAGTCTTCCAGTCTGAGCAGGCTTCTCAAAAATATACTTTATTGGGTCCATTTTTGAAATCAACAGAGTGGTATGACAAATCATGTACTGCCTCAAACGTTTAGCAGCCCATGCCAAAGCACAATAAGTTTTCTCCAGAAGTGAATATCGGCCTTCACAATCAATAAACTTCTTACTTAAATAATAGATAGCATGTTCTTTTCGTCCAGACTCATCCTGCTGACCTAACACACAACCCATTGAATTTTCCAGCACTGTCAGATACATGAAGAGAGGTCTTCCTGGAACAGGAGGTATTAAGATCGGAGGCTCTTGTAGGTAACCCTTGATCTTATCAAATGCTTGCTGACAATCTGAATTCCAAACAACTGTTTGGTCTTTGCGTAATAGTTTGAAGATGGGCTCGCATGTGGGAGTCATATTGGAAATAAATCTGGATATGTAGTTCAGTCTTCCAAGAAAACCTCTGACTTGCTTTTCTGTTTGTGGAGCTGGCATGTCTTGAATGGCTCAGACTTTGTCTGGATCAACTTCAATCCCCCGGTGGCTGACAATGAAACCGAGCAATTTCCCCGATCTTACCCCAAAGGTACACTTGGCTGGATTTAGTCTCAACTGATATTTTCTGAGTCTCTTAAACAATTTCAAAAGATGTTCCAAATGGTCCTCCTCGCTTTGAGATTTGGCTATCATATCATCAACATACACCTCTATCTCCTTGTGCATCATATCATGAAATAAAGTTACCATGGGCCTTTGATAAGTAGCACCTGCGTTCTTCATACCGAAAGGCATAACTTTGTAACAGTAAGTCCCCCATAGAGTAATGAAAGTAGTTTTTTCCATGTCATCGGGATCCATCTTAATCTGATTTTAACCGGAGAACCCATCCATAAATGAGAAAACTACAAAGCGAGCCGTATTATCTACCAATGTGTTGATATGCGGCAAAGGGAAACCATCCTTCGGACTGGCCTTGTTTAGGTCCCTGTAATCCACACACATTCTGACTTTTCCATCTTTTTTTGGTACAGGTACAATGTTGGCCACCCATTCAGGGTATTTGGACACTGCTAAGAAACCGGCGTCAATCTATTTTTTCACCTCATCTTGAATCTTGAGAGCCATGTCAGGTCTTGTCCTTCGGAGCTTTTGCTTAACTGGTGGGCATTCTGGTTGAAGCGGTAATTTGTGAACCACTATGTCAGTGTCTAGACCCGACATATCCTGGTATGAACAAGCAAATACATCCACATATTCTTTCAAAAGTTCCTTTAGTTGCTGCTTGACTTCTGTCCCTAGAGCTGCCCCAATCTTGACTTCTTTCTTGTCTTCTTCAGTGCCAAGATTAATGACTTCTATCTGTTCTTTGTAGGGTTGAAGTTCTGCATACTAATGGTGTGCCAACTTTACCAGTTCATCAGGTATTTCAAAATCTTCATTCTCGTCTTCCACTTGGTATATTGGTGAATCAAAGTCAAGAGGGAATGCAAAGTCATAGCATTCAATGGGTTTTAGGATATCACTGCACGTCGGAATGGCTTATTTTATTAAAACACACGAAGACAAATGCAACATGTAACAGAAAAATGTTTTGGTTTTTTAAGATTGCCATTTTTTGTTTAAAATGAAAGCAAAAAGCAGTAAAGGAAATAACACAAAGAAATTAACAAAATAATTCATTTTTCATTGATTTTCTTGAAAGCTCGGGGCCCTTACAAAACATTCCTATAGCTTTGGGCATGGCTATGGAGATTTAAAACAAAATAAGAAAAGAAAGACAAACAAATTACTTTGACTCAGGAAAAACCAAAGGAATCTCAATTGCTTCCCAGTTGCTCAAGGCAGTGTTGCAACGATACACTAAATGCTCCAGGTCTTCATTTTTAAAATCTTCTTCCACAGCACTGACTTGGAAACCTCCGCTGATGAATACTTCTTGTATAGTCTTTGGACGTCCTTTGTCATGTGTCGGTGCTTCATCATGAGTTGGTTTATAACCCAACCCTTGGCGATCCATCTTCGGCTTCACCTCAATGACCTCTCCCCAGCCTGCAGGAGTGCCTTCCTCTAGCGTAGACTTGATGCTCTGAGCTGATGCAAAAGACGGACTACTCTTAGCCCTTGTTTCTTCCAACATTACTGCATTAGCTATCTCGAGTGCTTGAAAGGAAGTTTCTAATGCGCCTTCATCTGCTTCGATATACTTGAACGATGACAGATTGCTCACCATTAGGTCCTCTTCACCATGCACAATCACTAATTTATCATTCACAACAAATTTCATTCTCTGATGTAAGGTGGAAGTTACTTCCCCAGCGGCATGAATCCATGGTCGCCCCAACAAACAACTATAAGCTGGGTTAATGTCCATAACTTGGAATGTAATATCGAACACATGAGGTCGGATCATGATTGGTAGTTCTACCTCTCCAACAACCGTTCTTCTTGAACCATCAAAAGCTTTTACAATCAAGGACGTTGGTTTCATTTCTGCCCCTGCATATGCTAGCCTTGCGAGCGACATGGCGGGCAATACATTCAATAAGGATCTAGTATCGACTAAAACTCGGGCCATTGTGTCTTCCTGGAACCTGAAAGATATGTGCAATGCACGATTGTGATTGCGTCCTTCGTTTGGCAATTCAGCGTCACTAAAGCTCAGTGTGTTACAGGCTGTAATGTTGCCTATTACTGAATCAAATTGTCCGAGAGTTATGTCTTTTGTCACATGTGCCTGTTTTAATACTTTCTGCAGAGCTTCTCTGTGAGCTGGAGAATTCATTAAGAGAGACAATATCGATATCTTTGATGGGGTTTGGTGGAGTTGATCAATGATCTTGTAATCACTTTTTCGAATAATTCTTAAGAATTCTTCATCGTTTCCTTCAGTACCTGGTACCTGTTTTTCTCTTGTCGCGGCAGGGGTCACCTCTTCTAGAGCGACTACTGTCATCTTTGGTTGGTAGATTCGACCACTACGGGTCATTTTGCTTGTACCTGCAATGTTTGTTACGTCCACTTGGTCGTCTTTTACTGTCTCTTTCTGACTAACCTTCCCAGATCCTTGGTCTATCACAGTCATGTCATACTTCCAGGGAAAGGCCTTTGTACTTTCAAAAGGGAACGGTCTTGGCTTTTGAATGACAACCGATCAAGGTTGATCGATAGCTGACTTGTTGAAAATGGGTTTCACACCTTTGTTGGTCATTTTGAACACCGGAACCTTCTCACTTTTCTTCGGCAATTTGAAAACAGACTCAATTACTAAAACTTTCTCTTTCCTCACCTTACTGCACACTTGCAATATTCCTTCATTAATCAACCTTTGTATACCTCTTTGTATCTCATCACATCCTCTAGAATCACTAGAACATTTTTCACAATCATTATGGGTATCCTTTATCAATCTTGCTTTCAGCAGCTTCTTGTGAAACGACCTCAATGGGGTTCTAATCTCATACACATCTTGGACCATTCTTTCATCTAACACTTCTTCTATTGCATTGACCCCTCCATGGTTCGGCAATGGATTACTTTTGACATTTGGGGGTACATCATCAAAAGACAAGATATTCTTTTCCATCAACTCCCTGACAAGATGTTTTAAAGCAAGACAGCCTTCTACATCATGACCGGCAGCACCTTCGTGAAAGGCATAATGCGCATTTGGATTATAGTGAGGAGATGTAGTGTCTGGATTTAATGGTCGTGTTGTTACCAATCCCTGCTGCACTAAGGAAGGATATAACTCGGTGTAGGTCATCGGTATCTGAGGAAGTGGTGGTTTTGTTGTCGGTCTCCGATTTTGGTAGTTTTGTCTGGGTGCCTGAGCTTTAGGCTGATGATGTTGCTGGTAGGGCGGAGCGTTGGGCGCTCGTTGATACCCTTATTGAATTGGCTGATATACAGGTGCTGGCTGTACTGTCTGATAATTGGGAACAGGATGACTGAAAGATGGAGTTACAGCTGCCACATAAGGTTGTTGGGCATACTGCAACAGATACATTGGTCGTTGATGCTGGGATTGCGGAACATAACTTGCTTGAGGCTGTTGACAAAAGCCTTGCTGAGATGGTTGAACATAGCTCTGCTGATACTGTTGGTAAGGTGGTCTCCAGGTGCGACTCTTCCTTCCCATAGTTACTGCATTTGTCTCCCCTTCTTTCTTTCTATGAAAATTACTGCTGAGCTTCTTGACATTGTCGTTACCAGAACTGTTGGCACTGCTAGCCACCTTCCCATTCTTCATTCCTAACTCCACTCTCACCCCCACTGCTACTATATCAGAAAAATTGGCGGTTACACTACTGATCATCTTTTCATAAAACTCTGGTCTTACTGTATCGACAAACCAATCGGTTAACTCTTTTTCACTCAAAGGAGGTTCTACCTGAGAGGCAGCTTCCCTCCACCTCTCTGCATACTCTTTGAAAGATTCCGAGCTCTTCTGTGACATACTCAGTAACTGTCTTCTATCAGGAGCTAGATCCATGTTGTACTTGTAATGTTTCACAAAAGCATCGGCCAAGTCTTGGAAACTATGAATACGAGACTGATCCAAGCCCAAATACCATTTAGCAGGAGCTCCTTTCAGACTATCTTGGAAACAGTGAATCATTAACTTGTCATCTTCCACATGAGCGACCATTCTTCGGTAACACATAATCAGATGTGTTCGAGGACAAGTAGCCCCAGAATACTGATCAAAATTAGGAACTTTGAATTTTGGCGGAATTACCAACCCAGACACTAGGCACATATCTCTGGCATCAGTACCAAAGATGTCATTTCCTTCCATTGCTATGACTTTCCTTCCGATAGTCTCTACACTTTCCTTTAAATTATCATGTCGTCCGCTTTCTTCTTCATACCCGTCAAGACCTTTTTACACTAGTGGAGGATTATGAAAAACAGGGCGCGCTTGAACCCTAACAGAAGGCTAAGTGTAAGTAGGAATAACTTGTGGAATTTCTGGCCGCACAGGAACTGCTTGTTGATTGACTATTGGTGGAGGTACAAAACCAGGTGGCAACCCATATGGTGGAACATTTGCAACAGTGACTGCCGTTGGGATCGGCTCTGCAGCTATATTAGTGATCTCAGAAACAACAGTGGCTTGAGTGTCCAATTTCGCACGAATGACTTGTAGGGCTTCCATGATCTGCCCCATGCCTCCTCGTAGCTCTCCAAGTTCATTATCAATTCCGTCCACATCCAAATTTTGTCCTTCCATTCTTAGGCGAGCTTGGGCTCGGGTATTATATCGGTGCTGAGGATTCAGTGTGATTCTTTCTGGAGACAAGACAGCGAGATGAGACACAACACAAGAACATGCACATGCAATGCTTATGAATGTAAAATGCAACAATGCAAAATTAATCATTCAAGGAATCCAAAGAAATATTTGCAAAAACTATAACAATGGGGAAATAAGAAAATTCAAAGTCTTCATAGATTAACAACTGAGAGTTTTACAACAAAAATTCTGAAACTGAAATACAAGTCTTTAATACAAAATACATGATGAAACAGAAAACAAAAGGATTCTAAATCTTCTGGTTGGATGGCCCTTCGTCTTCTGGCTGACTTCTCTTTGCACCTTGACGGATCAATTTATGAAGTTCTTCCTTCTCTTGCATAGCCTTGAAATACTTATCTCTCCAAGTCTTTCCTTCTTTTTCAGCTTTTCCCAAAGCAGCTTTCAATTCTTCTACGAGAGTAGGTTTGGGTGAGTCAGGCTCAAAGCGAGTATAGAACATCTTCAATGCCGCTTCTCTTACCCATGATAAGTAAGATTCTGAAACAGTAGTGTCGTGGGGACCTAGGGCAGTTCCTCCCCTCGTGTGGACATAACGCCAGGCATACACAATTCGAGCCCTGTAAGCGGGATTCTTCCCTTCTTCGAAGTAAAATCTTCTCAAAAAGTCTGGATCTGGTTCCACTTCCATGGGGTGCCCCAACTGTCGACTAGCCAAAATAGGATTATAGTTGATGCAACCATTGACGCTGATAAGCGGTACATTCGGAAAATCTCCACAACTTTGGATCATGGCAATTCCTCTATACATAGGATCATACCACTTAATATCTGAGTGTTTGCGCAATAGCAGCTTTTCTGTCCATGAGAGCCCATTTTGCTTATCCTAGATGGCTGGAATTTTTGGCAAGTGCGAAATAAACCACTTGTGCAGGAGAATGGTGCAACACTCAATCCGTCCAACTCCATAACGGTTCCTACGGTGGAGGGTAAAGTACGTATCAGCCAGCAAGGTAGGTAAAGGATTTTTGATCAAGAAAAGATTGATTGCATTTGCGTCCACAAAATCACTAGCAGTCGGGAACAAAAATAGTCCGTAAATTAGTAAAACCAGGATGGCCTCAAATGCTTCAGTATTCTTTGACAAGGCATAGCTCTGAGCTTTTTCATACAGGAACATAGCTGGAAATCCATACAACCCTCTCTTAGCACCCATATGAGATCGTACCTCGTCCACCTCCAAATACGCAGCCTCTGCAACTGCTCTTTCATTAGGAGTCCCTTCTCTTCCAGAAAATGGTCTAGGAGTGACACCTACTCTCATCAGGGCAGAATATTCTTCCAAAGTTGGTAGCAACTGATAATCTGGAAATGTGAAGCAATGATAGGTTAAATCATAGAATTGCACGAGTGCGGATAACATCACTTCATACACTTGAACTTCTAGCAAAGATAGCATATTCCCATACTTCTCTCTGAATGCTTCGGGGTCTTCTACTAAACTTACCAGTTTCTTCAAGTTCTCCAATCTTGGTCTTTGGAATACAACCTCTGCTTTATTTCCATAATCCATCCTATAATATCTACAAAACAATCTTTAGTTCCTTGAATGATTAATTAATGAAAATGCAAATGCAAAGGTTTCATGGAACTCAGATCAAAACATCATTTCATTTCATTGATTTTCAAGATTTGAATTACAAAATATCTAGTACATTTTACAAAAGTCCTAAATATAAGGCTGACAGTATTCTAAATAAAAGTCTTCTTTTGCTTTGAGTTTCTTGATTTCTTCTTCCATCTGAGTCTTCTCGAGAACGAGTTTGTCCACGACCAGCTTCCATGGGGTTGGCTGAGAGCTGGAAGAAGGTAAGCCTTCTTGTGTCTTCATCTTCTTATAAGCATTCATTTCTTCATCTTTCACCTGTAGTTGTCTACGGAGTTCATCATTCTCTTCCATGGCCACTTGGTACTTGTATTTCCAGGCTACTTCAGTTTGTTGTGATTTCCTCAAAGCAACCTTTAACTTCTCCTCTTCAGACATAAAGATCATTGTGTGTTCCTCCTCTAAAGCCATGGGTTTCTGCTGAGAATAAGGCATCTTCAGCTGAATAGCTCTCTTTCGGACCCATTGGAGATAAGGCTCGAGAGAGACGCAATTAGGTTTCCCTAAGTCCTCCTTCCCTTTCTTGTGTACATGTCCCCAAGCTTTTAAAATTTCCCTCTTCAATTCTGAACTTCCCTTAAAGAAAATATTCTCCACATGAGCGCTGTTCGGTTTGTCCTTCAGAGGATATCCAAGATGACGGCGAGCGAGAGCATGGTTATAAATAATTCCTCCACTTGTACCCAGAAGAGGTACGTTACCAAAGCTTCCACAACTGTCAATGATTCTTATTCCATCGTAACTACGGCTGTACCAATCAATATCAGAGTGAGTAAGAGCCATAACCTTCTGAGACCACCAACTTTCCTTCCAAAAAGCATGAGCCTTAGGTAAGTGAGAAATAAACCACTTATATAACAACGGGACACAACAAACAATTATTCCTCCTTTATGCAAATTTCTCAAGTGAACAGAATGATATGCGTCAGCTAGTAAAGTAGGCACATGGTTTTTCTTCAAGAAAATCTTGATGGCATTGAGATCCACAAAATTATCAAAGCTTGGAAACAAGAAGATTCCATAAATGAGCAAGGCAAGAATAGCTTCGAATGCATCCATACTCAAATGATCAGCATAGTATTGTGCCTTTCCAACCAAGAACTCTGCAGTCAAACCAAAGACTCCTCCCTTAGTAACCATATTTTTCTGAATATCCACCAATCCCAAACGCGTAGCTTTAGAAATTTCTTCTTCCTTAGGGTCCTTCTCCATGATTGGAAAAGGAGAGTCTTCAAGAATAGGTAAACCAATTAAGCAAGAATATTCCTCAAGTGTAGGTACCAGCTGATAATTAGGAAAAGTGAAACAATGATAGAGTGGATCATAAAACTGGAGGAGTGTGGAGAGAAGTCCCAGATCCATCTTCCTTTTTACCCTCAACAATGACAATAAGTACCCATACCTGCTCTTGAATCTTTCTAGATCTGTTATCAAAGTGCTCAACCTTACTATGTTATCCAAGTTAGGACTTTTGTAAGTGTACTTCATGGTTTTCTTTTTTCCACTGTCCATGATGATCCTATTGTTTACAAACAAGAGATCTGAGTTCCATGAAACCTTTATGATATGATGTTCATGAATGCATGAATGCACAAACACAGGTAAGCACAGATTCACATATACACATGGATAAAAACAGATAAAGGTTTTGGTTTGGAGAACATGAGTAAGGAGTCAAGGTCTACCCACCCCAAAGGTATGTACTTAGGTTTCCACAACTGCAGAACAAGGTTCTAGAAGAGTTCCCAGAGTCCTCGACCCATCTTTCAGATATTATCAATTTCCCAAATACTTGGTGGTCGATAATATTCTCAAGAGAGTCTCGTCCAAGTGTAGTATCGCGTATCAACTACTTTGGAATTACTTCCTTATAGTCATCGCACTACATCCTAATAAAGCCATAGTGGGGGAAAAGGTAATCTAAAGGTCCTCAGTATCACGGGCTCCCATATAGAAAGTAGCATTGTTTTCACGAATACTCGATCAACAATACTAACTCTCAGAAGGGACTCTACTGAGTGGTGGTTTTCTCAAGTCAACTTGGTCGGGAATCAACTCCCTATAAGTCTTCTTGAATATACCACCATTCCTATCATAAGTACGCTCAAACACGGGTATAGTGTTGTCTCACCATTCAAAGTTCCCAAGATCCAACAGAGCACATATGTACATATTTACAAGTATTCACAAATAAGCAAGTAATCAAAAGAGATAGGCTAAACCCTCAAAGAAAGCGTATCCCCAGTGAAGTCGCCATTTCTGTTGCGGTAAAAATTAGATATCAAGCTATTAAATTAACTTGAATCTTAATTCTTTTTACAACCGAACTTTATTTTATCCAAAGGAAAGGTCTAAAGAGAGAAAAACCTTTTTCGCGATGTAACGACAACGCTTAAGAGATTCGGGGATCGGGGGTTGGTTATACCTAGGGAAGGTTTTAGCACCCTAAATATTTGTAGTACTCTACAGGAACCTTTTGTTTGATTGCTTGCTAAGTTTGTGATATGTACTATGAATGTGGGAAAAGATATGAGTTGAAACCTAGGGTTAAAGTGACTTAACAAAGTCTAAGGGTTTCAAATCTAGGGTTAAAGTGACTTAAAAAAGTCAAGGGGGATAAGAGATGTTTCCATGACATGAGGTTTAAACGGACAAACTTTTCCTTTGGAAGTATACAGGGGAGGCAACTGGATGAAAGCTAACAAGCTTCATCACTTGGGGAAATAAAACAATAAGAAAATTAATAACATGATAAAGGAATATTCATGGTGACAACCATTAAATAAACATATGGAATGATAAAGATGAAACCGCATTGATGACAATCAAAGCTGATGAATTAACAGGAACTGTGACGACAGATCAAGTTAAATAAGTTTAACAGATAAAGTAACATGGACATGGTAACAACCAAAAATGAATCTTTAACATGTTAACAAACATTTAAGGATTAGAATGCAAACAAACATCACAAAAATCACAAGCACATCAAGAGAAAATTCATCTGCATCTGTCAGGACGAATACAGAAAGTACGCAACTTGTACACAGTCAAAAGAGATGAAAAACTTGTCAAACATGAAAATAAAAAATATGACATGAAATTACACATTAAGAGGCAATGAAAAAAGAACGGGTGAAAAACGATTAAAATCGAGAGAGTTATGAGTTTTCAAAGTTTTGGTGAAAAATGAAAAAAAAAATGCCAAAAGAGTTGCCCTCCTCAGGGGTCGAACTCTGGATCATGGGCTGAAAGGCGTGTTTGTCATAAGAGGCTTATCACTGGGATGGCTATACATCCGTTGATTGATGCCACCCCTTTAATTAATAAGGGTTACTTGTTTCAAAATACTTGGGCAAAAAACACACCAACCATGAATTTACGTTTTGTATCATAACTTTTTCGTCGCTCAACCAAATGCCACAAAATTTACATGTAACTGGCCTAGAAAACATGAGGAGCATGATGGTGGTGTTATTGTTCTAAAATTCTTCTCCTAATGAAAAACAAGATGGCAGGTGCTCTTTGATGTTATGACATGCATTTTGAATTTTAAATCTCAAACCAGCTGCTCTTATGACCAAGAGAAGTTTTGAACATGCTATGAATGATATATTTAATGAACTCCAACACCTGGTTTGGATCAAAATACAAGGAAAAGAAAAGTGACATGATGATTGCAAGTTCCTTTGAAAAATTCATTTTTGAGGTATGATACTTGCTCCAAGTCTTTCTCAATCCAAACCAAGGCTGCTCATAGCTCATATACATGATGAAGAATGATTCAAGCAATTCAAATATGCTCAAAGCAGACAGATTATGAAAGTGTCATGGTAAATGCAATATTTTGGTAATAATGCATATTGAAGTGATTTTCATGTATCAACCAGTTTTCAATCAAACCAGTCATGCACACACAATATATAAGTGGTACTGAGTGTTTTTAAAACAATTTTATGGATGAAGTTAAACTATGGTGAAAAGTGATATGTGAATTGCAAAATTAACATGAATGATATGCATGAATCATGGTAGTTCAGCTTCCATGCATCAATTGGCCCAATTAATCACTTACACACATCAACTACCTGTTGTTGGATGGCTTTGAATACAAAACAAATCTCTGTACATAATATTGAGGATTGTGGTTTTCAATGTGCAAGTGTGTATGTGTGAGGTGCAGCAGGATTGTGCATTTCTAGTTTCAGGCATGTTTTGATCAAACCAAGCACACACACACATTGTATTTATGATATAAGATGAGTATGAGCACAAATTAAGACCTAAAACAAGCTGTCATCAAGACTGGTAACACAGCTTCAAAAATAGCATTTTGGGGCATGAAGAAAATTCACTTTCAATTCTAAGCACACTTAGGCCAAGGGAGACATACAAACATCTTAAATATATAATATAAAGTGTGATTAATCAATAAATGAGGTCAAAAGCAGTCTATCATGAGAAATGGCATAGGAGTTGCTTAATGAGTTTAAAAGATGCATTTGAAGTACACAACTTATGACAGTTGATTTTAATGATATGTAAAGATATGCACAACTCACAAATGCCTAAGCTAATGGTTCTGATGCCAGCAATCATTCAAAATCAGGCTCAGTCACAACATGATATGTCAAGTGCCTCGAAATTGCAATTTGGAATTCATGAAGCAACACTGTTATGAATGAATTCGGATGAGTTCCTACACATGTTCCTAATATGTTATTTATGATCATGCTCAAGAAACCGAACTCTAATCCAAACTGAATTATGGAACCACTCAAATGCAACAATTAGAACAAGTTGCTTTTAACCAAAACAAACAACACCCTATTCTACAACCGCACTTGACAGCCACCAAAACCAAAGGTTCAAGAATGAGCACTGATGCAAACTACACCCAAACAGCCATAATTAATGTTCTAGCAGAAAAAAGCATGAGTTAACAACCTATCCTCCAAAACTGTTTTGACAAGAACAGCCCCAAATTCATCATGCTAATGTTTGAAACTTGACAAGGACAAACCAGACATACATGATAATACTCATAACAATCTCATCATTCATCAACAAACAAATATCATGAAAGTCACCAAATGTTCATAGTTTCAAATTTCACCAAAATGCTCAAAATGCAAAGACATAAAAAAAATGAGGCAAGAGTCAAGGTGTACAAGCTACATACCTCTTGTAGACCTTGTTGAACAAGCTAGAATAGCCAAGAAACCCAGAGAACTTCAATCTTCTTTCTTGCCTTGACTCTTTTCTTCACTTTTAAGCAAAATGCAACTATGATGCCAAATGGAGAAATAGGTCTCACCAATGAATTCTAACACTTTGGACAGTTGAAAAACAATATATAAGAGGTGTTAGGATGATTAAAACATTAGGCAAGTGCTTAGAACAAGATTTGGTGGAATTTGTAGCTTTTGGTCAAAGTATCTTCGTGTAAGAGTTGACTTTTTGATTGGTGAAGTTTTTGGGTGGTTTAATGGTCTAGACACCTTCTATACCATATTAGTAGAGTGTGTGGATGGTTGTTGGGGTGTTGGAATCTAGGGAAATGGTTTTGGCAGCCCTTGCACCAAGACAGAGTTTTAGGCTTTTTAGTGAAAAGTAAAATTTGGTGATTTTGAGATTTTGAGTGCAAGAGCAAGGGCAGAGGTTTTTTCTGGTTTTTAGAATGTTGTTGATGATAAAAATGAGGTGAGGGAGAGTCCTATTTATAGGCAAGTGGAAAAGAGGGGCAGATTTGAAGGTTTCTTCACCTTGAAGAAAGGTTTTAAACTTTTTAACACAAACCTCCCAAAGGGGGTTTCCTTAGCTGCAGGGCAGGGCCTTAATAGTCATGAATTATGATGAATTTGTGTGGCTAATTGCAGGCTAGAAGCATAGCTTGAGGGCTGGTTCAGAACCACTTTCCACATCATGCTTGTTTTAATGTTTTAAAAATGCAAGTTGCAAGGCAACTTGCAAGCCACTTGCAATTTTGTCTAAATCCTCAAACTTCTGCATTTCCTTGGTTCTTTCATGCTAAAAACATTCTACATATCAGATACAACAAGTTTCATAAGCTGAGATTGGCCAGCTTTGATGAAAGAATGCATTTTGAAACTTGGCCAATGTGGGACTAAAGTGTAAAACCACCAACTTGCCATGACCATAACTCTCAGCTCACAAATCATTTTGGGATGTGCTAGTACGTTTTAGAGAGCCCTCACATAGCTCCAAAACATTCATGTTTTCATGAGTTTGAATTTCCCAAAGGAACTTGGCCAAAAAGCCCTCCAAAGTTGCTAAAAAATGAGCTTAAAAACGAAATTTTCCTAAGTCTTTTTCCCCTTTTGAAATGAATTTGATCATAACTCCAAATTTATGCATTTCCTGATCATGGACCACTTAGGGACTTTTTTAGGACTTGTCAAGAGCTTCCAAATGAGCTTTGAACCAACTCAATTGGATGTGTGGTTAAGGAGTTATGGGTTAGCCCTTTTCAAAACCCTAATTTCCCGATTTTCTGATTACTCCTTCATCCTTGATCCAATGGTCATGAAAATTTATATGCAAGTCCAATATGACATAAGGAACAACTTTGTTTCACAACTTGAAGTCCAATTCATAAAATTTGGAGAGTTGATTTTTTGGTCCACCGTACGACCGATCGGTGATTACCGAGTCGCCTGTTGACATTCTGGGCCTCCTGAGACTTTGAAACTTCTTGGATGAACTTTATTAAGCTAAATGAACTTCATGAATCACAAACCCACCATCTAAACATCTTACAACATCAAAGTCAAACTACAGTTGACTTTTACTAGTCCAAAACCTTAATCGGGTGCTCTGAAATGTATTGCTCTGAATTCTGGGGTAACAAACTAACATTGGCTTCTTGATTGACATTATATAATACCTTTGACCTTGTTTCCTATTTTAATGAGCCCAAAACATTGACTAATCACAAACCCTGAAGTTTCGGTTTTAACTACACGAAACCCTGATTCATCTGTAATTTAACAAAGACAGTCTTGCACTGGGTTAAGGTTAGAAAATTCATGAGTATACTCCTAAAATGATAATGAGAATCTAAGGGGTCGAAATTTGGGGTGCAACACCTACTATCAAACATATGATAGCCTTAGCAAAGGTAATAACCCCAAAGATACGGTATGTTACCTACTATCAAACGTATAATAGCCTAAGCAAAGGTAATAACCCACAAGATACGGTATATTACCTACTATCAAACGTATGATAGCCTAAGAAAATGTAATAACCCACAAGAGAAGGTATATTACCTACTATCAAACGTATGATATCCTAAGAAAATGGAATAACCCACAAGAGACGGTATATTACCTGCTACCAAACGTATGATACCCTAAGAAAAGGTAATAACCCAAAAGATACGGTATATTACCTACTATCAGACGTATGATTGTCTAAGCAAAGGTAATAACCCAAAAGATATGGTATGTTACCAACTATCAAACGTATGATAGCCTAAGAAAAGGTAATAACCCAATAAGATACGGTATGTTACCTACTATCAAACGTATGATAGCCTAAGCAAAGGTAATAACCCAATAAGATACGGTATGTTACCTACTATCAAACGTATGATAGCCTAAGCAAAGGTAATAACCCAATAAGATACGATATGTTACCTACTATCAAACCTATGATAGCCTAAGCCGAGGTAATAACCCAATAAGATACGGTATATTACCTACTATCAAACGTATGGTAGCCTAAGCAAAGGTAATAACCCAAAAGATATGGTATGTTACCTAGTATCAAAAGTATGATAGCCTAAGCAAAGGTAATAACCTAATAACATACGGTATATTACCTACTATCAAACGTATGATAGCCTAAACAAAGGTAATAACCCCAAAGATACGGTATGTTACCTACTATCAAATGTATGATAGCCTAAGCAAAGGTAATAACCCACAAGATACGGTATATTACCTACTATCAAACGTATGATAGTCTAAGAAAATGTAATAACCCACAAGACACGGTATATTACCTACTACCGAACGTATGATACCCTGAGTAAAGGTAATAACCCAAAAGAGACGGTATATTACCTACTATCAAACGTATGATTGTCTAAGCAAAGGTAATAACCCAAAATATACAGTATGTTACCTACTATCAAACGTATGATAGCCTAAGCAAAGGTAATAACCCAAAAGATATGGTATATTACCTACTATCAAACGTATGATAGCCGAAGAAAAGGAAATAACCCCAAAGATACAGTATATTACATACTATCAGGCGTATGATAGCCTAAGAAAAGGTGATAACCAAAAAAGATATGGTATATTACCTACTATCAAATGCATGATAGCTTAAGAAAGTTAATAACGCAAAAGATATGGTATATTACGTACTATCAAACGTATGATGGCCTAAGCAAAGGTAATAACCCAAAAGAAACGGTATGTTACCTAGTATCAAACGTATGATAGCCTAAGCAATGGTAATAACCTAATAAGATATGGTATATTACCTACTATCAAACGTATGATAGCCTAAGCAAAGGTAATAACCCCAAAGATACAGTATGTTACCTAATATCAAACGTATGACAGCCTAAGCAAAGGTAATAACCCGAAAAGATACGATATATTACTTCCTATCAAACGTATGATAGCCTAAGCAAAGGTAATAACCAAAAAGATACGGTATGTTAGCTACTATCAAACGTATGATAGCCTAAGCAAAGGTAATAACCTAATAAGATACGGTATACTACCTACTATCAAACGTATGATAGCCTAAGCAAAGGTAATAACCCCAAAGATACGGTATGTTACCCACTATCAAACATGATAGCCTAAGCAAAGGTAATAACCCAAAAAGATACGGCATATTACCTCCTATCAAACGTATGATAGCCTAAGCAAAGGGAATAACCCAAAAGATACGGAATATTACCTACAATCAATCATATGATAGCCTAAGAAAAGGTAAAAACCTAAAACATACAGTATATTACCTACTATCAGATGTATGATAGCCTAAGAAAATGTAATAACCCAAAATATACAGTATATTACCTACTATCAAACGTATGATAGCCTAAGAAAAGGTGATAACCAAAAAAGATACGGTATATTACCTACTATCAAACGCATGATAGCTTAAGCAAAGGTAATAACCCCATAGATATGGTATATTACCTACTATCAAACGCATGATAGCCTAAGCAAATGTAATAACCCAAAACATACGGTATACTACCTACTATCAAATTTATGATAGCCTAAGCAAAGGTAATAACCCAAAAAGATACGGTATATTACCTACTATCAAACGCATGATAGCCTAAGCAAAGGTAATAACCCAAAAGATAAGGTATATTACCTACTATCAAATGTATGATAGCCTAAGAAAATGTAATACCCCACAAGAGACGGTATATTACCTACTACCAAACGTATGATACCCTAAGAAAAGGTAATAACCCAAAAGAGACGGTGTATTACCTACTATCAAACGTATGATACCCTAAGAAAAGGTAATAACCTAAAAGATATGGTATATTACCTACTATCAAATGTATGATTGTCTAAGCAAAGGTAACAACCCAAAAGATACACTATGTTACCTTCTATCAAATGTATGATAGCCTAAGCAAAGGTAATAACCCAAAAGATATGGTATGTTACCTACTATCAAACGTACGATAGCCTAAGAAAACATAATAACTCAAAAAGATATGGTATATTACCTACTATCAAACGTATAATAGCCTAAGCAAAGGTAATAACCCAAAAGATACAGTATATTACCTACTATCAAACGTGTGATTGTCTAAGCAAAGGTAATAACCCAAACGATACGGTATGTTACCTACTATCAAACATATGATAGCCTAAGCAAATGTAATAACCCAATAAGATATAGTATATTACCTACTATCAAACATATGATAGCTTAAGCAAAGGTAATAACCCAAAACATACGGTATACTACCAACTATTAAACGTATGATTGCCTATAGCAAAGGTAATAACCTAATAAGATACAGTATATTACCTACAATCAAACGTATGATAGCCTAAGCAAAGGTAATAACCCCAAAGATACGGTATGTTACCTACTATCAAACGTATGATAGCCTAAGCAAAGGTAATAACCCAAAAAGATTTGGTATATTACCTCCTATCAAACGTATGATAGCAAAAGAAAAGGTAATAACCCAAAAGATACGGTATGTTACCTACTATCAAACGTATGATAGCCTAAGCAAAGGTAATTACCAAATAAGATACGGTATATTACCTACTATCAAACGTATGATAGCATAAGCAAAGGTAATAACTCAAAAGATACGGTATGTTACCTAGTATCAAACGTATGATAGCCTAAGCAAAGGTAATAACTTAATAAGATACGGTATATTTCCTACTATCAATTGTATGTTAGCCTAAGCAAAGGTAGTAACCCCAAAGATACAATATGTTACCTACTATAAAACGTATGATAGCCTAAGCGAAGGTAATAATCCAAAACGATACGGTATATTACCTCCTATCAAACGTATGATAGCCTAAGCAAAGGGAATAACCCAAAAGATACGGTATATTACCTACTATCAGTCGTATGATATCCTAAGCTAAGGTAATAACCCAAAACATACGGTATATTACCTACTATCAGATGTATGATAGCCTAAGAAAAGGTAATAACCCAAAAGATACGGTATATTACCTACTATAAGGCGTATGATAGCCTAAGCAAAGGTAATAACCAAAATAGATACGGTATATTACCTACTATCAAAGGTATGATAGCCTAAGAAAAGGTGATAACCAGAAAAGATACGGTATATTACCTACTATCAAACGCATGATAGCTTAAGCTGAGGTAATAACCCAAAAAGATAAGGTATCTTACCTACTCTCAAACGTATAATAGCCTAAGCAAATGTAATAACCCAAAAGATACGGTATATTACCTACTATTAGACGTATGATTGTCTAAGTAAAGCTAATAACCCAAAAGATACGGTATGTTACCTACTATCAAACGTATGATAGCCTAAGCAAAGGTAATAACCCAAAAGATACGGTATGTTACCTACTATCAAACGTATGATAACCTAAGCAAAGGTAATATCCCAAAACATGCGGTATACTACCTACTATCAAATGTATGATAGCCTAAGAAAAGGTAATAACCCAAAAGATACGGTATGTTACCTACTATCAAATGTATGATGGCCTAAGCAAAGGTAATAACCCAAAAGATACGGTATCTTACCTACTATCAAACGTATCATACCCTAAGAAAAGGTACTAACCTAAAAGATAAGGTATATTACCTACTATCAAATGTATGATTGTCTAAGCAAAGGTAATAACCCAAAACATACGGTATACTACCTACTATCAAACGTATGATAGCCTAAACAAACGTAATAACCCAAAAAGATACGGTATATTACCTACTATCAAATGTATAATGGCCTAAGCAAAGGTAATAACCCAAAACATACGGTATACTACCTACTATCAAATGTATGATAGCCTAAGCAAAGTTAATAACCCAAAAGATACGGTATATTACCTACTATCAAACGCATGATAGCTTAAGCTAAGGTAATATCCCAAAAAAAATGGTATATTACCTACTATCAAACGTATAATAGCCTAAGCAAAGGTAATAACCCAAAAGATACGGTATATTACCTACTATTAGACGTATGATTGTCTAAGCAAAGGTAATAACCCAAAAGATACGGTATGTTACCTAGTATCAAACGTATGATAGCCTAAGCAAAGGTAATAACCCAAAAGATATGGTATGTTACCTACCATCAAACGCATGATAGCGTAAGCAAAGGTAATAACCCAAAACATACGGTATACTACCTACTATCAAATGTATGATAGCCTAAGCAAAGGTAATTACCCAAAAGATACATTATGTTACCTATTATCAAACGTATGATAGCCTAAGCAAACGTAATAACCCAAAAAGATACGATATATTACCTACTATCAAATGCATCATAGCCTAAGCAAAGGTAATGACCCAAAAGATACGGTATATTACCTATTATCAAATGCATGATAGCCTAACCAAAGGTAATAACCTAAAAGATACAGTATATTACCTACTATCAAACGTATGATAGCCTAAGCAATGGTAATAACCCAAAAGATACGGTATAAAACCTATTATCAGACGTATGATTGTCTAAGCAAGGGTAATAACCCAAAAGATATGGTATGTTACCTACTATCAAACGTATGGTAGCCTAAGCAAAGGTAATAAGCCACAAGAGACGGTATATTACCTACTATCAAACGTATGATTGCCTATGCAATGGTAATAACCCAAAAGATACGGTATGTTACCTACTATCAAACGTATGCTAGCCTAAGCAAAGGTAATAACCCAAAATATACAGTATGTTACGTAGTATCAAACGTATGATAGCCTATGCAAAGGTAAAAACCTAGTAAGATACGGTATATTACCTACTATCAAACGTATGATAGCCTAAGCAAAGGTACTAACCCCAAAGATACGGTATGTTACCTACTATCAAATGTATGATAGCCTAAGCAAAGGTAATAACCCAAAAAGATACGGTGTATTATCTGCTATCAAACGTATGATAGCCCCAATAAAGGTAATAACCCAAAAGATACGGTATGTTACCTACTATCAAACGTATGATAGCCTAAGCAAAGTTAATAACCCAAAACATACAGTATATTTCCTACTATCAGACGTATGATAGCCTAAGCAAATGGAATAACTGAAAAGATACGGTATGTTACCTACTATCAAACGTATGATAGCCTAAGAAAACGTAATAACCCAAAAAGATATGGTATATTACCTACTATCAGGCATTAGATAGCCTAAGCAAATGTAATAACCAAAAAAAAATGGTATATTACCTATTATCAAACGTATGATAGCCTAAGAAAAGGTAATAACCCAAAAGATACGATATATTACCTACTATCAAACCTTTGATAGCCTAAGCAAAGGGAATAACCCAAAAGATACGGTATATTACATACTATCCTTCGTATGATAGCCTAAGCAAAGGTAAAAACCCAAAACAAACGGTATATTACCGACTATCATACGTATGATAGCCTAAGCAAAGGTAATAACCTAAAAGATACAGTATATTACCTACTATTAGATGTATGATAGCCTAAGCAAAGGTAATAACCCAAAAGATACGGTATATTATCTACTATCAAGCGTATGGTAGCCTAAGCAAAGGTAATAACTAAAAAATATACTGTAGATTACCTACTATCAAACACATGATAGCCTAAGAAAAGGTAATAACCCAAAACATATAGTATATTACCTACTATCAAATGTATGATAGCCTAAGCAAAGGTAATAACCCAAAAGATACGTTATGTTACCTACTATCAAACGTATGATAGCCTAAGTAAACGTAATAACCCAAAAAGATACGGTATATTACCTACTATCAAACGCATGATAACCTAAGCAAAGGTAATAACCCAAAAGATACGGTATATTACCTACTACTAAACGCATGATAGCCTAACCAAAGGTAATAACCCAAAAGATATAGTATATTACCTACTATCAAACACATGATAGCCTAAGCAAAGATAATAACCGACAAGATACGGTATATTACCTACTATCAAACGTATGATAGCCTAAGCAAAGGTAATAACCCACAAGAAACGATATATTACCTACTATCAAACATATGATAGCCTAAGCAAAGGTAATAAACCAAAAGATACGGTATATTACCTACTATCAGACGTATGATTGTCTAAGCAAGGGTAATCACCTAAAAGATACGGTATGTTACCTACTATCAAACGTATGATAGCCTAATCAATGGTAATAACCCAAAAGATACGGTATTTTACCTAGTATCAAACGTATGATAGCCTAAGCATAGGTAATAACCTAATAAGATACGGTATATTACCTACTATCAAACGTATGATAGCCTAAGCAAAGGTAATAACCCCAATGATACGGTATATTACCTACTATCAAACGTATGATAGCCTAAGCAAAGGTAATAACCCAAAAAGAAACGGTATATTACCTCATATCAAACGTATGATAGCCTAAGCAACGGTAATAACCAAAAAGATTCGGTATGTTACCTACTATCAAACGTACGATAGCCTAAGCAAACGTAATAACCCAAAAAGATATGGTATATTACTTACTATTAGGTGTTAGATAGCCTAAGCAAAGGTAATAACCAAAAAAAATATTGTATATTACCTACTATCAAACGTATGATAGCCTAAGAAAAGGTAATAACCCAAAAGATACGACATATTACTTATTATCAAACGTATGATAGCCTAAGCAAAGGGAATAACCCAAAAGGTACAGTATATTACATACTATCCATCGTATGATAGCCTAAGCAAAGGTAATAACCCAAAACATACGGTATATTACCTACTATCAGACGTATGATAGCCTAAGCAAAGGTAATAACCTAAAAGATACAGTATATTACCTACTATCAAACGTATGATAGCCTAAGCAAAGGTAATAACCCAAAAGATACGGTATATTACCTACTATCAAGCGTATGGTAGCCTAAGCAAAGGTAATACCCAAAAAATATAATGTATATTACCTACTATCAAACGCATGATAGCCTAAGAAAAGGTAATAACCCAAAACATACGGTATATTACCTACTATCAAATGTATGATAGCCTAAGCAAAGGTAATAACCCAAAAGTTATGTTATGTTACCTACTATCAAACGTATGATAGCCTAAGCAAACGTAATAACCCAAAAAGATACGGTATATTACCTACTATCAAACGCATGATAGCATAAGCAAAGGTAATAACCAAAAAGATACAGTATATTAGCTACTATCAAACGCATGATAACCTAACCAAAGGTAATAACCCAAAAGATACGGTATATTACCTACTATCAAACACATGATAGCTTAAGCAAAGATAATAACCGACAAGATACGGTATATTACCTACTATTAAACACATGATAGCCTAAGCAAAGGTAATAACCCACAAGAAACAATAAATTACCTACTACCAAACGTATGACAGCCTAAGCAAAGGTAATAACCCAAAAGATACAGTATATTACCTACTATCAGACGTATGATTGTCTAAGCATGGGTAATAACCTAAAAGATACGGTATGTTACCTACTATCAAACGTATGATAGCCTAAGCAAAGGTAATATCCCAAAAGATACGGTATGTTACCCAGTATCAAACGTATGATAGCCTAAGCATAGGTAATAACCTCATAAGATACGGTATATTACCTACTATCAAACGTATGATAGCCTAAGCAAAGGTAATAACCCCAATGATACGGTGTATTACCTACTATCAAACGTATGATAGCCTAAGCAAAGGTAATAACCCAAAAAGATATGGTATATTACCTCATATCAAACGTATGATAGCCTAAGCAATGGTAATAACCCAAAAGATTCGGTATGTTACCTACTATCAAATGTATGATAGCCTAAGCAAAGGTAATAACCCAATAAGATACAGCATATTACCTACTATCAAACGTATGATAGCCTAAGCAAAGGTAATAACCTAATAAGATACGGTATATTACCTACTATCAAACGTACGATAGCCTAAGCAAATGTAATAACCCCAAAGATACGGTATATTACCTACTATCAAACGTATGATAGCCTGAGCAAAGGTAATAACCCCAATGATACGGTATATTACCTACTATCAAACGTATGATAGCCTAAGCAAAGGTAATAACCCAAAAAGAAACGGTATATTACCTCATATCAAACGTATGATAGCCTAAGCAACGGTAATAACCCAAAAGATTCGGTATGTTACCTACTATCAAACGTACGATAGCCTAAGCAAACATAATAACCCAAAAAGATATGGTATATTACCTACTATTAGGCGTTAGATAGCCTAAGCAAAGGTAATAACCAAAAAAAATACGGTATATTACCTACTATCAAATGTATGATAGCCTAAGAAAAGGTAATAACCCAAAAGATACGATATATTACCTATTATCAAACGTATGATAGCCTAAGCAAAGGGAATAACCCAAAAGATACGGTATATTACATACTATCCATCGTATGATAGCCTAGGCAAAGGTAATAACCCAAAACTTACGGTATATTACCTACTATCAGACGTATGATAGCCTAAGCAAAGGTAATAACCTAAAAGATACAGTATATTACCTACTATCAGACGTATGATAGCCTAAGCAAAGGTAATAACCCAAAAGATACGGTATATTACCTACTATCAAGCGTATGGTAGCCTAAGCAAAGGTAATAACCAAAAAATATATTGTATATTACCTACTATGAAACGGATGATAGCCTAAGCAAAGGTAATAACTCAAAACATACGGTATATTAGCTACTATCAAATGTATGATAGCCTAAGCAAAGGTAATAACCCAAAAGATACGTTATGTTAACTACTATCAAACGTATGATAGCCTAAGCAAACGTAATAACCCAAAAAGATACGGTATATTACCTACTATCAAACGCATGATAGCATAAGCAAAGGTAATAACCTAAAAGATACAGTATATTACCTACTATCAAACGCATGATAGCCTAAGCAAAGGTAATAACCCACAAGAAACGATATATTACCTACTATCAAACGTATGATAGCCTAAGCAAAGGTAATAACCCAAAAGATACAGTATATTACCTACTATCAGACGTATGATTGTCTAATCATGGGTAATAACCTAAAAGATATGGTATGTTACCTACTATCAAACGTATGATAGCCTAAGCAAAGGTAATATCCCAAAAGATACGGTATGTTACCCAGTATCAAACGTATGATAGCCTAAGCATAGGTAATAACCTCATAAGATACAGTATATTACCTACTATCAAACGTATGATAGCCTAAGAAAAGGTAATAACCCCAATGATACGGTATATTACCTACTATAAAACGTATGATAGCCTAAGCAAAGGTAATAACCCAAAAAGATATGGTATATTACCTCATATCAAAGGTATGATAGCCTAAGCAATGGTAATAACCCAAAAGATTCGGTATGTTACCTACTATCAAATGTATGATAGCCTAAGCAAAGGTAATAACCCAATAAGATACAGCATATTACCTACTATCAAACGTATGATAGCCTAAGCAAAGGTAATAACCTAATAAGATACATTATATTACCTACTATCAAACGTACGATAGCCTAAGCAAAGGTAATAACCCCAAAGATACGGTATATTACCTACTATCAAACGTATGATAGCCTGAGCAAAGGTAATAACCCCAATGATACGGTATATTACCTACTATCAAACGTATGATAGCCTAAGCAAAGGTAATAACCCAAAAAGAAACGGTATATTACCTCATATCAAACGTATGATAGCCTAAGCAACGGTAATAACCCAAAAGATTCGGTATGTTACCTACTATCAAACGTACGATAGCCTAAGCAAACATAATAACCCAAAAAGATATGGTATATTACCTACTATTAGGCGTTAGATAGCCTAAGCAAAGGTAATAACCAAAAAAAATACGGTATATTACCTACTATCAAATGTATGATAGCCTAAGAAAAGGTAATAACCCAAAAGATACGATATATTACCTATTATCAAACGTATGATAGCCTAAGCAAAGGGAATAACCCAAAAGATACGGTATATTACATACTATCCATCGTATGATAGCCTAGGCAAAGGTAATAACCCAAAACTTACGGTATATTACCTACTATCAGACGTATGATAGCCTAAGCAAAGGTAATAACCTAAAAGATACAGTATATTACCTACTATCAGACGTATGATAGCCTAAGCAAAGGTAATAACCCAAAAGATACGGTATATTACCTACTATCAAGCGTATGGTAGCCTAAGCAAAGGTAATAACCAAAAAATATATTGTATATTACCTACTATGAAACGGATGATAGCCTAAGCAAAGGTAATAACTCAAAACATACGGTATATTAGCTACTATCAAATGTATGATAGCCTAAGCAAAGGTAATAACCCAAAAGATACGTTATGTTAACTACTATCAAACGTATGATAGCCTAAGCAAACGTAATAACCCAAAAAGATACGGTATATTACCTACTATCAAACGCATGATAGCATAAGCAAAGGTAATAACCTAAAAGATACAGTATATTACCTACTATCAAACGCATGATAGCCTAAGCAAAGGTAATAACCCACAAGAAACGATATATTACCTACTATCAAACGTATGATAGCCTAAGCAAAGGTAATAACCCAAAAGATACAGTATATTACCTACTATCAGACGTATGATTGTCTAATCATGGGTAATAACCTAAAAGATATGGTATGTTACCTACTATCAAACGTATGATAGCCTAAGCAAAGGTAATATCCCAAAAGATACGGTATGTTACCCAGTATCAAACGTATGATAGCCTAAGCATAGGTAATAACCTCATAAGATACAGTATATTACCTACTATCAAACGTATGATAGCCTAAGAAAAGGTAATAACCCCAATGATACGGTATATTACCTACTATAAAACGTATGATAGCCTAAGCAAAGGTAATAACCCAAAAAGATATGGTATATTACCTCATATCAAAGGTATGATAGCCTAAGCAATGGTAATAACCCAAAAGATTCGGTATGTTACCTACTATCAAATGTATGATAGCCTAAGCAAAGGTAATAACCCAATAAGATACAGCATATTACCTACTATCAAACGTATGATAGCCTAAGCAAAGGTAATAACCTAATAAGATACATTATATTACCTACTATCAAACGTACGATAGCCTAAGCAAAGGTAATAACCCCAAAGATACGGTATATTACCTACTATCAAACGTATGATAGCCTGAGCAAAGGTAATAACCCCAATGATACGGTATATTACCTACTATCAAACGTATGATAGCCTAAGCAAAGGTAATAACCCAAAAAGAAACGGTATATTACCTCATATTAAACGTATGATAGCCTAAGCAACGGTAATAACCCAAAAGATTCGGTATGTTACCTACTATCAAACGTACGATAGCCTAAGCAAACATAATAACCCAAAAAGATATGGTATACTACCTACTATTAGGCGTTAGATAGCCTAAGCAAAGGTAATAACCAAAAAAAATACGGTATATTACCTACTATCAAATGTATGATAGCCTAAGAAAAGGTAATAACCCAAAAGATACGATATATTACCTATTATCAAACGTATGATAGCCTAAGCAAAGGGAATAACCCAAAAGATACGGTATATTACATACTATCCATCGTATGATAGCCTAGGCAAAGGTAATAACCCAAAACTTACGGTATATTACCTACTATCAGACGTATGATAGCCTAAGCAAAGGTAATAACCTAAAAGATACAGTATATTACCTACTATCAGACGTATGATAGCCTAAGCAAAGGTAATAACCCAAAAGATACGGTATATTACCTACTATCAAGCGTATGGTAGCCTAAGCAAAGGTAATAACCAAAAAATATATTGTATATTACCTACTATGAAACGGATGATAGCCTAAGCAAAGGTAATAACTCAAAACATACGGTATATTAGCTACTATCAAATGTATGATAGCCTAAGCAAAGGTAATAACCCAAAAGATACGTTATGTTAACTACTATCAAACGTATGATAGCCTAAGCAAACGTAATAACCCAAAAAGATACGGTATATTACCTACTATCAAACGCATGATAGCATAAGCAAAGGTAATAACCTAAAAGATACAGTATATTACCTACTATCAGACGTATGATTGTCTAATCATGGGTAATAACCTAAAAGATATGGTATGTTACCTACTATCAAACGTATGATAGCCTAAGCAAAGGTAATATCCCAAAAGATACGGTATGTTACCCAGTATCAAACGTATGATAGCCTATGCATAGGTAATAACCTCATAAGATACAGTATATTACCTACTATCAAACGTATGATAGCCTAAGAAAAGGTAATAACCCCAATGATACGGTATATTACCTACTATAAAACGTATGATAGCCTAAGCAAAGGTAATAACCCAAAAAGATATGGTATATTACCTCATATCAAAGGTATGATAGCCTAAGCAATGGTAATAACCCAAAAGATTCGGTATGTTACCTAATATCAAATGTATGATAGCCTAAGCAAAGGTAATAACCCAATAAGATACAGTATATTACCTACTATCAAACGTATGATAGCCTAAGCAATGGTAATAACCTAATAAGATACATTATATTACCTACTATCAAACGTACGATAGCCTAAGCAAAGGTAATAACCCCAAAGATACAGTATATTACCTACTATCAAATGTATGATAACCTGAGCAAAGGTAATAACCCCAATGATACGGTATATTACCTACTATCAAACGTATGATAGCCTAAGCAAAGGTAATAACCCAAAAAGAAACGGTATATTACCTCATATCATACGTATGATAGCCTAAGCAACGGTAATAACCCAAAAGGTTCGGTATGTTACCTACTATCAAACGTACGATATCCTAAGCAAACGTAATAACCCAAAAAGATATGGTATATTACTTACTATTAGGCGTTAGATAGCCTAAGCAAAGGTAATAACCAAACAAAATACGGTATATTACCTACTATCAAACGTATGATAGCCTAAGAAAAGGTAATAACCCAAAAGATACGATATATTACCTATTATCAAACGTATGATAGCCTAAGCAAAGGGAATAACCCAAAAGATACGGTATATTACATACTATCCATCGTATGATAGCCTAAGCAAAGGCAATAACCCAAAACTTACGGTATATTACCTACTATCAGACGTATGATAGCCTAAGCAAAGGTAATAACCTAAAAGATACAGTATATTACCTACTATCAGACGTATGATAGCCTAAGCAAAGGTAATAACCCAAAAGATACGGTATATTACCTACTATCAAGCGTATGGTAGCCTAAGCAAAGGTAATAACCAAAAAATATACTGTATATTACCTACTATGAAACGGATGATAGCCTAAGCAAAGGTAATAACCCAAAACATACGGTATATTACCTACTATCAAATGTATGATAGCCTAAGCAAAGGTAATAACCCAAAAGATACGTTATGTTAACTACTATCAAACGTATGATAGCCTAAGCAAACGTAATAACCCAAAAAGATACGGTATATTACCTACTATCAAACGCATGATAGCATAAGCAAAGGTAATAACCTAAAAGATACAGTATATTACCCACTATCAAACGCATGATAGCCTAAGCAAAGGTAATAACCCACAAGAAACGATATATTACCTACTATCAAACGTATGATAGCCTAAGCAAAGGTAATAACACAAAAGATACAGTATATTACCTACTATCCGACGTATGATTGTCTAAGCATGGGTAATAACCTAAAAGATACGGTATGTTACCTACTATCAAACGTATGATAGCCTAAGCAAAGGTAATATCCCAAAAGATACGGTATGTTACCCAGTATCAAACGTATGATAGCCTAAGCATAGGTAATAACCTAATAAGATACGGTATGTTACCCAGTATCAAACGTATGATAGCCTAAGCATAGGTAATAACCTCATAAGATACGGTATATTACATACTATCCATCGTATGATAGCCTAAGCAAAGGTAATAACCCAAAACATACGGTATATTACCTACTATCAGACGTATGATAGCCTAAGCAAAGGTAATAACCTAAAAGATACAGTATATTACCTACTATCAGACGTATAATAGCCTAAGCAAAGGTAATAACCCAAAAGATACGGTATATTACCTACTATCAAGCGTATGGTAGCCTAAGCAAAGGTAATAACCAAAAAATATAATGTATATTCCCTACTATCAAACGCATGATAGCCTAAGCAAAGGTAATAACCCAAAATATACGGTATATTACCTACTATCAAATGTATGATAGCCTAAGCAAAGGTAATAACCCAATAAGATACGGTATATTATCTACTATCAGACGTATGATTGTCTAAGCATGGGTAATAACCTAAAAGATACAGTATGTTACCTACTATCAAACGTATGACAGCCTAAGCAAAGGTAATATCCCAAAAGATACGGTATGTTACCCAGTATCAAACATATGATAGCCTAAGCAAAGGTAATAACCCAAAACATACGGTATATTACCTACTATCAGACGTATGATAGCCTAAGCAAAGGTAATAACCTAAAAGATACAGTATATTACCTACTATCAGACGTATGATAGCCTAAGCAAAGGTAATAACCCAAAAGATACGGTATATTACCTACTATCAAGCGTATGGTAGCCTAAGCAAAGGTAATAACCAAAAAATATAATGTATATTCCCTACTATCAAATGCATGATAGCCTAAGCAAAGGTAATAACCCAAAACATACGGTATATTACCTACTATCAAATGTATGATAGCCTAAGCAAAGGTAATAACCGAATAAGATACGGTATATTACCTACTATCAGACGTATGATTGTCTAAGCATGGGTAATAACCTAAAAGATACGGTATGTTACCTACTATCAAACGTATGATAGCCTAAGCAAAGGTAATATCCCAAAAGATACGGTATGTTACCCAGTATCAAACGTATGATAGCCTAAGCAAAGGTAATAACCCAAAACATACGGTATATTACCTACTATCAGACGTATGATAGCCTAAGCAAAGGTAATAACCTAAAAGATACAGTGTATTACCTACTATCAGACGTATGATAGCCTAAGCAAAGGTAATAACCCAAAAGATACGGTATATTACCTACTATCAAGCGTATAGTGGCCTAAGCAAAGGTAATAACCAAAAAATATATTGTATATTACCTACTATAAAACGCATGATAGCCTAAGCAAAGGTAATAACCCAAAACATACGGTATGTTACCTACTATAAAATGCATGATAGCCTAAGCAAAGGTAATAACCAAAAAGATACGTTATTTTACCTACTATCAAACGTATGATAGCCTAAGCAAACGTAATAACCCAAAAAGATACGGTATATTACCTACTATCAAACGCATGATAGCCTAACCAAAGGTAATAACCCAAAAGATACGGTATATTACCTACTATAAAACACATGATAGCCTAAGCAAAGATAATAACCGACAAGATGCGGTATATTACCTACTATCAAACGTATGATAGCCTAAGCAAAGGTGATAACCCACAAGAAATGATATATTACCTACTATCAAATGTATGATAGCCTAAGCAGAGGTAATAACCCAAAAGATACGGTATATTACCTCATATCAAACGTATGATAACCTAAGCAATGGTAATAACCCAAAAGATATGGTATGTTACCTACTATTAAATGTATGATAGCCTAAGCAAAGGTAATAACCAAGTAAGATATGGTATATTACCTACTATCAAACGTATGATAGCCTAAGCAAAGGTAATAACCCAAAAGATACGGTATGTTACCTACTATCAAACGTATGATAGCCTAAGCAAACGTAATAACGCAAAAAGATACGGTATATTACCTACTATCTAACGCATGATAGCATAAGCAAAGGTAATAACCTAAAAGATACAGTATATTACCTACTATCAAACGCATGATAACCTAACCAAAGGTAATAACCCAAAAGATACGGTATATTACCTACTATCAATCACATGATAGCCTAAGCAAAGATAATAACCGACAAGATACGGTATATTACCTACTACTAAACACATGATAGCCTAAGCAAAGGTAATAACCCACAAGAAACGATATATTACCTACTATCAAACGTACGATAGCCTAAGCAAAGGTAATAACCCAATAAGATACGGTATATTACCTACTATCAGACGTATGATTGTCTAAGCATGGGTAATAACCTAAGAGATACGGTATGTTACCTACTATCAAACGTATGATAGCCTAAGCAAAGGTAATATCCCAAAAGATACGGTATGTTACCCAGTATCAAACATATGATAGCCTAAGCAAAGGTAATAACCCAAAACATAGGGTATATTACCTACTATCAGACGTATGATAGCCTAAGCAAAGGTAATAACCTAAAAGATACAGTATATTACCTACTATCAGACGTATGATAGCCTAAGCAAAGGTAATAACCCAAAAGATACGGTATATTACCTACTATCAAGCGTATGGTAGCCTAAGCAAAGGTAATAACCAAAAAATATAATGTATATTCCCTATTATCAAACGCATGATAGCCTAAGCAAAGGTAATAACCCAAAACATACGGTATATTACCTACTATCAAATGTATGATAGCCTAAGCAAAGGTAATAACCGAATAAGATACGGTATATTACCTACTATCAGACGTATGATTGTCTAAGCATGGGTAATAACCTAAAAGATACGGTATGTTACCTACCATCAAACGTATGATAGCCTAAGCAAAGGTAATATCCCAAAAGATACGGTATGTTACCCAGTATCAAACGTATGATAGCCTAAGCAAAGGTAATAACCCAAAACATACGGTATATTACCTACTATCAGACGTATGATAGCCTAAGCAAAGGTAATAACCTAAAAGATACAGTATATTACCTACTATCAGACGTATGATAGCCTAAGCAAAGGTAATAACCCAAAAGATACGGTATATTACCTACTATCAAGCGTATAGTGGCCTAAGCAAAGGTAATAACCAAAAAATATATTGTATATTACCTACTATAAAACGCATGATAGCCTAAGCAAAGGTAATAACCCAAAACATACGGTATGTTACCTACTATAAAATGCATGATAGCCTAAGCAAAGGTAATAACCAAAAAGATACGTTATTTTACCTACTATCAAACATATGATAGCCTAAGCAAACGTAATAACCCAAAAAGATACGGTATATTACCTACTGTCAAACGCATGATAGCCTAACCAAAGGTAATAACCCAAAAGATACGGTATATTACCTACTATAAAACACATGATAGCCTAAGCAAAGATAATAACCGACAAGATGCGGTATATTACCTACTATCAAACGTATGATAGCCTAAGCAAAGGTGATAACCCACAAGAAACGATATATTACCTACTATAAAATGTATGATTGCCTAAGCAAAGGTAATAACCCAAAAGATACGGTATATTATCTCATATCAAACGTATGATAGCCTAAGCAATGGTAATAACCCAAAAGATATGGTATGTTACCTACTATTAAATGTATGATAGCCTAAGCAAAGGTAATAACCCAATAAGATATGGTATATTACCTACTATCAAACGTATGATAGCCTAAGCAAAGGTAATAACCCAAAAGATACGGTATGTTACCTACTATCAAACGTATGATAGCCTAAGCAAACGTAATAACGCAAAAAGATACGGTATATTACCTACTATCAAACGCATGATAGCATAAGCAAAGGTAATAACCTAAAAGATACAGTATATTACCTACTATCAAACGCATGATAACCTAACCAAAGGTAATAACCCAAAAGATACGGTATATTACCTACTATCAAACACATGATAGCCTAAGCAAAGATAATAACCGACAAGATACGGTATATTACCTACTATTAAACACATGATAGCCTAAGCAAAGGTAATAACCCACAAGAAACGATATATTACCTACTATCAAACGTATGATAGCCTAAGCAAAGGTAATAACCCAAAAGATACAGTATATTACCTACTATCAGACGTATGATTGTCTAAGCAAGGGTAATAACCTAAAAGATACGGTATGTTACCTACTATCAAACGTGTGATAGCCTAAGCAAAGGTAATATCCCAAAAGATACGGTATGTTACCCAGTATCAAACGTATGATAGCCTAAGCATAGGTAATAACCTAATAAGATACGGTATATTACCTACTATCAAATGTATGATAGCCTAAGCAAAGGTAATAACCCCAATGATACGGTATATTACCTACTATCAAACGTATGATAGCCTAACCAAAGGTAATAACCCAAAAAGAAACGGTATATTACCTCATATCAAACGTATGATAGCCTAAGCAACGGTAATAACCCAAAAGATTCGGTATGTTACCTACTATCAAACGTATGATAGCCTAAGCAAACGTAATAACCCAAAAAGATATGGTATATTACTTACTATTAGGCGTTAGATAGCCTAAGCAAAGGTAATAAAAAAAAAACGGTATATTACTAACTATCAAACGTATGATAGCCTACGAAAAGGTAATAACCCAAAAGATACGATATATTACCTATTATCAAACGTATGATAGCCTAAGCAAAGGGAATAACCCAAAAGATACGGTATATTACATACTATCCATCGTATGATAGCCTAAGCAAAGGTAATAACCCAAAACATACGGTATATTACCTACTATCAGACGTATGATAGCCTAAGCAAAGGTAATAACCTAAAAGATACAGTATATTACCTACTATCAGACGTATGATAGCCTAAGCACAAGTAATAACCCAAAAGATACGGTATATTACCTACTATTAAGCGTATGGTAGCCTAAGCAAAGGTAATAACCAAAAAATATACTGTATATTACCTACTATGAAACACATGATAGCCTAAGCAAAGGTAATAACCCAAAAGGTACGTTATGTTAACTACTATCAAACGTATGATAGAGTAAGCAAACGTAATAACCCAAAAAGATACGGTATATTACCTACTATCAAACGCATGATAGCATAAGCAAAGGTAATAACCTAAAAGATACAGTATATTATTACTATCAAACGCATAATAGCCTAACCAAAGGTAATAACCCAAAAGATATGGTATATTACCTACTATGAAACACATGATAGCCTAAGTAAAGATAATAACCGACAAGATACGGTATATTACCTACTATCAAACACATGATAGCCTAAGCAAAGGTAATAACCCACAAGAAACGATATATTACCTACTATCAAACGTATGATAGCCTAAGCAAAGGTAATAACCCAAAAGATACAGTATATTACCTACTATCAGACGTATGATTGTCTAAGCATGGGTAATAACCTAAAAGATACGGTATGTTACCTACTATCAAACGTATGATAGCCTAAGCTAAGGTAATATTCCAAAAGATACGGTATGTTACCCAGTATCAAACGTATGATAGCCTAAGCATAGGTAATAACCTAATAAGATACGGTATATTACCTACTATCAAACGTATGATAGCCTAAGCAAAGGTAATAACCCCAATGATACGGTATATTACCTACTATCAAACGTATGATAGCCTAAGCAATGGAAATAACCCAAAAAGATACGGTATATTACCTCATATCAAACGTATGATAGCCTAAGCAATGGTAATAACCCAAAAGATTCGGTATGTTACCTACTATCAAATGTATGATAGCCTAAGCAAAGGTAATAACCCAATAAAATACAGTATATTACCTACTATCAAACGTATGATAGCCTAAGCAAAGGTAATAACCTAATAAGATACGGTATATTACCTACTATCAAACGTACGATAGCCTAAGCAAAGGTAATAACCCCAAAGATATGGTATGTTACCTATTATCAAACATATGATAGCCTAAGCAAAGGTAATAACCCAAAAAGATATGGTGTATTACCTCCTATCAAACATATGATAGCCCAAGCAACGGTAATAACCCAAAAGATACGGTATGTTACCTACTATCAAACGTATGATAGCCTAAGCAAAGTTAATAACCCAAAACATACAGTATATTACCTACTATCAGACGTATGATAGCCTAAGCAAATGGACTAACCCAAAAGATACGGGATGTTACCTACTATCAAACGTATGATAGCCTAAGCAAACGTAATAACCCAAAAAGATATGGCATATTACCTACTATTAGGCGTTAGATAGCCTAAGCAAAGGTAATAAACAAAAAAAATACGGTATATTACCTACTATCAAACGTATGATAGCGTGACAAAAGGTAATAACCCAAAAGATACGATATATTACCTACTGTCAAACGTATGATAGCCTAAGCAAAGGGAATAACCCAAAAGATACGGTATATTACATACTATCCATCGTATGATAGCCTAAGCAAAGGTAATAACCCAAAACATGCGGTATATTACCTACTATCAGACGTATGATAGCCTAAGCAAAGGTAATAACCTAAAAGATACAGTATATTACCTACTATCAGAGGAATGATAGCCTAAGCAAAGGTAATAACCCAAAAGATACGGTATATTGCCTCATATTAAACGTATGATAGCCTAAGCAATGGTAATAACCCAAAAGATATGGTATGTTACCTACTATCAAATGTATGATAGCCTAAGCAAAGGTAATAACCCAATAAGATATGGTATATTACCTACTATCAAAAATATGATAGCCTTAGCAAAGGTAATAACCCAAAAGATATGGTATGTTACCTACTATCAAACGTATGATAGCCTAAGCAAAGGTAATAACCTAATAAGATACGGTTTATTACCTACTATCAAACGTATGATAGCCTAAGAAAAGGTAATAACCCCAAAGATATGGTATGTTACCTACTATCAAACGTATGATAGCCTAAGCAAAGGTAATAACCCAAAACATACAGTATATTACCTACTATCACACGTATGATAGCCTAAGCAAAGGTAATAACCTAAAAGATACAGTATATTACCTACTATCAGACGTATGATAGCCTAAGCAAAGGTAATAACCCAAAAGATACGGTATATTACCTACTATCAAGCGTATGGTGGCCAAAGGAAAGGTAATAACCAAAAAATATACTGTATATTACCTACTATAAAACGCATGAGAGCCTAAGCAAAGTTGATAACCCAAAACATATGGTATGTTACCTACTATCAAATGTATGATAGCCTAAGCAAAGGTAATAACCAAAAAGATATGTTATTTTACCTACTATCGAATGTATGATAGCCTAAGCAAACGTAATAACCCAAAAAGATACGGTATATTACCTACTATCAAACGCAGCCTAACCAAAGGTAATCACCAAAAAGATACGATATATTACCTACTATCAAACACATGAAAGCCTAAGCAAATATAATAACCGACAAGATACAGTATATTACCTACTATCAAACGTATGATAGCCTAAGCAAAGGTGATAACCCACAAGAAACGATATATTACCTACTATTAAATGTATGATAGCCTAAGCAAAGGTAATAACCCAAAAGATACGGTATATTACCTACTATCAGATGTATGATTGTCTAAGCAAGGGTAATAACCTAAAAGATACGGTATGTTACCTACTATCAAACATATGATAGCCTAAGCAAAGGTAATATCCCAAAAGATACGGTATGTTACCTAGTATCAAACGTATGATAGCCTAAGCATAGGTAATAAACTAATAAGATACGGTATCTTACCTACTATCAAACGTATGATAGCCTAAGCAAAGGTAATAACCCCAATGATACGGTATATTACCTACTATCAAACGTATGAGAGCCTATGCAAAGGTAATAATCCCAAAAGATACGGTATGTTACCTACTATCAAATGTATGATAGCCTAAGCAAAGGTAATAACCCAATAAGATGCGGTATTTTACCTAATATCAAACGTATGATAGCCTAAGCAAAGGTAATAACCAAAAAGATACGGTATGTTACCTACTATCAAACGTATGATAGCCTAAGCAAAGGTAATAACCTAATAAGATACGGTATATTAACTACTATCAAACGTATGATAGCCTAAGAAAACGTAATAACCCCAAAGATATGGTATGTTACCTACTATCAAACGTATGATAGCCTAAGCAAAGGTAATAACCCAAAACATACAGTATATTACCTACTATCACACGTATGATAGCCTAAGCAAAGGTAATAACACAAAAGATACAGTATATTACCTACTATCAGACGTATGATAGCCTTAGCAAAGGTAATAACCCAAAAGATACAGTACATTACCTACTATCAAGCGTATGGTAGCCTAAGCAAAGGTAATAACCAAAAAAGATACGGTATATTACCTACTATCAAACGCATGATAGCCTAAGCAAAGGTAATAACCGAAAAGATATGGTATATTACCTACTATCAAATGTATGATAGCCTAAGTAATGGTAATAACCCAAAAGATACGGTATGTTACCTACTATCAAATGTATGATAGCCTAAGCAAACGTAATAACCCAAAAAGATACGGTATATTACCTACTATCAAACGCATGATAGCCTAAGCAAAGGTAATAACCCAAAAGATACGGTATATTACCTACTATCAAACGCATGATAGCCTAACCAAAGCTAATAACCCAAAAGATACGGTATATTACCTACTATCAAACGCATGATAGCCTAAGCAAAGATAATAACCCACAAGATATTGGTGTATTACCTACTATCAAACGTATGATAGCCTAAGCAAAGGTAATAACCCACAAGAGACGGTATATTACCTACTATCAAACGTATGATAGCCTAAGCAAAGTTAATAACCCAATAGATACGGTATGTTAACTACTTTCAAATGTATGATAGCCTAAACAAAGGTAATAACCCAATAAGATACGGTATACTACGTACTATCAAACATATGATAGCCTAAGCAAAGGTAATAACCCAAAAGATACGATATATTACCTACTATCAGATGTATGATAGCCTAAGCAAAGGTAATAACCTAAAAGATACGGTATATTACCTACTATCCGTCGTATGATAGCCTAAGCAAAGGTAATAAACCAAAAGATACATTATATTACCTACTATCAAGCGTATGGTAGCCTAAGCAAAGGTAATAACCAAAAAAGATATTGTATAATACCTACTATCAAACGCATGATAGCTTAAGCAAAGGTAATAACCCAAAAGATATGGTATATTACCTACTATCAAACGCATGATAGCGTAAGCAAAGGTAATAACCCAAAACATATGGTATACTACCTACTATCAAATGTATGATAGCCTAAGCAAAGGTAATAACCCAAAAGATATAGTATGTTACCTACTATCAAACGTATGATAGCCTAAGCAAACATAATAACCCAAAAAGATACGGTATATTACCTACTATCAAACGCATGATAGCCTAAGCAAAGGTAAAGATCCAAAAGGTACGGTATATTACCTACTATCAAACACATGATAGCCTAACCAAAGGTAATAACCTAAAAGATACAGTATATTACCTACTATCAAACGTATGATAGCCTAAGCAAAGGTAATAACCCAAAAGATACGGTATATTACCTAATATCAGACGTATGATTGTCTAAGCAAGGGTAATAACCCAAAAGATACGGTATATTACCTCCTATCAAACGTATGATAGCCCAAGCAAAGGTAATAACCCAAAAGATACAGTATGTTACCTACTATCAAACGTATGATAGCCTAAACAAAGTTAATAACCCAAAACATACAGTATATTACCTACTATCAGACGTATGATAGCCTAAGCAAATGGAATAACCGAAAAGATACGGTATGTTACCTACTACCAAACGGATGATAGCCTAAGCAAACGTAATAACCCAAAAAGATATGGTATATTACCAACTATTAGGCGTTAGATAGCCTAAGCAAAGGTAATAACCAAAAAAAATACGGTATATTACCTACTATCAAACGTATGATAGCCTAAGAAAAGGTAATAACCTAAAAGATACGATATATTACATACTATCCATCGTATGATAGCCTAAGCAAAGGTAATAACCCAAAACATACGGTATATTACCTACTATCAGACGTATGATAGCCTAAGCAAAGGTAATAACCTAAAAGATACAGTATATTACCTACTATCAGACGTATGATAGCCTTAGCAAAGGTAATAACCCAAAAGATACGGTATATTACCTACTATCAAGCGTATGGTAGCCTAAGCAAAGGTAATAACCAAAAAATATATTGTATATTACCTACTATAAAACGCATGATAGCCTAAGCAAAGGTAATAACCCAAAACATACGGTATGTTACCTACTATCAAATGTATGATATCCAAAGCAAAGTTAATAACCCAAAAGATATGTTATGTTACCTACTATCAAACATATGATAGCCTAAGCAAAGGTAATATCCCAAAAGATACGGTATGTTACCTAGTACCAAACGTATGATAGCCTAAGCATAGGTAATAAACTAATAAGATACGGTATCATACCTACTATCAAATGTATGATAGCCTAAGCAAAGGTAATAACCCCAATGATACGGTATATTACCTACTATCAAACGTATGAGAGCCTATGCAAAGGTAATAATCCCAAAAGATACGGTATATTACCTCATATCAAACGTATGATAGCCTAAGCAATGGTAATAACCCAAAAGATACTGTATGTTACCTACTATCAAATGTATGATAGCCTAAGCAAAGGTAATAACCCAATAAGATACGGTATATTACCTAATATCAAACGTATGATAGCCTAAGCAAAGGTAATAACCCAAAAGATACGGTATGTTACCTACTATCAAACGTATGATAGCCTAAGCAAACGTAATAACCCAAAAAGATACGGTATATTAACTACTATCAGACGTATGATAGCCTATGAAAACGTAATAACCAAAAAAAATACGGTATATTACCTACTATCAAACGTATGATAGCCTAAGAAAAGGTAATAATCCAAAAGATACGATATATTACATACTATCCATCGTATGATAGCCTAAGCAAAGGTAATAACCCAAAAGATACGGTATATTACCTACTATCAAGCGTATGGTAGCCTAAGCAAAGGTAATAACCAAAAAATATATTGTATATTACCTACTATAAAACGCATGATAGCCTAAGCAAAGGTAATAACCCAAAACATACGGTATGTTACCTACTATCAAATGTATGATATCCAAAGCAAAGGTAATAACCCAAAAGATACGTTATGTTACCTACTATCAAACGTATGATAGCCTAAGCAAACGTAATAACCCAAAAAGATACGGTATATTACCTACTATCAAACGCATGATAGCCTAAGCAAAGGTAATAACCCAAAAGATACGGTATATTACCTACTATCAAATGCATGATAGCCTAAGCAAAGGTAATAACCCAAAAGATGTGGTATATTACCTACTATCAAACACATGATAGCCTAAGCAAAGATAATAACCGACAAGATACGGTATATCACCTACTATAAAACGTATGAGAGCCTAAGCAAAGGTGATAACCCACAAGAAACGATATATTACCTACTATCAAATGTATGATAGCCTAAGCAAAGGTAATAACCCAAATGATACGGTATATTACCTACTTTCAGACGTATGATTGTCTAAGCAAGGGTAATAACTTAAAAGATACAGTATGTTACCTACTATCAAACGTATGATACCCTAAGCAAAGGTAATATCCCAAAAGATACGGTATGTTACCTAGTATCAAACGTATGATAGCCTAAGCATAGGTAATAACCTAATAAGATACGGTATATTACCTACTATCAAATGTATGATAGCCTAAGCAAAGGTAATAACCCCAATGATACGGTATATTACCTACTATCAAATGTATGATAGCCTAAGCAAAGGTAATAAACCAAAAAGTTACGGTATATTACCTACTATCAAAAGCATGATAGCCTAAGCAAAGGTAATAACCCAAAAGATACGGTATGTTACCTACTATCAAATGTATGATAGCCTAAGCAAAGGAAATAACCCAATAAGATACGGTATATTACCTACTATCAAACGTATGATAGCCTAAGCAAAGGTAATAACCCAAAAGATACGGTATGTTACCTACTATCAAACGTATGATAGCCTAAGCAAACGTAATAACCCAAAAAGATATGGTATATTACCTACTATCAAACGCGTGATAGCCTAAGCAAAGGTAATGACCCAAAAGATACGGTATATTACCTACTATCAAACGCATGATAGCCTAACCAAAGGTAATAACCTAAAAGATACAGTATATTACCTACTATCAAACGCATGATAGCCTTAGCAAAGATAATAACCCACAAGATAAGGTATCTTACCTACTATCAAACGTGTGATATCCTAAGCAAAGGTAATAATCTAAAAGATACGGTATATTACCTACTCTCAAACGTATGATAGCCTAAGCAAAGGTGATAACCCATAAGAAATGATATATTACCTACTATCAAACGTATGATACCCTAAGCAAAGGTAATAACCCAAAAGATACGGTATATTACCTCATATTAAACGTATGATAGCCTAAGCAATGGTAATAACCCAAAAGATATGGTATGTTACCTACTATTAAATGTATGATAGCGTTAGCAAAGGTAATAACCCAATAAGATACGGTATATTACCTACTATCAAACGTATGATAGCCTAAGCAAAGGTAATAACCCAAAAGATACGGTATGTTACCTACTATTAGGCGTTAGATAGCCTAAGCAAAGGTAATAACCAAAAAAAATATGGTATATTACCTACTATCAAACGTATGATAGCCTAAGAAAAGGTAATAACCCTAAAGATACGATATATTACCTACTATCAAACGTATGATAGCATAAGCAAAGGGAATAACCCAAAAGATACAGTATATTACATACTATCCATCGTATGATAACCTAAGCAAAGGTAATAACCCAAAACATACGGTATATTACCTACTATCAGACGTATGATAGCCTAAGCAAAGGTAATAACCTAAAAGATACAGTATATTACCTACTATCAAACGTATGATAGCCTAAGCAAAGGTAATAACCCAAAAGATACAGTATATTACCTACTATCAAGCGTATGGTAGCCTAAGCAAAGGTAATAACCAAAAAATATATTGTATATTACCTACTATAAAACGCATGATAGCCTAAGGAAAGGTAATAACCCAAAACATACGGTATTTTACCTACTATCAAATGTATGATAGCCTAAGCAAAGGTAATAACCCAAAAGATACGTTATGTTACCTACTATCAAACGTATGATAACCTAAGCAAACGTAATAACCCAAAAAGATACGGTATATTACCTACTATCGAACGCATGATAGCCTAAGCAAAGGTAATAACCCAAAAGATACGGTATATTACCTATTATCAAACGCATGATAGCCTAACCAAAAGTAATAACCCAAAAGGTATGGTATATTACCTACTATCAAACACATGATAGCCTAAGCAAAGATAATAACCGACTAGATACGGTATATTACCTACTATCAAACGTATGATAGCCTAAGCAAAGGTGATAACCAACAAGAAACGATATATTACCTACTATCAAACGTATGATAGCCTAAGCAAAGTTAATAACCGAAAAGATACGGTATATTACCTACTATCAGACATATGATTGTCTAAGCAAGGGTAATATCCTAAAAGATACGGTATGTTACCTATTATCAAACGTATGATAGCCTAAGCAAAGGTAATATCCCAAAAGATACGGTATGTTACATAGTATCAAACGTATGATAGCCTAAGAATAGGTAATAACCTTATAAGATACGGTATATTACCTACTATCAAACGTATGATAGCCTAAGCAAAGGTAATAACCAAAAAAGATACGGTATATTACCTCATATCAAACGTGTGAGAGCCTAAGCAATGGTAATAACCCAAAAGATACGGTATGTTACCTACTATCAAACGTATGATAACCTTAGCAAAGGTAATAACCTAATAAGATACGGTATATTACCTACTATCAAACGTATGATAGCCTAAGAAAAGGTAATAACCCCAAAGATATGGTATGTTACCTACTATCAAACGTATGATAGCCTACGCAAAGGTAATAACCCAAAACATACAGTATATTACCTACTATCACACGTATGATAGCCTAAGCAAAGGTAATAACCCAAAAGATACAGTATATTACCTACTATCAGACGTATGATAGCCTAAGCAAAGGTAATAACCTAAAAGATATGGTATATTACATACTATCAAGCGTATGGTAGCCTAAGCAAAGGTAATAACCAAAAAAGATACGGTATATTACCTACTATCAAACGCATGATAGCCTTAGCAAAGGTAATAACCCAAAACATACGGTATACTACCTACTATCAAATGTATGATAGCCTAAGCAAAGGTAATAATCGAAAAGATATGGTATGCTACCTACTATCAAATGTATGATAGCCTAAGCAAAGGTAATAACCCAAAAAGATACGGTATATTACCTCATATCAAACGTATGATAGCCTAAGCAATGGTAATAACCCAAAAGATACGGTATGTTACCTACTATCAAACGTATGATAGCCTAAGTAAAGGTAATAACCTAATAAGATACGGTATATTACCTACTATCAAACGTATGATAGCCTAAGAAAAGGTAATAACCCCAAAGATATGGTATGTTACCTACTATCAAACGTATGATAGCCTAAGCAAAGGTAACAACCCAAAACATACAGTATATTACCTACTATCACACGTATGATAGCCTAAGCAAAGGTAATAACCCAAAAGATATAGTATATTACCTACTATCAGACGTATGATAGCCTAAGCAAAGGTAATAACCTAAAAGATACGGTATATTACATACTATCAAGCGTATGGTAGCCTAAGCAAAGGTAATAACCAAAAAAGATACGGTATATTACCTACTATCAAACGCATGATAGCCTTAGCAAAGGTAATAACCCAAAACATACGGTATACTACCTACTATCAAATGTATGATAGCCTAAGCAAAGGTAATAATCGAAATGATATGGTATGCTACCTACTATCAAATGTATGATAGCCTTAGCAAAGGTAATAACGCAAAAGATACGGTATATTACCTACTATCAAAGGCGTGATAGCCTAAGCAAAGCTAATAACCCACAAGATACGGTGTATTACCTAATATCAAACGTATGATAGCCTAAGCAAAGGTAATAACCCACAAGAGACGGTATATTACCTATTATCAAGCGTATGATAGCCTAAGCAAAGGTAATAACCCAAAAGATACGGTATGTTAACTACTTTCAAACGTATGATAGCCTAAGCAAAGGTAATAACCCAATAAGATACGGTATATTACGTACTATCAAACGTATGATAGCCTATGCAAAGATAATAACCCAAAAGATACGATATATTACCTACTATCAGATGTATGATAGCCTAAGCAAAGGTAATAACCCAAAAGATACGGTATATTACCTACTATCCGTCGTATGATAGCTTAAGCAAAGGTAATAACCCAAAAGATACAGTATATTACCTACTATCAAGCGTATGGTAGCCTAAGCAAAGTTAATAACCAAAAAAGATATTGTATATTACCTACTATCAAATGCATGATACCTTAAGCAAAGGTAATAACCCAAAAGATATGGTATATTACCTACTATCAAACGCATGATAGCCTAAGCAAAGGTAATAACCCAAAACATATGGTATACTACCTATTATCAAATGTATGATAGCCTAAGCAAATGTAATAACCCAAAAGATACATTATGTTACCTACTATCAAACGTATGATAGCCTAAGCAAATGTAATAACCCAAAAAGATACGGTATATTACCTACTATCAAACGCATGATAGCCTAAGCAAAGGTAATGACCCAAAAGATACGGTATATTACCTACTATCAAATGCATGATAGCCTAACCAAAGGTAATAACCTAAAAGATACAGTATATTACCTACAATCAAACGCATGATAGCCTAAGCAAAGATAATAACCCACAAGATACGGTATATTACCTACTATCAAACGTATGATAGCCTAAGCAAAGGTAATAACCCAAAAGATACGGTATATTACCTACTATCAGACATATGATTGTCTAAGCAAGTGTAATAACCCAAAAGATATGGTATGTTACCTACTATCAAACGTATGATAGCCTAAGCAAAGGTAATAACCCAAAAGATACGGTATGTTACCTAGTATCAAATGTATGATAGCCTAAGCAAAGGTAATAACCCAATAAGATACGGTATATTACCTACTATCAAACGTATGATAGCCTAAACAAAGGTAATATCCCAAAAGATACGTTATGTTACCTAGTATCAAACGTATGATAGCCTAAGCATAGGTAATAACCTAATAAGATACGGAATATTACCTACTATCAAACGTATGATAGCCTAAGCAAAGGTAATAACCCCAAGGATACGGTATGTTACCTACTATCAAACGTATGATAGCCTAAGCAGAGGTAATAACCCAAAAAGATACGGTATATTACCTCCTATCAAACGTATGATAGCCTAAGCGAAGGTAATAACCCAAAAGATATGGTATGTTACCTACTATCAAACGTATGATAGCCTAAGAAAAGGTAATAACCCAATAAGATACGGTATATTACCTACTATCAAATGTATGATAGCCTAAGCAAAGGTAATAACCTAATAAGATACATTATATTACCTACAATAAAACCCCTTGATAGCCTAAGCAAGGGTAATAACCCCAAAGATACGGTATGTTACCTACTATCAAACGTATGATAGCCTAACCAAAGGTAATAACCCAAAAAGATTCGGCATAATACCTCCTATCAAACGTATGATTCCCTAAGCAAAGGGAATAACCCAAAAGATACGGTATATTACCTATTATCAGTCGTATGATATCCTAAGACATGGTAATAACATAAAACATGCAGTATATTACCTACTATCAAACGTATGATAGCCTAAGAAAAGGTAATAACCCAAAAGATACGGTATATTACCTACTATCAGGTGTATGATAGCCTAAGCAAAGGTAACAACCAAAAAAGATACGGTATATTACCTACTATCAAACGTATGATTGCCTAAGAAAAGGTAATAACCAAAAAAGATACGGTATATTACCTACTATCCAACGCATGATAGCTTAAGCAAAGGTAATAACCCAAAAGATATGGTATATTACCTATTATCAAACGCATGATAGCCTAAGCAAAGGTAATAACCCAAAACATATGGTATACTACTGACTATCAAGTGTATGATAGCCTAAGCAAAGGTAATAACCCAAAAAATACGGTACGTTACCTACTATCAAACGTATGATAGCCTAATAAAAAGTAATAACCTAAAAGATAGGGTATATTACCTACTATTAAACGTATGCTTGTCTAAGCAAAGGTAATAACCCAAAAGATATAGTATGTTACCTACTATCAAACGTATGATAGCCTAAGAAAAGGGAATAACCCAAAAGATACGGTATATTACCTACTATCCGTCGTATGATAGACTAAGCAAAGGTAATAACCCAAAACATACGGTATATTACCTACTATCACACGTATGATAGCCTAAACAGAGGTAATAACCCAAAAGATACAGTATATTACCTACTTCAGACGTATGATAGCCTAAGCAAAGGTAATAACCCAAAAGATACGGTATATTACCTACTATCAAGCGTATGGTAGCCTAAGCAAAGGTAATATCCAAAAAAGATATGGTATATCACCTACTATCAAATGCACGATAGCTTAAGCAAAGGTAATATCCCAAAAGATATGGTATATTACCTACTATCAAACGCATGATAGCCTACGCAAAGGTAATAACCCAAAACATATGGTATACCACCTACTATCTAATGTATGATAGCCTAGTATCGCTACTGCGAAAAACGAGCCCGACAAAACAGAAGAGTCGCCACCTCTCGTTATTTATCCCTCAGAACGGGAAAGGAAACGATCGGGAAAACCTGACGAAAAGGTATAAGACAAGGTCATCGCAACCCTTGTCTGGATTCGGGAGTCGGTTATGCAAGGGGAAGGTATTAGCACCCCTCGCGTCCATCGTACTCGATGGGATCCATGCTTGTTGTGTTTATCTAACGGGTTGATTAATCTATCTACACTAAAGGTCTGGCCTGAAAAGAAAAGAAAATGACTCGGCAAAGCATCATGCTCTATGCCTACGTATTCCCGCCTGGAATGAGAAATCAGAGTCAACGTAGTTCGCCTAACTACGGGGGAAGGTTGCTCGCCGAGATATCGCATCTCTTGCCTACGTACTTTCATACAACGTGAAAGATCAGAGCAAACATAGTTCGGGAAACGAGAGACACAGGTTTGTCTTTTTTTATCCGAGTAGGGTTAACAGACGGTTCCAGCAGTTTGGTGTATGCAGCTCGCTCGACGGAGACTTAGGCGTTTACCGTTTGCGGTAGAACCAGGAGTTAACAGAACTCTCCTTCTGAAAAAGGTTTCCAGGGATTAAAGGTCCAGGAGGACAAAAAGAGTTTGATCTTTGTTTTCTGTTTTTTAGAAGAAGTATCTTTTATGGATGTTTGCAACTGATATCGCACTAGAGACTATGACCTGAGAGTGAATGCGTTGCATGTCACCCAAAGGGTGCCATACTAAACATCCAGACTGTTGGAAAGAAACTCTCCAACAACCCTTTTTCAAGTAGCTTAAGGCTCGTAGCGTACAACGTCAATTAACCTTTATTACTGTATTTTGATTTTGTTTGAAGATGGGAAGAGAAAGGACACACTAAAGGGGAACTGATCGAATTCTAAAGTTGTCATGCAAAATTGAACCTATGGTTGAGTTTAGGAGGGAATTACCTAATGTTATCATGCATGGTTAGAACCCTAATGTCTGTCATAATTTCTCCGGAGCAAGAGAAGTTAGAGTTCCTAGGGGAAATGGCAAAGGAAAACAACAGCAAAAGAAATAACTGTAAAGAAATAACTGTAAATCAAAATGCATGCAATGCAACAAAAAAGTAGAAGGAGCCAAGCTCAACTTCTAGAGCAAGCAAGCCAGAAGGCAACACACAAAACACAAGCAAGGGAGACAGACTCAACCTTAAACCAGCAAGCAAAGCCAATCAATAACAGTCAAGCAAAGGGAGCCAGACTCAACCTCTAAATGCAAACAAGCAAAGGGAGCGAATCTCAACCTTTAGAATGCTCCTTTGCCTAGAAACATCTATATGAGAACCTAGTCTAATGCAGCACACCAAACAGTCACACAAGCAATTGCAAAGCAGTCAAAAAATACAGCAGACAAAACAACAGACAAGCAACTCAACAGCAGAGCAGATAAACAGCAAAACAAACAAATAGTCTGCAAACAACTTCAAGCCCAAGCCACCTCAAGAGAAGTCTTCATCTTCATGATTCAACAAGCTCCAACACAAGGGAAGATAATTGACATCAAGATTATTAATTGATGATGGGAAGCATGATGGAAACCAAAGGAATCCAACCTGACACTCAACCAGTCATCTGAGAGAGGCATCCTCAAAGGTTCTACCTCTTGTGAAGTGCCACACATCCTTCCAAAGGAAAGATGAGGCTTTCACATAGGGACCTTGAATCATAGGATGAGAATGGAAAGCAATTAAAGCAATCCATTTTTATTTGAAGAAAGAGAAAGCAACTAAGCTCTTCTTAAACCCTAATTGAACAAGCTCAAAGAAAGCTACTAAAAGAAGGTCTAAACACCAAATCAAACACCACCACCAAGCAAACAGAATCCTATACAAGTCTAAAGCACCAACAAAGAAGATTAGCAAACCTATTATGCACTAAAGGCCACCATTGAGGTCATTCTAAAGTAAGTGCTATGTTGAAAGCATCTTAAAACTAGCCTAAGTATTAAATCTAGGAAAAATACTAAAACTACTTCTAAAATCCTATATGATTTTCTAGGGGAACCTAAGAAGGTTAAGGACCTATAGTAGAAAGGTCAGGGATCAAATCAAATGGAAAGGCCACCTAAAAAAATCCTAGATCACAAGATATCAAATGAAAACCCTAAAATGGAAGGTCTAATGATCCTAATTCAAAACAGAACCTAATATTGTCTAAAAATCTACATTAAATCCTAGGGGATCATGTATCTCTAATCTACCAGATAGCCAAAAATCTCATCCAAATTCAATACCAATTGCAAGAACAAAAATCAACAAAAATAAGAAGAAATAAACCAAATTAAAGAAATTAATAAAAATGCAACAAATCAAATTAAATTAAAAATGGCATGAAAATAAAATGTAAAAGCATCATAAAATCAGAAATAAAATCAAGAACATGCTCATAGTTTTATTTTATTTTTCTGATGAATAATGAAATTAATATGAATTTAAAATGAAACAAACAATTAAAATAAAAGAAAATGAATTAAAAACAAATAAAATAAATTAAAATGCCAGAAATAAAACAGAGGCGTTGGATCTAGGGCTTGGTAAGCTGATCTAAAGGCTCATGTGGCGCCAACACATAAATGAAATTGCATCGTTTTGGAGTCCAAGTTCAAATCTCAGATTAAAACGTGATCGTTGGATTTGAATACAAAGTCTAGTTTTCCACTCCATCCAATGATCCACACTTCGTCTTCCTCATTCAAATCTCAGAAGGGGGGAAAAACCTCAGGCGAACCAGACGGTGGTCCGGTGACCGCGCCACCGTCTTCTCCGATGAACAATCATTTACAGGTCATCAAAACTTAACAACTCTTACAGAGTTCCACTCCAATTTCCACGTAGATTCCAAATATGCTATCCATTTCTTCTAATTCTCAACAGAAATTAAAACACGATGGAGATCCTAAAATTCACATAGTTCTAAAATTTCACCAATCCTCAATACAAAGCCATAGATCTGCTCCTCATGTTACCTAGATCATCCTAAACCATTTAGATCGTGTTGAATCCTTAAGATCAGGCCAAACCAACTCCAAACAGAAATTCAGTTGCATCCTAATTTATCTCTAATTCTTCAATTTGTGATCCAGAATCCATCTAAACAACTTCCTAAAGCCTAACCACATTTCAATTCTACTTAGATCATGCTAGAAATAGTGCAATCGTGAGAAATAAAAACCTGGAATGTAGCTTGAAATTGAGGTATCTGTAGTGCTCCTCTTGCTCCAATCTTGTGCAGATCTACTCAATGAAGTATGCTGAAGATGTTTCAATCGAAGAATTGCCTTGATTTGCTCTGGAAATGAAACTCGATTCTTCACTTGGAGCTTGAAAACTCAACTTGCAATCTCTGGCTATGGCACGAAATGAACACCAAAATTGCTCTGAATCCATCATAAAACTTATATAGAAGGTGTTTGTGGGCTTTAAAGGTCCATTGGAGGCCCAAATCAGAATATCCAATTTTCAAATTTTCTCCAAAAACTCAACAATGGTAAACACGCATTTGCCCTCAAAGCTTCTCCAAGAAGCTTCAATTTCCTTGCTCATGGTCTGGTGAGAGTGTAGAGATCAATTACAGAGCTTATTTCCATCATAAGACTATGGTTTGATGTGTTACTTATTTGTGAAGTAACAAGTTAAAATTCCATGAATTAGACCTCAAATGAAAAATATAATAATGCCAAAGTGCTTAGAATGATTTTTCTGATTAAAATGAGCACTCATTTGGCCTTATTTGAACACAAATGAATTAATCTTGAATTTTTCACTTAAATGCCTTTAAATTCCCCCTTTTGCCAAATTTCTCAAACCAAGTGTCACCCTAAGCCAAATCAATTCATCATGAGCACATGGTTGACCTAAAAAAAACATTTTGAACATGTTTTGTGTTGAACAAAACTTCATTTGAAACTTGAAAGATGGAGAAAATGACCTATAATGCCAAATGACCTATAATCTTACTTTCCCAAAATACCCTTGACTTGTAAACCTCATAACTGGAGTTCTACAAATCAGATGGGATACTTCTAGTACAATTTGGAAAGCTAAGATTAGGAACTACAACTTTCATGTTGGCCAAAAGTTTAGGAGAAACACCCTTCTAGGTCAAAAGTTCCATGGAAGTTGGTGAACTTTCATAGACAAATTTCACATTCCTCAGATGACCTGTAACTTGTCTGGATCATAACATGAGTTCTATAAATCTAATGGAGGACTTCTAGTACTAAAATTAAAGCTACGAGCATGCTCTACACGTTTTATGTTGGCCAAAAGTGGAGATGAAACTTGCATCTTGAGATAAGTGGTCTTGAAGTTAGGCACTATATAGGGGATTTTACCCTGAGAACCCTAATTTAGCAACTCCTCACACTTTGAATTATTCTTGAATTGATCTTGGAAGATCACCTGATGTGTCTCAAAACAACTATCCATGATTACAAAGACTTAGAATTAAGCTTTGATCCTCTTCAATTGCACAGTTGACTTAGGATTACTCAGATGAAAACCCTAATTGCAACACCCTCAACTGTGGCTCTTCACACTTGGCATAATGACTTGATTAAGCTCCACATGACCCTCATGGCACTCTATGAGCTCTATCCACACACTCTCTCCTTGATCAAGGCTCTACAACCCACTGATGGTCTTCAATTGGTCCTCAGATTAGGAGATTAACCACATACAAGCAACTAAACTTCTCAAAAGCACAACCCACTTCGTGATGACCTTGGTGACTTCTCAAGCTTGCATAAGACCTCTAGATAGGCTCCTCTTGATATAAACCACACTTGAACCCCTGCTAAATGAACAATGCTATGCTATGCAAATGTTAGATCAATGATATGCCAATGCAATGAAACAAAAGCCAAGTAAGAAAAGGTTAGGCAAATTTTGGGGTGCAACAGCTAGGCAAACGTAATAACCCAAAAGATACGGTATGTTACCTACTATCAAACGTATGATAGCCTACGCAAACATAATAACCCAAAAAGATACGATATATTACCTACTATAAAACGCATGATAGCCTTAGAAAAGGTAATAACCCAAAAGATACGGCATATTAAATACTATTAAACGCATGATAGCCTAACCAAAGGTAATAACCCAAAAGATACGGTATATTACCTACTATCAAACGCATGATAGCCTAAGCAAAGATAATAACCCACAAGATACGATATATTACATACTATCAAACGTATGATAGCCTAAGCAAAGGTAATAACCCATAAGAGACGGTATAGTACCTACTATCAAACGTATGATAGCCTAATCAAAGGTATTAACCCAATAAGATATGGTATATTACCTACTATCAAACGTAAGATAGCCTAAGGAAAGGTAATAACTCAAAAGATACGGTATGTTACCTACTATCAAACGTATGATAGCCTAAGCAAAGGTAATAACCAATTAAGATATGGTATATTACCTACTACCAAACGTATGATAGCCAAAGCAAAGGTAATAACCCCAAAGATATGGTATGTTACCTACTATCAAACGTATGATAGCCTAAGCAAAGGTAATAACCCAAAAAGATACGGTATATTACCTCCTATCAAACGTATGATAGCCTAAGCAAAGGTAATAACCCAAAAGATACAGTATGTTACCTACTATCAAACGTATGATAGCCTAATCAAAGGTATTAACCCAATAAGATACGGTATATTACCTACTATCAAACGTAAGATAGCATAAGGAAAGGTAATAACTCAAAAGATACGGTATGTTACCTACTATCAAACGTATGATAGCCTAAGCAAAGGTAATAACCAAATAAGATATGGTATATTACCTACTACCAAACGTATGATAGCCTAAGGAAAGGGAATAACCCAAAAGATACGGTATATTACCTACTATCCATGGTATGATAGCATCAGCAAAGGTAATAACCCAAAACATACGGTATATTAACTACTATCAGACGTATGATAGTCTAAGCAAAGGTAATAACCCAAAAGATACAGTATATTACCTACTATAAGATGTATGATAGCCTAAGCAAAGGTAATAACCCAAAAGATACGGTATATTACCTACTATCAACCGTATGGTAGCCTAAGCAAAGGTAATAACCAAAAAAGATACGGTATATTACGTACTATCAAACGCATGATAGCTTAAGCAAAGGTAATAACCCAAAAGATATGGTATATTACCTACTATCAAACGCATGATAGCCTAAGCAAAGGTAATAACCCAAAAGATACGGTATACTACCTACTATCAAACGTATGATAGCCTAATCAAAGGTATTAACCCAATAAGATACGGTATATTACCTACTATCAAACGTAAGATAGCCTAAGGAATGGTAATAACTCAAAAGATACGGTATGTTACCTACTATCAAACGTATGATAGCCTAAGCAAAGGTAATAACCAAATAAGATATGGTATATTACCTACTACCAAACGTATGATAGCCTAAGCAAAGGTAATAACCCTAAAGATACGGTATGTTACCTACTATCAAACGTATGATAGCCTAAGCAAAGGTAATAACCCAAAAAGATACGGTATATTACCTCCTATCAAACGTATGATAGCCTAAGCAAAGGTAATAACCCAAAAGATACGGTATGTTACCTACTATCAAACATATGATAGCCTAAGCAAAGGTAATAACCCAATAAGATACGGTATATTACCTACTATCAAACGTATGATAGCCTAAGAAAAGGTAATAACCCAAAAGATACGGTATGTTACCTAGTATCAAACGTATGATAACCTAAGCAAAGGTAATAACCAAATAAGATACGGTATATTACCTACTATCAAAAGTATGATAGCCTAAGGAAAGGGAATAACCCAAAAGATACGGTATATTACCTACTATCCATGGTATGATAGCCTCAGGAATGGTAATAACCCAAAATATACGGTATATTAACTACTATCAGACGTATGATAGCCTAAGCAAAGGTAATAACCCAAAAGATACAGTATATTACCTACTATAAGATGTATGATAGCCTAAGCAAAGGTAATAACCCAAAAGATACGGTATATTACCTACTATTAAGCGTATGGTAGCCTAAGCAAAGGTAATAACCAAAAAAGATACGGTATATTACGTACTATCAAATGCATGATAGCTTAAGCGAAGGTAATAACCCAAAAAATATGGTATATTACCTACTATCAAACGCATGATAGCCTAAGCAAAGGTAATAACCCAAAAGATACGGTATACTACCTACTATCAAACGTATGATAGCCTAATCAAAGGTATTAACCCAATAAGATACGGTATATTACCTACTAGCAAACGTAAGATAGCCTAAGGAAAGGTAATAACTCAAAATATACGGTATGTTACCTACTATCAAACGTATGATAGCCTAAGCAAAGGTAATAACCAAATAAGATATGGTATATTACCTACTACCAAACGTATGATAGCCTAAGCAAAGGTAATAACCCTAAAGATACGGTATGTTATCTACTATCAAACGTATGATAGCCTAAGCAAAGGTAATAACCCAAAAGATACGGTATATTACCTACTATCATACGTATGATTGTCTAAGCAAGGGTAATAACCCAAAAGATACGGTATGTTACCTACTATCAAACTAATGATAGCCTAAGCAAAGGTAATAACCCAAAAGATACGTTATGTTACCTACTATGGAATGTATGATAGCCTAAGCAAAGGTAATAACCCAACAAGTACGGTATGTTACCTAGTATCAACCGTATGATAGCCTAAGCATATGTAATAACCTAATAAGATACGGTATATTACATACTATCAAACGTATGATAGCCTAAGCAAAGGTAATAACCCCTAAGATACGGTATGTTACCTACTATAAAACGTATGATAGCCTAAGCAAAGGTAATAACCCCTAAGATACGGTATGTTACCTACTATCAAACGTATGATAGCCTAAGCAAAGGTAATAACCCAAAAAGATACGGTATATTACCTCCTATCAAACGTATGATAGCCTAAGAAAAGGTAATAACCCAAAAGATACGGTATGTTACCTACTATCAAACACATGATAGCCTAAGCAAAGGTAATAACCCAATAAGATACGGTATATTACCTACTATCAATTGTATGATAGCATAAGAAAAGGTAATAACCCAAAAGATACGGTATGTTACCTAGTATCAAACGTATGATAGCCTAAGCAAAGGTAATAACCTAATAAGATACAGTATATTACCTACTATCAAACGTATGATAGCCTAAGCAAAGGGAATAACCCTAAAGATACGATATATTACCTACTATCAGTCGTATGATAGTCTAAGCAATGGTAATAACCAAAAACATATGGTATATTACCTACAATCAGATGTATGATAGCCTAAGAAATGGTAATAACCCAAAAGATACGGTATATTACCTACTATGAGGCGTATGAAAGCCTAAGCAATGGTAATAACCCAAAAGATACGGTATGTTACCTACTATCAAACGTATGATAACCTAAGCAAAGGTAATAACCTAATAAGATACGGTATATTACCTACTATCAAACGTATGATAGCCTAAGAAAAGGTAATAACCCCAAAGATATGGTATGTTACCTACTATCAAACGTATGATAGCCTACGCAAAGGTAATAACCCAAAACATACAGTATATTACCTACTATCACACGTATGATAGCCTAAGCAAAGGTAATAACCCAAAAGATACAGTATATTACCTACTATCAGACGTATGATAGCCTAAGCAAAGGTAATAACCTAAAAGATATGGTATATTACATACTATCAAGCGTATGGTAGCCTAAGCAAAGGTAATAACCAAAAAAGATACGATATATTACCTACTATCAAACGCATGATAGCCTTAGCAAAGGTAATAACCCAAAACATACGGTATACTACCTACTATCAAATGTATGATAGCCTAAGCAAAGGTAATAATCGAAAAGATATGGTATGCTACCTACTATCAAATGTATGATAGCCTAAGCAAAGGTAATAACCCAAAAAGATACGGTATATTACCTCATATCAAACGTATGATAGCCTAAGCAATGGTAATAACCCAAAAGATACGGTATGTTACCTACTATCAAACGTATGATAGCCTAAGTAAAGGTAATAACCTAATAAGATACGGTATATTACCTACTATCAAACGTATGATAGCCTAAGAAAAGGTAATAACCCCAAAGATATGGTATGTTACCTACTATCAAACGTATGATAGCCTAAGCAAAGGTAACAACCCAAAACATACAGTATATTATCTACTATCACACGTATGATAGCCTAAGCAAAGGTAATAACCCAAAAGATATAGTATATTACCTACTATCAGACGTATGATAGCCTAAGCAAAGGTAATAACCTAAAAGATACGGTATATTACATACTATCAAGCGTATGGTAGCCTAAGCACAGGTAATAACCAAAAAAGATACGGTATATTACCTAGTATCAAACGCATGATAGCCTTAGCAAAGGTAATAACCCAAAACATACGGTATACTACCTACTATCAAATGTATGATAGCCTAAGCAAAGGTAATAATCGAAATGATATGGTATGCTACCTACTATCAAATGTATGATAGCCTTAGCAAAGGTAATAACGCAAAAGATACGGTATATTACCTACTATCAAAGGCGTGATAGCCTAAGCAAAGCTAATAACCCACAAGATACGGTGTATTACCTAATATCAAACGTATGATAGCCTAAGCAAAGGTAATAACCCACAAGAGACGGTATATTACCTATTATCAAGCGTATGATAGCCTAAGCAAAGGTAATAACCCAAAAGATACGGTATGTTAACTACTTTCAAACGTATGATAGCCTAAGCAAAGGTAATAACCCAATAAGATACGGTATATTACGTACTATCAAACGTATGATAGCCTATGCAAAGATAATAACCCAAAAGATACGATATATTACCTACTATCAGATGTATGATAGCCTAAGCAAAGGTAATAACCCAAAAGATACGGTATATTACCTACTACCCGTCGTATGATAGCTTAAGCAAAGGTAATAACCCAAAAGATACAGTATATTACCTACTATCAAGCGTATGGTAGCCTAAGCAAAGGTAATAACCAAAAAAGATATTGTATATTACCTACTATCAAATGCATGATACCTTAAGCAAAGGTAATAACCCAAAAGATATGGTATATTACCTACTATCAAACGCATGATAGCCTAAGCAAAGGTAATAACCCAAAACATATGGTATACTACCTATTATCAAATGTATGATAGCCTAAGCAAATGTAATAACCCAAAAGATACATTATGTTACCTACTATCAAACGTATGATAGCCTAAGCAAATGTAATAACCCAAAAAGATACGGTATATTACCTACTATCAAACGCATGATAGCCTAAGCAAAGGTAATGACCCAAAAGATACGGTATATTACCTACTATCAAATGCATGATAGCCTAACCAAAGGTAATAACCTAAAAGATACAGTATATTACCTACAATCAAACGCATGATAGCCTAAGCAAAGATAATAACCCACAAGATACGGTATATTACCTACTATCAAACGTATGATAGCCTAAGCAAAGGTAATAACCCAAAAGATACGGTATATTACCTACTATCAGACATATGATTGTCTAAGCAAGTGTAATAACCCAAAAGATATGGTATGTTACCTACTATCAAACGTATGATAGCCTAAGCAAAGGTAATAACCCAAAAGATACGGTATGTTACCTAGTATCAAATGTATGATAGCCTAAGCAAAGGTAATAACCCAATAAGATACGGTATATTACCTACTATCAAACGTATGATAGCCTAAACAAAGGTAATATCCCAAAAGATACGTTATGTTACCTAGTATCAAACGTATGATAGCCTAAGCATAGGTAATAACCTAATAAAATACAGAATATTACCTACTATCAAACGTATAATAGCCTAAGCAAAGGTAATAACCCCAAGGATACGGTATGTTACCTACTATCAAACGTATGATAGCCTAAGCAGAGGTAATAACCCAAAAAGATACGGTATATTACCTCCTATCAAACGTATGATAGCCTAAGCGAAGGTAATAACCCAAAAGATATGGTACGTTACCTACTATCAAACGTATGATAGCCTAAGAAAAGGTAATAACCCAATAAGATACGGTATATTACCTACTATCAAATGTATGATAGCCTAAGCAAAGGTAATAACCTAATAAGATACATTATATTACCTACAATAAAACCCCTTGATAGCCTAAGCAAGGGTAATAACCCCAAAGATACGGTATGTTACCTACTATCAAACGTATGATAGCCTAACCAAAGGTAATAACCCAAAAAGATTCGGCATAATACCTCCTATCAAACGTATGATTCCCTAAGCAAAGGGAATAACCCAAAAGATACGGTATATTACCTACTATCAGTCGTATGATATCCTAAGACATGGTAATACATAAAACATGCAGTATATTACCTACTATCAAACGTATGATAGACTAAGAAAAGGTAATAACCCAAAAGATACGGTATATTACCTACTATCAGGTGTATGATAGCCTAAGCAAAGGTAACAACCAAAAAAGATACGGTATATTACCTACTATCAAACGTATGATTGCCTAAGAAAAGGTAATAACCAAAAAAGATACGGTATATTACCTACTATCCAACGCATGATAGCTTAAGCAAAGGTAATAACCCAAAAGATATGGTATATTACCTATTATCAAACGCATGATAGCCTAAGCAAAGGTAATAACCCAAAACATATGGTATACTACTGACTATCAAGTGTATGATAGCCTAAGCAAAGGTAATAACCCAAAAAATACGGTACGTTACCTACTATCAAACGTATGATAGCCTAATAAAAAGTAATAACCTAAAAGATAGGGTATATTACCTACTATTAAACGTATGCTTGTCTAAGCAAAGGTAATAACCCAAAAGATATAGTATGTTACCTACTATCAAACGTATGATAGCCTAACAAAAGGGAATAACCCAAAAGATACGGTATATTACCTACTATCCGTCGTATGATAGACTAAGCAAAGGTAATAACCCAAAACATACGGTATATTACCTACTATCACACGTATGATAGCCTAAACAGAGGTAATAACCCAAAAGATACAGTATATTACCTACTTCAGACGTATGATAGCCTAAGCAAAGGTAATAACCCAAAAGATACGGTATATTACCTACTATGAAGCGTATGGTAGCCTAAGCAAAGGTAATATCCAAAAAAGATATGGTATATCACCTACTATCAAATGCACGATAGCTTAAGCAAAGGTAATATCCCAAAAGATATGGTATATTACCTACTATCAAACGCATGATAGCCTACGCAAAGGTAATAACCCAAAACATATGGTATACCACCTACTATCTAATGTATGATAGCCTAGTATCGCTACTGCGAAAAACGAGCCCGACAAAACAGAAGAGTCGCCACCTCTCGTTATTTATCCCTCAGAACGGGAAAGGAAACGATCGGGAAAACCTGACGAAAAGGTATAAGACAAGGTCATCGCAACCCTTGTCTGGATTCGGGAGTCGGTTATGCAAAGGGAAGGTATTAGCACCCCTCACGTCCATCGTACTCGATGGGATCCATGCTTGTTGTGTTTATCTAACGGGTTGATTAATCTATCTACACTAAAGGTCTGGCCTGAAAAGAAAAGAAAATGACTCGGCAAAGCATCATGCTCTATGCCTACGTATTCCCGCCTGGAATGAGAAATCAGAGTCAACGTAGTTCGCCTAACTACGGGGGAAGGTTGCTCGCCGAGATATCGCATCTCGTGCCTACGTACTTTCATACAACGTGAAAGATCAGAGCAAACATAGTTCGGGAAACGAGAGACACAGGTTTGTCTTTTTTTATTCGAGTAGGGTTAACAGACGGTTCCAGCAGTTTGGTGTATGCAGCTCGCTCGACGGAGACTTAGGCGTTTACCGTTTGCGGTAGAACCAGGAGTTAACAGAACTCTCCTTCTGAAAAAGGTTTGCAGGGATTAAAGGTCCAGGAGGACAAAAAGAGTTTGATCTTTGTTTTCTGTTTTTTAGAAGAAGTATCTTTTATGGATGTTTGCAACTGATATCGCACTAGAGACTATGACCTGAGAGTGAATGCGTTGCATGTCACCCAAAGGGTGCCATACTAAACATCCAGACTGTTGGAAAGAAACTCTCCAACAACCCTTTTTCAAGTAGCTTAAGGCTCGTAGCGTACAACGTCAATTAACCTTTATTACTGTATTTTGATTTTGTTTGAAGATGGGAAGAGAAAGGACACACTAAAGGGGAACTGATCGAATTCTAAAGTTGTCATGCAAAATTGAACCTATGGTTGAGTTTAGGAGGGAATTACCTAATGTTATCATGCATGGTTAGAACCCTAATGTCTGTCATAATTTCTCCGGAGCAAGAGAAGTTAGAGTTCCTAGGGGAAATGGCAAAGGAAAACAACAGCAAAAGAAATAACTGTAAAGAAATAACTGTAAATCAAAATGCATGCAATGCAACAAAAAAGTAGAAGGAGCCAAGCTCAACTTCTAGAGCAAGCAAGCCAGAAGGCAACACACAAAACACAAGCAAGGGAGACAGACTCAACCTTAAACCAGCAAGCAAAGCCAATCAATAACAGTCAAGCAAAGGGAGCCAGACTCAACCTCTAAATGCAAACAAGCAAAGGGAGCGAATCTCAACCTTTAGAATGCTCCTTTGCCTAGAAACATCTATATGAGAACCTAGTCTAATGCAGCACACCAAACAGTCACACAAGCAATTGCAAAGCAGTCAAAAAATACAGCAGACAAAACAACAGACAAGCAACTCAACAGCAGAGCAGATAAACAGCAAAACAAACAAATAGTCTGCAAACAACTTCAAGCCCAAGCCACCTCAAGAGAAGTCTTCATGTTCATGATTCAACAAGCTCCAACACAAGGGAAGATAATTGACATCAAGATTATTAATTGATGATGGGAAGCATGATGGAAACCAAAGGAATCCAACCTGACACTCAACCAGTCATCTGAGAGAGGCATCCTCAAAGGTTCTACCTCTTGTGAAGTGTCACACATCCTTCCAAAGGAAAGATGAGGCTTTCACATAGGGACCTTGAATCATAGGATGAGAATGGAAAGCAATTAAAGCAATCCATTTTTATTTGAAGAAAGAGAAAGCAACTAAGCTCTTCTTAAACCCTAATTGAACAAGCTCAAAGAAAGCTACTAAAAGAAGGTCTAAACACCAAATCAAACACCACCACCAAGCAAACAGAATCCTATACAAGTCTAAAGCACCAACAAAGAAGATTAGCAAACCTATTATGCACTAAAGGCCACCATTGAGGTCATTCTAAAGTAAGTGCTATGTTGAAAGCATCTTAAAACTAGCCTAAGTATTAAATCTAGGAAAAATACTAAAACTACTTCTAAAATCCTATATGATTTTCTAGGGGAACCTAAGAAGGTTAAGGACCTATAGTAGAAAGGTCAGGGATCAAATCAAATGGAAAGGCCACCTAAAAAAATCCTAGATCACAAGATATCAAATGAAAACCCTAAAATGGAAGGTCTAATGATCCTAATTCAAAACAGAACCTAATATTGTCTAAAAAATCTACATTAAATCCTAGGGGATCATGTATCTCTAATCTACCAGATAGCCAAAAATCTCATCCAAATTCAATACCAATTGCAAGAACAAAAATCAACAAAAATAAGAAGAAATAAACCAAATTAAAGAAATTAATAAAAATGCAACAAATCAAATTAAATTAAAAATGGCATGAAAATAAAATGTAAAAGCATCATAAAATCAGAAATAAAATCAGGAACATGCTCATAGTTTTATTTTATTTTTCTGATGAATAATGAAATTAATATGAATTTAAAATGAAACAAACAATTAAAATAAAAGAAAATGAATTAAAAACAAATAAAATAAATTAAAATGCCAGAAATAAAACAGAGGCGTTGGATCTAGGGCTTGGTAAGCTGATCTAAAGGCTCATGTGGCGCCAACACATAAATGAAATTGCATCGTTTTGGAGTCCAAGTTCAAATCTCAGATTAAAACGTGATCGTTGGATTTGAATACAAAGTCTAGTTTTCCACTCCATCCAATGGTCCACACTTCGTCTTCCTCATTCAAATCTCAGAAGGGGGGAAAAACCTCAGGCGAACCAGACGGTGGTCCGGTGACCGCGCCACCGTCTTCTCCGATGAACAATCATTTACAGGTCATCAAAACTTAACAACTCTTACAGAGTTCCACTCCAATTTCCACGTAGATTCCAAATATGCTATCCATTTCTTCTAATTCTCAACAGAAATTAAAACACGATGGAGATCCTAAAATTCACATAGTTCTAAAATTTCACCAATCCTCAATACAAAGCCATAGATCTGCTCCTCATGTTACCTAGATCATCCTAAACCATTTAGATCGTGTTGAATCCTTAAGATCAGGCCAAACCAACTCCAAACAGAAATTCAGTTGCATCCTAATTTATCTCTAATTCTTCAATTTGTGATCCAGAATCCATCTAAACAACTTCCTAAAGCCTAACCACATTTCAATTCTACTTAGATCATGCTAGAAATAGTGCAATCGTGAGAAATAAAAACCTGGAATGTAGCTTGAAATTGAGGTATCTGTAGTGCTCCTCTTGCTCCAATCTTGTGCAGATCTACTCAATGAAGTATGCTGAAGATGTTTCAATCGAAGAATTGCCTTGATTTGCTCTGGAAATGAAACTCGATTCTTCACTTGGAGCTTGAAAACTCAACTTGCAATCTCTGGCTATGGCACGAAATGAACACCAAAATTGCTCTGAATCCATCATAAAACTTATATAGAAGGTGTTTGTGGGCTTTAAAGGTCCATTGGAGGCCCAAATCAGAATATCCAATTTTCAAATTTTCTCCAAAAACTCAACAATGGTAAACACGCATTTGCCCTCAAAGCTTCTCCAAGAAGCTTCAATTTCCTTGCTCATGGTCTGGTGAGAGTGTAGAGATCAATTAGAGAGCTTATTTCCATCATAAGACTATGGTTTGATGTGTTACTTATTTGTGAAGTAACAAGTTAAAATTCCATGAATTAGACCTCAAATGAAAAATATAATAATGCCAAAGTGCTTAGAATGATTTTTCTGATTAAAATGAGCACTCATTTGGCCTTATTTGAACACAAATGAATTAATCTTGAATTTTTCACTTAAATGCCTTTAAATTCCCCCTTTTGCCAAATTTCTCAAACCAAGTATCACCCTAAGCCAAATCAATTCATCATGAGCACATGGTTGACCTAAAAAAAACATTTTGAACATGTTTTGTGTTGAACAAAACTTCATTTGAAACTTGAAAGATGGAGAAAATGACCTATAATGCCAAATGACCTATAATCTTACTTTCCCAAAATACCCTTGACTTGTAAACCTCATAACTGGAGTTCTAAAAATCAGATGGGATACTTCTAGTACAATTTGGAAAGCTAAGATTAGGAACTACAACTTTCATGTTGGCCAAAAGTTTAGGAGAAACACCCTTCTAGGTCAAAAGTTCCATGGAAGTTGGTGAACTTTCACAGACAAATTTCACATTCCTCAGATGACCTGTAACTTGTCTGGATCATAACATGAGTTCTATAAATCTAATGGAGGACTTCTAGTACTAAAATAAAAGATACGAGCATGCTCTACACATTTTATGTTGGCCAAAAGTGGAGATGAAACTTGCATCTTGAGATAAGTGGTCTTGAAGTTAGGCACTATATAGGGGATTTTACCCTGAGAACCCTAATTTAGCAACTCCTCACACTTTGAATTATTCTTGAATTGATCTTGGAAGATCACCTGATGTGTCTCAAAACAACTATCCATGATTACAAAGACTTAGAATAAAGCTTTGATCCTCTTCAATTGCACAGTTGACTTAGGATTACTCAGATGAAAACCCTAATTGCAACACCCTCAACTGTGGCTCTTCACACTTGGCATAATGACTTGTTTAAGCTCCACATGACCCTCATGGCACTCTATGAGCTCTATCCACACACTCTCTCCTTGATCAAGGCTCTACAACCCACTGATGGTCTTCAATTGGTCCTCAGATTAGGAGATTAACCACATACAAGCAACTAAACTTCTCAAAAGCACAACCCACTTCGTGATGACCTTGGTGACTTCTCAAGCTTGCATAAGACCTCTAGATAGGCTCCTCTTGATATAAACCACACTTGAACCCCTGCTAAATGAACAATGCTATGCTATGCAAATGTTAGATCAATGATATGCCAATGCAATGAAACAAAAGCCAAGTAAGAAAAGGTTAGGCAAATTTTGGGGTGCAACAGCTAGGCAAACGTAATAACCCAAAAGATACGGTATGTTACCTACTATCAAACGTATGATAGCCTACGCAAACATAATAACCCAAAAAGATATGATATATTACCTACTATAAAACGCATGATAGCCTTAGAAAAGGTAATAACCCAAAAGATACGGCATATTAAATACTATTAAACGCATGATAGCCTAACCAAAGGTAATAACCCAAAAGATACGGTATATTACCTACTATCAAACGCATGATAGCCTAAGCAAAGATAATAACCCACAAGATACGATATATTACATACTATCAAACGTATGATAGCCTAAGCAAAGGTAATAACCCATAAGAGACGGTATAGTACCTACTATCAAACGTATGATAGCCTAATCAAAGGTATTAACCCAATAAGATACGGTATATTACCTACTATCAAACGTAAGATAGCCTAAGGAAAGGTAATAACTCAAAAGATACGGTATGTTACCTACTATCAAACGTATGATAGCCTAAGCAAAGGTAATAACCAATTAAGATATGGTATATTACCTACTATCAAACGTATGATAGCCTAAGCAAAGGTAATAACCCAAAAAGATACGGTATATTACCTCCTATCAAACGTATGATAGCCTAAGCAAAGGTAATAACCCAAAAGATACGGTATGTTACCTACTATCAAACGTATGATAGCCTAATCAAAGGTATTAACCCAATAAGATACGGTATATTACCTACTATCAAACGTAAGATAGCATAAGGAAAGGTAATAACTCAAAAGATACAGTATGTTACCTACTATCAAACGTATGATAGCCTAAGCAAAGGTAATAACCAAATAAGATATGGTATATTACCTACTACCAAACGTATGATAGCCTAAGGAAAGGGAATAACCCAAAAGATACGGTATATTACCTACTATCCATGGTATGATAGCATCAGCAAAGGTAATAACCCAAAACATACGGTATATTAACTACTATCAGACGTATGATAGCCTAAGCAAAGGTAATAACCCAAAAGATACAGTATATTACCTACTATAAGATGTATGATAGCCTAAGCAAAGGTAATAACCCAAAAGATACGGTATATTACCTACTATCAAGCGTATGGTAGCCTAAGCAAAGGTAATAACCAAAAAAGATACGGTATATTACGTACTATCAAACGCATGATAGCTTAAGCAAAGGTAATAACCCAAAAGATATGGTATATTACCTACTATCAAACGCATGATAGCCTAAGCAAAGGTAATAACCCAAAAGATACGGTATACTACCTACTATCAAACGTATGATAGCCTAATCAAAGGTATTAACCCAATAAGATACGGTATATTACCTACTATCAAACGTAAGATAGCCTAAGGAATGGTAATAACTCAAAAGATACGGTATGTTACCTACTATCAAACGTATGATAGCCTAAGCAAAGGTAATAACCAAATAAGATATGGTATATTACCTACTACCAAACGTATGATAGCCTAAGCAAAGGTAATAACCCTAAAGATACGGTATGTTACCTACTATCAAACGTATGATAGCCTAAGCAAAGGTAATAACCCAAAAAGATACGGTATATTACCTCCTATCAAACGTATGATAGCCTAAGCAAAGGTAATAACCCAAAAGATACGGTATGTTACCTACTATCAAACATATGATAGCCTAAGCAAAGGTAATAACCCAATAAGATACGGTATATTACCTACTATCAAACGTATGATAGCCTAAGAAAAGGTAATAACCCAAAAGATACGGTATGTTACCTAGTATCAAACGTATGATAACCTAAGCAAAGGTAATAACCTAATAAGATACGGTATATTACCTACTATCAAAAGTATGATAGCCTAAGGAAAGGGAATAACCCAAAAGATACGGTATATTACCTACTATCCATGGTATGATAGCCTCAGCAATGGTAATAACCCAAAATATACGGTATATTAACTACTATCAGACGTATGATAGCCTAAGCAAAGGTAATAACCCAAAAGATACAGTATATTACCTACTATAAGATGTATGATAGCCTAAGCAAAGGTAATAACCCAAAAGATACGGTATATTACCTACTATCAAGCGTATGGTAGCCTAAGCAAAGGTAATAACCAAAAAAGATACGGTATATTACGTACTATCAAATGCATGATAGCTTAAGCAAAGGTAATAACCCAAAAAATATGGTATATTACCTACTATCAAACGCATGATAGCCTAAGCAAAGGTAATAACCCAAAAGATACGGTATACTACCTACTATCAAACGTATGAGCCTAATCAAAGGTATTAACCCAATAAGATACGGTATATTACCTACTAGCAAACGTAAGATAGCCTAAGGAAAGGTAATAACTCAAAATATACGGTATGTTACCTACTATCAAACGTATGATAGCCTAAGCAAAGGTAATAACCAAATAAGATATGGTATATTACCTACTACCAAACGTATGATAGCCTAAGCAAAGGTAATAACCCTAAAGATACGGTATGTTATCTACTATCAAACGTATGATAGCCTAAGCAAAGGTAATAACCCAAAAGATACGGTATATTACCTACTATCATACGTATGATTGTCTAAGCAAGGGTAATAACCCAAAAGATACGGTATGTTACCTACTATCAAACTAATGATAGCCTAAGCAAAGGTAATAACCCAAAAGATACGTTATGTTACCTACTATGGAATGTATGATAGCCTAAGCAAAGGTAATAACCCAACAAGTACGGTATGTTACCTAGTATCAACCGTATGATAGCCTAAGCATATGTAATAACCTAATAAGATACGGTATATTACATACTATCAAACGTATGATAGCCTAAGCAAAGGTAATAACCCCTAAGATACGGTATGTTACCTACTATAAAACGTATGATAGCCTAAGCAAAGGTAATAACCCCTAAGATACGGTATGTTACCTACTATCAAACGTATGATAGCCTAAGCAAAGGTAATAACCCAAAAAGATACGGTATATTACCTCCTATCAAACGTATGATAGCCTAAGAAAAGGTAATAACCCAAAAGATACGGTATGTTACCTACTATCAAACAAATGATAGCCTAAGCAAAGGTAATAACCCAATAAGATACGGTATATTACCTACTATCAATTGTATGATTGCATAAGAAAAGGTAATAACCCAAAAGATACGGTATGTTACCTAGTATCAAACGTATGATAGCCTAAGCAAAGGTAATAACCTAATAAGATACGGTATATTACCTACTATCAAACGTATGATAGCCTAAGCAAAGGGAATAACCCTAAAGATACGATATATTACCTACTATCAGTCGTATGATAGTCTAAGCAATGGTAATAACAAAAAACATATGGTATATTACCTACAATCAGATGTATGATAGCCTAAGAAATGGTAATAACCCAAAAGATACGGTATATTACCTACTATGAGGCGTATGATAGCCTAAGCAAAGGTAATAACCAAAAAAGATATGGTATATTACCTACTATCAAACGTATGATAGCCTAAGAAACGGTAATAACCAAAAAAGATTCGGTATATTACCTACTATCAAAGGCATGATAGCTTAAGCAAAGGTAATAACCCAAAAGATATGGTATATTACCTACTATCAAGCGCATGGTAGCCTAAGCAAAGGCAATAACCCAAAACATACAGTATACAACCGACTATCAAATGTATGATAGCCTAACAAAACGTAATTACCTAAAAGATATGAAATATTACCTACTATCAAACGTATGATTGTCTAAGCAAAGGTAATAACCCAAAAGATACAGTATGTTACCTAATATCAAACGTATGATAGCCTAAGCAAAGGGAATTACCCAAAAGATATGGTTTATGACCTACTATCCATCGTATGATAGCCTAAGCAAAGGTAATAAACCAAAAGATACGTTATATTACCTATTATCAAGCGTATGGTAGCCTAAGCAAAGGTAATAACCAAAAAAGATACGGTATATTACCTACTATCAAACGCATGATAGCTTAAGCACAGGTAATAACCTAAAAGATATGGTATATTACCTACTATCAAACGCATGATAGCCTAAGCAAAGGTAATAACCCAAAACATACGGTATACTACCTACTATCAAATGTATGATAGCCTAAGCAAAGTTAATAATCCAAAAGATACGGTATGTTACCTACTATCAAAACGCATGATAGCCTAACCAAAGGTAATAACCCAAAAGATACGGTATATTACCTACTATCAAACGCATGATAGCCTAAGCAAAAATAATAACCAACAAGATACGGTATATTACCTACTATCAAACGTATGATAGCCTAAGCAAAGGTAATAACCCACAAGAGAGAGTATACTACCTACTATCAAACGTATGATAGCCTAAGCAAAGGTAATAACCCAAAAGATACGGTATGTTACCTACTATCAAACGTATGATAGCCTAAGCAAAGGTAATAACCCAAAAGATACTGTATGTTACCTACAATGAAACACATGATAGCCTAAGCAAAAATAATAACCCACAAGATACGGTATATTACCTACTATCAAACGTATGATAGCCTAAGCAAAGGTAATAACCCACAAGAGACTGTATATTACCTACTATCAAACGTATGATAGCCTAAGCAATGGTAATAACCCAAAAGATACGGTATATTACCTACTATCATACGTATGATTGTCTAAGCAAGGGTAATAACCCAAAAGATATGGTATATTACCTACTTTCAAATGCATGATAGCCTAAGCAAAGGTAATAACCCAAAACATACGGTATACTACCTACTATCAAATGTATGATAGCCTAAGTAAAGGTAATAACCCAAAAGATACGGTATGTTACCTACTATCAAACGCATGATAGTCTAACCAAAGGTAATAACTCAAAAGGTATGGTATATTACCTACTGTCAAACGGATGATAGCCTCAGCAAAGATAATAACCCACAAGATACAGTATATTACCTACTATCAAACGTTTGATAGCCTAGCAAAGGTAATAACCCACAAGAGACGGTATATTACCTACTATCAAACGTATGATAGCCTAAGCAAAGGTAATAACCCAAAATATATGGTATATTACCTACTATCATACGTATGATTGTCTAAGCAAGGGTAATAACCCAAAATATATGGTATGTTACCTACTATCAAACGTATGATAGCCTAAGCAAAGTTAATAACCCAAAAGATACGGTATGTTACGTACTATCAAACGTATGATAGCCGAAGCAAAGGTAATAACCCAAAAGATACGGTGTATTACCTACTATCAAACGTATGATAGCCTAAGAAAAGGTAATAACCCAAAAGATACGATATATTACCTACTATCAAACATATGATAGCCTAAGCAAAGGGAATAACCCAAAAGATACGGTATATTACCTACTATCCGTCGTATGATAGCCTCAGCAAAGGTAATAACAAAAAACAGACGATATATTACCTACTATCAGACGTATGATAGCCTAAGCAAAGGTAATAACCCAAAAGATACAGTATATCACCTACTATCAGATGTATGATAGCCTAAGCAAAGGTAATAACCCAAAAGATACGGTATATTACCTACTATCAAGCGTATGGTAGCCTAAGCGAAGGTAATAACCAAAAAAGATACGGTATATTACCTACTATCAAACGCATGATAGTTTAAGCAAAGGTAATAACCTAAAAGATATGGTATATCACCTACTATCAAACGCATGATAGCCTAAGCAAAGGTAATAACCCAAAACATACGGTATACTACCTACTATCAAATGTATGATAGCCTAAGCAATGGTAATAACCCAAAAGATACGGTATGTTACCTACTATAAAACGCATGATAGCCTAACCAAAGGTAATAACCTAAAAGATACAGTATATTACCTACTATCAAACGCATGATAGATTAAGCAAAGATAATAACCCACAAGATATGGTATATTACCTACTATCAAACGTATGATAGCCTAACCAAAGGTAATAACCCAAAGGAGACGGTATATTACCTACTATCAAACGTATGATAGCCTAAGCAAAGGTAATAACCCAAAAGATACGGTATATTACCTACTATCAAACGCATGATAGCGTAAGCAAAGATAATAACCCACAAGATACGATATATTACCTACTATCAAACGTATGATAGCCTAGCAAAGGTAATAACCCACAAGAGACAGTATATTACCTTCTATCAAACGTATGATAGCCTAAGCAAAGGTAATATCCCAAAAGATACGGTATATTACCTACTATCATACGTATGATTGTTTAAGCAAGGGTAATAACCCAAAAGATACGGTATGTTACCTACTATCAAACGTATGATAGCCTAAGCAAAGGTAATAACCCAAAAGATACGTTATGTTACCTACTATCGAACGTATGATAGCCTAAGCAAAGGTAATAACCCAAAAGATACGGTATGTTACCTAGTATCAACCGTATGATAGCCTAAGCATAGGTAATAACCTAATAAGATACGGTATATTACATACTATCAAACGTATGATAGCCTAAGCATAAGTAATAACCCCTAAGATACGGTATGTTACCTACTATCAAACGTATGATATCCTAAGCAAAGGTAATAACCCAAAAAGATACGATATATTACCTCCTATCAAACGTATGATAGCCAAAGCAAAGGTAATAACCCAAAAGATACGGTATGTTACCTACTATCAAACATATGATAGCCTAAGCGAAGGTAATAACCCAATAAGATACGGTATATTACCTACTATCAAACGTATGATAGCCTAAGAAAAGGTAATAACCCAAAAGATACTGTATGTTACCTAGTATCAATCGTATGATAGCCTAAGGAAAGGTAATAACCTAATAAGATACGGTATATTACCTACTATCAAACGTATGATAGCCTAAGCAAAGAGAATAACCCTAAAGATACGATATATTACCTACTATCAGTCGTATGATAGCCTAAGCAATGGTAATAACAAAAAACATATGGTATATTACCTACTATCAGATGTATGATAGCCTAAGGAATGGTAATAACCCAAAAGATACGGTATATTACCTACTATGAGGCGTATGATAGCCTAAGCAAAGGTAATAACCAAAAAAGATACGGTATATTACCTACTATCAAACGTATGATATCCTAAGAAAAGGTAATAACCAAAAAAGATTCGGTATATTACCTACTATCAAAGGCATGATAGCTTAAGCAAAGGTAATAACCCAAAAGATATGGTATATTACCTACTATCAAGCGCATGGTAGCCTAAGCAAAGACAATAACCCAAAACATACAGTATACAACCGACTATCAAATGTATGATAGCCTAAGCAAAGGTAATAACCCAAAAGATACGGTATGTTACCTACTATCAAACGTATGATAGCCTAACAAAACGTAATAACCTAAAAGATACGAAATATTACCTACTATCAAACGTATGATTGTCTAAGCAAAGGTAATAACCCAAGAGATACAGTATGTTACCTAATATCAAACGTATGATAGCCTAAGCAAAGGTAATAACCAAAAAAGATACGGTATATTACCTACTATCAAACGTATGATAGCCTAAGAAAAGGTAATAACTAAAAAAGATACGGTATATTACCTACTATCAAACGCATGATAGCTTAAGCAAAGGTAATAACCCAAAAGATATGGTATATTACCTACTATCAAGCGCATGATAGCCTAAGCAAAGGTAATAACACAAAACATACGGTATACAACCGACTATCAAATGTATGATAGCCTAAGCAAATGTAATAACCCAAAAGATACGGTATGTTACCTACTATCAAACGTATGATAGCCTAAGAAAACGTAATAACCTAAAAGATACGAAATATTACCTACTATCAAACGTATATTGTCTAAGCAAAGCTAATACCGCAAAAGATACAGTATGTTACCTCCTATCAAATGTATGATAGCCTAGCAAAGGGAATAACCCAAAAGATATGGTATATTACCTACTATCCGCCGTATGATAGCCTAAACAAAGGTAATAACCCAAAAGATACAGTAAATTACCTACTATCCGACGTATGATAGCCTAACAAAACGTAATAACCCAAAAGATACGGTATATTACCTACTATCAAGCGTATGATAGCCTAAGCAAAGGTAATAACCAAAAAAGATACGGTGTATTACCTACTATCAAACGTATGATAGCCTAAGAAAAGGTAATAACCCAAAAGATACGATATATTACCTACTATCAAACGTATGATAGCCTAAGCAAAGGGAATAACCCAAAAGATACGGTATATTACCTACTATCCGTCGTATGATAGCCTCAGCAAAGGTAATAACCCAAAACATACGATATATTACCTACTATCAGACGTATGATAGCCTAAGCAAAAGTAATAACTCAAAAGATACAGTATATTACCTACTATCAGATGTATGATAGCCTAAGCAAAGGTAATAACCCAAAAGATACGGTATATTACCTACTATCAAGCGTATGGTAGCCTAAGCAGAGGTAATAACCAAAAAAGATACGGTATATTACCTACTATCAAACGCATGATAGCCTAAGCAAAGGTAATAACCCAAAACATACGGTATACTACCTACTATCAAATGTATGATAGCCTAAGCAAAGGTAATAACCCAAAAGATACGGTATGTTACCTACTATAAAATGCATGATAGCCTAACCAAAGGTAATAACCCAAAAGATACGGTATATTACCTACTATCAAATGCATGATAGCGTAAGCAAAGATAATAACCCACAAGATACGGTATATTACCTACTATCAAACGTATGATAGCCTAAGCAAAGGTAATAACCCACAAGAGACGGTATATTACCTACTATCAAACGTATGATAGCCTAAGCAAAGGTAATAACCCAAAAGATACGGTATATTACCTACTATCATACGTATGATTGTCTAAGCAAGGGTAATAACCCAAAAGATACGGTATGTTACCTACTATCAAACTTATGATAGCCTAAGCAAAGGTAATAACCCAAAAGATACGGTATGTTACCTACTATCAAACGTATGATAGCCTAAGCAAAGGTAATAACCCAAAAGATACGGTATGTTACATAGTATCAAACGTATGATAGCCTAAGCATAGGTAATAACCCCTAAGATACGGTATGTTACCTACTATCAAACGTATGATAGCCTAAGCAAAGGTAATAACCCAAAAAGATATGGTATGTTGCCTCCTATCAAACGTAGGATAGCATAAGGAAAGGTAATAATCCAAAAGATACGATATGTTACCTACTATCAAACGTATGATAGCCTAAGCAAAGGAAATAACCCAAAAAGATACGGTATATTACCTCCTATCAAACGTATGATAGCCTAAGCAAAGGGAAAAACCCAAAAGATACAGTATATTATCTACTATCAGTAGTATGATAGCCTAAGCAATGGTAATAACCCAAAACATATGGTATATTACCTACTCTCAGATGTATGATAGCCTAAGAAAAGGTAATAACCCAAAAGATACGGTATATTACCTACTATGAGGCGTATGATAGCCTAAGCAAAGGTAATAACCAAAAAAGATACGGTATATTACCTACTATCAAACGTACGATAGCCTAAGAAAAGGTAATAACCAAAAAAGATACGGTATATTACCTACTATCAAACGCATAATAGCTTAAGCAAAGGTAATAACTTAAAAGATATGGTATATTACCTAGTATCAAGCGCATGATAGCCTAAGTAAAGGTAATAACCCAAAACATACGGTATACAACTGACTATTAAATGTATGATAGCCTAAGCAAAGGTAATAACCCAAAAGATACGGTATGTTACCTACTATCAAACGTATGATAGCCTAACAAAATGTAATAACCGAAAAGATACGAAATATTACCTACTATCAAACGTATGATTGTGTAAGAAAAGGTAATAACCCAAAAGATACAGTATGTTACCTACTATCAAACGTATGATAGCCTAAGCAAAGGGAATAATCTAAAAGATATGGTATATTACCTACTATCCGTCGTATGATAGCCTAAGCAAAGGTAATAACCCAAAAGATACGGTATATTACCTACTATCAAACGCATGATAGCGTAAGCAAAGATAATAACCCACAAGATACGATATATTACCTACTATCAAACGTATGATAGCCTAGCAAAGGTAATAACCCACAAGAGACAGTATATTACCTACTATCAAACGTATGATAGCCTAAGCAAAGGTAATATCCCAAAAGATACGGTATATTACCTACTATCATACGTATGATTGTTTAAGCAAGGGTAATAACCCAAAAGATACGGTATGTTACCTACTATCAAACGTATGATAGCCTAAGCAAAGGTAATAACCCAAAAGATACGTTATGTTACCTACTATCGAATGTATGATAGCCTAAGCAAAGGTAATAACCCAAAAGATACGGTATGTTACCTAGTATCAACCGTATGATAGCCTAAGCATAGGTAATAACCTAATAAGATACGGTATATTACATACTATCAAACGTATGATAGCCTAAGCAAAGGTAATAACCCCTAAGATACGGTATGTTACCTACTATCAAACGTATGATATCCTAAGCAAAGGTAATAACCCAAAAAGATACGGTATATTACCTCCTATCAAACGTATGATAGCCAAACCAAAGGTAATAACCCAAAAGATACGGTATGTTACCTACTATCAAACATATGATAGCCTAAGCGAAGGTAATAACCCAATAAGATACGGTATATTACCTACTATCAAACGTATGATAGCCTAAGAAAAGGTAATAACCCAAAAGATACGGTTTGTTACCTAGTATCAATAGTATGATAGCCTAAGGAAAGGTAATAACCTAATAAGATACGGTATATTACCTACTATCAAACGTATGATAGCCTAAGCAAAGAGAATAACCCTAAAGATACGATATATTACCTACTATCAGTCGTATGATAGCCTAAGCAATGGTAATAACAAAAAACATATGGTATATTACCTACTATCAGATGTATGATAGCCTAAGGAATGGTAATAACCCAAAAGATACGGTATATTACCTACTATGAGGCGTATGATAGCCTAAGCAAAGGTAATAACCAAAAAAGATACGGTATATTACCTACTATCAAACGTATGATATCCTAAGAAAAGGTAATAACCAAAAAAGATTCGGTATATTACCTACTATCAAAGGCATGATAGCTTAAGCAAAGGTAATAACCCAAAAGATATGGTATATTACCTATATCAAGCGCATGGTAGCCTAAGCAAAGACAATAACCCAAAACATACAGTATACAACCGACTATCAAATGTATGATAGCCTAAGCAAAGGTAATAACCCAAAAGATACGGTATGTTACCTACTATCAAACGTATGATAGCCTAACAAAACATAATAACCTAAAAGATACGAAATATTACCTACTATCAAACGTATGATTGTCTAAGCAAAGGTAATAACCCAAGAGATACAGTATGTTACCTAATATCAAACGTATGATAGCCTAAGCAAAGGTAATAACCAAAAAAGATACGGTATATTACCTACTATCAAACGTATGATAGCCTAAGAAAAGGTAATAACTAAGAAAGATACGGTATATTACCTACTATCAAACGCATGATAGCTTAAGCAAAGGTAATAACCCAAAAGATATGGTATATTACCTACTATCAAGCGCATGATAGCCTAAGCAAAGGTAATAACACAAAACATACGGTATACAACCGACTATCAAATGTATGATAGCCTAAGCAAATGTAATAACCCAAAAGATACGGTATGTTACCTACTATCAAACGTATGATAGCCTAAGAAAACGTAATAACCTAAAAGATACGAAATATTACCTACTATCAAACGTATATTGTCTAAGCAAAGCTAATAACGCAAAAGATACAGTATGTTACCTCCTATCAAATGTATGATAGCCTAGCAAAGGGAATAACCCAAAAGATATGGTATATTACCTACTATCTGCCGTATGATAGCCTAAACAAAGGTAATAACCCAAAAGATACAGTAAATTACCTACTATCCGACGTATGATAGCCTAACAAAACGTAATAACCCAAAAGATACGGTATATTACCTACTATCAAGCGTATGATAGCCTAAGCAAAGGTAATAACCAAAAAAGATACGGTGTATTACCTACTATCAAACGTATGATAGCCTAAGAAAAGGTAATAACCCAAAAGATACGATATATTACCTACTATCAAACGTATGATAGCCTAAGCAAAGGGAATAACCCAAAAGATACGGTATATTACCTACTATCCGTCGTATGATAGCCTCAGCAAAGGTAATAACCCAAAACATACGATATATTACCTACTATCAGACGTATGATAGCCTAAGCAAAAGTAATAACCCAAAAGATACAGTATATTACCTACTATCAGATGTATGATAGCCTAAGCAAAGGTAATAACCGAAAAGATACGGTATATTACCTACTATCAAGCGTATGGTAGCCTAAGCAGAGGTAATAACCAAAAAAGATACGGTATATTACCTACTATCAAACGCATGATAGCCTAAGCAAAGGTAATAACCCAAAACATACGGTATACTACCTACTATCAAATGTATGATAGCCTAAGCAAAGGTAATAACCCAAAAGATACGGTATGTTACCTACTATAAAATGCATGATAGCCTAACCAAAGGTAATAACCCAAAAGATACGGTATATTACCTACTATCAAATGCATGATAGCGTAAGCAAAGATAATAACCCACAAGATACGGTATATTACCTACTATCAAACGTATGATAGCCTAAGCAAAGGTAATAACCCACAAAAGACGGTATATTACCTACTATCAAACGTATGATAGTCTAAGCAAAGGTAATAACCCAAAAGATACGGTATATTACCTACTATCATACGTATGATTGTCTAAGCAAGGGTAATAACCCAAAAGATACGGTATGTTACCTACTATCAAACGTATGATAGCCTAAGCAAAGGTAATAACCCAAAAGATACGGTATGTTGCATAGTATCAAACGTATGATAGCCTAAGCATAGGTAATAACCCCTAAGATACGGTATGTTACCTACTATCAAACGTATGATAGCCTAAGCAAAGGTAATAACCCAAAAAGATATGGTATGTTGCCTCCTATCAAACGTAGGATAGCCTAAGCAAAGGAGATAACCCAAAAGATACGATATGTTACCTACTATCAAACGTATGATAGCCTAAGCAAAGGAAATAACCCAAAAAGATACGGTATATTACCTCCTATCAAACGTATGATAGCCTAAGCAAAGGGAAAAACCTAAAAGATACAGTATATTATCTACTATCAGTGGTATGATAGCCTAAGCAATGGTAATAACCCAAAACATATGGTATATTACCTACTCTCAGATGTATGATAGCCTAAGAAAAGGTAATAACCCAAAAGATACGGTATATTACCTACTATGAGGCGTATGATAGCCTAAGCAAAGGTAATAACCAAAAAAGATACGGTATATTACCTACTATCAAACGTATGATAGCCTAAGAAAAGGTAATAACCAAAAAAGATACGGTATATTACCTACTATCAAACGCATAATAGCTTAAGCAAAGGTAATAACTTAAAAGATATGGTATATTACCTACTATCAAGCGCATGATAGCCTAAGTAAAGGTAATAACCCAAAACATACGGTATACAACTGACTATTAAATGTATGATAGCCTAAGCAAAGGTAATAACCCAAAAGATACGGTATGTTACCTACTATCAAACGTATGATAGCCTAACAAAATGTAATAACCGAAAAGATACGAAATATTACCTACTATCAAACGTATGATTGTGTAAGAAAAGGTAATAACCCAAAAGATACAGTATGTTACCTACTATCAAACGTATGATAGCCTAAGCAAAGGGAATAATCTAAAAGATATGGTATATTACCTACTATCCGTCGTATGATAGCCTAAGCAAAGGTAATAACCCAAAAGATACGGAATATTACCTACTATCAAGTGTATGGTAGCCTAAGCAAAGGTAATAACCAAAAAATATACGGTATATTACCTACTATCAAACGCATGATAGCCTAACCAAAGGTAATAACCTAAAAGATACGGTATATTACCTACTATCAAACGCATGATAGCCTAAGCAAAAATAATAATTCACAAGATACGGTATATTATCTACTATCAAACGTATGATAGGCCAAGCAAAGGTAATAACCCAAAACATACAGTATACTACCTACTATCAAATGTATGATAGCCTAAGCAAAGGTAATAACCCAAAAGATACGGTATGTTACCTACTATCAAACACATGATAGCCTAACCAAAGGTAATAACCCAAAAGATACGGTATATTACCTACTATCAAACGCATGATAGCCTAAGCAAAAATAATAACCCACAAGATACGGTATATTACCTACTATCAAACGTATGATAGCCTAAGCAAAGGTAATAACCCAAAAGATACAGTATATTACCTACTATAATACATATGATTGTCTAAGCAAGGGTAATAACCCAAAAGATACGGTATGTTACCTACTATCAAACGTATGATAGCCTAAGCAAAGGTAATAACCCAAAAGATACGGTATGTTAACTACTAAGAAACGTATGATAGCCTAGGAAAAGGTAATAACCCAAAAGATACGGTATGTTACCTAGTATCGAACGTATGATAGCCTAAGCATAGGTAATAACCTAATAAGATACGGTATATTACCTACTATCAAATGTATGATAGCCTAAGCAAAGGTAATAACCCCAAAGATACGGTATGTTACCTACTATCATACGTATGATAGCCTAAGCAAAGGTAATAACCCAAAAAGATACGGTATATTACCTCCTATCAAATGTATCATAGCCTAAGCAAAGGTAATAACCCAAAAGATACGGTATATTACCTACTATCAAACGTATGATAGCCTAAGAAAAGTTAATAACCCAGTAAGATACGATATATTACCTACTATCAAACGTATGATGGCCAAAGCAAAGGTAATAACCCAAAAGATACGGTATGTTACCTAGTATCAAACGTATGATAGCCTAAGCAAAGGTAATAACCTAATAAGATACGGTATATTACCTACTATCAAACGTATGATAGCCTAAGCAAAGGTAATAACCCCAAAGATACGGTATGTTACCTACTATGAAACGTATGATAGCCTAAGCAAAGGTAATAACCCAAAATGATACGGTATATTACCTCCTATCAAATGTATGATTGCCTAAGCAAAGGTAATAACCCACAAGAGACGGTATATTACCTGCTATCAAACGTATGATAGCCTAAGCAAAGGTAATAACCCAAAAGATACGGTATATTACCTACTATCATACGTATGATTGTCTAAGCAAGGGTAATAACCCAAAAGATACGGTATGTTACCTACTATCAAACGTACGATAGCCTAAGCAAAGGTAATAACCCAAAAGATACGGTATGTTACCTACTATGAAACGTATGATAGCCTAACCAAATGTAATAACCCAAAAGATACGGTATGTTACCAAGTATCAAACGTATGATAGCCTAAGCAAAGGTAATAACCTAATAAGATACGGTATATTACCTACTATCAAACGTATGATAGCCTAAGCAAAGGTAATAACCCCAAAGATACGGTATGTTACCTACTATTAAATGTATGATAGCCTAAGCATAGGCAATAACCCAAAAAGATATGGTATATTACCTCCTATCAAACGTATGATAGCCTAAGAAAAGGGAATAACCCAAAAGATACGGTATATTACCTACTATCAGACGTATGATAGCTTAAGAAAAGGTAATAACCCAAAAGATGCGGTATATTACCTACTTTCAGTAGTATGATAGCTTAAGCAAAGGTATTAACCAAAAAACATAAGGTAAATTACCTACTATCAAACGTATGATAGCCTAAGAAAAGGTAATAACCAAAAAAGATACGGTATATTAAATACTATCAAACGCATGACAGCCTAACCAAAGGTAATAACCCAAACGATACGGTATATTACCTACTATCAAACGCATGATAGCCTAAGCAAAGATAATAACCCAAAACATACGGTATACTACCTACTATCAAATGTATGATATCCTAAGCAAAGGTAATAACCCAAAAGATACGATATGTTACCTACTATGAAACGTATGATAGCCTAAGAAAACGTAATAACCTATAAGATACGGTATATTACCTACTATCAAACGTATGATTGTCTAAGCAAAGGTAATAACCCAAAAGATACAGTATGTTACCTACTATCAAACGTATGATAGCCTAAGCTAAGGGAATACCACAAAAGATACTGTATATTACCTACTATTCATCGTATGATAACCCAAGACATACGGTATATTACCTACTATCAGACATATGATAGCCTAAGCAAAGGTAATAACCCAAAAGATACAGTATATTACCTACTATCAGACGTTTGATCGCCTAAGCAAAGGTAATAACCAAAAAAGAAACGGTATATTACCTACTATCAAACGCATGATAGCTTAAGCAAAGGTAATATCCCAAAAGATATGGTATATTACCTACTATCAAACGCATGATAGCCTAGGCAAAGGTAATAACCCAAAATATACGGTATACTATCTACTATCAAATGTATGATAGCCTAGGCAAAGGTAATAAGCAAACGTAATAACCCAAAAAGATACAGTATATTACCTCTTATCAAACACATGATAGCCTAAGCAAAGGTAATAACCCATAAGATACGGTTTATTACCTACTATCAAAGGTATGATAGCCTAAGCAAAGGTAATAACCCATAAGAGACGGTATATTACCTACTATCAAACGTATGATAGCCTAAGCAAAGGTAATAACCCAAAAGATACGGTATGTTACCTACTATCAAACGTATGATAGCATAAGCAAAGGTAATAACCCAATAAGATATGGCATATTACCTACTATGAAACGTATGATAGCCTAAGCAAAGGTAATAACCCAAAAGATACGGTATGTTACCTACTATCAAACGTATGATAGCCTAAGCTAAGGTAATAACCTAATAAGATACGGTATATTACCTACTATCAAACGTATGATAGCCTAAGGAAACGTAATAACCCCAAAGATACGGTATATTACCTACTATTAGGCGTATGATAGCCTAAGCAAAGGTAATAACAAAAAAAAGATACGGTATATTTCCTACTATCAAACGTATGATAGCCTAAGAAAAGGTAATTACCCCAAAGATACGGTATACAACCTACTATCAAATGTAAGATAGCCTAAGAAAAGGTAATAACCCAAAAGATATGGTATATTACCTACTATCAAATGCATGATAGCCTAAGCAAAGGTAATAACCCCAAAGATAGGGTATACAAACTACTATCAAATGTATGATTGTCTAAGCAAAGGTAATAACCCAAAAGATACGGTATATTACCTGCTATCAAACGTATGATTGTCTAAGAAAAGGTAATAACCCAAAAGATACAGTATGTTACCTATTATCAAACGTATGATAGCCTAAGAAAAGGTAATAACCCAAAAGGTATAGTATATTACCTACTACCAGACGTATGATAGCCTAAGCAAAGTTAATAACCCAAAAGATACGGTATATTGCCTACTAACAAGCGTACGGTAGCCTAAGCAAAGGTAATAACCAAAAAAGATACGGTATATTACCTACTATCAAACGCATGATAGCTTAAGCAAAGGTAATATCCCAAAGGATATGGTATATTACCTACTATCAAACGCATGATAGCCTAAGAAAAGGTAATAACTCAAAACATACGGTATACTACCTACTATCAAATGTATGATAGCCTAAGCAAAGGTAATAACCCAAAAGATACGGTATGTTACCAACTATCAAACGTATGATAGCCTAAGAAAATGTAATAACTCAAAACATACGGTATATTACTTACTATCAAACGCATGATAGCCTAAGCAAAGGTAATAACCCAAAAGATATGGTACGTTACCTACTATCAAACGTATGATAACCTAAGCAAACGTAATAACCCAAAAAGATACGGTATATTACCTACTATCAAACACATGATAGCCTAAGCAAAGGTAATAACCCAAAAGATACGGTATATTAAATACTATCAAACGCCTGATAGCATAAGCAAAGGTTATAACCTAAAAGATACGGTATATTACCTATTATCAAACGTATGATAACCTAAGCAAAGGTAATAACCCATAAGAGACGGTATATTACCCACTATCAAACGTATGATAGCCTAAGCAAAGGTAATAATTTAAAAGATACGGTATGTTACCTACTATAAAACGCATGATAGCCTAAGCAAAGGTAATAACCCAAAAGATACGGTATGTTACCTACTATCAAACGTATGATAGCCTAAGCAAAGCTTATAACCTAACATGATACGGTATATTACATACTATCAAACGTATGATAGCCTAAGCAAAGGTAATAACCCATAAGAGACGGTATGTTACCTGCTATCAAACATATGGTAGCCTAAGCAAAGGTAATAACCCAAAAGAGACGGTATATTACCTACTATCAAATGTATGATAACCTAAGAAAAGGTAATAACCTAAAAGATATGGTATATTACCTACTATCACATGTATGATTGTCTCAGCAAAGGTAATAACCCAAAATATACGGTATGTTAGTTACTATCAAACGTATGGTAGCCTAAGCAAAGGTAATAACCCAAAAGATACGGTATGTTACCTACTATCAAACGTATGATAGTCTAAGCAAACGTAATAACCCAAAAAGATACGGTATATTACCTACTATCAAACGTATAAAAGCCTAAGCAAAGGTAATAACCCAAAAGATACTATATATTACCTACTATCAGTCATATGGTAGCCTAAGCAAAGGTAATAACCCAAAACATACGGTATATTACCTACTATTAGACGTATGATAGCCTAAGCAAAGGTAATAACCCAAAACATACGGCATACTACCTTCTATAAATGTATGATAGCCTAAGCAAAGGTAATAACCCAAAAGATACAGTATATTATCTACTATCAGGCGTATGATAGCCTAAGCAAAGGTAATAACCAAAAAAGATACGGTATATTACCTACTATCAAACGCATGATAGTTTAAGCAAAGGCAATAACCCAAAAGATATGGTATATTGCCTACTATCAAACGCATGATAGCCTAAGCAAAGGTAGTAACCCAAAACATACGGTATATTACCTACTATCAAACGTATGATAGCCTAAGCAAAGGTAATAACCTAAAAGATACGATATGTTACCTACTATCAAACGTATGATAGCCTAAGCAAACGTAATATCCCAAAAAGATACGGTATATTACCTACTAACAAACGGATGATAGCCTAAGCAAAGGTAGTAACCCAAAACAGACGATATATTACCTACTGTCAAACGTATGATAGCCTAAGCAAAGGTAATAACCTAAAAGAGATGGTATATTACCTACTATCAAACGTATGATACCGTAAGCAAAGGCAATAAACAAAAAGATACGGTATATTACCTACAATCAAACGTATGATATTCTAAGCAAAGGTAATAACCCAAAAGATACGGTATGTTACCTACTATCAAACGTATGATAGCATAAGCAAAGATAATAACCCAAAAGATACGGTATGTTACCTACTATCAAACGTATGATAGCCTAAGCAAACGTAATAACCCAAAATATACAGTATATTACCTACTATCAGACGTACGATAGCCTAAGCAAAGGTAATAACCCAAAATATACGGTATATTACCTACTATCCGACGTATGATAGCCTAAGCAAAGGTAATATCCCAAAAGATACGGTATATTACCTACTATCAAACGTATGATAGCCTAAGCAAAGGTAATAACCCAAACGATACGGTATATTACCTACTATCAGGCGTATGATAGCCTAAGCAAAGGTAATAACCCAAAAGATACGGCATATTACCTACTATCAAACAGATGATAGTCTAAGCAAAGGTAATAACCCAAAAGATAAGGTATATTACGTACTATCAAACGCATGATAGCCTAAGGAAAGGTAATAACCCACAAGATATGGTATATTACCTTTTAACAAACGTATGATAGCCTAAGAAAATGTAATAACCCACAAGACACGGTATATTACCTACTGTTAAAAATATGTTACCCTAAGCAAAGGAAATAACCCAAAAGAGACAGTATATTACCTACTATCAAATGTATGATAACCTAAGAAAAGAAAATAACCCAGGAGATATGGTATATTACCTACTATCAAACGTATGATAGCCTAAGCAAAGGTAATAACCTAAAAGATACGATATGTTACCTACTATCAGACGTATGATAGCCTAAGCAAATGTAATAACCCAAAAAGATACGGTATATTACCTACTATCAAACGGATGATAGCCTAAGCAAAGGTAATAACCAAAAACAGACGGTATATTACCTACTATCAAACGTATGATAGCCTAAGCAAAGGTAATAACCTAAAAGAGACGGTATATTACCTACTATCAAACGTATGATACCGTAAGCAAAGGTAATAACCCAAAAGATACGGTATATTACCATCAAACGGATGATATTCCAAGCAAAGGTAATAACCCAAAAGATACAGTATGTTACCTACTATCAAACGTATGATAGCCTAAGCAAAGGTAATAACCCAAAAGATACGATATGTTACCTACTATCAAACGTATGATAGCCTAAGCAAAGGTAATAACCCAAAAGATACGGTATATTACCTACTATCAAACGTATGATAGGCTAAGCAAAGGTAATAACCCAAAACATACGTTATATTACCTACTATCCGACGTATGAAAACCTAAGCAAAGGTAATATCCTAAAAGATATGGTATATTACCTAGTATCAAACATATGATAACCTAAGCAAAGGTAATAACCCAAAAGATATGGTATATTAACTACTATAAAATGTATGATAGCCTAAGCAAAGGTTATAACCCAAAACAGACGGTATATTACCTACTATCAAACGTATGATAGCCTAAGAAAATGTAATAACCTAAAAGAGACAGTATATTACCTACTATCAAACGTATGATACCGTAAGCAAAGGGAATAACCCAAAAGATACGGTATATTACCTACTATCAAACGTATGATAGCCTAAGCAAAGGTAATAACCCAAAAGATACGGTATATTACCTACTATCAGACGTATGATAGCCTAAGCAAAGGTAATAACCCAAAACCTACGGTATATTACCTACTATCCGACGTATGATATCCTAAGCAAAGGTAATATCCCAAAAGATATGGTGTATTACCTAGTATCAAATGTATGATAGCCTAAGCAAAGGTAATAACCCAAAAGATACGGTATATTACCTACTATCAGGCGTATGATAGCCTAAGAAAAGGTAATAACCCACAAGATACGGTATATTACCTACTAAAAAACGTATGATAGCCTAAGCAAATATAATAACCCACAAGAGACGGTATATTACCTACTGTCAAACAAATATCATACCCTAAGCAAAGGCAATAACACAAAAGAGACGGTATATTACCTACTATCAAACGTATGATACCCTAAGAAAAGAAAATAACCCAAAAGATATGGTATATTACCTACTATCAAACGTATGATAGCCTAAGCAAAGGTAATAACCTAAAAGATACGATATGTTACCTACTATCCGACGTATGATAGCCCAAGCAAACGTAATAACCCAAAAAGATACGGTATATTACCTACTATCAAACAGATGATAGCCTAAGTAAAGGTAATAACCAAAAACAGACGGTATATTACCTACTATCAAACGTATGATAGCCTAAGCAAAGGTAATAACCTAAAAGAGACGGTATATTACCTACTATCAAACGTATGATACCGTAAGCAAAGGTAATAACCCAAAAGATACGGTATATTACCTACTATCAAACGTATAATAGCCTAAGCAAACGTAATAACCCAAAATATACAGTATGTTACCTACTATCAGACGTACGATAGCCTAAGCAAAGGTAATAACCCAAAATATACGGTATATTACCTACTATCCGACGTATGATAGCCTAAGCAAAGGTAATATCCCAAAACATACGGTATATTACCTACTATCAAACGTATGATAGCCTAAGCAAAGGTAATAACCCAAACGATACGGTATATTACCTACTATCAGGCGTATGATAGCCTAAGCAAAGGTAATAACCCAAAAGATACGGTATATTACCTACTATCAAAAAGATGATAGTCTAAGCAAAGGTAATAACCCAAAAGATAAGGTATATTACGTACTATCAAACGCATGATAGCCTAAGGAAAGGTAATAACCCACAAGATACGGTATATTACCTTCTAACAAACGTATGATAGCCTAAGCAAATGTAATAACCCACAAGACACGATATATTACCTACTGTAAAAAATATGATACCCTAAGCAAAGGCAATAACCCAAAAGAGACAGTATATTACCTACTATCAAATGTATGATACCCTAAGAAAAGAAAATAACCCAAAAGATATGGTATATTACCTACTATCAAACGTATGATAGCCTAAGCAAAGGTAATAACCTAAAAGATACGATATGTTACCTACTATCAGACGTATTATAGCCTAAGCAAATGTAATAACCCAAAAAGATACGGTATATTACCTACTATCAAACGAATGATAGCCTAAGCAAAGGTAATAACCAAAAACAGACAGTATATTACCTACTATCAAACGTATGATAGCCTAAGCAAAGGTAATAACCTAAAAGAGACGGTATATTACCTACTATCAAACGTATGATACGGTAAGCAAAGGTAATAACCCAAAAGATACGGTATATTACCATCAAACGGATGATATTCCAAGCAAAGGTAATAACCCAAAAGATACAGTATGTTACCTACTATCAAACGTATGATAGCCTAAGCAAAGGTAATAACCCAAAAGATACGATATATTACCTACTATAAAACGTATGATAGCCTAAGCAAAGGTAATAACCCAAAAGATAGGGTATATTACCTACTATCAAACGTATGATAGCCTAAGCAAAGGTAATAACCCAAAACATACGGTATATTACCTACTATCCGACGTATGAAAACCTAAGCAAAGGTATATCCCAAAAGATATGGTATATTACCTAGTATCAAACATATGATAACCTAAGCAAAGGTAATAACCCAAAAGATATGGTATATTAACTACTATAAAATGTATGATAGCCTAAGCAAAGGTTATAACCCAAAACAGACGGTATATTACCTACTATCAAACGTATGATAGCCTAAGAAAATGTAATAACCTAAAAGAGACGGTATATTACCTACTATCAAACGTATGATACCGTAAGCAAAGGTAATAACCCAAAAGATACGGTATATTACCTACTATCAAACGTATGATAGCCTAAGCAAAGGTAATAACCCAAAGCATACGGTATATTACCTACTATCCGACGTATGAAAACCTAAGCAAAGGTAATATCCCAAAAGATATGGTATATTACCTAGTATCAAACATATGATAACCTAAGCAAAGGTAATAACCCAAAAGATATGGTATATTAACTACTATAAAATGTATGATAGCCTAAGCAAAGGTTATAACCCAAAACAGACAGTATATTACCTACTATCAAACGTATGATAGCCTAAGAAAATGTAATAACCTAAAAGAGACGGTATATTACCTACTATCAAACGTATGATACCGTAAGCAAACGTAATAACCCAAAAGATACGGTATATTACCTACTATCAGACGTATGATAGCCTAAGCAAAGATAATAACCCAAAACATACGGTATATTACCTACTATCCGACGTATGATATCCTAAGCAAAGGTAATATCCCAAAAGATATGGTATATTACCTAGTATCAAATGTATGATAGCCTAAGCGAAGGTAATAACCCAAAAGATACGGTATATTACCTACTATCAGGCGTATGATAGCCTAAGAAAAGGTAATAACCCACAAGATACGGTATATTACCTACTAACAAACGTATGATAGCCTAAGCAAATATAATAACCCACAAGAGACGGTATATTACCTACTGTCAAAAAAATATGATACCCTAAGCAAAGGCAATAACACAAAAGAGACGGTATATTACCTACTTTCAAACGTATGATACCCTAAGAAAAGAAAATAACCCAAAAGATATGGTATATTACCTACTATCAAACATATGATAGCCTAAGCAAAGTTAATAACCTAAAAGATACGATATGTTACCTACTATCAGACGTATGATAGCCCAAGCAAACATAATAACCCAAAAAGATACGGTATATTACCTACTATCAAACGGATGGTAGCCTAAGCAAAGGTAATAACCAAAAACAGACGGTATATTACCTACTATCAAACGTATGATAGCCGAAGAAAAGGTAATAACCTAAAAGAGACGGTATATTACCTACTATCAAACGTATGATACCGTAAGCAAAGGTAATAACCCAAAAGATACAGTATATTACCATCAAACGTATGATATTCCAAGCAAAGGTAATAACCCAAAAGATATGGTATATTACCTACTATCAAACGGATGATACCCTAAGCAAAGGTAATAACCCAAAAGATACGGTATGTTACCTACTATCTAACGTATGATAGCCTAAGCAAAGGTAATAACCTAAAAGATACGGTGTATTACCTACTATCAAACGTATGATAGACTAAGCAAAGGTATTAACCAAAAACAGACGGTATATTACCTACTATCAAACGTATGATAGCCTAAGCAAAGGTAATAACCTAAAAGAGACGGTATATTACCTACTATCAAACGTATGATACCGTAAGCAAAGGTAATAACCCAAAAGATACGGTATATTACCTACTATCAAATGTATAATAGCCTAAGCAAACGTAATAACCCAAAATATACAGTATGTTACCTACTATCAGACGTACGATAGCCTAAGCAAAGGTAATAACCCAAAATATACGGTATATTACCTACTATCCGACGTATGATAGCCTAAGCAAAGGTAATATCCCAAAAGATACGGTATATTACCTACTATCAAACGTATGATAGCCTAAGCAAAGGTAATAACCCAAACGATACGGTATATTACCTACTATCAGGCGTATGATAGCCTAAGCAAAGGTAATAACCCAAAAGATACGGTATATTACCTACTATCAAACAGATGATAGTCTAAGCAAAGGTAATAACCCAAAAGATAAGGTATATTACGTACTATCAAACGCATGATAGCCTAAGGAAAGGTAATAACCCACAAGATACGGTATATTACCTTCTAACAAACGTATGATAGCCTAAGCAAATGTAATAACCCACAAGACACGATATATTACCTACTGTCAAAAATATGATACCCTAAGCAAAGGCAATAACCCAAAAGAGACAGTATATTACCTACTATCAAATGTATGATACCCTAAGAAAAGAAAATAACCCAAAAGATATGGTATATTACCTACTATCAAACGTATGATAGCCTAAGCAAAGGTAAGAACCTAAAAGATATGATATGTTACCTACAATCAGACGTATGATAGCCTAAGCAAATGTAATAACCCAAAAAGATACGGTATATTACCTACTATCAAACGGATGATAGCCTAAGCAAAGGTAATAACCAAAAATAGACAGTATATTACCTACTATCAAACGTATGATAGCCTAAGCAAAGGTAATAACCTAAAAGAGACGGTATATTACCTACTATCAAACGTATGATACCGTAAGCAAAGGTAATAACCCAAAAGATACGGTATATTACCATCAAACGGATGATATTCCAAGCAAAGGTAATAACCCAAAAGATACAGTATGTTACCTACTATCAAACGTATGATAGCCTAAGTAAAGGTAATAACCCAAAAGATACGATATATTACCTACTATAAAACGTATGATAGCCTAAGCAAAGGTAATAACCCAAAAGATACGGTATATTACCTACTATCAAACGTATGATAGCCTAAGCAAAGGTAATAACCCAAAACATACGGTATATTACCTACTATTCGACGTATGAAAACCTAAGCAAAGGTATATCCCAAAAGATATGGTATATTACCTAGTAATAAACATATGATAACCTAAGCAAAGGTAATAACCCAAAAGATATGGTATATTAACTACTATAAAATGTATGATAGCCTAAGCAAAGGTTATAACCCAAAACAGACGGTATATTACCTACTATCAAACGTATGATAGCCTAAGAAAATGTAATAACCTAAACGAGACGGTATATTACCTACTATCAAACGTATGATACCGTAAGCAAAGGTAATAACCCAAAAGATACGGTATATTACCTACTATCAAACGTATGATAGCCTAAGCAAAGGTAATAACCCAAAACATACGGTATATTACCTACTATCCGACGTATGAAAACCTAAGCAAAGGTAATATCCCAAAAGATATGGTATATTACCTAGTATCAAACATATGATAACCTAAGCAAAGGTAATAACCCAAAAGATATGGTATATTAACTACTATAAAATGTATGATAGCCTAAGCAAAGCTTATAACCCAAAACAGACGGTATATTACCTACTATCAAACGTATGATAGCCTAAGAAAATGTAATAACCTAAAAGAGAAGGTATATTACCTACTATCAAACGTATGATACCGTAAGCAAACGTAATAACCCAAAAGATACGGTATATTACCTACTATCAGACGTATGATAGCCTAAGCAAAGATAATAACCCAAAACATACGGTATATTTCCTACTATCCGACGTATGATATCCTAAGCAAAGGTAATATCCCAAAAGATATGGTATATTACCTAGTATCAAATGTATGATAGCCTAAGCGAAGGTAATAACCCAAAAGATACGGTATATTACCTACTATCAGGCGTATGATAGCCTAAGAAAAGGTAATAACCCACAAGATACGGTATATTACCTACTAACAAACGTATGATAGCCTAAGCAAATATAATAACCCACAAGAGACGGTATATTACCTACTGTCAAAAAAATATGATACCCTAAGCAAAGGCAATAACACAAAAGAGACGGTATATTACCTACTTTCAAACGTATGATACCCTAAGAAAAGAAAATAACCCAAAAGATATGGTATATTACCTACTATCAAACGTATGATAGCCTAAGCAAAGTTAATAACCTAAAAGATACGATATGTTACCTACTATCAGACGTATGATAGCCCAAGCAAACGTTATAACCCAAAAAGATACGGTATATTACCTACTATCAAACGGATGGTAGCCTAAGCAAAGGTAAGAACCAAAAACAGACGATATATTACCTACTATCAAATGTATGATAGCCGAAGAAAAGGTAATAACCTAAAAGAGACGGTATATTACCTACTATCAAACGTATGATACCATAAGCAAAGGTAATAACCCAAAAGATACGGTATATTATCATCAAACGTATGATATTCCAAGCAAAGGTAATAACCCAAAAGATATGGTATATTACCTACTATTAAACGGATGATACCCTAAGCAAAGGTAATAACCCAAAAGATACGGTATGTTACCTACTATCTAACGTATGATAGCCTAAGCAAAGGTAATAACCTAAAAGATACGGTGTATTACCTACTATCAAACGTACGATAGACTAAGCAAAGGTAATAACCCAAAACATACGGTATATTACCTACTATCCGACGTATGAAAACCTAAGCAAAGGTAATATCCCAAAAGATATGGTATATTACCTAGTATCAAACATATGATAACCTAAGCTAAGGTAATAACCTAAAAGATTTGGTATATTACCTACTATCAAACGTATGATAGCCTAAGCAAAGGTTATATTCCAAAACTGACGATATATTACCTACTATCAAACGTATGATAGCCTAAGAAAATGTAATAACCTAAAAGAGACAGTATATTACCTACTATCAAACGTATGATTGCCTAAGCAAAGGCAATAACCTAAAAGAGACAGTATATTACCTACTATCAAACGTATGATACCGTAAGCAAAGGTAATAACCCAAAAGATATGGTATATTACCATCAAACGTATGATATTCCAAGCAAAGGTAATAACCCAAAAGATACAGTATGTTACCTACTATCAAACGTATGATAGCCTAAGCAAAGGTAATAACCCAAAAGATACGGTATATTACCAACTATCAGACGTATGATAGCCTAAGCAACGGTAATAACCCAAAACATACAGTATATTACCTACTATCCGACGTATGATAACCTAAGCAAAGGTAATATCCCTAAAGATATGGTATATTACCTAGTATCAAACGTATGATAGCCTAAGCAAAGGTAATAACCCAAAAGATACGGTATATTACCTATTATCAGGCGTATGATAGCCTAAGCAAAGGTAATAACCCAAAAGATACGGTATGTTACCTACTATCAAACGAATGATAGCCTAAGCATAGGTAATCACCTAAAAGATACGGTATATTACGTACTATCAAACGCACAATAGCATAAGCAAAGGTAATATCCCAAAAGAGACGGTATATTACCTACTATCAAACGTATGATAGCCTAAGCAAAGGAATAAACCCACAAGATACGTTACATTACCTACTAACAAACGTATGATAGCTTAAGCACAGGTAATAACCCACAAGACACGATATATTACCTACTATAAAATGTATGATACCCTAAGCAAAGGCAATAACCCAAAGGAGACGGTATATTACCTACTATCAGACGTATGATAGCCTAAGCAAAGGTAATAACCCAAAAGATACGGTATGTTAGCTACTATCAAACGTATGATAGCCTAAGCACATGTAATAACCCAAAAAGATATGGTATATTACGTACTATCAAACGTATGATAGCCTAAGCAAAGGTAATAATCCAAAAGATATTGTATATTACCTAATATTAGACGTATGATAGCGTAGGCAAAGGTAGTAACCCAAAAGATACGGTATATTACCTACTATCAGGCGTATGATAGCCTAAGCAAAGGTAATAACCAAAAAAGATACGGTATATTACCTACTATCAAACGCATGATAGCCTAAGCAAAGGTAATAACCCAAAAGATACGATATATTACCTACTATCAAACACATGATAGCCTAAGCAAAGGTAATAACCCAGGAGAGATTGTATATTACCTACTATCAAACGTATGATATCGTAAGCAAAGGTAATAACCCAAAAGATACAGTATGTTACCTAGTATCAAACGTATGGTAGCCTAAGCAAAGGTAATAACCCAAAAGATACAATATGTTACCTATTATCAAACGTATGATAGCCTAAGCAAAGGAAATAACCCAAAAGATACGTTATATTACCTACTAACAAACGTATGATAGCCTAAACAAACGTAATAACCCAAAGCATACGGTATATTACCTACATTAAAATGTATGATACCCTAAGCAAAGGCAATAACCCAAAAGAGACGACATATTACCTACTATCAAACGTATGACACCCTAAGAAAAGGTAATAACACAAAACATACGGTATATTACCTACTATCAGGCGTATGATAGCCTAAGCAAAAGGTAAAAACCCAAAAGATACGGTATGTTACCTACTATCAAACGGATGATAGCATAAGAAAAGGTAATAACCCAAAAGATACGGTATATTACGTACTATCAAACACATGATAGCCTTAGCAAAGGTAATAACCCACAAGATACAGTATATTCCCTACTAACAAACGTATGATAGCCTAAGCAAACGTAATAACCCACAAGAGACGGTATATTACCTACTATCAAACATATGATACCCTAAGCAAAGGCAATAACCCAAAAGAGACGGTATATTACCTACTATCAAACGTATGATAGCCTAAGCAAAGGAATAAACCCACAAGATACGTTACATTACCTACTAATAAACGTATGATAGCTTAAGCATAGGTAATATCCCACAAGACACGGTATATTACCTACTATAAAACGTATGATACCCTAAGCAAAGGCAATAACCCAAAGGAGACGGCATATTACCTACTATCAGATGTATGATAGCCTAAGCAAAGGTAATAACCCAAAAGATACGGTATGTTACCTACTATCAAACGTATGATAGCCTAAGCAAAGGTAATAAACCAAAAAGATACGGTATATTACGTACTATCAAACGTATGATAGCCTAAGCAAAGGGAATAAACCAAAAGATACGGTATATTACCTACTATGAGTCGTATGATAGCCTAAACAAAGGTAATAACCCAAAACATACGGTATATTACCTTCTATTAGATGTATGGTAGCCTAAGCAAAGGTAATAATCCAAAAGATACGGAATATTACCTAATATCAAACGTATGACAGCCTAAGCAAAGGTAATAACCCAAAAGATACGGTATATTACCTACTATCAGGCGTATGATAGCCTAAGCAAAGGTAATAACCAAAAAAGATATGGTATATTACCTACTATCAAACGCATGCTAGCCTAAGCAAAGGTAATAACCCAAAAGATACGGTATATTACCTACTACCAAACGCATGATAGCCTAAGCAAAGGTAATAACCCACAAGAGACGGTATATTACCTACTATCAAACGGATGATACCGTAAGCAAAGGTAATAACCAAAAAGATACGGTATGTTACCTACTATCAAACGGATGATAGCATAAGCAAAGGTAATAAGCCAAAAGATACGGTATATTACGTACTATCAAACGCATGATAGCCTAAGAAAAGGTAATAACCCACAAGATACGGTTTATTACCTACTAACAAACGTATGATAACCTAACCAAACGTCAAGGTAAAAGACGGTTGAATACCAATAAACCCGGAAATTTGCCAACTGCACAAGTACACGGTACTCTGATGGGGACAAATCTTCGGAAACTGAAACAATAGCTGCACGACAACTAGCTGGAGAATTACTGATCTGGACCTCCTTCAGGATGATTCCCTAATTTATCTGGTATCATTGCGTCCTCAAATCATCGAGGGATCACTGGTTATACGGTAACGGGTGATTTGCCAACCGCACAGGTAAACGATACTCTGATCGGTAGGAACATCTTCAAAAACTGAGCATCACAATTGGCGGCAACTTGCCGGGGAATTGGTCACACGAAAACCGGTGAAGGGTCTAATCTCAAATCTCCGTCAGGATGATCATATGACTTTACTGTAGGTCTTCGTCCTCAAGTCATCAAGGGGTCACCTGTCACTCGGTAACCGCTAATACATGGCTGGTATTGCCGTCAGGCATTCTGCGACACTGCGACAGAAGAATTCCTCGGGACTCATCAGGTCATTAGGAACTTTTTAACAATCAAGTTAATTATGCCGTCGGGCATTCAAAGAAATTTTCGGGCGTCAGCCGGACTTCGTCAGTAAGTCGGAGATAGAATCCTCGGTCAATCATGAACCAATTAGGGATATCCAAACTTCTTCCATCAGGCATTCCGCATCAGCTGAGCAAACTGCTTCGACATCATCGTTGGACTTCGTCAGTAAGTCTTCAAATGGAATCCTTAATCAATCAGGAACCACCAAGGATATACATTCTTTTGTCGTCAGGCACTCCGCGCCAGCTGGGAGAACTGCTTTGACCTCGCAATTAAACTTCATCAATAAGTCAGGGGTTTTGGCACCGCTGCCGGACTTCAATCATCAATTGTTCAAGGGAAATCTCAACTTCTCTGTTCAAACATGCTGGGGATGACACATCTCCGCCGGGGATTCTGGAGAACTATCAAGTAACTCTGCTTCGGGGCTTCAGAAATCATTCTGGATGAATCAACTCTGCTGCGGACTTCAAGAATTATCTTGGACAAATAACTCCGCCGGGGACTTCAAGAATCATCCTGAACCAATAACTCTGCTGGAGATTTCAAGAATCATCCTGAGCAAACACTCTGCCGGGGACTCTAAGCATCAACTGGAGCAACCAACTCTGGTGACTTCACTGGGGATTTTAAGAATCATCTTAAGCAAACCACTTCGCTGAAGAATTCAAGAATCATCTTGGGCAAGCAACTTTGCTGGGGGAATTCAAGAATCATCCTGAGCCACACAACTCTTCTGAGATTTCAGGAATCATCCTAAGTAAACACCCTGTCGGGGAACACCTGCAAAACAAGAACGGTAACGACCTAGCTCATGCTTCATATGCATATGTTTGATAATGGCGTAATGTTCCACACAGTGGAAATGCTACGCATTTTTGGGTAAATTCTATGCGGTCATGCAAAATGCTACAACCCCATCAGCAAAATAAACGCTGAAGGGAAAATCTTCCTGTCAAGGAGAAAGAACCACTCTGGTGGAGGAAGGACTCATCCTACCGAGGATAAACAGTCACACCAATCTCAATTAGACTCCGCCTGGGGAAAAGAACTTCAGTCGACTGCTGCAGGGGAACAAAGCTCTACGAGAACCAGAACCTGCTCATCTGGGTATTCAAACCACAAACTGCTGAGGAAAACGATGTCAATCACAGAAATAAACTGCACGGCCTTCGCGATAAAGCCCTTCTAGAGATCACGACTCTGGTGGGGAAATACAGCATCAGCTATTCAACACTCTACTGGGGAATACCAATCATGGCCCCCACGGCTTCCAAGGACTCGGCTCTCTTGGGGATTCGCCAGCTCGGCTGGGGAAGAAGGAATCATCCTGCTTACTGGGGAGAGTATGACTCTGTGGGGAATTTCAATTCTCCTTGAGACTTTAGTCTGGAACTATCAATTGCTGCACACTTCAGTATATGACTCAGCTGGGGAGACGATGACCCTTCCGGATACACCTGATTGGGGAGAGAATTTTCTCTGCTTGGGGATACATATCAATGCCTACGATCTCATGTTTAGACTCCATGGGGAGATGCTGCTACATTTGCTGGAGAGGAAGGAATCATCCTGCTTAAGAACGCATACAACGTACTGTCTGGAATATGCTATACCTGTAACAACACAAACAAATAGACAAGACACCCTTCTCAAAGGGACTTATCAAAATTATCATCTTGTGACGATGTTCAAGTAATTCATTGTTTCAACAATCAGTGGCCTAGGCCAAGAAGCTTATGTATGCGCATTTTATCAAAAACATTGGCGTTCTCTTTCGCAAACAAAACAGATAAGTGCTAAACAAACAAACAGAATTGCTGAATAGTATACATTTTATTGATAATAGACCCCTGAATGGGTAAAAATGTTTTACAACAGATGCAAGCTCCTGGAATGAGGAAGCTGCGCAAAAATAAAACATAAATATACATCAGTATATACACAAATGTCGGCAATGAGGCGTAGACGAACACCATGAGTTGATCCCTCTATGACCCACTCGACTTCGATACTTCTCTGACGCTTCAGCTTCAGAAGAGATTGATTCAGATAAACGGCCCTCAGGTCTTCCAAACCACTAAACAATGAAAGTCCACACGCGGAACGCAGTCATTTGCTTTTTCAAATCCCTAACTTTTTCCTGAATCGCCCTTTCGGGTTTTCGATTCACCGGGATACCCTTTTTTGCCAAAGTCGCCCTTCCAGGTTTTCGGCTTTGCGGGTGTACATCTTTTCAATTTATATCCCTAATTTTTGCCCTAACCCTTTTTCCTTTTTTATGATTCGCCGGGATGCCCTTTTTTGCCTGGATATTCTTTTTCTTTCCAGCGGGTCATTTTTAAGCAAAGTATTTTTTAATTGCGTCCGCGTTCACCGGGGATGCAAAATCTTCACCATCCATCGTGGACAACAACAAGGCTCCTCCCGAGAAGACCTTGCTGACGACGTACGGACCTTCGTAATTGGGAGTCCACTTGCCCCGGTGATCGGAGTGTGGAGGAAGAATTTTCTTCAGGACGAGATCACCCGTCTGAAAGCTTCTGGGACGCACCTTCTTATCATAAGCTTTCTTCATTCGGCTTTGGTACAGACGACCATGCGCAATCGATGCTAACCTCTTCTCGTCCATCAGGCTGAGTTGGTTTAGTCGGTTATTAATCCATTCCGCCTCATCAAGTTTCACATCAACCAAAACTCTCAAAGAAGGAATCTCAACTTCTAACGGTAGGACAACTTCCATACCGTACACCAGTGAGAAAGGAGTTGCCCCGGTTGATGTACGTACCGTTGTACGATAACCGTGTAGTGCAAATGACAACATCTTGTGCCAATCCTTGTAGGTCACAACCATCTTCTGTACAATCTTCTTGATGTTTTTATTGGCCGCTTCAACGACGCCATTCATCTTCGGCCGGTAAGGAGATGAGTTGTGGTGTTCAATCTTGAAACTTTGGAACAGCTCCTTCATCATCTTGTTATTCAGATTCGAACCATTATCAGTAATGATCCGCTCGGGAATTCCGTAGCGACAGATGATGTCCCTCTTTATGAATTTAGCCACCACCTGCTTGGTCACATTAGCGTATGAGGCTGCCTCCACCCACATGGTGAAGTAGTCGATAGCTACTAGAATGAAGCGATGACCGTTAGACGCAGTGGGCTCGATCTTGCCTATCATGTTGATGCCCACATGGAGAACGGCCACGGGGAGGACATGACATTCAACGGGCACGGTGGCACGTGAATCTTATCAGCATAAATCTGGCATTTATGACATCTCTTCGTGAATCTTTCCCGTCAGAGCATGCCCGCCGACGTGCGTACCAAATGTGCCTTCATGGACTTCTTCCATGAGCATACTCGCTTCTTTCTCATCTACACATCTGAGTAGCATGAGATCGTGGTTTCTTTTATACAAAAATCCATCAGGATTGAGATAAAAATTTGCAGACAGCCTCCTCAGAGTCTTCTTATCCTGGGTTGACGCTCCCGCAGGATACTCCTTAGTCATAAGGAAAGTCTGGATATCATGGAACCATGGCTTGCCGTCGGAGGCTTCCTCAATCGCAAAGATGAATGCAGGTCTATCAAGACGAGAAAGGACAATTCTTGGAGCTTCATTCCAAAAATTGACTTTATACATCGAAGCCAATGTGGCTAAGGCATCAGCCATCTGATTCTCTGCTCTGGGCACATGATGGAGTTCCAATCGATCAAAGAACGGAAGCAACCTTCTGGCGTAATTCATGTACGGCACCAAATTTGATTGACGAGTCTCTCACTCCCCTTTAATCTGGTTGATCACAAGTGTCGAGTCACCATATACATCTAGGTTCTTGATTCTCAAATCAATTGCTTCTTCTAGACCCGTGATGCATGCTTCGTACTGCGCTTCAGTATTGGTGACCAGAAACGTCAGTTTCGCAGTGAACGGGATATGGGATCTGTTGGGAGTCGTGATGATCGCCCCAATGCCACTTCCATAAGAATTAACCGCCCCGTCAAATATCAACTTCCATTGGGATTTCCTATCTGGCCCCTCATCGGGCAACGGTTCATCACAATCTTTCACTTTGAGAAACATGATATCCTCATCAGGGAATTCAAATTTCATCGACTGGTAATCTTCGATCGGCTGTTCGGCCAGATATTCAGACAATACGCTTCCCTTAATGGTCTTCTAGGAAACGTACTGAATGTCATATTCCGTCAACACCATTTGCCATCTGGCAATCCTGCCCGAAAGCGCTTGTTTCTCGAAGACGTACTTGATCGGATCCATCTTCGAAATTAGCATGGTGGTGTGATTGAGCATGTACTGTCGTAAACGTTTGGCAGCCCAGGCTAGTGCACAACATGTTTTCTCCAGCATCGAGTAGCGAGATTCACAATCCGTGAACTTTTTACTCAAGTAATAAATGGCATGCTCCTTTCTGCCCGTCTCGTCGTGCTGACCGAGAACGCACCCTATACTATTCTCAAGAACTGTCAAGTACATGATTAAAGGTCGTCCAGCCACTGGGGGTATCAAGATCGGAGGTTCCTGCAGATACTGTTTTATCTTATCAAATGCCTTCTGGCAATCCTCGTTCCAGACAATCGCCTGATTTTTCTTTAGTAGTTTGAACATCGGTTCACACGTGGCCGTGAGCTGAGAAATAAACCTTGCAACATAGTTTATTCTGCCTAGGAAACCACGAACTTCTTTTTTGGTTTTTGGCGCTGGCATCTCTTGTATTGCTTTTATCTTCGCAGGATCAACCTCGATGCCTCTTTCACTCACGATAAACCCCAGTAGTTTTCCAGACCGTACTCCGAAAGTACACTTGTTAGGATTCAGCCTCAACCTGAACTTCCTAAGCCTCTCAAAAAGCTTCAGCAAATTGACCAGATGTCCCTCCTCCGTTTGGGACTTCGCAATCATGTCATCAACATAGACTTCAATCTCATGATGAATCATATCATGAAACAAAGTGACCATTGCTCGTTGGTAAGTGGCCCCTGCGTTCTTCAGACCGAAAGGCATTACCTTGTAGCAAAATGTTCCCCAAGGTGTAATAAACGTAGTTTTCTCCATGTCCTTCGGCGCCATCTTGATCTGATTGTAGCCGGAGAAGCCATCCATGAACGAAAATACGGAGAACTGGGCTGTATTGTCGACCAACACATCAATATGAGGCAGCGGGAAATCATCTTTAGGGCTCGCCCTATTCAAATCCCTATAATCGACGCACATTCGTACCTTACTGTCCTTCTTCGGTACAGGTACTATGTTGGCGACCCACGGAGGGTAAGTAGTGACCGCTAAAAAGCCAGCATCAAGCTGCTTTTGCACTTCTTCTTTGATCTTAACGGCCATATCTGGTCGCGTCCTCCTAAGCTTCTTCTTAACGGGGGGACAATCTTCTCGCAGCGGCAAGTGATGGACCACAATGTCAGTATCAAGTCCGGGCATATCTTCGTTCGACCAAGCAAAGATGTCACTATACTCTATCAGCATCTCGACTAATCTCTGCTTGACATCATTCTGCAATGCAGCCCCTATCCTGACATTCCTGACAAGTTCTTCAGAACCCAGATTCACAATCTCGATCTCTTCTTCGTGAGGCAGAATAACTTTCTCTTCTTGTTTCAACAAACGTGCCAACTCTTCGGGAAGGTCTTCGTCTTCATCAACCTCTTCTTCGGCTTGATAGATCGGGCAATCGAATTCGAAGTGAGTCGTAGAAGGTCCAGAGTCGATGTCATCTGCTATGTGGATCCTGCAATAACAAGGGTTAAGCTTAAAACAAGGATATGCAGGTTAGCACAAACCCCATTGCCATTTTATTGTTTTTCAAAACAAGTATAAAACAGGAATAACAGAGATCACAACATTTGAATACGAAGAAAAACGCCTTTTGATTTATTGATAAAATGCATGTACATAATCAAACAAGGCCCTGACAATAAAACCACTATGCCCCGGGTAGGACATAGGGTTGTACAACGATTGGAAAAAAGTAAATCATTATTCTTTGTCTGTCATTTGGATGATATCCCTGATGGGCCAGTTGTTGAGGCTCTCGCCTGGTTTGCTTGGCTGGATCCAAGAGTCCAGATCGCAGTCGTTGTCTTCGTCGTCTTTAGACATTGCGTTGACACTTTCAAATATCACCCCACCACTGGTAAACTAGATCGGCCCTTTACCTCGTGACGCACTATGAGAAGAAGAGGAGGCTTCAGCCGCAGGAGAATATCCCAACCCAAACTTGTCTTGCTTGTTAGGTATCTCTAGAATTCGCCCCCAGCCTGGGGTGGATCCGGCTTGAACAACGGCCCGGGCTTCCTTGAAGGAGGAGAGAGTCATCTCTGGTTTCTCGGTAATTACAGGAGCTACGTTCTTGACTTTAACAGCTTCGAACGCCTGGCATAAGGTTTCGTGGATTTCCCCATCCATCTCAACATATTTGAAGGACAACAAATGGCTCACCATTATATCCTCCTCGCCACATACGGTCACAATGCTTCCTCCAACAGCATACTTGAGCTTCTGGTGCAACGTGGAGGTCACGGCGCCAGGCGAATGGATCCACGGCCGGCCTAGGAGACAGCTGTAGGCAGGCATGATGTCCATGATGTAGAAGACCGCGTCGAATGTTTCCGGCCCAACTTTGATTGGCAACGTCACTTCCCCGAAAACATGACGTTTGGTTCCATCGAACGCTTTCACGACCAGGTCACTGGGTGTGCAAATCAATCCTCGAGTATCTAACTTCATCAATGCTTTCTTCGGAAGAACATTGAGTGACGACCCTGTGTCCACCAACACATGGGACATAATCGTTCCCCTACACTCTATCGAGATGTGCAGAGCACTATTGTGATTTCTTCCCTTTGGCGTCAGCTCCAGGTCAGTGAACCCTAACCCGTTTCCAGCATTCACGTGGGCTACGACCCCTTCCAACTGGTTGATCGATATTTCCTGCGGCTCATATGTGGCATTCAACACCTTCAGCAGCGCGTTGCGATGTGCCTCAGAACACAGCAACAAATTCAGGATGGAAATTTTCGAGGGTGTTTGATGGAGATGATCCACGATCTTGTAGTCACTCTTTTTAATCAACCTCATAAACTCTTCGGCGTCTTTAACAAGTAAGTCTTTTTCTACCCCACGAGGGGTTTCTTCAACGATTTTACTCTTTCCTTTATCGGTTACATCAACTTTGTCCGCTTTGTCCGCCACAATCTCAGGTGGAGCAAACACTCTTCCGCTGCGAGTGATTCCGCCAATGCCTACTAGGTTATCCACACACGACCCTGACGGTTCCAATTCCAACTTCTGTCCGTTGCAGTAGACATCTGCCCCATAATGCCATGGGACAGCATTGGTGCTTTCGAAGGGTATCGGCCCAGCTTTAGTGATGGTAATTGTGGGCGGCCTGGGTGCAGAAATAGTTATCGTCCGACGAGGGATGGCGATGGTGGCAACCTCATCATTTGGCTTCAACATTACCTCTCCTGATCCGCTTTCGGCCCTTCGGCTAAACTGCAGGATTCCTTCGGTCATCAGACTCTGAATCCCTTCTATCAACTGTTCACATCCATCAGGACTAGTCGCACAGCCCATACATAGTTCTCCACAGCCCGGGAAGTAACCTCTTTTCATTAGCTTGGCTTTAACGAAGCTAAGCGGTGTCTTCAGATCCTTGACGTCAGTCAACAAATCCAAGCTCTCGTCTTCAATAATGGCGTTTACCCCACCTCCCCTATGATTAGGCATAGCGTTCTTCGTGACATCCGACACATTATCTGAGAAGTTGATGATCTTAGCATCCACCATATCCTGCACCTTGTGCTTGAAGGCTTTGCAATTTTCTATCGTGTGGGTTGGTGCCCTTGAGTGAAACTCACAAGTCGCATTCGCATCATAACCCGGCGGAGGTGCCGCTGTCAAGGGAGCCAAGGTTCTCTTCTGGATCAGCTGTAACTGGAGCAGAGTCTGTAACAACTGAGCATAAGACATGGGCGGAGTCTCAAGGTGACGACTTGACAGAGGTGCCCTGTTCTGATACTTTCTGTACCCTTGCTGATTCGGCTGCTGCTGCTGCTGTGGCTGTTGGACTGCCGGGATAGTTATGCTGGCCACCTGCTGGTGCTGGCCTTTACCCTTCCTTCGAGCGTTAGACACGGCGCTCGTCTCTCCTTCCCTCCTTTTGCCACCATAGGGTTTCTTTCCTCCTCCAGCTGAGGATAGATCACCTTGAATTTTCCCCAGCTTGATCCCATTTTCAACATGCTCACCCGTGATAATGAGATCTGAGAAGCTTCCAGACATACTGCTGACCAATTTCTCGTAATAAACCCCTGGGAGGGTGGCTACGAACATTTCAACAAGCTCGCGTTCAACCATCGGCGGCTGAACCCTAGCTGCTAATTCACGCCACCTCTGGGCGTATTCCTTGAATCCTTCGTTGTTCCTCTGCGACAAATTCTGCAGTTGAACTCGGTTCGGAGCCAAGTCACTGTTATATTGGTAATGGTGCACGAATGCTTCAGCAAGTTCCTTCCACGTGCGCACACTGGTAGGTTCCAGACTCATGTACCATTCCAGGGAGGGCCCGGACAAGCTATCCTGAAAGAAGTGCATCAGCAGCTTCTCATCTTCGGAGTGAGCGGACATTTTCCGGTAGTATGATCTCAGATGGACGCGAGGGCAAGTGGTTCCCTTGTACTTCTCAAAGTCGGGTACCTTGAACTTGGGAGGCACCTTAAAATCAGCAATTAGTCCCAACTTGGACATGTCAACACCCATGGTGTTCTGGTTCTCGAAATTCCTCATCTTGTCCTCGAGTGCCTTAAACCTCAGACGTGCTTCAGCAGTCAGCTCACCTTCAGCACCTCTCTGCGAGAACACATCGTCTTGACGGTCTTCTAACCATGGCTGAGGCCCATACAGATTTCCAACACCCGCATTGCCGTTGCCCAGTCCAACATTGACGTTGGCTTCAAAATTCCCCTTACCGACGCCAGTCGTATTACCGTTGAGTCCCATGTTAGTGATTACATTGCCGTTGGCACTGCCATTTCCCCCGGTCACGGGGACACCATTCTGAGGAGTTTCAACAGGTGGAGGGGTTGGCGCAGTCCCACCATGGAGTACGCCATTGCTGTCAACCCTTGAAATTAGAGGCTGGACCAATGTTCTGAGTTGATCCTGGCCGTTGGCGACCACTTGCATGAGCTCCATGAAGCGGTCCATCCTCTCTCGGAGTTCTTGAACGTCAGTTTGCACTTGCTCCATAATTCTGGCTTGATTTGCTCTGGTCGGATAGCGGTGGATAGGTCTCTGATCAATCCTGGAACAACCTGAAACAACCTGTATACACAAAGGGTTAGAAAAAATGACAAAGTACTCGTTATGCAAATGCTTCATGCAAATGCAAACGTGTGTCTATGCGTTAAGGAGATTTCCCCCTGCTCCTAGTGCCTGAGTGCCAGTGCTGATAATAAGAAGTCTGAGTCTAATCATGGAAATAACATCTCATATATAAAGAAAGCCCATCAAGGCGGTACATAACGTCACTGAATACAAGCTGAATCAATAGCATGACCTCGACCAACAAGCCTGGCGATGGTCAGCACACAACAATGATCAAAACAAAAGGATTACAAATATAGTCAGGTACGGCCACGGGCGCGAAACTCTTCTAATAACCCCTTCGTTTCTGGATGATCAGGCCGAGTGAGCAACCCTTCGACGAGTAGCTCCCTTTGCATAATGGTGTATTGAAGACCTTCAACTGAATCTTCCCATGCTCCTTCGCCGAAACAATCTTCTAACCTCCGCTTCTTGGACTCAAACGTCAGTTTGCGCTCCTTCAGGTTAGCAAGAGCCTTGTTGAGTTGGCCTTTAGCGGCATATCTGGGAGCGGTTTCTTCATCAAACCTCTTCTCTCTAGCCTTCACTTGGGCTTTCAACTTGGAGATCTGTTGCTTCAGCTTATCCTCCTGTTCTTTGTCGTTGGCTAGGGTGGCCTTCCAATGCTGATTAAACTTGGATATCCTCCGGTACGCTTCATCCAAGTGCTGCTTCTTAGTGTCCAGTACATCATTGACAGCTTTGAAGTCTCGACCCATGCACTCGCGCTCAGCTATCTGCTTAGTCAAATTTGTCCCCAACTGGTTCACCAGCTCTGTCTGCTTCTTGAAGGAATGAACGACTTCGCTTCTCTCGCTTCTGAGCTGAGCCAATTCTTTCTCCAGTTCTTCATTTGCCTTTTTCAGCTCGTCTCTCTCAGCTAACACCTGATTATGCTGCTGAATAGGCACGATGGTAGGCTCTTCAATCACTGGAGAGCTTTCTGGCTTGGCAGGTGGGAACGACATCCCTATAGCATCTTCTCTGACTCTGATCCAAGTCACATATGGAGCGTAGGCCTGGCTGTTACTTTTTCCCAACAACGGCTTTCCCCGCTTACTGATACCATTCCAAGCGTGTTGAAGCTTAGATAACATATTCCCCTCTAGAAGACCAGTGAGGTACAAAGATTCCTGCACCTCCTCATCTTTCGGCGGAGCTCTCAAAGCATACGCAAACTGTCGGACCAGCAGAGATGGTTTATAATTGATACAACCCTTCCTGCCTATCAAAGGCACATTTGGAAACCCGTTGCAGCTAAAAATAATCTCAGTACCCAACCTATCTCTATCAAACCAGGCAATATCCTCCGCTGATAGACTCATCAGGCGCTTAGACCACTCCGTTGTGGCTGCAGATGAAGCAAAGGGACCCTTCTTGGGTAGGTGACTATCAAGCCATCTATAAAGCAGGGGCACACAGCACGAGACATTCTTGCCTCTTCTTTTCTCGTTTTTGTAGTGGACGGAATGATAGACATCTCGAATCAAGGTGGGGACGGGATTCCCTGATGCAAAGATGTGGAAGGCGTCGAAGTCTATAAAGTCGGGCATATTGGGGAACAGAATGATGCCATATATGCACAGAGCGAGGATGGCATTGAACATGATCCAACAACCGTCTTTGGCGCACTGCTGAGCTTTTCCCACTAGGAGCTGCAAGGAGAAACAGAGAACCTTGTTCCAACTAGACAAGACCAACTCGGAGGCATCTAGGTGAAGTGAAGGAGCTAGACTAGCCAGATTAGGCTCAACATCCATATGAATAAAGGGCATCTGACTCTTGATAGGCGCACCTAACAAATCAACATACTCCTCTATTGTGGGTGCGAGAATAAAGTCCTGGAAAGTAAAGCATCTCAAAGGAGGGTCGTAGAACTGCAGCAGGGCGTGCAACCCATTCAACTCAAACACAGAGGGTTTACGAACCAAACTGAGCAGTTTACCGTAAGACTTTCTAAATTCATCTCTCACAGAATCATCTGCTAAAGCAATCAAACCAGTCAGCTGAACAACATCAGGAGTGGGAGCTTGTAAGCCACGGTCTTCCTCAGAGAACCCATAATAGCACAATAGAAGGCAAGAAATCCTGAATCGGGGGAAACAGTACCTGCAACACAGACACACGTTAATGAAATGCAAATGGGTATGCAAAGCAATGTAAAATGCAATCATGCAGCATGAGATCAAGACGACTGTGTTGTTGAAGAGATGAAGGTGAAGATTCTGTATCAACAAAACCACGATACTGCTTTGTCAAGAACAACCCTATCTTTGATGAGAAGAAAACCATGGTATCGGACCATAAATCTGCTCTGTCAAGAACACGCATATCTGATAATAAGGACCTCTGATACAGGACCATAACTTTGCTCTGTCAAGAACAAATACATTTGATGATGAGAACCTTTGATACCAACAAAACTGATTCACTATCAAGAAAACCAGGTAGTCTGAAGGTTAAGGTTCCCTGCAACAAACCCAACCCTGCTCAGAGGTATGGACCTAAACTGACATAAGTTCGGCATCCTATGCGATCATCAGCGTCACAAACATTCAAGAGGGGTGATACGATACCTAAAAGGTGTGGCATCGCCATCTCCTAAAGCGGCCTCACTCAGCTGAATCCCAAATGATCGGTCCCCAGAGTCGACAATTCTCCAAACCAACAACCCTTCAGGCCCAAAATGCTGAAAAAGAAGTCAACCGGGAGAACCTCGTCTGAGCATGGATTTCATGAGACACTAGTGCCTGCAAAGCAAGCACGCGCCCACTAATTTCCACAACTAATGCTAGGTACACTCAAGCCTAGGTCTGGCTTCTCACTCATCAGAATGCCCCTCCCACAACAGCACAGATAATCATATCATACTGAAAATAAAATGCGGGAAATAAAATGCGATAAATAAACACAACCCAATAAGTAATCATACAAGCGCTAGGATTAACTCTCGCAGGGGACGTTGGATCCCCCAAACTGACTCGCATACGGGACGTTGGATCCCAGGAAACTATCAAGTCCCCAGCAGAGTCGCCAGCTGTCGCTACCGCGAAAATAAGGTGCCGGCAAAACAGAAGAGTTGCCACCTTTCGTTATTTATCCCTCATAGCGGGAAAGGAAACGATCGGAAAAACCTGACGAAAAGGTATAAGACAAGGTCATCGGAACCGTTGTCTGGGTTCGGGAGTCGGTTACGCAAGGGGAAGGTATTAGCACCCCTCACGTCCATCGTACTCGATGGGATCCATGCTTGTTGTGTTTATCTGATGGGTTGGTTGTACTATCTACCTATCAAGGCCGGTCTGAAAAGAAAAGAAAATGACTCGGCAAAGCGTCGCACTTTATGCCTACGTATTCTCATCAGAGAATGAGAAATCAGAGTCAACGTAGTTCGCCTAACTACAGGTTACGGGGAAGGTGGCTCGCCAATACGTCAGTATTGTGCCTACGTACTCTCAACCGATATGAGAGATCAGAGCTTACGTAGTTCGGGATGATACGGATTACGGGAATTCAGATTCATCTGTTTTATCGAGTAGGGTTAACAAACAGTTCCAGCAGTTGGATGTACGCAGCTCGACCCTTGGAGACTTAGGCGTTACCGTTTGCGGTAGAATTGAGAGTTAACGACACTATTTTCTTCAGAAAAGCTTCCTTTGACTTATGGGCCCACGGGGCAAAAAGGTTTGAAGTTTGTTTTCTGTCTTTTACGGAAGAACTGTTTTTTATGGATGTTTGCAACCAATATCGCACTAGAGACTATGACCTGAGAGTGAATATGTCGCAAGTCACCCAAAGGGTGCCATACTAAACATCCAGACTCTTGAAAAGAAACTCTCCAACAGTCCTTTCTCAGATAGCTTAAGGCTCGTAACGTACGACGTCAGTTAACCTTTATTATTGCATTTTAATTTGTTTTGAGATGAGAAGAGAGAACGAACATGTTCAACTAAGGGGAGACTATCAAGTCCTAATGTTGTCATGCCAAGGATTCATCCTATGGTTGAGGTTCGAAACAGGGAAATCCTAAAAGTTATCATGCATAGGTTTCAACCTAAAGTTCTAATCATCACTTCCTTATCAAAGGAAGTGAGATTCCTAGGGGATCATGTCAATGATAAACAGAAACAGATAAAGTATCAGCTTAAACAGTAAACGATAAACAGTAAACAACTGTAAAATGCATGCAATGCAAGTGAGGGAGGAAATGTGTGTGGGACATCAGCCTCCATAAGCTCATCTCAACCTCAAGCCAAATATGAATAACTGCAATCATACAGAAGAAAAACATGCTATCAAGCAAAATATAATAGACTGTAATCATACAGAGGAAATGAAATAAAGTGCCATCAAGAAAATCACAAACCACATAGGCAAGGGAGCTGGGCTCTACAGAATACCCGCAAGCAAAGCCATACAGTAACAATACAAGCAGAGGGAGCAACTCAACCTCTAGTGCAATCATGCTCCTAGCTTAAATCAGTCTACATGTGAGCTCATTCTAATGAATCAAGCAAATCAAACAGGTCACATCAATACAGTTGCACAGAAAGCAAACAGACAGGAAATCAGATCAACAGCTTCCCCAGCTTCACAGCAAAGCAAACCTCTGACAGCAGCTCATCCATCAGTCTTCAGCTACCCTTCAAGGCTATCATCTCCAATAGCAAGTGTCAACTTGCTTCTTCAAGCTTCTAACACATCAAACATAAGTATCAACTTATTCCCTCTTCCTCAAGCCTCAGCTCTTCATTCAATTCCACCTTCAGGCTTCACTCCTAATATCAAGTATCAACTTGTTTCTTCAGGCTCTCAAAGTATCAAACACAAGTATCAACTTGTTCTTCAAGCTTCAGCTCTCTCTTCTTTACCAGTATCAACTTGTTCTTCAAGCTTCAGCTTCTAAGGGTAATCTTCAAACACAAAGAAGTAGCAACTCCTAGCATCTTCAATCTTCTAGCAAGGAATTCCATCCTCTAGCAAGGGAGAAAGATTCATCTGACAAGAGCAAAGTTTGGATGATTGGTAGCAGAGTGAAGACCAAAGGTCACCACTAAGCCTCTTATCATCAGAGAAAGGGACCCTCAAAGGTTTTACCAACTTGCAAAGAGCCACACATCCTACCAAACGAGGGATGAGGCCTTTACAACGGGACCTTACATCATAGGGAAGAATGGAAGTGATCAACATCTTCCATGTTTATGAAGGAAGAGAAGCTATCTAGAAGCTCTGCCTACAAACTCTAATCTTAACATCTAATCAACACTACACCAAAAGAAGGGGGATCTTCACATCCAAGCTTCTTCATTCAATCCATGGTAGCCCAAGCTTGCCTTCAACATCATCCAAGAGAAAGAGAAACAAAACCCTAATCTAAGGGGACTAAAGAAGTCATTCTAGTTGAATTAGTGCATTAGAATCATCTAAAGATAGCATCTAAACTAAAATCTAACAAAAATAGTAAACTACATTGTAAATTCCTACAAAAACTCCTAAGGGACCCTAATTCAATCCTGAATCTACCATACAAAAATAAGAGGTTGAATCATCCACCAAGTTCTAGATATAAAACCTAATTATAAGGTATCAACCATAAACCCTAAAAATGGAGCTCCTAAAGTTTCAACCTAAAACTACCACTTATATTCATCACAAAAATGTGAGAAAAATCTAGGGGGATCATGCATATCTATGCTAGCCACACACAAAAAATCAGGGCAAGAATCATCATCACATGATCAAACCAAATTCAACAAAATCAAGCATCAACCATGATTATTTTAATGTCAATTAAAATGTAAAAATGCACATAAAATCAGAAAATGCACGGAATATTAATATTTTTTATCTAAAAAAATACTAGATTCAATCATGAATCTATGGCAAAAAGAATGGAATTAATTGAGTCATTTTTCAATTATTTATGAATTATTCAATAACCATGAATAAAATGAAAAATAAAATGAAAATCAAAATAAAATGAAAGGCGCGTGGTGTAAATAGCAAATGAATTCAGCTCATTATCCAGACTGGGCCATAAAGGGGGTGTTGATAGCATCTATTGACTTAAGCCCAAAACCACAACTTAAATGAAACGCTGCATTTGCTCTCAACTCTGAATCCTTCACAAACTCAAATCAAACCGTGGACGTCAGATCCCACTTTGGTCAAAGTCTCACACCTAATCCAATGGCCCTAAGGTTGTCTTCAACCTTTTGAATCTCTGAAACTCCTCCCTCTGCACGCGCTAGAGTCACCGCCGGTGACATTCTCCGATCAACCTTCCACAACCCTAACTCTCTAGAGGATCCACCATTGGCCACGATTCCTTGATGAATCTTGTCCCAAATTTCCTCAGGAATCCATTCATGCCATTAATTCATTCTTAAAACTCAAGATTCGCAAGAACACAATCTCAACCGAAAATGGCAACAACCCTAATTGGTCACTATTCTCCAAATTGATGATCCAAAAACCGTCCTACATCAATCTACAATGCATCTAACACAATAATTCCTCTTGATTCTACCTAATTTGAGCCATGGGATAAGAACTGCATACCTGGTAAACTCGAGCAAACAGAGTGGTTGAATCTTCAAATCAACCCTCAAGAACTTGCAGAATCCTTCACTAGCCTCTAACCAACCTTCTGTATGCAATGAAAAGAGTTGAGATGCTCTGGATTCTTGAATTCGATTCTGAGTTGCAGATGAAAAATTTCAATGGCTATCACACGATTCTTCACCAATCTTGTTCACTTCTCCATCTGGAATCATCCACCAATGCTAGAGCAAGCTTCTGAGATCAAAATCTTGGATTGAAATGGCTTCAAACCTTGTAACCAATTTTGATTTGCAATGAGAAATTTCAAAGTGCAATCTCACTTTCCTCTCTCAATTCTCACCAACCTTCTCTCTGAACCACTTCTAAATCATATATAGAACAAGGATGAATGATCTAGAAAGTTCTAGATTACTCTAATGAGAAATTCAATATCTCACTTCACTTGAAAATCCAATCTCATGGTATGCTATGTGTATGATAGTCCTTGCAGCAGCTTGCCTTGGCCCTCATTCTCATCAAAATTCTCTCCACATGAGATTTTGAAAGTTCTAGGATGTGTTTGTACTTTGGTTTTGATCTCATGAGAAGTTTGGCATATGTAACTTAAACCTTAAGTAACAACATACAACTCCATGATCTTGACCTCAAATGAGAAAAGTGCCATTGCCATTGTCTTTAAAATGCATTCTACAATCAAAATGACATATAGGTTTGTCTCATTTGGTCACCAAATGAAAAATCCCAAATTTGGTCCTTTTAATGAACTTTAAATCTTCCTTTTTTAAGCCAATTTTGCAACTTTGAGCTACAAGCAATTCCAACCTCTCATGACCACTTGGCTAGCATTAAAACATCATTTTGAACAAGTTTGATGTTGAACATTTTCACATTTGAAGTTTGCAAATAGGAGTTATGGCCTTGTGATTGAAATGACCTATAATCTCCAAATGACCAAAATACCCTTGACTTGTCAAAGCCATAACTTGAGTTCTATAATCCTATCAAGGACTTCTAGCACTCTCTAGAAAGCTAAGAGAATAAGGAACAACATTAATGTTGACCAAAAGTTCATAGAAATCATCCTTCTAGGGCAAATGTTTCATGCAAGTTGGACAACTTTCAAGCTCCAAATTCACATACCTCAAATAACCTGTAACTTGTCAAAGCCATAACTTGAGTTCTACAAATCCTATCAAGGACTTCTAGCACTCAAATTAAAGATAAGATGATGCTCTACAACATATATGTTGGGGGAAAGATGAGATGACAATCACATCTTGAGCTAAATTGCCTTGAAGATAGGTGCCAAACTAGGGGATTTTACACTGTCAAGCCTTAGGAACCCTAGCTTGAAACTTCTCAAACTCTTCAATCATGATGAGTTGACCTTGGAATCATCCTTATAACATCTCAATGTATCAATACATGATCATATGGCTCTTGAATTAGGTCTCAACCTTCTTCAAATCATCAGTTGACTTAGGGTTGACCCAGTCAAACCCTAATTGCACCACTCATGGCTGAGGCTTCTTAATCTTGCACAATGACCTGTCTAGGCCTCAAAGTGATCTTCAATACTTCTCATGAGCTCTCTTAAGACCTCAAGTCCATTTTCATGTCCTCAGAATCATCTGAGGGCTTTCCACAACTCTCAAGTTAGGAGTCACACACTCTTGGTTTCAATCACTCTCTCTCAGGATCTTTTAATTTCTCTGACAAGGATATCAACCCTTGAACACTTGAATAACATTCTTAGCTAGCTTCAAAGTCTTGAGTAGCCCTTGATTGGTAATCATACCTCTTGATCTCCTGCGCACATGTCAATGAAATGCAAATGATAATGCTAATGTGCATGAAATGAAACATAAGCTAGGTGAAGAAATGTTGGGCAAATTTTGGGGTGCAACAATAACCCAAAAGATACGGTATGTTACCTACTATCAAACGTATGATAGCCTAAGCAAAGGTAATAACCCAAAAAGATTCGGTATATTACGTACTATCAAACGTATGATAGCCTAAGCAAAGGGAATAAACCAAAAGATACGGTATATTACCTACTATGAGTCGTATGATAGCCTAAACAAAGGTAATAACCCAAAACATACGGTATATTACCTACTATTAGATGTATGGTAGCCTAAGCAAAGGTAATAATCCAAAAGATACGGTATATTACCTAATATCAAACGTATGATAGCCTAAGCAAAGGTAATAACCCAAAAGATACGGTATATTACCAACTATCAGGCGTATGATAGCCTAAGCAAAGGTAATAACCAAAAAAGATATGGTATATTACCTACTATCAAACGCATGATAGCCTAAGCAAAGGTAATAACCCAAAAGATACGGTATATTACCTACTATCAAACGCGTGATAGCCTAAGCAAAGGTAATAACCCACAAGAGACAGTATATTACCTACTATCAAACGTATGATACCGTAAGCAAAGGTAATAACCAAAGAGATACGGTATGTTACCTACTATCAAACGGATGATAGCATAAGAAAAGGTAATAACCCAAAAGATACGGTATATTACGTACTATCAAACGCATGATAGCCTAAGCAAAGGTAATAACCCAAAAGATACGGTATATTACCTACTATCAAACGCGTGATAGCCTAAGCTAAGGTAATAACCCACAAGAGACAGTATATTACCTACTATCAAACGTATGATACCGTAAGCAAAGGTAATAACCAAAAAGATATGGTATGTTACCTACTATCAAACGGATGATAGCATAAGAAAAGGTAATAACCCAAAAGATACGGTATATTACGTACTATCAAACGCATGATAGCCTAAGCAAAGGTAATAACCCAAAAGATACGGTATATTACCTACTATCAAACGCGTGATAGCCTAAGCAAAGGTAATAACCCACAAGAGACAGTATATTACCTACTATCAAACGTATGATACCGTAAGCAAAGGTAATAACCAAAAAGATACGGTATGTTACCTACTATCAAACGGATGATAGCATAAGAAAAGGTAATAACCCAAAAGATACGGTATATTACGTACTATCAAACGCATGATAGCCTAAGAAAAGGTAATAACCCACAAGATACGGTATATTACCTACTAACAAACGTATGATAACCTAAGCAAACGTAATAACCCATAAGAGACGGTATATTACCTACTATCAAACATATGATACCCTAAGCAAAGGCAATAACCCAAAAGATACGGTATATTACCTAATATCAGACGTATGATTGCCTAAGCAAAGGTAATAACCCAAAAGATACGGTATATTACCTACTATCAGGCGTATGATAGCCTAAGCAAAGGTAATAACCAAAAAAGATAGGGTATATTACCTACTATCAAATGCAAGGTAGCCTAAGCAAAGGTAATAACCCAAAAGATACATTATATTACCTACTATCAAACGGATGATAGCCTAAGCAATGGTAATAACCCAAAAGAGACGGTATATTACCTACTATCAAACGTATGATACCCTAAGCAAAGGCAATACCCCAAAAGAGACGATATGTTACCTACTATCAAACGTATGATAGCCTAAGCAAAGGTAATAACCCAAAAGATACAGTATGTTACCTATTATCAAATGTATGATAGCCTAAGCAAAGGAAATAACCCAAAAGATACATTATATTACCTACTAACAAACGTATGATAGCCTAAGCAAACGTAATAACCCAAAACATATGGTATATTACCTACTTTAAAACGTATGATACCCTAAGAAAAGGCAATAACCCAAAAGAGACGACATATTACCTACTATCAAACGTATGACACCCTAAGAAACGGTAATAACACAAAACATACGTTATATTACTTACTATCAGGCGTATGATAGCCTAAGCAAAAGGTAATAACCCAAAAGATACAGTATGTTACCTACTAAAAAACAGATGATAGCATAAGAAAAGGTAATAACCCAAAAGATACGGTATCAAACTTCTGATAGCCTTAGCAAAGGTAACAACCCACAAGATACGGTATATTACCTACTATCAAACGTATGATACCCTAAGCAAAGGCAATAACCCAAAAGAGACGGTATATTACCTACTATCAAACGTATGATACCCTAAGAAAAGAAAATAACCAAAAAGATACGGTATATTACCTACTATCAAACGTATGATAGCCTAAGAAAAGGAATAAACCCACAAGATACATTACATTACCTACTAACAAACGTATGATAGCCTAAGCATAGGTAATAACCCATAAGACACGGTATATTACCTACTATAAAATGTATAATACCCTAAGCAAACTCAATAACCTACTATCAGTCGTATGATAGCCTAAACAAAGGTAATAACCCAAAAGATACTGTATATTTCCTACTATTAGACGTATGGTAGCCCAAGCAAAGGTAATAATCCAGAAGATACGGTATATTACCTAATATTAGACGTATGATAGCCTAAGCAAAGGTAATAACCCAAAAGATATGGTATATTACCTACTATCAGGCGTATGATAGTCTAAGCAAAGGTAATAACCAATAAACATACGGTATATTACCTACTATCGAACGCATGATAGCCTAAGCAAAGGTAATAAACCAAAAGATACAGTATATTACGTATTATCAAACGCATGATAGCCTAAGCAAAGGTAATAACCCAAAAGATACAGTATGTTACCTATTATCAAATGTATGATAGCCTAAGCAATGGAAATAACCCAAAAGATACGTTATATTACCTACTAACAAACGTATGATAGCCTAAGCAAACGTAATAACCCAAAACATATGGTATATTACCTACTTTAAAATGTATGATACCCTAAGCAAAGCCAATAACCCAAAAGAGACGACATATTACCTACTATCAAACATATGACACCCTAAGAAATGGTAATAACACAAAACATACGTTATATTACTTACTATCAGGCGTATGATAGCCTAAGCAAAAGGTAATAACCCAAAAGATACGGTATATTACGTATTATCAAACGCATGATAGCCTAAGCAAAGGTAATAACCCACAAGAGACAGTATATTACCTAATATCAAACGTATGATACCCTAAGCAAATGAAATAACCCAAAAGAGATGGTAAATTACCTACTATAAAACGTATGATACCCTAAACAAAGGCAATAACCCAAAAGAGACGGTATATTACTTACTATCAAACGTATGATACCCTAAGAAAAGGTAATAACACAAAACATACGGTATATTACCTACTATCAGACGTATGATAGCCTAAGCAAAGGTAATAACCCAAAAGATACGATACGTTACCTACTATCAAACGTATGATAGCCTAAGCAAAGGTAATAACCCAAAAGAGACGGTATATTACCTACTATCAAACGTATGATACCCTAAGAAAAGAAAATAACCAAAAAGATACGGTATATTACCTACTATCAAACGTATGATAGCCTAAGCAAAGGAATAAACCCACAAGATACGTTACATTACCTACTAACAAAGGTATGATAGCCTAAGCCTAGGTAATAACCCATAAGACACAGTATATTACCTACTATAAAATGTATAATACCCTAAGCAAACTCAATAACCCAAAGGAGATGGCATATTACCTACTATCAGACGTATGATAGCCTAAGCAAAGGTAATAACCCAAAAGATACGGTATGTTACTTACTATCAAACGGATGATAGCCTAAGCAAAGGTAATAACCCAAAAAGATACGGTATATTACGTACTATCAAACGTATGATAGCCGAAGCAAAGGGAATAAACCAAGAGATACGGTATATTACCTACTATCAGTCGTATGATAGCCTAAACAAAGGTAATAACCCAAAAGATACTGTATATTTCCTACTATTAGACGTATGGTAGCACAAGCAAAGGTAATAATCCAGAAGATACGGTATATTACCTAATATTAGACGTATGATAGCCTAAGCAAAGGTAATAACCCAAAAGATATGGTATATTACCTACTATCAGGCGTATGATAGCCTAAGCAAAGGTAATAACCAATAAACATACGGTATATTACCTACTATCAAACGCATGATAGCCTAAGCAAAGGTAATAAACCAAAAGATACAGTATATTACGTATTATCAAACGCATGATAGCCTAAGCAAAGGTAATAACCCAAAAGATACAGTATGTTACCTATTATCAAATGTATGATAGCCTAAGCAAAGGAAATAACCCAAAAGATACGTTATATTACCTACTAACAAACGTATGATATCCTAAGCAAACGTAATAACCCAAAACATATGGTATATTACCTACTTTAAAACGTATGATACCCTAAGCAGAGCCAATAACCCAAAAGAGACGACATATTACCTACTATCAAACATATGACACCCTAAGAAATGGTAATAACACAAAACATACGTTATATTACTTACTATCAGGCGTATGATAGCCTAAGCAAAAGGTAATAACCCAAAAGATACGGTATATTATGTATTATCCAACGCATGATAGCCTAAGCAAAGGTAATAACCCACAAGAGACAGTATATTACCTAATATCAAACGTATGATACCCTAAGCAAATGAAATAACCCAAAAGAGATGGTAAATTACCTACTATAAAACGTATGATACCCTAAGCAAAGGCAATAACCCAAAAGAGACGGTATATTACTTACTATCAAATGTATGATACCCTAAGAAAAGGTAATAACACAAAACATACGGTATATTACCTACTATCAGACGTATGATAGCCTAAGCAAAGGTAATAACCCAAAAGATACGGTACGTTACCTACTATCAAACGTATGATAGCCTAAGCAAAGGTAATAACCCAAAAAGATACGGTATATTACATGCTATCAAACGTATGATAGCCTAAGCAAAGGGAATAAACCAAAAGATATGGTATATTACCTCCTATCAGTCGTATGATAGCCTAAACAAAGGTAATAACCCAAAACATACGGTATATTACCTACTATTAGATGTATAGTAGCCTAAGCAAAGTTAATAATCCAAAAGATACAGTATATTACCTAATATCAGACGTATGATAGCCTAAGCAAAGGTAATAACCCAAAAGATACGGTATATTACCTACTATCAGGCGTATGATAGCCTAAGCAAAGGTAATTACCAAAAAAGATATGGTATATTACCTAATATCAGACGTACGATAGCCTAAGCAAAGGTAATAACCCAAAAGATACGGTATATTACCTACTATCAAACGCCTGATAGCCTAAGCAAAGGTAATAACCCACAAGAGACGGTATATTACCTACTATTAAACGTATGATACCGTAAGCAAAGGTAATTACCAAAGAGATACGGTATGTTACCTACTATCAAACGGATGATAGCATAAGCAAAGCTCATAACCCAAAAGATATGGTTTATTACGTACTATCAAACGCATGATAGCCTAAGAAAAGGTAATAACCCACCAGATACGGTATATTACCCACTAACAAACGTATGATAACCTAAGCAAACGTAATAAACCACAAGAGACGGTATATTACCTACTATAAAACATATGATACCCTAAGCAAAGGCAATAACCCCGAAAGATACGGTATATTACCTAATATAAGACGTATGATAGCCTAAGCAAAGGTAATAACCCAAAAGATACGCTATGTTACCTACTAAAAAACGGATGATAGCATAAGAAAAGGTAATAACCCAAAAGATACGGTATATTACCTACTATCAAACACATGATAGCCTTAGCAAAGGTAACAACCCACAAGATACGGTGTATTCCCTACTAACAAACGTATGATAGCCTAAGCAAACGTAATAACCCACAAGAGACGGTATACTACCTACTATCAAACATGATATCCTAAGCAAAGGAAATAACCCAAAAGAGACGGTATATTACCTACTATCAAACGTATGATACCCTAAGAAAAGAAAATAACCTAAAAGATACGGTATATTACCTACTATCAAACGTATGATAGCCTAAGCAAAGAAATAAACCCACAAGATGCGTTACATTACCTACTAACAAACGTATGATAGCCTAAGCATAGGTAATAACCCACAAGACACGGTATATTACCTACTATAAAATTTATAATACCCTAAGCAAACTCAATAACCCAAAGTAGATGGCATATTACCTACTATCAGATGTATGATAGCCTAAGTAAAGGTAATAACCCAAAAGATACGGTATGTTACCTACTATCAAACGGATGATAGCCTAAGCAAAGGTAATAACCCAAAAAGATACGGTATATTACGTACTATCAAACGTATGATAGCCTAAGCAAAGGGAATAAACCAAAAGATACGGTATATTAACTACTATCAGTCGTATGATAGCCTAAACAAAGGTAATAACCCAAAACATACGGTATATTTCCTACTAATAGACGTATGGTAGCCCAAGCAAAGGTAATAATCCAAAAGATACGGTATATTACCTAATATCAGACGTATGATAGCCTCAACAAAGGTAACAACCCAAAAGATATGGTATATTACCTACTATCAGGCGTATGATAGCCTAAGCAAAGGTAATAACCAATAAACATACGGTATATTACCTACTATCGAACGCATGATAGCCTAAGCAAAGGTAATAACCCAAAAGATACGGTATATTACGTATTATCAAACGCATGATAGCCTAAGCAAAGGTAACAACCCACAAGAGACAGTATATTACCTACTATCAAACGTATGATACCCTAAGCAAAGGAAATAACCCAAAAGAGATGGTATATTACCTACTATAAAACGTATGATACCCTAAGCAAAGGCAATAACCCAAAAGAGACGGTATATTACTTACTATCAAACGTATGATACTCTAAGAAAAGGTAATAACACAAAACATACGGTATATTACCTACTATTAGACGTATGATAGCCTAAGCAAAGGTAATAACCCAAAAGATATGGTACGTTACCTACTATCAAACATATGATAGCCTAAGCAAAGGTAATAACCCAAAAAGATACGGTATATTACATGCTATCAAACGTATGATAGCCTAAGCAAAGGGAATAAACCAAAAGATACGGTATATTACCTACTATCAGTCGTATGATAGCCTAAACAAAGGTAATAACCCAAAACATACGGTATATTACCTACTATTACATGTATGGTAGCCTAAGCAAAGGTAATAGTCCAAAAGATACGGTATATTACCTAATATCAGACGTATGATAGCCTAAGCAAAGGTAATAACCCAAAAGATACGGTATATTACCTACTATCAGGCGTATGATAGCCTAAGCAAAGGTAATAACCAAAAAAGATATGGTATATTACCTAATATCAGACGTATGATAGCCTAAGCAAAGGTAATAACCCAAAAGATACGGTATATTACCTACTATCAAACGCATGATAGCCCAAGGAAAGGCAATAACCCACAAGAGACGGTATATTACCTACTATCAAACGTATGATACCGTAAGCAAAGGTAATAACCAAAAAGATACGGTATGTTACCTACTATCAAACGGATGATAGCATAAGCAAAGGTAATAACCCAAAAGATACGGTTTATTACGTACTATCAAATGCATGATAGCCTAAGAAAAGGTAATAACCCACAAGATACGGTATATTACCTACTAACAAACGTATGATAACCTAAGCAAACGTAATAACCCACAAGAGACGGTATATTACCTACTATCAAATATATGATACCCTAAGCAAAGGCAATAACCCAAAAGATACGGTATATTACCTAATATCAGACGTATGATAGCCTAAGAAAAGGTAATAACCCAAAAGATACGGCATGTTACCTACTAAAAAATAGATGATAACATAAGAAAAGGTAATAACCCAAAAGATACGGTATATTACGTACTATCAAACACATGATAGCCTTAGCAAAGGTAACAACCCACAAGATACGGTGTATTCCCTACTAACAAACGTATGATAGCCTAAGTAAACGTAATAACCCACAAGAGACGGTATATTAACTACTATCAAACATATGATATCCTAAGCAAAGGCAATAACCTAAAAGAGACGGTATATTACCTACTATCAAACGTATGATACCCTAAGAAAAGAAAATAACCCAAAAGATACAGTATATTACCTACTATCAAATGTATGATAGCCTAAGCAAAAGAATAAACCCACAAGATACGTTACATTACCTACTAACAAACGTATGATAGCCTAAGCATAGGTAATAACCCACAAGACACGGTATATTACCTACTATAAAATGTATAATACCCTAAGCAAACTCAATAACCCAAAGGAGATGCCATATTACCTACTATCAGATGTATGATAGCCTAAGCAAAGGTAATAACCCAAAAGATACAGTATGTTACCTACTATAAAACGGATGATAGCCTAAGCAAAGGTAATAACCCAAAAATATACGGTATATTACATACTATCAAATGTATGATAGCCTAAGCAAAGGGAATAAACCAAAAGATACGGTATATTAACTACTATCAGTCGTATGATAGCCTAAACAAAGGTAATAACCCAAAACATACGGTATATTTCCTACTTTTAGACGTATGGTAGCCCAAGCAAAGGTAATAATCCAAAAGATACGATGCATTACCTAATATCAGACGTATGATAGCCTAAGCAAAGGTAACAACCCTAAAGATATGGTATATTACGTACTATCAGGCGTATGATAGCCTAAGCAAAGGTAATAACCAAAAAAGATACGGTATATTACCTACTATTGAACGCATGATAGCCTAAGCAAAGGTAATAACCCAAAAGATACGGTATATTACGTATTATCAAACGCATGATAGCCTAAGCAAAGGTTACAACCCACAAGAGACAATTTATTACCTACTATCAAACGTATGATACCCCAAGCAAAGGAAATAACCTAAAAGAGACGGTATATTACCTACTATAAAACGTATGATACCCTAAGCAAAGGCAATAACCCAAAAGAGACGGTATATTACTTACTATCAAACGTATGATACCCTAAGAAAAGGTAATAACACAAAACATACGGTATATTACCTACTATTAGACGCATGATAGCCTAAGCAAATGTAATAACCCAAAAGATACGGTACGTTACCTACTATCAAACGTATGATAGCCTAAGCAAAGGTAATAACCCAAAAAGATACAGTATATTACATGCTATCAAACGTATGATAGCCTAAGCAAAGGGAATAAACCAAAAGATACGGTATATTACCTACTATCAGTCGTATGATAGCCTAAACAAAGGTAATAACCCAAAATATACGGTATATTACCTACTATTAGATGTATGGTAGCCTAAGCAAAGGTAATAATCCAAAAGATACGGTATATTACCTAATATCAGACGTATGATAGCCTAAACAAAGGTAATAACCCAAAAGATATGGTATATTACCTACTATCAGGCGTATGATAGCCTAAGCAAAGGTAATAACCAAAAAACATATGGTATATTACCTAATATCAGACGTATGATAGCCTAAGCAAAGGTAATAACCCAAATGCTACGGTATATTACCTACTATCAAACGCATGATAGCCTAAGCAAAGGTAATAACCCACAAGAGACGGTATATTACCTACTATCAAACGTATGATACCGTAAGCAAAGGTAATAACCAAAAAGATACGGTATGTTACCTACTATCAAACGGATGATAGCATAAGCAAAGGTAATAACCCAAAAGATACGGTATATTACGTACTATCAAACGCATGATACCCTAAGAAAAGGTAATAACCCACAAGATACGGTATATTACCTACTAACAAACGTATGATAACCTAAGCAAACATAATAACCCACAAGAGACGGTATATTACCTACTATCAAACATATGATACCCTAAGAAAAGGCAATAACCCAAAAGATACGGTATATTACCTAATATCAGACGTATAATAGCCTAAGCAAAGGTAATAACCCAAAAGATACGGTATGTTACCTACTAAAAAACGGATGATAGCATAAGAAAAGGTAATAACTCAAAAGATACGGTATATTACGTACAATCAAATACGTGATAGCCTTAGCAAAGGTAACAACCCACAAGATACGGTATATTCCCTACTAACAAACGTATGATAGCCTAAGCAAACGTAATAACCCACAAGAGACGGTATATTACCTACTATCAAACATATGATACCCTAAGCAAAGGCAATAACCCAAAAAAGATAGTATATTACCTACTATCAAACGTATGATACCCTAAGAAAAGAAAATAACCCAAAAGATACGGTATATTACCTACTATCAAACGTATGATAGCCTAAGCAAAGGAATAAACCTACAAGATACGTTATATTACCTACTAACAAACGTATGATAGCCTAAGCATAGGTAATAACCCACAAGACACGGTATATTACCTACTATAAAATGTATAATACCCTAAGCAAACTTAATAACCCAAAGGAGATGGCATATTACCTACTATCATATGTATGATAGCCTAAGCAAAGGTAATAACCCAAAAGATACGGTATGTTACCTACTATCAAACGTATGATAGCCTAAGCAAAGGTAATAACCCAAAAAGATACGGTATATTACATGCTATCAAACGTATGATAGCGTAAGCAAAGGGAATAAACCAAAAGATACGGTATATTACCTACTATCAGTCGTATGATAGCCTAAACAAAGGTAATAACCCAAAACATACGGTATATTACCTACTATTAGATGTATGGTAGCCTAAGCAAAGGTAATAATCCAAAAGATACGATATATTACCTAATATCAGACGTATGATAGCCTAAGCAAAGGTAATGACCCAAAAGATACGGTATATTACCTACTATCAGGCGTATGATAGCCTAAGCAAAGGTAATAACCTAAAAAGATATGGTATATTACCTAATATCAGACGTATGATAGCCTAAGCAAAGGTAATAACCCAAAAGATATGGTATATTACCTACTATCAAACGCATGATAGCCTAAGCAAAGGTAATAACCCACAAGAGACGGTATATTACCTACTATCAAACGTATAGTACCGTAAGCAAAGGTAATAACCAAAAAGATACGGTATGTTACCTACTATCAAACGGATGATAGCATAAGCAAAGGTAATAACCCAAAAGATACTGTATATTACGTACTATCAAACACATGATACCCTAAGAAAAGGTAATAACCCACAAGATACAGTATATTACCTACTAGCAAACGTATGATAACCTAAGCAAACATAATAACCCACAAGAGACGGTATATTACCTACTATTAAACATATGATACCCTAAGCAAAGGCAATAACCAAAAAGATACGCTATATTACCTAATATCAGACGTGTGATAGCCTAAGCAAAGGTAATAACCCAAAAGATACGGTATGTTACCTACTAAAAACGGATGATAGCATAAGAAAAGGTAATAACCCAAAAGATACGGTATATTACGTACTATCAAACACATGATAGCCTTAGCAAAGGTAACAACCCACAAGATACGGTATATTCCCTACTAACAAACGTATGATAGCCTAAGCAAACGTAATAACCCACAAGAGACGGTATATTACCTACTATCAAACATATGATACCCTAAGCAAAGGCAATAACCCAAAAAAGACAGTATATTACCTACTATCAAACGTATGATACCCTAAGAATAGAAAATAACCCAAAACATACGGTATATTACCTACTATCAAATGGATGATAGCCTAAGCAAAGGAATAAACCCACAAGATACGTTACATTACCTACTAACAAACGTATGATAGCCTAAGCATAGGTAATAACCCACAAGACACCGTATATTACCTACTATAAAATGTATAATACCCTAAGCAAACTCAATAACCCAAAGGAGATGGCATATTACCTACTATCATATGTATGATAGCCTAAGGAAAGGTAATAACCCAAAAGATACGGTATGTTACCTACTATCAAACGGATGATAGCCTAAGAAAAGGTAATAACGCATAAAGATACGGTATATTACGTACTATAAAACGTATGATAGCCTAAGCAAAGGGAATAAACCAAAAGATACGGTATATTACCTACTATCAGTCGTATGATAGCCTAAACAAAGGTAATAACCCAAAACATACGGTATATTTCCTACTATTAGACGTATGGTAGCCCAAGCAAAGGTAATAATCTAAAAGATATGGTATATTACCTAATATCAGACGTATGATAGCCTAAGCAAAGGTAACAACCCAAAAGATATGGTATATTACCTACTATCAGGCATATGATAGCCTAAGCAAAGGTAATAACCAAAAAAGATACGGTATATTACCTACTATCGAATGCATGATTGCCTAAGCAAAGGTAATAACCCAAAAGATACGGTATATTACGTATTATCAAACGCATGATAGCCTAAGCAAAGGTAATAACCCACAAGAGACAGTATGTTACCTACTATCAAACGTATGATACCATAAGCAAAGGAAATAACCCAAAAGAGACGGTATATTACCTACTATAAAATGTATGATACCCTAAGCAAAGGCAATAACCCAAAAGAGACGGTATATTAGTTACTATCAAACGTATGATACCCTAAGAAAAGGTAATAACACAAAACATACGGTATATTACCTACTATCAGACGTATGATAGCCTAAGCAAAGATAATAATCCCAAAGATACGGTACGATACCTACTATCAAACGTATGATAGCCCAAGCAAAGGTAATAACCCAAAAAGATACGGTATATTACGTACCATCAAACGTATGATAGCCTAAGCAAAGGGAATAAACCAAAAGATACTGTATATTACCTACTATCAGTCGTGTGATAGCCTAAACAAAGGTAATAACCCAAAACATACACTATATTACCTACTATTAGATGTATGGTAGCCTAAGCAAAGGTAATAATCCAAAAGATACGGTATATTACCTAATATCAGACGTATGATAGCCTAAGCAAAGGTAATAACTCAAAAGATACGGTATATAACCTACTATCAGGCGTATGATAGCCTAAGCAAAGGTAATAACCAAAAAAGATATGGAATATTACTTAATATCAGACGTATGATAGCCTAAGCAAAGGTAATAACCCAAAAGATACGGTATATTACCTACTATCAAACACATGATAGCCTAAGCAAAGGTAATAACCCACAAGAGACGGTATATTACCTACTATCAAACGTATGATACCGTAAGCAAAGGTAATAACCAAAAAGATACGGTATGTTACCTACTATCAAACGGATGATAGCCTAAGCAAAGGTAATAACCTAAAAGATACGGTATATTACGTACTATCAAACGCATGATAGCCTAAGAAAAGGTAATAACCCACCAGATACGGTATATTACCCACTAACAAACGTATGATAACCTAAGCAAATGTAATAACCCACAAGAGACGGTATATTACCTACTATCAAACATATGATACCCTAAGCAAAGGCAATAACCCAAAAGATACGGTATATTACCTAATATCAGACGTATGATAGCCTAAGCAAAGGTAATAGCCCAAAAGATACGGTATATTACCTACTATCAGGCTTATGATAGCCTAAGCAAAGATAATAACCAAAAAAGATATGGTATATTACCTACTATCAAACGCATGATAGCCTAAGCAATGGTAATACCCCAAAAGAGATGGTATATTACCTACTATCAAACATATGATATCCTAAGAAAAGGAAATAACCCAAAAGATATGGTATATTACCTACTATCAAACGTATGATAGCCTAAGAAACGGTAATAACCCACAAGATATGTTATATTACCTACTAACAAACGTATGATAGCCTAAGCAAAGGTAATAACCCACAAGAGACGGTATATTACCTACTGTCGCTACTGCGAAAAACGAGGCCGGCAAGACAGAAGAGTCGCCACCTTTCGTTATTTATCCCTCATAACGGGAAAGGAAACGATCGGAAAAAACCTGATGCAAAGGTATAAGTCAAGGTCATTGCAACGATGTCTGGATTCGGTAGTCGGTTACGCAAGGGGAAGATATTAACACCCCTCACGTCCATCGTACTCGATGGGATCCACGGTTGTTGTGTTTATCTGACGGGTTTGTTACATCTATCTACACTAAAGGTCTAGTCTGAAAAGAAAGGAAAATGACTCGGCAAAGCGTCGCACTTTATGCCTACGTATTCCCGTTTGGAACGAGAAATCAGAGTCAACGTAGTTCGCCTAACTACGGGAAAGTTTGCTCGCCAAGATATCGGATCTTGTGCCTACGTACTTTCACACAGCGTGAAATATCAGAGCAAACATAGTTCGGGACACGAGAGACCCAAGTTTGTCTTTTTTATCCGAGTAGGGTTAACAGACGGTTCCAGAAGTTGGTGTATGCAGCTCGACCATTGGAGACTTAGGCGCTTACAGTTTGCGGTAGAACCGGGAGTTAACAGAACTCTCCTTTTGAAAAAGGTTTCCCAAGGGATTAAAGGTCCGAGAGGACAAAAAGAGTTTTATCTTTATTTTCTGTTTTTTAGAGAAGTATCTTTTATGGATGTTTGCAACTGGTATCGCACTAGAGACTATGACCTGAGAGTGAATGCATCGCATGTCACCCAAAGGGTGCCATACTAAACATCCATACTGTTGAAAAGAAACTCTCTAACAATCATTTCTCAGATAGCTTAAGGCTCATAACGTACTACGTTAATTAACCTTTATTACTATATTTTGATTTGGTTTGTAGATGAGAAGAGAAAAGACACACTAAAGGGGAACTAATCCAATCCTAAAGTAGTCATGCAAAATGGACCTACAGTTGAGGTTAGGAGGGAATCTACCTAATGTTATCATGCATGGTTAGAACCCTAATGTCTGTCATAACTTCTCTTGAACAAGAGAAGTCAGAGTTCCTAGGGGAACATGGCAAAGGAAAACAAACAGTAAAGAAATCAACTGAAAAGAAATTACTGTAAACAAAATGCTGTAAATAAAATGCATGCTATGCATCACACAAGCAGAAGGAGCCAAGCTCAACTTCTAAACAAACAAGGCACAAAGGCCACACACCACACAGGCAAGGGGGCTGAGCTCTACCAAATACCAGCAAGCAAAGCCACACAGTAAAAATACAAGCAGAGGGAGAAACTCAACCTCTTATGCAATACAAGCAAGGGGAGAAGCTCAACCCTTAAGATTCTCTTAATCCTATGATCATCTACATGAAGCCTAAATCTAATGCAACACTCCAAGAAAATCATAACAATGCAGCAGAACAAGAAGAAAACAGACAAACAGGGAAAATAAGCCATCAAACTCCACAGCAGAGCAATCTTCTGACAGCAATCCAATCCAAAGTCTGTAACTGCTATTCAGGTTCACACCATTCAAGAGAAGGCAAGGGATGCTCCCCCTTCAAACTCTACCAAACCACTCCACCAAGAAGGAAGAGAATCAACAAGATGAGTATTTGATGATGGGAAGCAAAAAGGAAACCAAAGGAATCCCACCTGACACTCAACCAGTCATCAGAGAAAGGCATCCTCAAAAGTTCTACTCATTGTAAAATGTCACACATCCCTCCAAAGGATAGATGATACTTTCACAAGAGGACTTTGAATCACAGGATGAGAATGGAAGGCAAGTGAAACCAACCATGGTTACTTGAAGGAAAAAACTACTTCTAAAGCTCTCTCCTAAAAACCCTAATCTTATAAGCTACAAAAGCTAACAAAAATAAAAGAAAAGCTCCAAACCAAGCTCCACCTGCCACTCCACAAAAGCTTCATCATGCCCATGATATCACCCAAGAGGAACCAGAAGCCCATCATGCAAGAAAATCCCACTTTGAGTCCATTCCAAAACAATCACCAAGGTTGAAGCACCAAATGAACAAACAACTTGAATATTCTATCTAAAATAACAAAACACATCCTAAAAATCTAATTATTTTTCTATGCGAACATGCATTTTTTAATGATCTATAGTTCAAAAATCAGGACCTAATTCAATTTCTAAGTCCTCTAATAAAATCCTAAGTTGAAAGGTATCAAAGGAAACCATTAATGGGGAAAGGCTCTAAACCTATCTCTAAATCAGAAGCTATGATTTTCTAAAAAATGTGAGAAAATTGATATGGGGGCATACATCTCTATCCTAGCATCTATCAAAAAACCACAAAAAATTCCACACTAATTGAGAGAACAAAAATCAACAAACAGACAGCTCAAATATGCAAAAATTAAGAAATATCTAAAATAAGAAAAATAGGAAATAAATTGAAAATACAGCAAAAATCAAATCTAATACTACAGAAAAATCATAAGTAAAGCAAGGATCATGGGGATATTTTTATTTTATTTTTCTGACAATTATTGAAATTAAAAATGATTTTAGAAGTAAAATAGAATAAAAGAAAATCAAAAAAGAAATAAAACTAAATAAAACTGGGAAATTAATGAGAGCCAATGGATTGTAAGACTAAGTAATCAGATCCCAGCGTTATCACGCGTGCCACGCAGCCAGCTGACTCATCTGCTGAGTCATAAATGAAACGCTGCGTTTCATCTATTAGAGGCAAACTCAAGTTTAAATCTCAACCTTTGATCTTGCATACGAAGTCCACTCTCCAGACTCATCCAATGGCCGCGACATCGACTCCTTCCTTGAGCTCAGACGAGACACAAAACACAGACAGTGGCGCCACCGTCTTCTCCGGTGAAGATCAACTTGCAGGCAACCAAAATTCACAAACCTTATATCAATCTTGCTCAGAATCTCATGCTGATCACGAATAACCTATCCAAATTAACTGAAACCTTCTAGATTTTCAAAACCGAATAAAGATCCAAATTATGTCATGTCATTCATCATCACCAAACATCCAATTAATGGTATAGCAATTATCCTCATACTTCACTGATTAACCTAAGCTAATTCACTTGTGCTAAAACCTCAAGATCACTCCTACTCGAATCAAAACAGAAGTTGCACCACATGATTAATCATCACCAATTGCTACCAATTTGATCCTAAAACGTGCTACATTTCACATAGATCCTAGCCACGTGCTTGTTTCTAACTACATCATGCTAGATTAAGAGGAAAGTTGAGATTTACCAACCTGACTTGAAGCTTCAAACAGAGGTATCTATGGCTCGTTTCTTGCTCTCCAAATCTCCAGATCTACTCAGTGATGTGCAAGAAAGAGGATCCAATCTTCAATTTGATCTGAAAATGGCTTGAACTGAGAATTCAAATTTGAGTTGAAGCTTGAGAATGTCGGTTGCAATCTCTGAATTCAGCACCAATGAATCACCAACCCTTGCCCAAATGAATTTCTGAACATATATAGAACTAGTTGGAACCTTCTAGAGGCTCAGCCCAGGCCCGATTCAGAAGATCCAATTTTAAAATTTTCTCCAAAAATTTCAACATGCCATGTGCGAAATTTAGCTCAAAAGCTTGCTTGGGAAGCTTTGGTTAGCTTGCATAACACATTTGGAATGAATTTAGACCACAAGGAGCTTCCAAATTGGCTTTGTGAATGATTTCTTGTGATATTGCTTATTTGTGAAGAAACATGTCAAAACACCATGAATTATACGTCAATTGAAAAATCTAATAATGCCAATGTTTCTAAAATGCAATTTCTGATCAAATTGAGTGGTCATTTTCCTTTGTTTGAGCATATAACAATTTATTTGAATTTCCCACCAAATAAGGCCTTTAATTTCTCTTTCTTTCAAACCACTTCAAGTCAACTCTTACTATGGACCAAATCAATTTACCATGAGCTCTTGGTTGACCTACAAATCAGATGGAAGACTTCTAATACAATTTGGAAAGCTAAGATCAAGAGGAACAACTTTCATTTTGGCCAAAAGTTTAGGAGAAACACCCTCCTAGGTCAAAAGTAGCTTGGAAGTCAGATAATTTTCACAGACAAATTTCAGAGGCATCTGAGGACCTGTAACTTGTCTGGACCATAACTTGAGTTCTATAAATCCAATGGAGGACTTCTAGTACTCAAATTAAAGCTAAGAGCATGATCTACAAGTTTCATGTTGGCCAAAAATGGAGATGAAACTTGCATCTTGAAATAAGTGGTCTTGAAGTTAGACACTAAATACGGGATTTTACCCTGAGAACCCTAATTTAGCAACTCCTCACACCTTGAACTTTTCTTGCATAGATCTTGAAATATCATCTCATGTGTCTCAACACAACTATCCATGATTTCAAAGACCTAGAATTGAGCTTTGATCCTCCTCAATTGGTCCATTGACTTGGGATTACTCAGATGAAAACCCTACTTGCAACACCTTCAATTGTGGCTCTTCACACTTGGCACAATGACTTGATTGGGCTCCACCATGACCTTTAAAGCACTTCAATAAGCTCTACTCACACCCTCTCACCTTGGTCAAGACCTCACCATCCATTGATGATCTTCAATTGGTCCTCAAATCAGGAGACTAACCCCATACAAACAAATGAACTTCTTGAGAAACCAACCCTCTTCCTGATGATTATGATGACTTCCCAAACTTGTATAAGTCCTCTAGAAAGGCTTCTCACTTGATCCCCTGTTAAATGAACAATGCTATGCTATGCAAAGGTTAGACCAATGATATGCTAATGCAAATGAAACATAAACCATGTAAGAAAAGGTTAGGCAAATTTTGGGGTGCAACAACTGCCCCTATTCAAGCGGCTTGGACCCGACTGGATGAAGAGCGAACGACTTTCAGGCAATCGAGGTAAAAGACGGTTGAATACCAGAGAACCCGGAAATTTTCTAACCGAAGAAATAAACTGCAAAACTGCTTTGGGAAAAAAGATCCAAACAATTGAATCAGGTTGTCACGGCGACAACTGATTAATCATCCGATAAAGAACCTGATTTCAATATCAAACACCTGCGTGACGCCACAGGTGTCGAGTCAACGACAAACGCTACGATAAGCGGGCACTATGTAAAGCATGACATCAATATCCTTGATCCTCCATTTCCGCGAAAACAGGAATACGCTGCATGAAAACGAATCTCGTCAATATCTCTGACCCTCCATTTCCTTGGAAATGGGCACACGCTAAATAAAAGCGAGAAATTGTCAATATCACTGACCTTCCATTTCCTCAGGAAATGGGCATACGCTAAATAAAAGCGAGAAATTATCATTATCACTGGCCTTCCATTTCCTCAGAAATGGGCATACGCTAAATAAAAGCGAGAAATTGTCAATATCACTGGCCTTCCATTTCCTCGGAGATGGGCATACGCTAAATAAAAGCGAGAAATGTCAATATCACCGACCTTCCATTTCCTTGGAAATGGGCATACGCTAAATAAAAGCGAGAAATGTCAATATCACTGACCATCCATTTCCTCGGAAATGGGCAAACACTAAATAAAAGCGAGAAATGTCAATATCATTGACCTTCCGTTTCCTCGGAAATGGGCATACGCTAAATAAAAGCGAGAAATTGTCAATATCACTGGCCTTCCATTTCCTCGGAGATGGGCATACGCTAAATAAAAGCGAGAAATGTCAATATCACTGACCTTCCATTTCCTTGGAAATGGGATACGCTAAATAAAAGCGAAAAATGTCAATATCATTGACCTTCCATTTCCTCAGAAATGGGCATACGCTAAATAAAAGCGAGAAATGTCAATATCACTGACCTTCCATTTCCTCGGAAATGGGCAAACGCTAAATAAAAGCGAGAAATGTCAATATCACTGACCTTCCATTTCCTCAGAAATGGGCATACGCTAAATAGAAGCGAGAAATGTCAATATCACTGACCTTCCATTTCCTCGGAAATGGGCATATGCTAAATAAAAGCGAGAAATGTCAATATCACAGACCTTCCATTTCCTCAGAAATGGGCATACGCTGAGAAAAAGCGAGTATTGAGCATCCGAAGACTTGAACAAGAAAATTTGTGGGGAAACTCTGACATCAGCTACCAAACATCCATCTTGAACCAAAATGGGTAGCAACTTCGAAGGTATAATCATGAAGCTTTCAATGTCGACGTAATAACCATCCAAGGAAGACTCTACTGGGGAATTGCTAACATTAACCGCCAGACCCTTACCTTGACGACAAGTAAAGACTTCAACGGTTTAAAATGCTGACGTAACAGCAATCCGAGGAAAACTCCGCTGGGGGAAAAGAGAAACTTAACCAAGCAACTCTGATAGGGAAGCATATGACAGGGCGAACACTATCATCGCGTATCCCGCGCCACAAATTTGAATATCTGGACACCTTCCTGAACAAGAACTCCAAATTTGCAGGGAAACACCTGAAACAAAATAGGTAACCAACCTGGTTTATGCTTCAAAATGCATATGTTGATAATGGCGTAACGCTCCATACAAAATGGAATGCTACGTATTTGCAAATATGAGGATATATGCAAGATGCACATGCAAGCTCGGCCTGCTGGAGAAAAGCTGGGTGCAGAACCGCTTCAGCAAAATAAATGCTGAAAACAAAGCTAGCTCCGCTGAGGATAACCGGGTATCACAGAACTGTTCCAGCAAAATGAATGCTGGAAAAGTACGCCGACTCCGCTGGGGAAGAAGAGACAATCCTGCTGGGGACTAGCGTTACCATCCGGAATTACGAACTCGGCTGAGCATGATCATCCTACTGGAGGAAAAATGACTCGCTGGAGAACAGAAAGAACCACCCTGCTCGGGGGCGACGCTTTTCAAACCATGGACAACCTGGTTGTACCCTGTGGGGATTAAATGTACACACGACCACCGCTAGGGATGCTCGTCACTGCCTGACCGCTCGCTAACTTGCATCTAACTCTTCTGGGGATAAAAATGCGAATTCCATATGCTGGGGAGAAATAAAATCACCTAGAGCCTGCTCCTACGTTAAGGGACTCTGGTTGGGGAAACGCGATCCCTTAGTTGTTTGCTGCGAAGGTAACGACCCTGCAAAACATGCGCAACAACAAGATATCCTATACAAAAAGAAACATCCAGGTCAGTATTCGTGACAATTGTTCAGTCAATTCAAAGTTTTAACAATTATTGGCCTATGCCTGCAAGTTTATGCATGTGCAAGTTTATCAAAAACATCGGTGTTTTCCACAAACAAAACAGTAAACAGCTAAAACAAAACAAATAATCAAGTACTGAATAATATGCGTTTTATTGATAACGAGCCTGTAAATAGGCGAAGTTTTGTACAATGGATGCAACTCCTGAAAAGAGGAAGCTACAAAACAAATACAAATATGTACAAAGGTACAAAAAAATTGGTATGCATGTCGACAACGCGGTACAGACGAACACCATGAGTTGATCCTCCTATGACTCGCCTGACTTCGACGCTTTCCCGATGCTCCGTCCTTGGAAGAAATTGACTTGGATAATCGACCCTCAGGTGCTCCCAAACCACTAAGCAATGATGTATCAAACTCGGACCGCAGTCATTTGCTTTTTAATCCCTAACTTTTGCCTGAATCACCCTTTGCGGGTTTTCGATTCATTGGGATACCCTTTTTGGCCGAAGTCGCCTTCTCAGGTTTTCGACTTCACGGGTGTACATCTTTTCAATTTTATCCCTAATTTTTTCCCGAACCTACTTTTTTTTTTGGTTCGCCGGGATGCCTCATTTTTTCCTGGACTCTCTTTTTTCTGCCCAGCGGGTCTCTTTTAAGCAAAGTATTTTTTGACTGCGTCCGAGTTCACAGGGGATGAAAAATCTTCGCCATCCATGGTGGACAACAATAAGGCTCCTCCGGAGAAGACCTTTCGCACAATGTATGGACCTTCATAATTGGGAGTCCATTTGCCCTTGTGATCAGATTGTGGTGGGAGAATCTTCTTTAGCACAAGATCGCCTGTCTGAAAAATTCGAGGGCGCACTTTCTTGTCATAAGCTTTCTTCATCCGGCTCTGATATAACCGACCATATGCGATAGATGCAAGTCTCTTCTCATCCATCAAACTGAGCTGATTCAACCTATTCCGCATTCATTCTGCCTCATCTAGTTGGACATCGAAAAATACTCTCAAGGAAGGAATCTCAACTTCTAATGGCAGGACAACCTCCATACCATACACCAGTGAGAAAGGTGTATCCCCGGTTGATGTGCGTACCGTCGTACGATAACCGTTCAAAGCGAAGGGCAACATCTTGTGCCAATCTTTGTATGTCACAACCATCTTCTGAACTATCTTTTTGATGTTCTTATTGGCCGCCTCAACAGCGCCATTCATTCTAGGTCTGTAGGGAGATGAGTTGTGATGCTCAATCTTGAAATTTTGACACAATTCCTTCATCATTTTGTTATTCAGGTTCGAACCATTGTCAGTAATGATTCTCTCGGGGATGCCATACCGACAAATGATATCCTTTTTGATAAACCTGGCTACCACTTGCTTGGTGACATTAGCGTAAGATGCTGCTTCAACCCACTTGGTGAAGTAATCGATAGCCACCAAGATGAACCGGTGTCCATTAGATTCGGTGGGTTCAATTTTGCCAATCATATCGATGCCCCACATGGAGAAAGGCCACGGGGACGCCATAACGTTCAAAGGGCTCGGCGGCACCTGAATCTTGTCTGCATAAGTTTGGCATTTATGGAACTTCTTTGCAAACTTAAAGCAATCTCTTTCCATTGTCAACCAATAATACCCTGCCCATAATAACTTTCGAGACATAGTGTGTCCGCCGGCATGCGTGCCAAAGGTTCCCTCGTGGACCTCTTCCATGAGTAAATTCGCCTCTTTCTCATCAACACATCGCAAAAGCACCAAATCATGGTTTCTCCTATACAGAACACCATCCGGATTCAAGTAGAAATTACCAGCCAATCTCCTAAGAGTCTTCTTATCGCGACATGATGCCCCAGTCGGATACTTTTGGTTCTTTAGGAAATTCTGGATATCAAAATACCAAGGCTTGCCATCGGAAGCTTCCTCAATGGCGAATATGAAGGCGGGCCTATCAAGGCGAGAGATAACTATTCTAGGAGCCTCATTCCAGAAGTTAACCTTGTACATGAAAGTCAATGTCGCAAGAGCGTCAGCCATCTGATTTTCTGCACGTGGCACATGATGAAACTCTACTCTGTTAAAGAAAGGCAACAGTCTCCTTGCATAATTCATATACGGTATCAGATTGGGCTGACGGGTCTCCCATTCACCCTTGATCTGATTCACGACTAGCGCGGAGTCTCCATATACATCCAGATTTTTAATCCTCAAATCAATAGCCTCCTCGAGACCCATGATGCACGCCTCATATTCAGCTTCATTATTGGGAACTGGAAACGTCAATCTGGAAGTGAACGGAATGTGCGTCCCATGGGGAGTCGTGATGATTGCCCCAATTCCACTTCCATATGAATTCACAGCACCGTCAAAAATCAATTGCCATTGGGAACCCGGCTCAGGACCTTCACCATGCAACGACTCTTCGCAATCTTTCATCTTTAAGTACATGATATCCTCACCATTGTCTCCTCTTGCCTGTTGTTTTCTTAGGTTTGAGGTTGAGTCGGACTCCCTTGCCTCGCTTGTACTGTTGCATAGCATGCATTTTACTGTTTACTGTTTATTGTTTATTGCTTGCTTTCTTTTGCTGTTTTCCCCTAGGATCTCTGATTTCTTCTGTGCAAGAGGGAATTATGACAGACATTAGGTTTTTAAACCATGCATGATAGCTGTAGGTAGATTTTCCTTTCAACCATAGTTTTAGGGCGTCTTTCTCTTCTCATCTCAAAACAATTCAAAAACACGGTAATAAGGTTAATTGAAGTCGTGCATTACGAGCCTTAAGCTATCTGGGAAAAGGTTGGTGGAGGGTCTCTCTCCAGTAATCTGGATGTTAGTGTGGTACCCTTTGGGTGACATACGAAGCGTTAACTCCTGGATCATAGTCTCTAGTGCGACAGAGATTGCAAACATCCTAAAAAACAGTTCTTTTGTAAAAAACTCAAACAAACATTCAAACTTTGTTTTTGTCCTCTTGGACCATTAATCAGGAAAACCCTTTCATAAGGAGATAAAAAATTGTCAGAGAAGCTTGTGTCTTCCGTAGCCGGAACTACGTTTGCTCTGATCTTTCATGCCGTATGAAAGTACGTAGGCACGAGACGCGACATCTCGGCGAGCAACCTTCCCCCTTAACCTGTAGTTAGGCGAACTACGTTGACTCTGATTTCTCGTTCCAGACGGGAATACGTAGGCATAAAGTGCGATACTTTGCCGAGTCATTTTCTTTTCTTTTTAACCCAGACCTTTAGAGTAGATAGATAAACATACCCTAGATAGAAAACAAGCGTGGATCCCGTCGAGTACGACAGACGTGAGGGGTGCTAATACCTTCCCCTTGCGTAACCGACTACCGAATCCAGGATTTGGTTGCGACGACCATTCCTTTCCCTCTTTGCGTTAGGTTTACTCTGAGCGTTTCCTTTCCCTCTTGTGGGATAAATAACGCATGGTGGCGACTCTTCTGTCATAGCCGGCGCCGATTTTCGCAGTAGCGACAGTTGGCGACTCTGCATGGGACTCCAACGGTTCCCTATGCGAGTCAATCCTAGCGCTTGTTTTCCCGTCTGGGGTTTTGTATGTATTTATCTTTCTGTCTTTACTTTCAGTACTGTATATTTGTTATTGTGCTGTGGGTAGAGGGTTAGTTTGAGAGATAAGCCGGACCTGGGCTTGAGTGCACATAGACTTAGAAGTAGAGAGTAGTGGTTACCCTGCTTGCTTTGCTCGTACCAGCTAGCTATGAAATTTACACTCAGACGAGATTCTCTTTGATGGCATCTTGCCTGGCCCTTTGGGCTCGACAGGTTGTTGGATTTGAGGGTTGTCGACTCTGGGAACCTATCATTTGGGATTCGGCTAAGTGAGGCCTCTTCAAGGGATGATGATGCCACACCTTCTGGGTATCGTATCATCGCTCTTGAAAGTCTGTGACGCTGATGACCGCATAGGATGTCGTACCTCGTCTGCGAGTTAAGTACATACCTGTGAGGGGTAACTGGGTCTTTTTGCAGGAAAACTCTGGCCTCATAACACCTGGTTAGTCTCTGTCAGTGAGAATTGGTTATGAGGGTTCTTTCGTGGTTGGTTTGGTTTGAGGAGAAGATCTGATGGTTCTCGAGCGGCAGTACAACACAGTACAGTTCTTCATCATTGCACTTGATCCCCTGTTGCATATGCATCTGCATTTTCATGTCTGCATTTCAATAACGTGTATTTATGTTGCAAGTGTGTTTTTCCCCTCAGATTCTAGTATTCTTCTTGCCAGACATGGAGTCCATGAAGAGGAGAGTGGCTTACAGGTTTCCTTCTCCAGATATCAGTTCCTTATTGCAGTTGGTTGCTCTAGCAGATCAAAGAGTGAGGGCTGAGTTTAGAGGGTCTTATGGGAAACTGCTCAGTTTGGTGTGCAGACCTTCTATGTTTGAGATGACTGGATTGTATACCTTGATGCAGTTTTATGAGCCTCAGTTGAGATGCTTCTTGTTCCCTGATTTTATTATGGCTCCTACTTTGGAGGAATATTTTGATATGCTGGGAGTTCCTGTGTTAGATCAGATGCCTTTTATTCACGAGGATACTGAGCCTGAGTTGGCTTAGATTGCTGAGATTGTCAATTTAGATGTTTCTGAGTTCCCCAGAGGTTTAGTCAAGCTGAATGGAGCTTATGGTTTTCATCTTTCTTGCTTGGTTAAGAAGGCTACGCAATGTGTGAAGGATGGATGTTGGATTGTCTTAAATGCTATTCTGGCTGTTTGCATTTATGGGATTGTATTGTTCCCTAACCTGCCTGATTTTGTTGACTCAGATGCTTTCTTTATTTTTGCCTCGAAGAATCCGGTGCCTACTCTTTTGGGTGACATTTATCATTCTATTCATTATAAGAATGAGAAGCGTCGGGGAAAGAATGTTTCTTATTGTGTACCTCTCCTATACAGGTGGTTTCAGGGACACCTTCCTAAGAAGGGACCTTTTGTTGATACTGCTGGTACTTTAGATTGGTCTTCCAGATTGATGGGATTGTGTGCTGAGAGCATTGTTTGGTTTGATCGGAACCTGCTCGAAGTGAATATTATATATAGTTGTAGTGGCTTTCTGAACGTTCCTTTGATTGGACGAAAAGGTTGTATTAACTATAACCCTTCTCTGCTTGTGAGACAGTTTGGCTATGCTTTGAGGGACTCTCTGGTTGAAGACGAGATACAAGAATCTCTGTATCTCACGGGTTTATTAGATGGAGATTTTTTGGTCAAATTGAGGCGTGTTTGGGGTAATATTCACAAAAGAGGAAAGACATTGCTTGGCAAGAGTGACAGTCGAGCTTATAATCCTTATCGGCTATGGATCCATGAGAGAGTTAGGACTTCTTTGATGCCATATCCTGATGTAGAACCTTTGTGTCCTTCGGTGATTGAGGAATCTACTTCAGTAGAAATTGAGAAGTATAACAAGCTGTTGGCTGAAAAGGAAGAGTTGCAGAGAGCAAATGAAGAGCTAGAGAAAGAGATTTTCCAGCTTCGACATGAGAAGAATGAGGCAACCTTCACTTTGAAGAAGCAGACTGAGATGATTAATAGGTTGGGTTCAGATTTGACTGAAGAGACCAGCAGGAGAGAGAAAGTAGGAGTAGCCCTGAATGGTGTTAGTAGTGTGCTTGCTACTAAGAAAGAGCTTCTGAACAAGGCTTATTCTCGACTTTCCAAATGGGAATTTTTGTGGAATGCCACACTTACTAGCCGGAAGGAGCGGGAAGATGAGTTGAAGCTTCAGATTTCCCAATTAGAGGAGCAGCTCAATGCTAAGGATGCGAAGATTGCTAAGGAGGCATCTCTTAGACGTGACGCTGAGTCTAGAGTGAGCAACATGGTCAAAGAAGCTAGGGGTTGTGAATTGAAGGTTGGCTTCAAAAGATGCAGGCTTGATGAGTGTTTTGGCAGGGGAGCTTGTGTAGAGGACGCCAAAAAGCTGAGATCCACTGTTGAGCGACACGCATTACTGATACAGGAACTAATCTCCAGACCAGGTCATCCGGAGACACTGAGGCTATTGGAAGATGTCCAGGCACGCCATCCTTCCTGATTTATCTTTGCTTTTATCTTGTAGTTTGTTATTCATGATTGTATTCTGACCATCGCCAGGCTTGTTGGCCGAGGTCTTTTCAGTTGTATCTTTGTACTCTGCCTCTTGGCATTTGTTTATGTATGAGGTTTCTGATTCTGCGTTTGCCTACTTGGGACTCCATTGTCGTTATGGCTTCTTCTCCTGATCTAGAATCGGGGGGAAATTAACCTGTTGCATATTTACAGGTGTGCATTTGCATATTCATATTGCATGGCAGGTACTCTTTTTGGAGCTCGAATCTTATCTCCTGCGTCTTACAGGTTGTTTCAAGATTGACGAACAGAGAACTCACCGGTACGCTACAAGAAGCAACAGTAAGAAGATCATGGATCAGGTACAGTCTGAGATGTAGGAGATCCGGGATAGGTTGGCCCAATTCATGCAGACTATGGAGGTTGTGGCTAAAGGCCATAAACATCTTCAAACTCTGGTAAAACCGCTGCTGGCGCGAGCGACTGGTAATACTGAATACCACTCTGTTCATGTTGAGACTCCTCGCAGGGAGGAAGTGATACCAAATGCTTGTGAGAATGGTACTGGCAACGGCAATGGCAACGCTGGTAACAGAAATGCTGATAATGTTAATGGGAACATGGAAATCAACAGGAATGTTGGTATCAATACTAGTTTTGGTGACAACAATCAGGTTCTTGGCTTTGGCAATCGGGATGGCAATGATGGGTTCAATATTCAGGGCTTTGGCAACAGAGGGTTTGGTGATAACAATCAAGGTTTTGGTAATAATGGCTAAGGCAATGTTGGGTTTGGCAATGTGAATACCAATGGTGCTGGGATGGGTCCTTTCAATACTGGCTTTGGGACAGCGGCTGCTAACCAAGAGCTTGGCAATCTGAGGTATGACCCCAGGTTTTTCCAAAGTGGTCATGGTCATGGTCGTAATGCTGCTTATGACGGATATGGTAATGACGGACCGTACTGGAATAGAGATCGTCAGGAAGATGCCTTTTCTAGGCAAGGCATGGGCTTTAAGGGTCCCACTGATAATGATCGGAGGATTAAAATGCTGGAAGAGCAGATAAGAGGTATAGCCAATCAAAATTCTACAGGTTTGGACATGGCTACCATGGGGCTGGTTCTTGGGCTGAGGGTGCCATTGAAGTTCAAAGCTCCCACTTTCGATAAATATAAAGGGGATACATGCCCACGGGTTCATGTGTATTCATATTACCGGAGGATGTCTGCGTACTCTGATGATGAGAAGATGCTTATGCATTTTTTTTCAAGATAGTTTGTCAGGATCGTCGCTGGAATGGTACATGGGACTAGAGCCTGCACAGATCGGAAGTTGGAAAGAATTGGCTGATGCTTTCGTCAGACACTACCAGTACAACACTGACCTTGCACCAAACAGGGTTCAACTTCAGAGTCTGTCACAGAAGAACGGGGAAAGTTTCAAGGAGTATGCTCAGCGTTGGCGGGATCTGGCGGCAAGAGTCCACCCATCTATGGTTGAAAGGGAATTGATTGATATTTTTGTTGGAACATTTTCGGGGATGTATTATGATAAATTGCTCAACTGCTTAATGGGTAGTTTCTCTAACATGATACTCATGGGAGAACGGATTGAAAATGGCATTAAAATTGGTAAGATTCAAGCCGGTGAATCGACCTCAGTTGGAGGTGCAAAAAAGGTCTTTGGTGGTAGAAGACAAGGAGACGCCAGTGCAGTGTATAGTGGTCGAGGACGAGGTAGGGGTAGGAATCAATATATTCAACAACATGTTGCTAGTGTGACGATCCCTATACCACAACAACGACAACAACCACAATAGCAGCAGCAGCAACAACAAAGGCAGAATCCTGCTCAGAGAAGGATCCAGAATGGGAAGCCAACGAGGGTATTTGATACACCTCCGTCAATGTATGCAGAACTACTTCAGACGCTGTTAGGTTTGAATCTGGTTGAGAAGAGAACGTTGGACACACACACAGGAGCCCTTCCTTATGGGTATGATACTGGTAAGCAGTGTGAATTTCATTCTGGGGCACCCGAACATGATATCGAGAGTTGTCATGCTTTTAAACACAAAGTCCAAGATTTGATTGATAGTAAGGTCATTAACTTCAGTCAGGATGGTCCCAATATTGTACAGAAACCAATGCCGAATCATGGAGCGAATGCTATTCTGACAGAAGAAGATTTGGATTTGGTTATGGATGTAAACGATCTGAAGACACCTTTAAGCTATGTTAAAAGCAGACTGTTAAAAGGAGGGGTCTTCCCCGGATGTGATGAGTATTGTTTGGATTGTTGGACCCGACCAGAGTGCTGTATTGATTTGAAGAGAGGTATTCAAGCCCTGATTGATGAGGGAACTTTACAGTTTGACTGTACTGTTGTTGAGAAACCTGGTGAGGTAACATGTGAAAAGCAGGGAGAGGTCGCAACAATTACAATTCCACGAAAGACTATTACGATATCAGCGCCCGCCCAGCGGCCAACTATCACGATAACGAAAGCAGGACGCGTTCCTTATGAGAGTACGAAAGCCATTCCATGGAATTATGGGTTGGAAGCTTTTTGCATCGGGGAAAAGATTAAGGTGGATAGCCAGCAAGCAGGGGCAGTGGGCAATCTTGTTGGAGCGGGAGGCATGACCCGCAGTGGTAGAATCTTCACTTCACCTGAAATCGAGGCTGAGAGGATTGCTAGAGGCAAAGCCAAAGTGAATGAAGGAGGACCTTCCCAGTCGAAAGAGAAAGAAACATCGATCAAAGATGTAGAAGAGTTTATGAGGTTGATTCGCAAAAGTGACTATAAGATTGTGGAGCACTTGCAGCAGACGCCCTCCAAAATTTCAATACTATCATTGTTGCTTTGTTCCGAGGCCCATCGGAACGCCTTATTAAAAATCTTGGACACATCTTTTGTACCTCAGGAAGTAACTGTTAATCAGCTTTAGGGGGTACTGGCGCATGTGAATGCCGGACACAGCCTGGGATTTACTGATTTTGATTTGACGCCTAGAGGTCGGGACAATAATATGGCTTTGCACATTTCAGTGGAATGTCGGGGCACTGTTATGTCGCACGTTCTTGTAGACACCAGATCATCTTTGAATGTGTTGCCGAAAAAGGCTATGATGAAGCTAGATGTCCGAGGAATCATATGTACGCCAAGTGATTTGGTCGTGAGGGCTTTTGATGGGACCAGGAGGTCGATGTTTGGGTCCATAACGTTGCCACTCCAGGTCGGGCCGGAAGTGTTTGACACAGTGTTCTACATCATGGATATACATCCAGCTTATAACTTTTTACTTGGGCAACCATGGATACATTCTGCTGGGGCTGTGACGTCCACGCTACATCAGAAGCTTAAATACATGGTCGGTGACAGTGTTGTTACAATTTGCGGAGAGGAGGACATTCTGGTTAGTCATCTTTCGTCATTCAAGTACGTCGAAGTGGATGGGGAGATCCATGAGACGCCATGCCAATCCTTTGACGGGTTGCAGATCAAGGATAAGTCTCATGTTCCCGTCAAAGGGCCAGAGGTGGCCATGTCTTCGTACAAAGATGCTCAGGCAGTGGTTCGGGCTGGAGCAACTGAAGGATGGGGCCAAGTCTTAGAAACTCCTGTCAAGATGGACAAGTTTGGGTTGGGGTATCGCCCGACATCGTCACCTTCCGCATCAGGCGTGCCAAAGTTCAAAGGACCAGTGGTGATCACTCCAGGTGGGGTCTGTTATGAAACGATCAATGTTGTTTCTGATGCTGAAGACGAAGATAGTGATTGCGATATGGACTCGTGGATCAAGTCCGGCGTGCCAGGATAGAATCTGTGCAACTGGTCTATCCAGGAACTCGTCCCAGTGACTACAAAACAGTAATGATTTGTTTTCTCAATTATTGTATAATCCTGTGTCCTACCTGGGGCATAGTGATTTCGTTTTTAGGGCTACCTGCTTATGTGTGTACTTTGTTTAATCATTAATAAAGGCGTTTTTCTCATACAAATTTTGTGATCCTCGTTGTTCCTGTTTTTGTTTAACAATAAAATGGCAACGTGGTTATGTGCTTTGTTTGCATTATTTGAAACATTTAACCATTCTCATTGCAGGATTCATATTTCAGACGACACTGATCACGAACTTCCTATGACTCGCATCGACTTCGAGCACCTGATATTTCAAGCAGAAGAAGAGATTGTTGAGGATATTGACTTATCAGAAGAGCTGAATCGACTGTTGAAACAAGAAGAAACAATCATTCTGCCTCATCAGGAGGAAATTGAAATCATCAACGTGGGGTCCGAAGAGGTTGTCAGGAATATCCGGATAGGGGCTACACTGCAAAGTGATATCGAGCAAAGGCTTATCGAAATGCTGCGGGAGTACAGTAATATCTTTGCTTAGTCTTACGAAGACATGCCTGGGTTGGATACTGATATGGTGGTTCACCGTTTGCCGTTGCGCAAGGAATGTCCGCCGGTTAAGCAAAAACTCAGAAGAACTCGACCAGATATGGCTGTGAAAATTAAAGAGGAAGTTCAAAAACAATGGGATGCCGGTTTCCTAGCTGTCACAACTTATCCCTCATGGGTCGCCAATATAGTACCTGTACCAAAGAAAGATGGTAAGGTGCGGATGTGTGTTGATTATAGAGATTTGAATAGGGCGAGCCCAAAAGACGACTATCCGCTTCCTCATATTGATGTGCTGGTCGACAACACCGCTCAATTTTCCGTGTTTTCCTTCATGGACAGCTTTTCAGGCTATAATCAGATAAAGATGGCGCCGGAAGATATGGAGAAAACAACTTTTATTACCCCGTGGGGAACGTTCTGCTACAAAGTGATGCCCTTTGGTTTGAAGAACGCCGGGGCAACATATCAGCGAGCTATGACAACACTCTTTCATGACATGATGCATAAAGAGATCAAAGTCTATGTTGACGATATGATTTCCAAATCCCAGATGGAGGAAGAGCATTTGGTCAATCATCTGAAATTGTTCAAGAGGCTTAGGAAATTCAGGCTAAGTCTGAATCCTAACAAGTGCACCTTCAGGGTGAGATCTGGTAAGCTATTGGGGTTTATTGTTAGCGAAAAAGGAATTGAGGTTGATCCTGCTAAGATAAAAGCAATACAAGAAATGCCATTGCCGGAAACAGAAAAAGAAGTTCGTGGCTTTTTAGGGAGATTGAACTACATTGCCCAGTTCATATCTCATCCAACGGCCACGTGCGAGCCATTATTCAAGTTGTTGAAAAAAGATCAGGCTGTGACCTGGAATGAAGATTGTCAAAGGGCGTTTAAAAAAATAAAAGAATATTTGCAGGAACCTCCAATATTGATACCCCCAGTAGCCGGGAGACCATTGATTATGTATTTGATGGTTCTTGAGAAAAGTATGGGTTGTGTTCTCGGTCAACATGACGAGACCGGACGTAAAGAGCATGTGATTTACTACTTGAATAAAAACTTCACAGACTGTGAGTCCCATTACTCAATGCTCGAAAAAACGTGTTGTGCGCTAGCCTGGGCTGCCAAATGTATGAGGCAATACATGCTAAATCAGATACGTGTTTGAAAAGCAAGCACTTTTCGGAAGAATTGCCCGATGGTAGATGGTATTGACAGAATACGATATTCAGTAAGTTTCTCAAAAGGCTATTAAAGGTAGTGTTCTGTCAGAGTACCTAGCTGGCCAAATTTATCAAGAAGGATATTATCTGCAGATATGGAATCCTGGAGCGAATTATCACTGATAACGGTTTGAATTTGAATAACAAGATGATAAAGGAATTGTGCCAGAGTTTCAAAATTGAACATCAAAACTCTTCTCCTTATCGGCCCAAGATGAATGGCGCTGTTGAAGCAGCCATTAAAAACATAAAGAAGATTGTTTAGAAGATTGTTGTGACCTACAAGGACTGGCATGAGATGTTGCCTTTTGCTTTGCACGGTTATCGTATGACGGTACGCACATCAACCGGGGCAACTCCTTTTTCACTGGTATATGGTATGGAAGTTGTCCTACCATTGGAGGTTGAGATTCCTTCTTTGAGGGTTTTGCGTGATGTCCAACTAGATGAGGCAGAATGGGTGAAAGATAGATTGAATCAGCTCAATTTAATGGATGAGAAGAGGCTGGCTTCTCTAGCATATTGTCGGTTGTATCAGAGCTGGATGAAGAAAGCTTATGATAAAAAGGTGTGTCCTCGAAGCTTTCAGACGGGCGATCTTGTGCTGAAAAAGATTCTCCCACCACAATCAGATCACAGGGGCAAATGGACTCCCAACTATGAAGGTCCATATGTCGTTAGAAAGGTTTTCTCTGGAGGAGCCTTGTTGCTATCCACCATGGATGGTGAGGATTTCACATCCCCTGTGAACTCGGACACAGTTAAAAAATACTTTGCTTAAATAGACCCGCTGGACAGAAAAAAGAAAGTCCAGGCAAAAATGGGGCATCCCGGCGAACCATAAAAAAGGAATAAAAGGTTCGGGAAAAAGTTAGGGATAAAATTGGAAAAAAGATGTACACCCGCGAAGTTGAAAACCTAAAAAGGGCGACTTCGGCAAAAAAGGGTATCCCGGTGAATTGAAAACCCGCAAAGGGCGGTTCACGCAAAAGTTAGGGATTTGGAAAAGCAAATGACTGCGGTCCGAGTTTCATAATGCGTTGCTTAGTGGTTTGGGAGTACCTGAGAGTCGTATATCCAAAACAATCTCTTCCGAAGATCGAGTATCGGGAAAGCGTCAGAGTCAGGCGAGTCATAGGAGGATCAGCTCATGGTGTTCGTCTGTACCACGTTGCCGACATGTATACAAATTTTCTTTGTACTTTTGTAATACTTGCATTTTGCTTGTGCGTAACTTCCTCTTTTCAGGAGTTGCATCCAGTGTACAAAATTTTGCCTGTTTACAGGCCCGTTATCAATAAAGCATGTTATTCAGTACTTGATGCTTGTTCTTTACTGTTTTGTTTGAGAAAAACGCCGATGTTTTTGATGAACTTGCATGTGCATAAACTTGCTGGCCCTTGCCAATAATTGCTAAAACTTCGAGTTGACTGAACAAATATCATGGATACTAACCGGGATAGATCTTGTTGTATAGATTTGTTTTGTCCCGTTTGTGTTTTGCAGGGTTCTCACCTTTGGAGCAAACAGTCAGGGAAGTTGTGTTCCCCAGCCAGAGTCCTGTGACATAGTGATGGTATCACTCCTCATTAGATGGAAGTCACATCTTATCCTAGAGAGATTTGAGATGGCACTTATCACTATTGGATGTGGGTGGCCCTCCCCAGAAGAGTATTCCCCAGGAAAGCTGCAAAGAGAGTATCTTCAATGGATTTTGATGTCCCCAACGGAAAGTGCATTCCCAGCAGTGAGTATGTGTCGCTACTGCGAAAATCGGCGCCGGCTAAACAGAAGAGTCGCCACCGTGCGTTATTTATCCCATAAAAGGGAAAGGAAACACTCAGAGTAAACCTAACGCAAAAAGGGAAATGAATGGTCATTGCAACCAAATCCTGGATTCGGGAGTCGGTTACGCAAGGGGAAGGTATTAGCACCCCTCATGTCCGTCGTACTCGACGGGATCCACGCTTGTTTTCTATCTAATGGTGTGTTATTCTACCTATTCTACAGGTCTGGGTTAAAAAGAAAAGAAAATGACTCGGAAAAGTATCGCACTTTATGCCTACGTATTCCCGTCTGAAACGAGAAATCAGAGTCAACGTAGTTCGCCTACCTATGGGAAAGGAGGGAAAGGTTGCTCGCCGAGATATCACATCTCGTGCCTACGTACTTTCATACAGCATGAAAGATCAGAGCAAACGTAGTTCCGGCTACGGAAGACACAAGTTTGTCTGGCAGTTTTTTATCTCTTTATGAAAGGGTTTTCTTGATTAAGAGTCCAAGCGGACAAAAATGACATTTTGAAATTTGTTTTCAGTTTTTTACAAAAGAAATGTTTTTTAGTCTGTTTGCAACTTGTACTGCACTAAAGACTTGTGATCTGAGAGTGACTACGTCGCATGTCACCCTAAGGGTACCATACTGAGCATTCAGATTACTGAAGAGTGACCCTCCAGCAACCTTTTCTCAAATAGCTTAAGGCTCATAGCGTACAACACGCGTTATCCTTATTATTGTGTTTTTGAATTGTTTTGAGATGAGAAGAGAAAGACCCTAAAATATGGTTGAAAGGGGAATTAACCTAATGTTGTCATGCATTGTTTACAAACCTATTGTCTGCCATAATTTCCTCTTGCACAGAGGAAATCAGAGATCCTAGGGGATAAACAGCAAAAGACAGCAAGCAAGCACAGTAAACAGTAAACATGCATGCAATGCAGCAATACCATTGAGGCAAGAGAGAAAACAATAGGCAAGAGGAGACAAGCTCCACCTCAAACCTAGAGGTAATCAGCACAAATAAACAGACAATACAGAGAAAAACAAAAGACTCAGGGGAGGCAGCCCAGGCAACAATACCAGTCTCCTACAGCAACAGTAGCTCTAAACAGCAAAGTTGACAGCAAAGGCTTCATCTTCAAGCAAGCTTCTATCTTCAATCTTCAAGCTTCAACAAGCATACTCCAAGAGGAGGATTAATCATCAAGATCAAGTTATAATGTTAAGAAACTTAATGACAACCAAAGGAAATCACTAAGAACTCAACATTGCAAATGAAAGGTATCCTCAAAGTTCTACCCACTTGGGCATACCACTCATCCCTCCTAAGGAGAGATGGAGCTTCCCAAGAAGGACTTTGTGTCATTGGATAGAATAGAGGCAAACAATGCACTCTATGTTTGAAGAAAGAATCCAAACTAGGTCTAAGGCATTCCTTAAAACCCTAATTCTCTAAGCTCTTAAACAAAAGCTCCACAAGAGGGAAAACCTTCAACTCAAAGCTCCAATCCTCAATCTCAAGCATCTTCAATGAATCCAAAAGCTCCAACAAAAAGAACTCAAGCTCAAACCAACTTCAAGACAACCAACCAAGCCAAACAAACCAAAGCACTCAAGAGAGGAATTCATAAACACAAGCCACTTGCAAAATACAACTAAAATAGAAAATGAAGTTGCAAAAATCTAATAAAATTCCTAGGGGAACATGAATTTTTGAACAACCTAGTGTAAAAATATTGAAGCCTAAGTCAACTTCTAAGTTATCTAAACAATTCCTACATTGAGATAGGTCAAGGAAATCCACAAGTTTGGGAGGGTCCTAATCTCAATACCTAAAACAGATCCTAATATTGTTTTAAAACTCCAAGAAAAATTCTAAGGGAACATACATGTCGACCCTAACACATATTAAAAAATCAAAGCCAAACTCAAAACCAATTGGAATAACTAAATTCAACAAAACAGATAGCCAATTATGCAAAAATAAAGAACAAAATAAAATGTGAAAAATCAAATAAAAATTGAAAAATGCATGAAATTCTATTTTGTTAATCCCAGAAAATCACAAATTCCATAAGGATCATGAGAATATTTTTAAAATAATTTTGTGATCAAAATTGGAATTTATATGATTTTTGGAATAACAAGGCAATTAAAATAAAACAAAATGAAATAAAAAATGAATTAAAAACAGAAATAAACAAGAGCCATAGGATCTGGAGACTGGTCAAGGATCTGGACGCGCCACAGCTTGCCAGCGCATTAAGTGATGCGCTGCGTTTTGGCTTCAGAAATTCAAATCCAACTTTAAGTCGTGTGCGTTGGATCTAGGCTATAATCAAAGGTCAAGCAGTGATCCAACGATGATGAAGTTATCTTCTCCAAATGTCAGGTCATCAGAGTGGAGATCAGGGATGGTGGTTGGTGGTGGCCGGAGAAGACTCCGGTCGTCTTCTCCGGCGAAGGTCCAGGTTTAGGCAACCAAAAATGACAAACAAAATACCAAATCCACTCAGTTTTTCACGTACATTCCAAATCCATCATCAAAATCATCCAATTCTCAACACATAGTCAAACACGATTCAAGTTTCAGAAATAGCATCATCAACAACTCTCACTAAACTCAAAATTAATGGTATAAATCTCTTCATCTCGTTGCGTACATTAACCTGATCTAAACATTTAACATTAAAACCTTATGAATCAAGAGATTCAAGTCCAAACAGATCAGCTATGTCATCTTCAATCATCACCAATTGAGTTCAAATCAAGCCTAAAATGATCTATGTCATGTGTAGATCCTAACCACAGGTCTAAATCTAATCATCTCATGCTAAATCATGCTGAATTTTGAGAAATGCAAACCTGGTATAGATATTGAAACAGAGGTCCTTAGAGCTCGTGGCTTGCTTCCAAATGCTCCAGATAGCTTCAATGATCCACAAGGAAGAGATTGCACACCTCAATTTGGCTTAAATTGGTCTGAATTTGAGAATTCGATTTCAACTTGCAGTTGAGAAAATTTTCTTGCTCTTGCTTGCTCTGGCGCGAAATGATGCTCAAAATTGATCTGAACTCACTCTAATGAATATATAGAAGAGTTTCATGGGCCTTTGGATCCAAGTTGAAGCCCAAAACAGTGATTTGCATTTTTTAAAGTTAGGCACTAAACAGGGTAATTTGCACTGAAACCCTAATTTAGCAACTTCCCACATTCTTGACTCTTCTTGATTTGATCTTGGCACAACACCACAAATATCTTATCACATCATTCCATGAACTTCATGACCTCAAAGTAGGCTTGAATGCTTTTCAATTGCATAATTGACCTAGGGTTGATCCAGATGAAACCCTAATTGCTTACACCTCAACTGTTGCTCTTGCATTTGACACCATGGCTTGATTTAGCCCCAACATGGACCTCTAGGCACTCCATGAGCTCTATACACATCTCATATTCACAACCCATGCTTCACATTTCATATTCATACCTCAATGTTAGTCTTCAACTGATCAAGACCTCCCACCACCTCCTAATGACTTGGATGACTTCTCAAGCTTGGATAAGATTTCTTGCTAGGCTTCTCTTGATAATAATCACACTTGATCTCCTATTGGATGAATGATATGCCATGATATGCAAATGATAGAACTATGCAAATGATAATGCAATGAAACATAAACCAGGTAAAAGATGTTGAGCAAATTTTGGGGTGCAATAGTATGTACACACTCAATTCCCAGCATGGGTAACTCCAACAGAGTTTAACCAAGCCGTCTTTGGTTCAGAAGGATTATCCCCGCGAAGGATTGCTTTTCCTTCTCCCCAACAGGTTGTGTTTCCTCCGAACATCCCCAATAGAGTTCGTAATTTCAAGCTTGTGAGTTGTTCCTCAACAGGATGGTTATCCCCAGCGGAGTTGGTTGCACCGTTCTAGCATTTCTTTTGTTGGAATATGTCTGTGATACCTGGTTATCCCCAGCGGATTGGGTCTTGTCTTCGGCATTTATTTTGCTGAAGCGCCTCTTGGCATCTTTTCATTTTGCATATATCATCATATTTGCATCTACTTAAACTCGTAGAATTTCCATGCCGTGTGGAACATTGCATCATTGTCAAACATACGCATTTTGAAACATAAGCCAGGTTGGTCACTTCTTTGGTTTCAGGTGATATTCCCTGTAGAGGAGTGAGATTCTTGCTCAGAAGGATTTCTAGATATTCAAATTCTCAGCGTGAGATAGGTGATGATAATGTTCGTCCCCTAACAGAGTTGCTTGGTTAAGTTTCTCTTCGTCCCCAGCGGGATTCTTCTCAGGTTGTTGTTACGTCAGCGCTAAAAGATTTCATGGCTCAAACTTTCAGAGTTGTCACTAGTGATTTCCCCAGTGAAATTTTTCCCCACAGAGTGTTGGGTTAAGTTTCTCATATTCAATAGCAAAGTATTCTTCAAATGCATCCGTGTTGATGGATTGTTACCTGTGATGGACAGAGATTGCGCCTGTGTTGACAGAGATTGTTACCTGTGATGGACAGAGATTGCGCCTGTGTTGACAGAGATTGTTACCTGTGATGGACAGAGATCGTGCCTGTGTTGACAGTGATTGTTATCCGTGTTGACGGAATCGTACCTGTGTTGACAGTGATTGTTATCCGTGTTGACGGAATCGTACCTGTGTTGACGGTGATTGTTATCCGTGTTGGCGGAATCGTTTCCCCGTGTTGACGGTGATTGTTATCTGTGTTGACGGAATCGTACCTGTGTTGACAGTGATTGTTACCCGTGTGGACAGAGTTATTTCTTGTGATCGATGGAGTTGTCCCTAGTGAAGTCGCCAATGATTCTCACTTGTGTTAGCGGAGTCGTTGCCTGTGTTGACAGTGATGGTTATCTGTGTTGACGGAGTTGTTACCTGTGATTGACAGAGATTGTTATTCGTGTTGACAAATTTATTCCAGTTATAGACGGAATTGTACCCATGGTGATGGAGTCTCTCCTAGTGTTGACGAAGTTTAGTTCAGTGGTGGACGGAGTTGCTCTTGGCAAAGTTAATTCGATGCCTGTGGCGTCCAACAGGGGATTAATGTTGAAATCCAAAGTTTTATCAGATGATTGATCAGTTGTTGCCGTAACAACTGGGTTCAGCGTAACGGATGTTGTTCCCCAAGCAGTTTTCACGGTGTATTTCTTCGGTTGGCAAATTTCCGGGTTTCTTGGTATTCAACTGTCTCCTACCTCGATTGTTTGAAGGCCGTTCGCTCTTCACCCAGTCGGGTCTAAGCCGTTTGAATAGGGGCAGCTGTTGCACCCCAAAATTTGCCCAACCTTTTCTTACCTGGTTTATGTTTCATTTGCATTAACATTTGCATAGTTATATCATTTGCATATCATGGTATCATTCATATAGGAGGGGATCAAGAGTTATTCTTATCAAGAGAAGCCTAGCAAAAGGTCTCATTCAAGATTGAGAAGTTGTCAAAGTCATCAGAAGGTGGTTTCAGTGCCTAAGGGTTTAGATGTTTGAGTGTGAATCTTCTCCTAACTTGAGGATCAACTGAAGACCATCAGAGGGTTGTGAAGTGTTGAATGTGAGAAGATGATGTGTAGGGAGCTCATAGAATTCCTAGAGGGCCATGGGAGAGTTTAATCAAGTCATTGTGTCAAATGCATGAGCCACAGTTGAGGTGCAAGCAATTAGGGTTTCATCTGGATCAATTCTAGGTCAACTGGGCAATTGAAGAGTATCAAAGCCTACTTTTAGGTCATGGAGTTCATGAAATGATATGATGATACATTTGTGGTGTTGTTCCAAGATCAAGTCAAGAAAAATCAAGAGTGTGGGAAGTTGATAAATTAGGGTTTCAGTGCAAAATTCCCTATTTAGTGCATAACTTCAACACCACATAAGTCAAGATACATGTTTCAAATGGATCTTTGGCCAACATGAAACTTGCAGAGCATCTCAATACCTTTAGTATGAGTACTATAAGTCTTCAAGGGGATTTATAGAACTCAAGTTATGACCCAGACAAGTTACAAGTCCTCAGATGCATCTGAAATTTGTCTGTGAAAATCATCTGACTTCAAAGCTATTTTTGACCTAGAAGGAGGTTTCACCTAAACTTTTGGCCAACATGAAAGTTGTTCCTCATGATCTTAGCTTTCTAAATTGTACTATAAGTCTTCCATCGGATTTGTAGAACTCAAGTTATGAGGTTTACAAGTCAGGGGTATGTTGGGAAAGTGAGATTATAGGTCATTTTCAATCATAGGCCAAAATCTCCAACTTGCACTTGTCAAATGGATTTGTTTTCAACATGAAAGTTGTTCAAAATTGGGTTTTTAGGCTAGACAAGAGGTCATGATGGATTTATTGGACTCATAGAAAGACTTGGTTTGAAATGGTTTGAATAAGGAAGATTTTCAAATGGATTAAGGAGGGAAAATTGATTTTTTGAGTTAAAAGGCCAAAACATGTCAAGTAGCTACTTTTTTTGAATGGAAATTGAATTCAAAGCACTTTGGCTTTAGCAGAATTTTGAGTTTAGGTCAAGTTTTACAAGTTATCATATGGTTGCTTCAAATCCAAGTTACACATCCAAATTCTTCACCAAGGCATTTCAAGCACTCCTTTTGGTCTGAATACATTCACAAGGCAATTTGCAAGTGAAAGGGATGTTTCTAGAACAATTTCCATGGCCAATTCGTGACTGTTACATTGCACATGTGAAGGAAAATTAGAATTTGCAAATTGATGGATTGGGCTTCAAACACACTTCAAAAGCCCATGAAACCATTCTATATATTCATTGCCTTGAATTCAGAGTGAGGTTGGCTTTCATTTCGTGAAGAACACTGAAGTTGCAGTTGAAAAATTCCAAGGAGCAAGTGAAATCGTGTTTTGAGTTCCAGGCCAATTCAGTGCAAATTGAAGGTTGCAAACTCTTCCTAGTGCATCATTGAATGTATCTGGAGAGTTTTGGAGAGAGAATCAAGCTCCAAGTGCATTTGTTACTAGATCTACAACAGGTTAGTAACTTTCAAAATTCCACATGAATTAGCATGATGTAGTTAGATTTGAACTTGTGATTAGGATCTAGGCAAGATGTAGATCGTTTTAGGATCAATTTGGAGACATTTGATGATGGTTAATCATGACATAGCATTTCTGTTTTGATTCGAATCTCTTGATTCATGGAGAGTTAGAGCAATCTAGATAGATCAGAGTGATGTATGTAGCATGAGGATGATTTCTGTATCATTAGATTTGCAATTGGTGATGTTTGATCTGGATGACATTTCTGAACTTTGCTTCGTGATTTAATACCTTTTGAGAGTTGGATAATTTGAGTTGGAGATTTGAAATCCTGAGGAAAAACTGATTGAAAATGATATAGAGTTTGACTGTTTTGGTTACCTGTACCTTAAACTTCGCTGGAGAAGACAACTGGAGTCTTCTCCGGCCACCACACATGTTCTCCATCTGGCCAGCCTGAGAAGTGAGGAAGATGACTCCTAAGCCATCAGATCTGCCTTTGACCAAAGACCAACCACCAGATCCAACGGATGTGTTATAATCTGAGAATGGAGATTTTGAATCCAAAAGATACGGTATATTACCTACTATCAGTCGTATGATAGCCTAAACAAAGGTAATAACCCAGAACATACGGTATATTACCTACTATTAGATGTATGGTAGCCTAAGCAAAGGTAATAATCCAAAAGATACGGTATATTACCTAATATCAGACGTATGATAGCCTAACCAAAGGTAATAACCCAAAAGATAAGGTATATTACCAACTATCAGGCGTATGATAGCCTAAGCAAAGGTAATAACCAAAAAAGAAACGGTATATTACCTACTATCAAACGCATGATAGCCTAAGCAAAGGTAATAACCCAAAAGATACGGTATATTACCTACTATCAAACGCATGATAGCTTGAGCAAAAGTAATAACCCACAAGAGATGGTATATTACCTACTATCAAACGTATGATACCCTAAGCAAAGGCAATAACCCAAAAGAGACGGTATATTACCTACTTTCAAACGTATGATACCCTAAGAAAAGGAAATAACCCAAAAGATAAGGTATATTACCTACTATCAAACGTATGATAGCCTAAGCAAAGGTAATAACCCACAAGATACATTATATTACCTACTAACAAACGTATGATAGCCTAAGCCAAGGTAATAACCCACAATAGACGGTATATTTCCTACTATGAAACGTACGATACCCTAAGCATAGGCAATAACCCAAAACAGACGGTATATTACCTACTATCAAACGTATGATACCCTAAGAAAAGGTAATAACATAAAACATACGGTATATTACCTACTATCAGACGTATGATAGTCTAAGCAAAGGTAATAACCAAAAAAGATACGGTATATTACCTACTATCAAACGCATGATAGCCTAAGCAAAGGTAATAGCCCAAAAGATACAGTATATTACCTACTATCAAACGCATGATAGCCTAACCAAAGTTAATAACCCAAAACATACGGTATATTACCTACTATCAAACGTATGATAGCCTAAGCAAAGGTAATAACCCACAAGATACAGTATATTACCTACTAACAAACATATGATACCCTAACAAAAGGAAATAACCCAAAAGATACGGTATATTACCTACTATCAAACGTATGATAACCTAAGCAAACGTAATAACCCAAAAGATACGTTATGTTACCAACTATCAAATGCATGATAGTCTCAGAAAAGGTAATAACAAAAAAGATACGATATATTACCTACTATCAAACTCATGATAGCCTAAGAAAATCAAATAACCCAAAAGATACGGTATATTACCTACTATCAAACGCATGATAGCCTAAGTAAAGGTAATAACCCACAAGATACGTTATATTACGTACTAACAAATGTATGATAGCCTAAGCAAAGGTAATAAACCAAAAGAGATGGTATATTACCTACTATTAAACGTATGATAGCCTAAGCAAAGGTAATAACCCCAAAAAGACGGTATATTACCTACTATCAAACATATCATAGCCTAAGAAAATGAAATAACCCAAAAGATATAGTATATTACCTACTATCAAACGTATGATAGCCTAAGCAAAGGTAATAGCCCACAGGATTTGTTATATTACCTACTAACAAACGTATAATAGCCTAAGCAAAGGTAACAACCCACAAGAGACGGTATATTACCTACTATAAAACGTATGATACCCTAAGCAAAGGCAATAACCCAAAAGAGACGGTATATTACACACTATGAAATGTATGATACCCTAAGAAAAGGTGATAACCCAAAACATACGGTATATTACCTAATATCAGATGCATGATAGCCTAAGCAAAGGTAATAACCCAAAAGATACACTATATTACCTACTATCAGACGTATGATAGCCTAAGCAAAGGTAATAACCCAAACGATACTGTATATTACCTATCATCGGGCGTATGATAGGCTAAGCAAAGGTAATAACCAAAAAAGATACGGTATATTACCAACTATCAAACACATGATAGCCTTAACAAAGGTAATAAACCAGAAGAGACGGTTATTACCTACTATCAAACGCATGATAGCCTAAGCAAAGGTAATAACCCAAGACATGCGGTATATTAATTACTATCAAACGTATGATAGCCTAAGAAAAGGTAATAACCCACAAGATACGGTATATTACCTACAAACATATGTATGATAGCCTAAGCAAAGGTAATAACCCACAAGAGACGATATATTACCTATTATCAAACGTATGATACCCTAAGCAAAGGCAATAACCCAAAAGAGACGGTATAGTACCTACTATCAGACGTATGGTAGCCTAAGCATAGGTAATAACCCAAAAGATACGGTATATTACCTACTATCAGACGTATGATTGTCTAAGAAAAGGTAATAACCCAAAAGATACGGTATGTAACCTACTATCAGACGTATGATAGCCTAAGCAAAGGTGACAACCCAAAAGATACGGTATGTTACCTACTATCAAATGTATGATACCCTAAGCAAAGGCAATAACCCAAAAGAGACGGTATATTACCTACTATCAAACGTATGATTCCCTAAGAAAAGGAAATAACCCAAAAGATACGGTATATTACCTACTATCAAACGTATGATAGCCTAAGCAAAGGTAATAACCCACAAGATATGTATTATTACCTACTAACAAATGTATGGCAGCCTAAGCAAAGGTAATAACCCACAAGAGACAGTATATTACCTACTATAAAACGTATGATACCCTAAGCAAAGGCAATAACCCAAAAGAGACGGTATATTATCTAATAAAAGACGTATGATAGCCTAAGCAAAGGTAATAACCCAAAAGATACGGTATGTTACCTACTATCAAACGTATGATAGCCTAACCAAAGGTAATAACACAAAAAGATACGGTATATTACGTACTATATAACGGATGATAGCCTAAGCAATGGGAATGACCCAAAAGATACGGTATATTACCTACTATCAGTCGTATGAGAGCCTAAACAAAGGTAATAACCCAAAACATATGGTATATTACCTACTAATCCAAAAGATACGGTATAATAACTAATATCAGACGTATGATAGCCTAAGCAGAGGTAATAACCCAAAAGATACGGTATATTACCTATTATAAGGCGTATGATAGCCTAAGCAAAGGTAATAACCAAAAAAGATACGGTATATTACCTACTATCAAACGCATAATAGCCTAAGAAAAGGTAATAACCCAAAAGATATGGTATATGACGTACTATCAAAAGCATGATAGCCTAAGCAAAGGTAATAACGCACAAGACACGGTATATTACCTACTAACAAACGTATGATAGCCTAAGCAATGTTAATTACCCTCAAGAGATGGTATATTACCTACTATCAAATGCATGATAGCCTAAGCAAAGGTAATAACCCACAAGATACAATACATTAACTACTAACAAATGAATGATAGCCTACGCAAAGGTAGTAACCCACAAGAGACGGTATATTACTTACTATCAAACGTATGATACCCTAAGCAAAGACAATAACCGAAAAGAGATGGTATATTACCTACTATCAGACGTATGATAGTCTAAGAAGAGGTAATAACCCAAAAGATACGGTATGTTTCCTACTATCAAACGTATGATAGCATCAGAAAAGGTAATAACAAAAAAGATACGGTATACTACCTACTATCAAATGCATGATAGCCTAAGCAAAGGTAATAACCTAAAAGATATGTTATATTACCTACTATCTAATGCGTGATAGCCTTAGCAAAGGTAATAACCCCAAAGATACGGTATATTACCTACTATCAAACATATTATACCCTAAGCAAATGCAATAACCCAAAAGAGACAGTATATTTCCTACTATCAAACGTATGATACCCTCTGAAAAGGTAATAACCCAAAACATACGGTATATCACCTACTATCAAACGTAAGATAGCCTAAGTAAACGTAATAGCCAAAAAAGATACGGTATATTACCTAGTATCAAACGCATGATAGCCTAAGCAAAGGTAATAACCCAAAAGATACGGTATATTACCAACTATCAAACGCATGATAGCCTAACCAAAGGTAATAACCCAAAACATACAGTATATTACCTACTATCAAACGTATGATAGCCTAAGCAAAGGTAATAACCCACAAGATTCAGTATATTACCTACTAACAAACGTATGATACCCTAAGAAAAGGAAATAACCCAAAAGATACGGTATATTACCTACTATCAAACGTATGATAGCCTAAGCAAAGGTAATAACCCACAAGATACGTTATATTACCTACTAACAAACGTATGATAGCCTAAGCAAAGGTAATAACCCATAAGAGATGGTATATTACCTACTATAAAACGTATGATACCCTAAGCAAAGGGAATAACCCAAAAGAGACGGTATATTACCTACTATCAAACGTATGATAGCCTAAGCAAAGGTAATAACCTAAAAGATATGGTATATTACCTACCATCAGACGTATGATTGTCTAAGCAAAGGTAATAACCCAAAAGATATGGTATGTTACCTACTATCAGACGTATGATAGCCTAAGCAAAGGTAATAACCCAAAAGATACGGTATGTTACCTACTATCAAATGCATGATAGCCTAAGAAAAGGTAATAACCCACAAGATACGTTATATTACCTATTAACAAACGTATGATAGCCTAAGCAAATGCAATAACCCAAAGGAGACGGTATATTACCTACTATCAGACGTATGATAGCCTAAGCAAAGGTAATAACCCAAAAGATACGGTATGTTACCTACTATCAAACATATGATAGCCTAAGCAAAGGTAATAACCCAAAAAGATACGGTATATTACGTACTATTAGACGTATAGTAGCCTAAGCAAAGGTAATAATCCAAAAGATACGGTATATTACCTAATATCAGACGTATGATAGCCTAAGCAAAGGTAATAACCCAAAAGATACGGTATATTACCTACTATCAGGCGTATGATAGCCTAAGCAAAGGTAATAACCAAAAAAGATACGGTATATTACCTACTATCAAACGCATGATAGCCTAAGCAAAGGTAATAACCCAAAAGATATGGTATATTACCTACTATCAAACGCATGATAGCCTGAGCAAAGGTAATAACCCACAAGAGACGGTATATTACCTACTATCAAACGTATGATACCCTAAGCAAAGGCAATAACCCAAAAGAGACGGTATATTACCTACTTTCAAACGTATGATACCCTAAGAAAAGGAAATAACCAAAAAAGATACGGTATATTACCTACTATCAAACGCATGATAGCCTAAGAAAAGGTAATAACCCAAAAGATACGGTATATTACCTACTATCAAACGCATGATAGCCTGAGCAAAGGTAATAACCCACAAGAGATGGTATATTACCTACTATCAAATGTATGATACCCTAAGCAAAGGAAATAACCCAAAAGAGACGGTATATTACCTACTTTCAAACGTATGATACCCTAAGAAAAGGAAATAATCCAAAAGATACGGTATATTACCTACTATCAAACGTATGATAGCCTAAGCAAAGGTAATAACCCACAAGATATATTATATTACCTACTAACAAAAGTATGATAGCCTAAGCCAAGGTAATAACCCACAAGAGGCGGTATATTTCCTACTAGAAAACGTATGATACCCTAAGCAAAGGCAATAACCCAAAAGAGACGGTATATTACCTACTATCAAACGAATGATACCCTAAGAAAAGGTAATAACACAAAACATTCGGTATACTGCCTACTATCAAACGCATGATAGTCTCAGCAAAGGTAATAAAAAAAAAGATACGGTATATTATATACTATCAAACGCATGATAGCCTAAGAAAATGAAATAACCCAAAAGATACGGTATATTACCTACTATCAAACGCATGATAACCTAAGTAAAGGTAATAGCCCACAAGATACGTTATATTACCTACTAACAAATGTATGATAGCCTAAGCAAAGCTAATAACTGTCGCTACTGCGAAAATCGGCGCCGGCTATTACAAAAGAGTCGCCACCGTGCGTTATTTATCCCACAAGAGGGAAAGGAAACGCTCAGAGTAAACCTAACACAAAACGGGAAAGGAATGGTCGTCGCAACCAAATTCCTGGATTCGGGAGTCGATTACGCAAGGGGAAGGTATTAGCACCCCTCACGTCCGCCGTACTCGACGGGATCCACGCTTGTTTTCTAGTACGGATTGTTATTCTATCTACTCTAAAGGGTCAAGGGTTAAAAGAAAAGAAAATGACTCAGCAAAGTATTGCACTTTATGCCTACGTATTCCCGTCTGGAACGAGATATCAGAGTTAACGTAGTTCGCCTACCTACGGGAAAGGAGGGAAGGTTGCTCGCTAGGATACGGCATCCTATGCCTACGTACTTTCATACAACATGAAAGATCAGAGCAAACGTAGTTCGGGCTACGGAAGACACAGATTTGTCTGACTATTTTTTAGATCCTTCTGAAAAGGTTTCCTTCTGATTAGAAGTCCAAGCGGACAAAAATGATACTTTGATGTTTGTTTTGAATCTTTTACGAAAGAAGTGTTGTTTTTTAGTGTGTTCACAATCTCTGACGCACTAGAAACTATGATTTGAGAGTGACTACGCTGTATGTCACCCTAAGGGTAACACACTAAGCAATCAGATTACTGAAGAGTGACCCTCCAGTAACCTTCTCTCAAATAGCTTAAGGCTCGTAATGTATGACATTGATTATCCTTATTATTGTGTTTTGAATTGTTTTGAGGTAGAAGAGAAAGAAGCTCTAAAAAACCTAGGGTTGAAAGGGGAATCAAAACTACCCTAAAGTTGTCATGTATGGATAAAAACCTATTGTCTGTCATATTTCTCTCTTACACAGAGGGAAATCGAGATCCTATGGGATAAACGGCAAAAAAAAAACAGATACACAGCAAACAGTAAACATGTATGCAATGCAGCAGTACAAGCGAGGCAAGGGAGTCCCACTCAATCTCGAACCTGGGAAAACAATAGGCAAAGTGAATAGTATTCATTTCAAACCTTTGGGGGCAAGCTGAACAAGCCAACAAACCATACAACCAAAGAAAACAACACCAGCACCATCACTGACAACAACAATCCAGCTCCTACAGTAAGCAACACAAGCAGCAACAGCTCTGACGGCTACAGTTGATTAACAACAAAGGGTTGACAATAACAACTTCTCCAAGCAAGACCCTATCTTCAATCTTCAACAATCTTCAAGCTTTATATAAGCTCCTATCTTCAATAAGCCCCATCTTTAGCAAGCATGAACCTCAACCAGTAAACAGCTTCAACAAAAAGCAGCAAAACCCTAGCTTCAACAGACAACCAGTTTTGACAGGCACAAGCTTCATCTTCACCAGTCTTCAATGAACTTCATCTTCAATAGGTTTCCATCTTCAATGCAATCACTTCAGAAGAGATTCAATTAATAATAGATGAATTTGAAATGTTAAGAGGCTCAGTGACAACCCAAGGAAATCACTAAGATCTTAACATAGCAAGTGAAAGGTATCCTCAAGGTTCTACCCAACGAAAGCATGCTCTACATCCCTCCTAAGGAGAGATGGAACTTCTTTGGGGGACCTTGTGTCATGGGATGGAATAGAGGCACAAGAAGCTCTCTATGTTTGAAAGAAGAAACAAGACTACTCTAATGTTCTTCCTATGTATCCTAATCCCTAAGCGTCACAAGCCCTCTAACAAAAGAGAAGTCTTCAACTCCAAGCTTCTTCAAGCCATCCCAAAGCAACTTCATTTGATCTTCAAGTCATCCAAGCAAAGCCCAAGCCAAAAGCACCCCCAAAATGGCCCCACACAAACATAACCAAACCAAATATCCAAAGGAGAAACCCACAATCATCACACAAGTTGCAAAAATCAGATAAAATGCTAAAGCTTATCAGAAAATCCTAGGTAAATTTCTAAGGGAACCTAACCCTATACCCAATACCCCATAGGAATCCCAAACCCTAGATCAACCATTTAATCCTCAAACTATGCACAAAACTACAACTATTTGTCTTGAAACCCTAATTCTAACACCTCTCCTATTCACCTCTCAAACTAACCTAAATTTATTCACAAAAATATGATAAAATTTCTAAGGGTACATGCTTCCCTAATCTAATCAATCCAGCAAGAATCAACTTAAAATCATTCACCAATTGATCACAAGAAAATCAGCAAGAACATGTAGCAAATATGCAAAATTAAATAAAAGAATAAAATGGAAAAAATCAAATTAAATTGAAAAATGGATAAAAATGGGATTTATTAATTTCATAAAATCAAAATTAAATCCAAGATCATGGAGGTATTTTTAAAATATTTTTTGGATCAATATTGGATTTATTATGAATTTTAGTAATTAAATGGAATAAAAGAAAATATTAAAAAGAATAAAAGAAATTAAAAACTGGATTAAATGGGAGCCCTTGGATCAATTGACTGGTAATCCAATCCAAGCATTGAGGCGCGTCCACGTGAGGACCAGATGGCATCCCAGTCACACGCTGACTGGGATTAATGAAACGCAGCGTATTGATTAGAGAGGGAAATCTAAGATTGAATCACGTCCACACAATCACGCTTCCCAGTCAATGGGTCAACCTGATCCAACGCTTCAGGCATCGTCTTCCCCAAAACTCAGGTGACCTGAGGCAAATTCCAGACGGTGGTTCATGGTGGTTTCCACCGTCTTCTCCGATGAGGTCCCAAACTCAGGTGACCAAACCTGATGAACCTTATACCTATCTCACTCAGAAAATCACCAGGATCATAAATATCACATCCATTTTATCCAATTCTTAATGGAAATTAAAACACGAAGCCATCTTCAGAATATGCCAAAAACTCAACCATCACCATTTGCAAAATTGAATCCACAAAAATGATCCTCATGTTTTGTACATCATAATGATATATCCAAATCAGTTCATAGCCTTAGGATCAACTCAATTCGTGCTCAAACAGAAATCACATGTCATCTTGGAATGTCTCTAACTGCTCCAATTCCTATCCAAAAACGACCTAGGTTCCATCTAAACCCTAACCACATGCAAGAATCTCCCTAGTTCAGCCTAGATCAAGAGGAAATTCAAAGGTTACACGATCAATGAAGCAAGATGAAGCATCTAGGCACTTCAATTTGGCTTGATTTTGATCCAAACTCAGAAACCGTTTTCAGTTAGAACCCTTGAAACTCAACTTGCTATCTTCACTCTCTCCATGAATTCTGCACCAAACTTCACCTGGAAACATTCTAGAGCTTAAATAGAAACCATTTGTGGGCTTTTGCAACCCAATTCAGGCCCAAATCTGTTGATCCAAAATTCTGTTATGGCCATGAAAGTCCAATGCTACAGTCACGATTCTGAGCTTCAAGCTTGCTCTAGAATGTTCTATCCAACTGAAAATGGGTTTGTGAGTGTGAATGGATAGTTGGTTTGGCCTGAAATGCTTTGATTCTTGTTTTGGCATTGTAACTTGTAATGTAAGTAAGCACTTTACAAAGCAAGTGATGAAATTAAGCCTCAATTAAAAAATGTAGAAATGTCATTGTGTTTAGAATCCAACTTCCATTCAAAATGACTACCCATATGTCGCTACTGCGAAAATCGGCGCCGGCTGACAGAAGAGTCGCCACCGTGCGTTATTTATCCCAACGGAGGGAAAGGAAACGCTCGAAGTAAACCTCACAAAAAACGGGAAAAGGTATGGTCATCGCAACCAAAACCTGGATTCGGGAGTCGGTTACGCAAGGGGAAGGTATTAGCACCCCTCACGTCCGTCGTACTCGATGGGATCCACGCTTGCTTGGTTTGTCTAAAGGATGCAAAACAATCTATCTACGGCTTCTAAATCTAAACGGAAGGGAATTGACTCGATAGAGCGTCGCACTCTATGCCTACGTATTCTCAAGAGAGAAAGTCAGAGTCAACATAGTTCGGGAAACTACAGGGAATTGGCTCGCCAAGACCTCGCGTCTTGTTCCTACGTACTTCCACACTGCATGGAAGATCAGAGCTTACGTAGTTCAGGCTAACTACGGCTAATCTGGGCGTTCTCACACAGCAGTGAGATATCAAACTGGTTTTAAGGGTACGGGAACCTATGGAAATAAAACTACGGTCTGGTCTCAAATGCGCTCGGGCAAGAGAAAAGGATAACAATCAGTCGTCAGCGGGAAAGTCTCGATCGCACAGTAGCGAGAGAACAAAAGGTTAATTGTTAGTGTGCTCGCTAGGATATCGCATCCTATGCCTACATATTCTCGTCTGGTACGAGAAATCAGAGCAGCTGTAGTTCGGCTACTTTCGGGACCACAGCTCAAATCTCGTTTTATTAATATTCTGAAAATGGGTTACAATGATTGAGAACTGAAACATAAACTCCTAGGAAATACTATCTTATCCTGGAAAAAAAAATCAAATGGAAAATAGTCCCTTAACAAGTGGACTTCAAAACTACCCCTAAAAAGGTAAAAAGTCCCCTAACAAATGGACATTTAACACTATCCCTAAAAAGGTAAAAAGTCCCCTAACAAATGGACATCTAAAACTATCCCTAAAATAAACTCCATGAAGAAAAATATACTCTAAAAGAAAATAGAAAAATCTATACTAATCTATTTTTTACCCCTTTTTCATCATCTCTTTTTATTATTTTTTTTCTCAATAATCTTTTTCTATTTTTTTTCAATATTCTTTTCTTCATTTTTCATATTCTTTTTTAAGTATTTTTTTCTATATTTCTTTTCAATATTTTCTTCATGCTTTTTCTTCTTTTTTTTCATATTCTTTCACATATTCTTTTCTCTTTTTTAAACTAATCAAATGAAAAAAGTAAAAAAAAAAAAAAGGAAAATACAAGAGGCGGGGGGGTACATTAGTTATTACAGGGGGTACAATCTGCAGGAAAAAATAAAACACAGCCAAAAAGGCCCAGCCCAGCAATATACTTCAGCCCAGGAAAATGGGGAAGGGGGGTGCAGGAAGTATACGGAGGGTGCGTGTGGCAAATGGGCCCATTGTTCAGCAAAGAAAACAGAAACAGGGGGTGTACGGATGGAAAAGCTAACGGGCCCAAGGCCCAGTCCACATGCGATCCTCTCCTTCCTCATCCCAACTTCTCAGAACCCTAATTCTCCTCTTGGCACTGTTCACAGCGCCGTTTCACTTCTCTCTCTCTTGTTTCCTCGCTCTCAACCCTTTCTCAGCCTCATTCTCAATCTTCATCTCAACCCTTGCTCTCCTCTCCGTTTCAACCTTCTCGCTCAATCTTTCTCCCCGAAAAACAATCTGAATCTTGTACTCAATAATAAACCACGCAAATTCACTTACAGCTTGAAGATCTCAGCAGAAATTAAAAAAAAAGACGAAGGTCCATGTTCTTGATAATAAAAAAACTGCTGATATTTGGAGGATTTCTTGACGCATCCTGAAGATTGTAGTTGAAAGATATTGAAGGCGAATGAACGCTCCGATGAAGGCTTTCTCTTGTTTGCGTTTCTGGTGATGAAGACTTGGTGAATATTGCGAAGATCTTGAAGAAGCTCTTGAAGAAGACGGTGAATCTGAAGATTTGATGAGCAAAGATGGAGACGATTTTGAACGATGCTTTACGTCTTCTGGAGATTTAGCGTGACGATAAGGATGGTGATGATTTCTGAAACGATGAACTTCAACAATCTGGACGACGATCTTGATGTTGAGGATCTTGTAAGCTGAATCTGGAGATGATAGTGAACATTCTTGGTGAATCGCTCTTCGTGGTGGAGATTAGATGAGGCTCACACGGATGATGATGAACAAAGACGACGATCTCCAGAACAAATGATGAACTCTGTTGAATCTCCGATGAAGATTGATGGACGTTCTTCAAGTTTTCTGGGAAGAGGCTTGGAGGTGTTGGATGAAAAAAATCTGGAGAATCAGCGATGAATACAACGAACATCTCGAACGGTTTCTGAAAAACGTATTGGTGATGGCTGAGCCTCAACATGAACATTGAAGACGTTGGTAATCTGGAAATCGGATAAAGGTTGGTTTGAATATGGTGCGAGGAATCTAGGGAAGATGATGAACATTTTGAAGATTTCTGGAAATTGGATGAGTTTTCCGGCGGTATCTCCGGCGAGGCATGAACATTGTAGGTGAGGAAGATGAAGATTGGGGGAAAAGAGATGAAGATTAGAGAGAATTTCTGGGCTTTTTGAGTTTTCCGGTGTCTGGTATGGCGGCCGGAAGAAGTTGCTGGTTAGTTACGGTGGCCAGAAACGGTTGGGGCGGTGGTTGCATGGCCGCCGACCATGCAACCGGCGAAGGTCAGGGGCAAACACGTGGCTGGGGGGAAGCGTGCATGGATGCCACGCGTGGGTGGTGAATGGTAGTGGAGTTATGAGGTGTCAGAGTTCTGGCTGAAGTGAAAAATGAGGTGGGGTCTCTAGACTTGAACGCGTGGCTGATTATATAGCTGACATGTGGCACTGCATTGGACAAAAATGGGACAAAACAGACTGAAAAGAAGAACTGGGCCTCCAAGCCCTGAACTGGCCCAACGAAAATGAAAGCTTTGGACCAAAATTCTGAATTAAAAACTAATTAAAGCCTTAAACCTACTTAACTAATCAAAATCTGACTTACTCTAATTAATTCTAAAAACTATTAACTAATAAAATAAAAACTCTAAACATCTCTATTTAAAATTTTACTAAATTCCTATTAAATCTCTAATAAAATCTATACTATTTAATAAAACTATTAAATCCTATAATATCTATTAAAATTCTATTTAAAACTAATAAAAGAAAAATCTATTATATTCTATTAAAACTATTAAAAAATTATTAAAACCTATTAAAAAAATCTATAAAATTCTAAAAATGATTTAAAACTATTAAAAATATATAAAAAAACTATTTAAATTCTAAAAAATCTATAAAGCCTATTAAAGATATAAAAACTATTTAAATCTATAAAAAAGCTATTAAATCCTAAAAAAAACCAATAAAGGCAAATAACCAACATAAAAGAGAGCGCAAGACCAGATCGAAGCAAACGGTAACCCGGACATCAAAAATCTCAAAAATCACTGCATAAACTGAAAACACCCAGGAAGCGCGCGACTTCTCAAAACCTCCGATTATCCGAACCGGCCTGAGATACCTGAAATGCGACAGCAGGGCTGTAATCCCGATAAAATCAACATGATTGAAGAAATGCGCTATATGCAGTATGCAAATGCGAATGCGAAAATGCATCGAAGCATAAACCCGAAAGCGGCACCGGTTGGTCAAATTTTAGGGTGCAACAGCTGCCCCTATTCAAGCGACTTGGACCTGAAGGGTTGAAGAGCGCGCAGCCTTCAAACATTCAGAGGTACGAGATGGTTGAATACCAATAAACCCGAAAATTTGCCAACCGCAGAATATACTGTAAAACTGCTTGGGGAATAAAATCCAGAACCGAACCCAGTCGTCACAGCAACAAACTGATCAATCATCTGGTAAAGAGCTCCTGATTTTAACGACCGTTACCCGCGTGATACCACAGATAACAAACCCGAGGGTTGCAACAACACACCTGATCCTCTCGCATCGCCTTCTGATAGACAGGAAGAGAAATATACTCACATCGTCCAAAGATAGACGGAAAGACACCCATCCCGAAGGAAAAAATCAATACTCACATCGTCTAAGGATAGACGGAAAGACACCCAGGATCCAAAGAAACAAACCAATACTCACATCGTCTAAGGATAGACGGGAAGACACCCAAATCGATACTCACATCGTCTAAGGATAGACGGAAAGACACCCAAAATCCATACTCACATCGTCTAAGGATAGATGGAAAGACGCCCAAAATCCACGGAAAACTTCAATACTCACATCGTCTAAGGATAGACGGGAAGACACCCATATCCATACTCACATCGTCTAAGGATAGACGGAAAGACACCCATCCCGAAGGAAAAATCAATACTCACATCGTCTAAGGATAGACGGAAAGACACCCAAAATTCATACTCACATCGTCTAAGGATAGACGGAAAGACACCCATATGCACTTCAACACCATCCCTCAAAATTCAGAATCCTTTCGTCTACGGGATTTGATGGAAAGAACAATATCCTTAAAGGGACCACATCATCAGTAAGGACCGATGGGAAGAAAACCACCTTGAAAGAGCCATGTCGTCAATAAGAATCGACAATCAGGAAAACCGAACATTCTTCAAAGAGCCTCGACGTCAATAAGGATTGACGGTCAGAAAATCCCTCTTGAAATGTCATCTCATCCAATAAACAGAAAGAAAACCACTATCCGAAAGATCACTTTGAAACCCCTCAACATCTAAAGATAGCCGGAGAAGACTCGCTGGGGAAACACACCATCCGCATGATCTGACGATAAGAAACCCGCTGAAAATCACCTGAAACTTCACATCGTCTACTGATAGACGGAAAGAACACCACTTGTTAGAGAAACCCCGTCTTGAAACCCCACTGAAAAATCACCCGAAACTTCACATCGTCTACTGATAGACGGAAAGAAAACCACTTGCTAGAGAAACCCCATCTTGAAACCCCACTGAAAAATCAACCGAAACTTCACATCGTCTACTGATAGACGGAAAGAAAACCATATTCGAACTCAAGACGTCTAATGATAGATGGAGAAATCCACTTATTGGAGGAACACATCGTCAATATGAATTGACGGGAAGAAACGTTTGTCGATACCAGATGACTGATTGTTCAAAGCATAACTGTTGTATGATCTGAAATACGAATAAACTGCCGAATTGCCTGAACACTGCTGCTGGATGAATGCCCCTGAACTGATCACAGAGTGATTCACGTGCCATATGAGGCTGATAGAAAACCTGGCTTATGCTTCGTATGCATATGCATATGTTTGAATTTTCTAGGGCGTAATGCTCCATTCAGGATGGAAATGCTACGCATTTTGAAAATGAAATGCAAGTATGATGCAAATATGATGATATATGCAATATGCTAATGCAGGCTCGGGCTGCTGGTGAAAGTCGGGTACAGAAAACCATTTCAGCAAAATAAATGTTGAAGACGAAGCCAACTCCGCTGGGGATAAACCGGATATCACAGAATTATTCCAGCAAAATAAATGCTGGAAGAGTGAAATCAACTCCGCTGGGGAATAGCAGATGCACCAAGTATGATTGGACTTCTCTGGGGTAGCTTTCCCGTGCCAATGAAAAATTGGACTTTGCTGGAGAAAATAGACGGAGTCTTCCTGCGTACTAATGACGATTGGATTTGGAAACTGATGCGCCGACACGGATGGGCCTCACAGTGATCGCCAACATGGATTTGGACTTTTAGGCTGTCTGAGATGGGTCAGGTACAACTGACGCTGGAAAACATTCTGTCTGAATACACAATTTCCTGGTTGAAGAGTCAAGGGATAGTAACACGACTTCCCAACATTCGTCTCGCACTCGAAAATTGGCCGAATCTGCTCGAATAGCTCTGAATAACTGATGATACGGAGAAGAACAATCCTTTCGCTTCTGATATGCCCCAGCCTGCGGGATCTCTGTGGTGCTGCTCCTCAAAGGGAAATCTGCAAATCTGTACCCTGATGATCTGATATGAAATGCCCCCCAGCATTCTGAACTTCGGAGAGATACTTCACATCAAATGCTTCTCGAATAAAGAATAACTTCTGCGCTCTTAAGATGGCCTGCCCCTGACTGCAATGACTTTGCCCCTGATTATCTGATTCAGAGTAGTACCCCTGACTACGAGATATTTACCGAATCTCCACCTGATTGCCCCAGGATAACTGACTTCGAAAGGTTGCCCTGACTGGGGATCACTGGATGTAGCTTGCCCTGGCTTGCGGAGCATTCGGGCATTCTGTATTCTATCCTGACCATACCTTCCATTGTAGAAAACTCTCCGGCTGTCAAGCGCTTACTCGCAAGTAAAACAAGTTGTTATGCATGAAAGATATACTAATGCAACGCATATGACAGCTTTGACATCCAATCTATTCACTGGGAAAAGGGAAAAAAATTTATGGCATATAATGCACAAAACATTTATCAAGAATATCAACATCAGTACCAACATGGTAAGAGGAACCCTTTTAGGAGTCAGTTTCGACGCAATCTTTACCGAAGTATGCTTTCGAAACAAACCTGCTTCAATTAGGACTTTTGAAGGTTATAACGTGGTCAGGTTCACGGTTTTGAAAGAAAGGATAAATGCTCAAAGTTTATTTTAACCCACCCATTCTCCTTGATGTTCTCCCATCCTACGTTCAGCTAATTCGACCTTAGCTCTCACCTCTCAGAGGCTGAAAGATAGGAGTGATAGTTCGAGAAACTTTGAGTTTTTGGAGAGACAGCCACTCACTTTTCGTCTTTGACACTTAGGGTCACGCGACTTGTATTTGTCCGAGGATTTTTCTTTTGTCATCCTTTCATCTTTCTTCTTTTCATATCCCTAACTTTTGCCTGGACTAACTCTTCTTGAGTTTCTTCTGATTTTTTAAGTCCAGCGGGATGCCCTCATTTTTGCCTAAGTCATTTGTTTTGAAGTTTTGACTTAGCGGGCTTCTGATTCTTTTTGCTCTCTTTTTCCGAACAAGTCGTGTGACACTGGTTGTCTGACTCATTGGAGAATAATGTGACTGTCTCACTCTTGATTTAACCATTGTGGTTTTTTAGGCACGACCTCTAGAGGTGTGATTGATCCTCGAACGGACACTCCTTTTTCAACTTGAACGCTCGGCCGAATTAGCTAACACCTACCCTGCCCCGGGTTAAAGATGGAGGGTTTTTCATTTTCAGAAAGAACTCCTACTACTAGGCTCAAAGGGGTTGACAAGGGATTATCTTCCTTATATCATCGGTGTTTAGGGATTTGAAACAATGCCTGTACATCATCAGCAGATTTTATCTCAAAAGCATACAATATCGGAAGTTGCATGTCTTTCATTTCGTCATCCTCCTCAGATCCTTCTTAACCAAGCCTCGGACATTTGTAAAAACAATTAGTGAACACGACTGAATTTAATCAAAACATGCATATTTATTTCATTATCATCAATTGAATGAAAACCACAAGTTTTACGAACAAGATTGCAATTTAAACAGGAAAGAAACTACAAACGTAAAGAAATGACAAGATGAAACAAAGAAAAAATGCCAGCTCCCGAGAATCGGGCTTTCACATCTGTCCTGCTGCTGAACCAGCCATCTTCCCAATCAGTTATTAGAGGCAACTCGATGTTGTCCTGATCTGCCTTCAGCGACCCAACCAAATTATAGAGCCCCTCCTCCTCATTCAGATGATTTTGGGCCCTTCCTGCCCGAAGTTGATTGCTACACTATCAAGTAGGTCCTGCACTTTGTGCTTGAAGGCCAGACAATCTTCAATGTTGTGCCCAGGTGCTCCTGAATGGAAATCACAGTGCTCATTGATATCATACCCTGCTGGAGGCGTACCTGTCGGCGGGGCTAACTTCCTCTTCTCAACCAACTGTAATCGTAGCAACACCTGAAGAAGTTCGGCATATGGCATCGGAGGCACATTGAATACCCTCACCGGCCTCTGATTTTGAGCTCTTCGCTGATTGGGATGCTGTTGCCTCTGCTGCTGTTGAGATCGTTGCTGTCGTCGCTGGTACCGGGTTGACTGTTGAACAACCTTCGTAGCCAATACAACATCAGTTTCTTGATTTTCACCGCACTGATTAAGGCACTCCTTATGCTTATCCATCTTCTTTCTCAGATCTGCCCCAGGAATAGGCAACAGTTGTGGGCATGGAGATTCTGACACCATGGAGTCCAGGATACGTTTCTGACCTACTGCAGCTTCAGAAACATCCATCATCTTAGCATCAGCTGGGATAGGACCAATACGTACAGCTACACCGCTTGGCGTGAATTCAATATCTTTTGCGTCAATCAGGTCTTGAACATTGTGCTTAAAAGCATGACAACTCTCGATGTTATGTCCGAGTGCCCCAGAATGAAATTCACATTGCTTACTGGTATCGTACCCATAAGGCGGTATCGTTCCCTTAGGCGGTTCCATTGTTCTCTTCTCAACCAGATTCAAACTTAACAGTGTCAGAAGCAGTTCTGCATATGTTGACGGAGGTGTATCAAATACCCTCTTTGGCCTCCCCTCATGAATCCTCTGCTGAGCCGGATGTACCCTTTGTTGTTCAGGTTCCACAGGCACAGGTGGCATGACCTTTTTCACTGCGGCTTCAAATAGCTGATCATCCCCTTTCCTCAGCACATTCCTGACTACTTCCATGATCAAGCTCATTTGGGTCTTCAGCTGACTATTTTCCTCTTTGAGGATCTTCTGCTCCAGACGCATCTCTTGCATGTCTCTCATCATCTGCCCCAGTTGGCTTCGGACTTCACTCAATTCAACCTGATTCTGTTCCATATCTCTGAAGGAATTCCTGCAACAAACTGGACGATGAGGAAATAAGACCCACGGTTTTGATGTACCTGTTAAATGATAATGCAATGCAGAAAGCAAACACATATTCACGACAAGACAAAGAGAAACTCAAGCTATAAGCACACAGACGAACACCGCCCACACATGTACAACCAACAAGAGCAGCACGTAAGCACAAATGAGTACGAATACAATGACCCCAGCCAACAACCCTGGTGATGGTCAGCCAACAACTAAAGCACAAAAGCTACAACGGTTAGGCAGAGACAACAGATGCGACACCCGGCACAGAAACCTCTAGAAACTTCTCTCATATTCAACTGAACTCTCCGTTTGACATTCTTCAAAACACACACTCCCCGTGAAGTCTTCCATGACATTAACTGACGGACCCACACAACTGGATGATGGAGAATCGTTAATCTGAACAAAACCCTGGGGCGCGATGAAAATCCGGTTAGAGTCTAACAGATCCTGAACCTGGCTTCTAAGCACCTTACAATCATTTGTTGAATGCCCCTATGCCCCAACATGGTACTCACAGCGGGCGCTGGCATCAAAACCTGGAGGATATGGTGGAATCATTGGATTAGTCTCTTTCGGCACGATCAATCCACTTCTGACCAGATCTGGCAACAACTGACTGTACGACACCGGTAGCTGAGTAAACTGCCTTTCAGGTTTCCTTGGTCTTCGTTGGGCGTGCTGACGCGATCGACGACGGGATGACCGTTGACTTGAAATGTCTAAAAACCGATCCTGAGATGCTAGAGATTCTGAGACGACGTCATTTCCTTCTTCCCACTCTTCTTGAGAACTGACAACTGACTCGTTCTTATCAACTGGGATATAAGGAGCATCTCGAAGCTTTCCACTCTTGAGTCCTCTCTCAACAAGCTCCCCCATTCTCATCAAGCCCACAAAGCTTGTACAACCGAACAATTTGTCATAATAATGGCCTTTCAGAGTGCCCAAGAAGAGGTCAACCATTTCTCTTTCCTGAAGCGGTGGTTGAACACTAGCAGCCAATTCTTTCCATCTTTGCACATACCCTCTGAATGATTCATTCTCCGCCCGAGATAATTCTTGCAGATGTATGAGACTAGGAGCCATATCCAGGTTGTAATCGTACTGCTTCGGGAAAGCTCTGGCTAAATCCACCCATGATCGAATCTGATTACTCTCTAACTGCATATACCACCTCAAAGATGCCCCAGTCAGGCTATACTGAAAGCAATGGATCATCAATTTGTCATCTCGCACAAACGAAGTCATTCTTCGACAGAACATCACCAAATGTTGCTTCGGACAGCTATCTCCCGTGTACTTCTCAAATCCCGACACTTTGAACTTATAAGGCAACAACCCGGTCAGGGACCAAACACATGTCTGCAGCATTCAGGTTAACAGCATCTTTGACCTCCAAAGCTTTAACTCTTTCTTCCAATACTCGGAGCCTTCTATAACCTTCAAGAGCTCTTGAGTTTACTGTCCTGGCTACCGGGATATCTCTGCGTGGATTCCTCTCATGGAAAACAACACCTTGATTGTTAACAGGAGGAGGACGTTCATTTCGGGCAACAAACTGCTCATGTCGATCTCGATTCTCAACAGTAGGCTGTACAACTTGGTCTGCAGTAACGTTGTTCGCTTGCGGGAAGTCTTCCATAGAATCATACCGATGGTTGGACGTCATAGTAAACCCTGTCAAGGTGTTAGGAGACTGGAAATTGCCTTCAAACATAGCTATCAATTACCTTTAACTGACTACACTGCTTGATTCTCAAATCTTCTCAAGCCTGCTCCAACCCCCTAGTCGTCTTCTGACAATCAACAGTTGCTCAATCCAAACTCCGGGTACTCACCTTCAGGAAACAAAGGCTGGATCAGAACTCTGGCTAACTGGAGAAATGCTATGCAATATGATACAAAGATGCTTATGCAAATGCAATGCAATGCAATGCAATGCAGCAAACACGGGATCACAGCCCCCACAACACGCGCTAAATGCTGCTGCACAGCTGACGGAGTACGTTCTCTCGAAAAGAGAACGCCAAGATAGCTGGTAGTTTGGAAGTCGAGGTTCTCGCAAAAAACCCCCCCACTCACGGGTATGGACCTAAAGCACGGCATCCTATGCGGTCATCAGCGTCACAGACTTTCATGAGGAATGATACGATTCCCAGAAGGAGTGGCATCGTCATCTCATGAAGAGGCCTCACTTAGCTGACTTCCAATTGATCGGTCCCCAGAGTCGACAATCGTCACGTCTGGACTCCTCTCAGATCCTCAAGACCGGAAAGAAGCACCTCGGAGAAAACCTCGTCTGAGCGCGGATTTCGTGGGGAACTCTTGCCTGCTCAGCAAACAGGTTCGCCCACTAATCTCCACAACTACGTCTAAATGCATACTCAGGCAGCCCAGGTCCGGCTATCACTCAAAATATCACCCTCCCCAGCACAACGGCAACAGATAATAGCGATGAAAAAATAAACACCCAAAAGACAAGCAAACAAGCGCTAGGATTGACTCTCTTAGGGGACGTTGGATCCCACATGCATAAGGAACTATCGCAGTCCTTAGCAGCCAGGGGACGTTGGTTCCCCAGCAGAGTCGCCAGCTGTCGCTATTGCGAAAATCGGCGCCGGCTGACAGAAGAGTCGCCACCGTGCGTTATTTATCCCAACGGAGGGAAAGGAAACGCTCGAAGTAAACCTCGCAAAAAACGGGAAAAGGTATGGTCATAGCAACCAAAACCTGGATTCGGGAGTCGGTTACGCAAGGGGAAGGTATTAGCACCCCTCACGTCCGTCGTACTCGACGGGATCCACGCTTGCTTGGTTTGTCTAAAGGATGCAAAACAATCTATCTACGGCTGCTAAATCTAAATGGAAGGGAATTGACTCGATAGAGCGTCGCACTCTATGCCTACGTATTCTCAAGAGAGAAAGTCAGAGTCAACGTAGTTCGGGAAACTACAGGGAATTGGCTCGCCAAGACCTCGCGTCTTGTGCCTACGTACTTCCACACTGCATGGAAGATCAGAGCTTACGTAGTTCAGGCTTACTACGGCTAATCTGGGCGTTCTCACACAACAGTGAGATATCAAACTGGTTTTAAGGGTACGGGAACCTATGGAAATAAAACTACGGTCTAGTCTCAAATGGGCTCGGGCAAGAGAAAAGGATAACAATCAGTCGTCAGCGGGAAAGTCTCGATCGCATAGCAGCGAGAGAACAAAAGGTTAATTGTTAGTGTGCTCGCTAAGATATCGCATCCTATGCCTACATATTCTCGTCTGGTACGAGAAATCAGAGCAGCTGTAGTTCGGCTACTTTCGGGACCACAGCTTAAATCTCGTTTTATTAATATTCTGAAAATGGGTTACAATGATTGAGAACTGAAACATAAACTCCTAGGAAATACTATCCTATCCTGGAAAAAAAATCAAATGGAAAATAGTCCCCTAACAAGTGGACTTCAAAACTACCCCTAAAAAGGTAAAAAGTCCCCTAACAAATGGACATTTAACACTATCCCTAAAAAGGTAAAAAGTCCCCTAACAAATGGACATCTAAAACTATCCCTAAAATAAACTCCATGAAGAAAAATATACTCTAAAAGAAAATAGAAAAATCTATACTAATCTATTTTTTACCCCTTTTTCATCATCTCTTTTTATTATTTTTTCTCTCAATAATCTTTTTCTATTTTTTTTCAATATTCTTTTCTTCAATATTTTTCATATTCTTTTTTAAGTATTTTTTTCTATATTTCTTTTCAATATTTTCTTCATGCTTTTTCCTTTTTTTTTCCATATTCTTTCACATATTCTTTTCTCTTTTTTAAACTAATCAAATGAAAAAAGTAAAAAAAAAAAAAAAGAAAAGGAAAATACAAGAGGGGGGGGTACATTAGTTATTACAGGGGGTACAATCTGCAGGAAAAAATAAAACACAGCCAAAAAGGCCCAGCCCAGCAATATACTTCAGCCCAGGAAAATGGGGAAGGGGGGTGCAGGAAGTATACGGAGGGTGTGTGTGGCAAATGGGCCCATTGTTCAACAAAGAAAACAGAAACAGGGGGTGTACGGATGGAAAAGCTAACGGGCCCAAGGCCCAGTCCACATGCGATCCTCTCCTTCCTCATCCCAACTTCTCAGAACCCTAATTCTCCTCTTGGCACTATTCACAGCGCCGTTTCACTTATCTCTCTCTCGTTTCCTCGCTCTTAACCCTTTCTCAGCCTCATTCTCAATCTTCATCTCAACCCTTGCTCTCCTCTCTGTTTCAACCTTCTCGCTCAATCTTTCTCCCCGAAAAACAATCTGAATCTTGTAATCAATAATAAACCACGCAAATTCACTTACAGCTTGAAGATCTCAGCAGAAATTAAAAAAAAGACGAAGGTCCATGTTCTTGATAATAAAAAAACTGCTGATATTTGGAGGATTTCTTGACGCGTCCTGAAGATTGTAGTTGAAAGATATTGAAGGCGAATGAACGCTCCGATGAAGGCTTTCTCTTGTTTGCGTTTCTGGTGATGAAGACTTGGTGAATATTGCGAAGATCTTGAAGAAGCTCTTGAAGAAGACGGTGAATCTGAAGATTTGATGAGCAAAGATGAAGACGATCTTGAACGATGCTTTACGTCTTCTGGAGATTTCTCGTGACGATAAGGATGGTGATGATTTCTGAAACGATGAACTTCAACAATCTGGACGATGATCTTGATGCTGAGGATCTTGTAAGCTGAATCTGGAGATGATAGTGAACATTCTTGGTGAATCGCTCTTCGTGGTGGAGATTGGATGAGGCTCACACGAATGATGATGAACAAAGACGACGATCTCCAGAACAAATGATGAACTCTGTTGAATCTCCGATGAAGATTGATGGACGTTCTTCAAGTTTTCTGGGAAGAGGCTTGGAGGTGTTGGATGAAAAAAATCTGGAGAATCAACGCTGAATACAACGAACATCTCGAACAGTTTCTGAAAAACGTATTGATGATGGCTGAGCCTCAACATGAAGATTGAAGACGTTGGTGAACTGGAAATCGGATAAAGGTTGGTTTGAATGTGGTGCGAGGAATCTAGGGAAGATGATGAACATTTTGAAGATTTCTGGAAATTGGATGAGTTTTCCGGCGGTATCTCCGGCGAGGCATGAACATTGTAGGTGAGGAAGATGAAGATTGGGGGAAAAGAGATGAAGATTAGAGAGAATTTCTGGGCTTTTAGAGTTTTCCGGTGTCTGGTATGGCGGCCGGAAGAAGTTGCTGGTTAGTTACGGTGGCCGAAAACGGTTGGGGTGGTGGTTGCATGGCCGTCAGCCATGCAACCGGCGAAGGTCAGGGGCAGACACGTGGCTGGGGGGAAGCGTGCATGGATGCCACGCATGGGTGGTGAATGGTAGTGGAGTTATGAGGTGTCAGAGTTCTGGCTGAAGTGAAAAATGAGGTGGGGTCTCTAGACTTGAACGCGTGGCTGATTATATAGCTGACATGTGGCACTGCATTGGACAAAAATGGGACAAAACGGACTGAAAAGAAGAATTGGGCCTCCAAGCCCTGAACTGGCCCAACGAAAATGAAAGCTTTGGACCAAAATTCTGAATTAAAAAAAAAAGGATTAAACCTAATTAAAAACTAATTAAAGCCTTAAACCTAATTAACTAATCAAAATCTGACTTACTCTAATTAATTCTAAAAACTATTAACTAATAAAATAAAAACTCTAAACATCTCTATTTAAAATTTTACTAAATTCCTATTAAATCTCTAATAAAATCTATACTATTTAATAAAACTATTAAATCCTATAATATCTATTATAATTCTATTTAAAACTAATAAAAGAAAAATCTATTATATTCTATTAAAACTATTAAAAAACTATTAAAACCTATTAAAAAAATCTATAAAATTCTAAAAATGATTTAAAACTATTAAAAATATATAAAAAAACTATTTAAATTCTAAAAAATCTATAAAGCCTATTAAAGATATAAAAACTATTTAAATCTATAAAAAAGCTATTAAATCCTAAAAAAAACCAATAAAGGCAAATAACCAACATAAAAGAGAGCGCGAGACCAGATCGAAGCAAACGGTAACCCGAACATCAAAAATCTCAAAAATCACTGCATAAACTGAAAACACCCAGGAAGCGCGCGACTCCTCAAAACCTCCGATTATCCGAACCGGCCTGAGATACCTGAAATGCGACAGCAGGGCTGTAATCCCGATAAAATCACCATAATTGAAGAAATGCGCTATATGCAGTATGCAAATGCGAATGCGAATGTGAATGCGAAAATGCATCGAAGCATAAACCCGAAAGCGGCACCGGTTGGTCAAATTTTAGGGTGCAACACCATATGCCATATGTATGTCTCAAAATCCAAAAATCCCAATTTCCCTCCTTTGAATCATTTGAAAAATCATTCTTTTTAGGCCATTTTGGATCATTTTGTGAAGCAAGCCATTTCAATCACCCATGACTTCTTATATGACCTAAAAACATCATTTTAAGCACATCTCATGTTGGACATTTCTTCATTTGAGGAGTGGAAGATAGAGATTTTGACCTATGTTGAAAAATGACCTATAATTCAACTTTCCCAAAATACCCCTGGATTACCAAGATCATAACTTGAGTTCCACAAATCTTCTTGAGGACTTCTAGTACTATATGGAAAGCTAAGATCAAGATCTACAACTCTTATGTTGTCTAAGAATCCATTTGAAAACTCCTTGATGGGCAAACGTTGCTTGGAAGTTAAGTGACTTTCACAGATAAATTTCAGTGTCCTCTGGTGACCCATAACTTGCAAGAACCATAACTTGAGTTCTACAAATCTTCTTGAAGACTTATAGTACTCAAATTAAATCTATTGAGAAGCCCTACAAGTTTCATGTTGGCCAAGAATCCATTTGAAACTTGTAGTTTGACTTATGTGGCTTGGAAGTCCAGTGATATACAGGGGATTTTACCCTAGGAACCCTGTCTCAAACCCCTCCAACAACTCTTGATTCTCTTGAACTTGATCTTGACTCATCCATACACATGCTTCAACATCTCAATCCATGACTGATAGCTAGTTCTTGATGCCCTTTCTTTGCTCTCCTTGACCTAGGGTTACCTAGATGAAACCCTACTTGTACACACCTCAACTGTGATTCTTGAACTTGATACTATGACTTGTCTAAGCTTCAATATGGCTCTCTAAGCCTCCCATGGGATCCATACACACCTCAAATTCACACTCCATGCTTCTCATCTCACTGATGATTCTCAATATTCCTCAAGATAGGAGAGAAATCCACTTGTTGACACTCAAATCTCCTCAAAGCTTCGACCCATTCCTGGACGACTTGGATGTTATTCAGCTTGAATAAGGCCCCTTGATGTGCTTCTTTAGATAAGAGTGGCACTTGATCCCCTGTTAGATGACTTTGATATGTCATGATATGAAAATGATTGGACCATGTACATGATGTGACTATGCAAATAATAATGCAATTAAAACATAAACCAGGTGAAATAGGTTGAGCAAATTTTAGGGTGCAATAGCTGCCCCTATTCAAACGGCTTAGACCCGGATGGGTGAAGAGCGAACGACCTTCAAACAATCGAGGTACGAGACGGTTGAATACCAAGAACCCGGAAATTTGCCGACCGCGGAAATAAACTACTTAAACTGCTTGGAAAACAACATCCACCAACTGAATCCGGTTGTTACAGTAACCAACTGATTAATCATCTAATATCAAAATTTGATTTCAATGTCAACTTCCTGTGTAATGCCCCAGGCCTTGAACTCCCTCTTGTCGAAAACACCCCGTCTTTTGTCCATGCTAAAACTTCGCCGTCTGTTAATACGGAGAAAACAAATTAGCGACCATGTTGGGGATCATTTTCATCAACCCGAAAAAGATTCTATCATCGCGGGGATAGAACTTTGTCCATGTTAGGACGCTACATTTCGTCAACACAGAAAAATCCCGACGACTTTGCTGGGGAAACATTTCTGTCTAATCACAGGAGACTCTGCGTATCTCTGCATTGGCTAACTTTGTTGGGCCCACCCCACAAACGATTTGGAGGAGGATTCTACTGGGGCTAGTAATATTGCGTTAACACGAGGAAATCACGGCGACTTCCTTGGGGAAAATAATTTCGTCAAATATCGGAACACAACTCACATACTCTATCGATCATGGGAGAATCATCTATCTGGATACTGGAAAGTTCATCTGTCTGCTTCCTACGGGAAAAGTCATCTGCCTGAATACAGGAAAGTTTATCCGCCTGCTTCATACGGGAAAAGTCATCTGTCTGCTTCATACGAGAAAGTCCATCTGCCTGCTTCATACGGGAAAAGTCATCTGCCTGATTCTTACGGTAAAGTCCATCTGCCTGAACAGAGGAAAGTTCATCCGCCTGCTTCATACGAGAAAAGTCATCTGCCTGATTCTTACAGGAATAATTCATCCGCCTGCTTCATACGGGAAAGTTAACTTGGATATAGCTTATTTTCCTATTCTTTGCAGTAGCTAACTCCACTGGGGATATCCTGAAAATAAATGACCGACACCCGTTTCGATAACGAGTGACCACTTCTGAACTTTTGATTTAGGAAACCCTGCAATGCCGCCACGACAGCAAACCTGAAGAAAAACACTCCGCTGCTCGGATAAGAGAATCTTCAGCCAGTAACTCTATGGGGAATAATAACAAAGACTGCATCATCACATGTCTCACGACGAGACCTCAATCGTCTAGTAATAGACCTGAGCTGTAACTTCATACTCCTGCTGAGAAACACACCTGAAAGTAAAAGGTTTAACCAACCTGATTTATGTTTCAAAATGCGTATATTTGGCAATGACGCAATGCTCCATACGTTATGGAAATGCTACGTGTTTCTTGGGTAGATGCAACTATGATAATATATGCAAATGCGCATGCAGGTTCAGGCTACTGGGGGAGGCTCTGACAAGCTTGCTTCATCAACACGGCTGTTGAGGACAAATACCACCCTGTTGGGGATGAACGGGTATCACAAAGTATTCCGGCAAAATAAATGTCGGAACCACAACCAAACTCTGCCGAGGAGAGATTAAACATCGATTTCCACTGGGAGGAAAGAACAACACTTGCTGGGAAAAGTAACTCAGCTGGGGAAGAAACGACCCTTCTGGGAGACAAATGTCAGGGTACAGTTTACGAACTCGGAGCTACCACTCCGCTGGGGCTAATCATCCTGACGAAAGCATGACAACCTGTGGGGAGAAAGAAAACCATCCTCGGTGGGGATAATCCTTCTGAACCTACCATGACTTGGTTACCTGCCGTGGAAATCCTCCTAGCTGGGGATTGAACGTGCACATACTCGACTCTCTGGGGAGTATAACCTTTGCATGGGACACTGATCTGGTCTTGCTGGGGATATCCTGTGGACAACTTCCATGAGGATACTCTTCTGGGGAAAATAATCCTTCCTTCGGTAAGGGATAACATCGTCTCAATCTCTAGGGATGAGGTGCGACCTGCTGGGAAATAACATCAAATAAGGTCATGTCCTTTATCCGGAGCTTCTGGCTGGGGGATACAATTTTCTGACTGCTTGCTCCAAAGGTAAGAACCCTGCAAAACACAAACGAGAAAAAACAAGCCTATACAACAGGATTTATCCGGGTTAGCATCCGCGACATTACTTCAGTCAATTCGAAGTTTTAGCAATTATTGGCAAGGGCCAACAGGATTATGCAAGTGCAAGTTTATCAAAACATCAGCGTCTTTCACAAAAAAAAAACAGTAAAAAACAAGCATCAAGTACTGAATAACATATTTTATTGATAACGGGCCTCTGAATAGGCAAAGTTTGGTACACTGGATGCAACTCCTGAAAAGAGGAAGTTACGCACACACACATACATATATGCACAAGAAGCATAAATAAAAATACAAAACAATATTTGTATACATGTCGGCGACGTGGTACAGACAAACACCATGAGCTGATCCTCCTATGACTCGCCTGACTCTGCACTTTCCCGGTACTCGATCTTCGGAAGAGATTGTTTTTGGATAGACGGCCCCAGGTACTCCCAAACCACTAAGCAATGCTGTATCAAATTCGGACCGCAGTCATTTTCTTTTTCAATCCCTAAATTTTGTGTGAATCGCCCTTTGCGGGTTTTCAATTCACCGGGATACCCTTTCTTGCCGAAGTCACCCTTTTCAGGTTTTCGACTTCGCAGGTGTACATCTTTTCGATTTTATCCCTAACTTTTGCCCGAACCTTTTATTCATTTTTCTTTGGTTCGCCGGGATGCCCCATTTTTTCCTGGACTCTCTTTTTACTGTCCAGCGGGTCACTTTCAAGCAAAGTATTTTTTAACTGCGTCCGCATTCACAGGAGACGTAAAGTCTTCACCATCCATGGTAGATAGTAGCAAGGCTCCTCCAGAGAAGACTTTTCTGACAACGTATGGACCTTCGTAGTTAGGCGTCCATTTGCCCCTGTGATCCGTTTGTGGCGGGAGAATCCTCTTCAGAACAAGGTCGCCCGTCTGAAAGCTTCGCGGACATATCTTCGTGTCGTAAGCTTTCTTCATCCGGCTATGATATAACCGACTGTATGCTAAAGAAGCTAGTCTCTTCTCATCCATTAAACTGAGCTGATTCAGTCTATCTTTCACCCATTCTGCCTCGTCGAGTTAGACATCACGTAAAACCCTCAAGGAAGGAATCTCCACCTCCAACGGTAACACTGCCTCCATTCCGTATACCAACGAAAAAGGGGTTGCCCCGGTTGATGTGCGTACCGTCGTACGATACCCGTGCAAAGCGAAAGGTAGCATCTCGTGCCAGTCCTTGTAGGTCACAACCATCTTTTGAACAATCTTCTTTATGTTCTTATTGGCCGCTTCAACAACGCCATTCATCTTGGGTCGGTAAGGAGAAGAGTTTTGATGGTCAATCTTAAAATTTTGACACAGCTCTTTCATCATTTTGTTATTCAAATTCGAACCTTTGTCGGTGATAATACGCTCAGGGATTCCATATCTGCAGATAATATCTCATTTGATAAATCTGGCCACCACTTGTTTGGTCACGTTGGCATATGACGCTGCCTCCACCCATTTGGTGAAGTAATCAATTGCCACCAAGATGAACCGGTGTCCATTGGAGGCCGTAGGCTCGATCTTACCAATCATATCAATTCCCCACATCGAGAATGGCCACGGTGATGACATCACGTTCAGAGGACTTGGAGGTACATGGACCTTGTCCGCATAAATTTGGCATTTATGACACCTTTGTGCAAACTTGAAACAGTCTGTTTCCATAGTTAGCCAATAATAACCTGCCCGCAGCAGTTTTCTCGTCATAGCATGCCCATCGGCATGTGTACCAAATGTACCCTCATGTATCTCTTCCATGAGCAACTTCACCTCTTTCTCGTGTACACAACGTAGCAACACCAAGTCGTGGTTTCTTTTGTATAGGACACTGTCAGGATTCAAATAGAAATTGCCAGCCAATCTCCTGAGAGTCTTCTGATCTCGACTGGATGCCCCAGCCGGATACTCCTTATTCTTCAGGAAATTCTGGATGTCAAAGTACCAGGGTTGACCATCGGGAGCCTCGTCAATGGAAAATATGAAGGCAGGCCTATCGAGCCGAGAGATAACAATCCGGGGAGCCTCGTTCCAGAAGTTAACTTTATACATTGAAGACAATGTCGCCAGGGCGTCAGCCATTTGATTTTCTGCTCGTGGTACGTGATGCAATTCCACTTTGTCGAAGAAAGGCAACAATCTCCTCGCATAATTCATGTATGGTATCAAGTTGGGCTGACGTGTCTCCCATTCTCCTTTAATCTGATTCACCACGAGAGCTGAGTCTCCGTATACATCCAGATGTTTGATTCGCAAATCAATGGCTTCTTCCAGACCCATGATGCAAGCCTCGTATTCAGCCTCATTATTGGTAACGGGAAAGGTCAATCGGGCAGTAAAGGGGATGTGCGACCCCTAAGGAGTGGTGATAATCGCACCTATTTCGCTACCATAAGAATTTACAGCTCCGTCAAATATCAACTGCCATTTGGAACCCAACTCTGGTCCTTCGTCTGGAAATGGTTCTTCATAATCTTTCATCTTCAAGTACATGATATCCTCGTCAGGAAAATCAAACCCCATCGATTGGTAGTCCTCAACAGGCTGCTCCGCAAGGTACTCTGATAGGACGCTACCTTTAATAGCCTTTTGCGAGACATATTGGATATCGTATTCGGTTAACACCATCTGCCATCGGGAAATTCTTCCGGAGAGTGCTTGCTTTTCAAACACGTATTTGATTGGATCCATCTTTGAAATTAGCATGGTTGTATGATTCAACATGTATTGCCTCAAACGTTTGGCGGCCCAGGCTAGCGCACAACACGTTTTCTCGAGCATTGAGTATCTGGACTCACAGTCAGTAAACTTCTTACTCAGATAGTAGATCGCATGCTCTTTACGTCCGGTCTCGTCGTGCTGACCGAGAACACAACCCATACTTTCCTCAAGAACCGTCAAATACATAATCAAAGGTCTCCCAGCCACTGGGGGTATCAAAACAGGAGGTTCCTGCAAGTATTCTTTTATCTTGTCGAACGCCTTTTGACAATTTTCATTCCAGGTCAACACCTGATCTTTTTTCAACAACTTGAATAATGGCTCGCATGTCGCAGTTAGGTGAGATATGAACCGGGCGATATAGTTCAATCTCCCTAAAAATCCACGCATTTCTTTTTCTGTTTTAGGCGTCAGCATTTCTTGTATTGCTTTTATTTTCGCAGGATCAACCTCTATCCCTTTTTTGCTCACGATAAACCCCAGCAGTTTACCCGATCTCACCCCGAAGGTGCACTTATTAGGGTTCAGTCTCAACCTGAACTTCCTGAGCCTCTTGAACAGTCTCAGCAGATTAACTAAATGCTCCTCCTCCGTCTGGGATTTGGCAATCATATCATCAACATAAACCTCAATCTCTTTATGCATCATGTCATGAAAGAGAGTCGTCATAGCACGTTGATATGTTGCCCCAGCATTCTTCAACCCGAAGGGCATCACTTTGTAGCAAAATGTTCCCCAGGGAGTAATGAAGGTAGTCTTCTCCATGTCTTCTGGCGCCATTTTGATCTGATTATAGCCTGAGAAGCCATCCATGAAGGAGAATACGGAGAACTGAGCAGTATTGTCGACCAGCACATCAATGTGAGGAAGTGGAAAGTCATCTTTCAGGCTCGCTTTGTTCAAATCACGGTAGTCTACACACATTCGCACTTTACCGTCTTTCTTCGGCACTGACACAATATTAGCGACCCATGAAGGATATTTGGTAACAACTAGGAAACCAGCATCCCACTGTTTCTGCACTTCCTCCTTGATTTTCACAGCCATGTCCGGTCTAGTTCTTCGGAGTTTCTGCTTAACAGGTGGACATTCCTCTTTTAAAGGCAGACGATGCACAACCATATCTGTATCCAACCCAGGCATATCCTCGTACGACCAAGCAAATATATCACTGTACTCTTTGAGCATCTCAACCAACCTTTGCTTGATGTCGCTCTGCAGCGCAGCCCCTATACGAATGTTTCTCACAACCTCTTCCGACCCCAAATTGATAATCTCATTGACTTCCTCGTGAGGCAGAGTGATTCTTTCTTCTTGTTTCAATAACCAGGTCAACTCTTCTGGCACATCGCCATCTTCGACAACCTCTTCCTCAGCCTGAAATACCGGGTGCTCAAAGTCGAAGTGAGTCATAGGCGGTTCATAGATGTCATCTGAAATAGTAATCCTGCAAAGGAAATGGTTAAATGCTTCAAAACACAGACAAAGCAAATAATCACATTGCCATTTTATTGTTAAAACAAAAACAGGAAAAACAGGGATCACAATATTTGTATATGAAAATTGCCATTATTTCATGATTAAACAATGTAATGTACATAACCAAATGGCCCTAAGCAAAATCACTATGCCCCGGGTAGGACACGGGATTATTCAACAATTAAGAAAACAAATCATTACTTTTTAGTTGTCACAGGAACAGTTTCTCAGATAGACCAATTGCAGAGACTTTGTCCTGGCACGCTTGGCTTGATCCACGCATCCATATCACAGTCGCTATCTCCGTCTTCAGCATCGGAAATAGCATTGACGGTCTCAAAGCTCACGCCGCTTGGCGTAATCGTGACTGGTCCCTTGAACCTGGGCGCTCCTGAAGATGACGCTGACGATGTCGGTCGATACCCTAGCCCGAACTTGTCATTCTTCACGGGAATCTCCAATACCTGCCCCCAGCCTTTAGTCTCACCAGTCTGCACTAAAGCCTGAGCCTCTTTGTAGGAGGACACTGCCACATCTGATCTTTTGCTGGAACCCTGAGCTTTGCCTTTAATTCGCAACCCCTCGAAGGCTTGACACGGTGTCTCGTGTATTTCTCCGTCGACCTCCACATATTTGAACGAAGATAAATGGCTAACCAGAATATCTTCCTCTCCACAAATAGTGATGAAACTATCCCCAACCATATACTTCAACTTTTGGTGCAACGTGGATGTGACTGCCCCGGCAGCATGGATCCATGGGCGCCCAAGAAGACAACTATACGCTGGCTGGATGTCCATTATATTGAATTCGGTTTCAAATATTTCACGCCCCACCTGCAACGGTAATGTTATTGGTCCGAAAACCGACCTCCTCGTTCCATCGAACGCTCTCACCACTAAGTCACTAGGCGTGCAGATAATCCCCCTGATATCCAACTTCATCATGGCTTTCTTCGGTAGCACATTCAGGGAAGATCCAGTGTCTACTAAAACATGGGACATGACCGTGCCCCGACATTCTACTGACACATGCAATGCCATATTGTGCTTTCGCCCTCTCGGAGTCAAATCAAAGTCTGTGAAGCCCAAACTGTGCCCCGTATTGACATGCGCCATCACCCCTTCTAACTGATTAACAGAAACTTCTTGAGGAACGAACGACGTGTCTAGAATCTTCAGCAAAGCGTTCCGATGGGCCTCGGAACATAACAACAATGATAGGATGGAAATTTTAGACGGCGTTTGCTGGAGGTGTTCAACGATTTTGTAATCACTTTTACGAATGAGCCTCATAAACTCCTCCACATCCTTAAGCAACGTTTCTGTCGCTACTACGAAAATCGGCGCCGGCTGACAGAAGAGTCGCCACCGTGCGTTATTTATCCCAACGGAGGGAAAGGAAACGCTCGAAGTAAACCTCGCAAAAAAAACGGGAAAGGTAGGGTCATCGCAACCAAAACCTGGATTCGGGAGTCGGTTACGCAAGGGGAAGGTATTAGCACCCCTCACGTCCGTCGTACTCGACGGGATCCACGCTTGGTGTTTATAAGGAAAAGGGTGTGTTTATCTATCTACGCTAGTGGTCAGTCTGAAAAGAAAAGAAAAAGGAGAGGACTCGATAGAACATACGCTGTTCTGGGCCTACGTACTCCCTCGTGCAATGGGAAAGTCAGAGTCAACGTAGTTCGACTAACTACGTCTAGACAGGGGGAAGGTTGCTCGCCAGGAACTCGCGTCCTGTGCCTACGTACTTCCACACGGCATGGAAGATCAGAGTAAACGTAGTTCGACTACGCACGACACAAGCTGTTCAAGTGTTTTTTATGGGAAAATGCACCTTAACCAAGGGTTTTCACAGTCCAGGAGGACAAAAAGTTTTGATGTTTGTTCAAATCTTTTAACGGAAGAAATGAATTCACTTTTGTTTAATCCTTTATTAAGTGTTTTTCTGTTGTTTTGAGAAAGGAAAGAGACACCCTAAAACTATGATTGAAAAGGGGGATCTACCTAATGTTATCATGCCTGGTTAACCAACCTAATGTCTATCATAACTCCCCACAGCAGGGAAGTTAGAGCTCCTAAGGGATCATGGCAACAGGACTAAACAGCAAACAGAAATCACTGCAAAGTAAAGAAATACTGGAAATATGCATGAATGCAACAACCAAACAAGCAAGGCACAAAGGCCACAAACCATAGAGGCAAGGGAGCTCAGCTCTACCAAATACCAGCAAGCAAAGCCACTCAATAACAACCAAGCAGAAGGAGGACCACCTCAACTTCTCATGCACACAAAGCCTATTTCTAAGATGCACCTATCTCAGAAATATCTAGATGAATCCCTAAGACTAATGCAGCACAGCACCACACAAGTCAATTAACACAAAGAGAAGGCTAACCAGCCTGGCAAACTTCTATCCAAAAGCAAGAAACTACCCCTGAGCAAGACCCTAAACAACCCTAAAACAAAACCCTAATCCACCTCTGAGCAAAGCCCTATGCAAAACCCTAATCAAATCTCTAAGCAAAGCCCTAAAGCAAAACCCTACACAAGAGAAATCAATTCCAGTCTTAAAGCTTCAAGACAAGCTTACCAAAGAAAGGGAGCTAAGTAGGCAGACTCATAGTGCCTTCCTCAGGAAAGTACTAGGAGGCTCCTACTTAGGAATCATATCCCATGTGGCTCAACAACTGTGAACAGTTTACATTCCTCCTCAGGAGAAACTAAACTCACATGAAGGCTCCAACATCAATGGATACTTGAGAAATCCTACATGAACTAAGGGAACTAAGTGAACAGACCCATATTGCCTTCCTCAGGAAAGTACTAGGGGGCTTCCACTTAGGAATCATATCCCATGTGGCTCAACAACTGTGAACGGTTTACATTCCTCCTCAGGAGAAACTAAACTCACATGAAGGCTCCAACATCATTGGATACTTGATAAAGAGGTGAGAAGAAAGAATGAAAGACATCCATAGTGCCTTCCTCAGGAAAGTACCATAGATTTCCCTCAAACTTCAGGATCTCCAACCTCACAGAAAGGGAGCAAGCTTCTAAACCAAGACCTCAATCCATGCATCCTTACAAGCTCCATCAAGACTTCAGCCAGCCTCCATCCTCAAGAAGAAACCACAGGCCCCCAAACAAAAAGAAACTACCTCTAAAGTTCAACCACAGTTGAACTTCAAAGTCAGAAGCCCTCAAGACTTCTCCTATTCTCAAGCTCAAGCAAAAATAACAGAACATCCTATAAAAATCTACCAAAAATCTAAGGGAAACCTACATGCCTCTATGATCCCAAGATCAAATATCAAAGCCTAAGTCAACTTCTAAGGCTACTAAACAATCCTTAACATTGAATGGTCAAGGGTTAACCAACAAGTTATGGGGTCTCTATTCTCTAACCCTAAAACAATATCAATCAATTTCTAAAAAATCCACAAAAATCCTATGGGGAGCATGCGTCAGTCTAGTATAACATACTAAAAAACTAAAGCAAAAATCAATACCAAATGAGGGAACTAAAATCAACAAGGCAGACACATCACAAACCAATTATTCAAGACCAATTAAAATACAAAAATGCAAATAAAAATGAAAATGCATGATCAATTCAACATTGTTGCACCATAAAATTCTAAATTGAATTATGAACCTACAGAAAAAAGAAGGGAATTAATTGGGTACTCCTACTATTTTTTATGGATTATTTTCTAACATGATACAAAATGAAGAATTAAAAAGAAAATAAAACAAAAGGGGGGGGGGGCGAATAGCAACAACTCTAGTTATTTCCTAATGGGCCCAAATGAGGGGGGTGCGCTTAGCAATTGGGGCTTAAGCCCACACCTAAGTCTATTCAGCATTTCCAAACAGGGGGGGGGGGGGGGGGCAACGAGTAAATGGGGAGTGATCTAAGCAAATCAGACTTGGGCTTAACCTAGCCCAAACCCTAACCCAAACAAATGACTAACAAAACCAGTCTTCTTCCCCAACCTTTCGTTCACTGTTCATCTGCCACCAGAAACCGTAGCGGCACCTCTCTCAAACCTCCTCTCAAACTCTCTCTGATCTCTCAAACAATCTCAATCGTACCATCATTCTCTAACTCAAATCCACTCAACCCTAAATTAGATTCTATTCAACACAACTAACATTCAAAACTCAAAACAGAAACCCTAATCCAGTTGAACAAATGATTATGAGACGAAAAGGAATGAAACCTGGGTGAAGCAACGGAGACGATGGAGCTTCTGGAGAATTCTTTGCGGATGCTCGAAGATCAACAACCTTGATGATGTTTGAAGATGATCTGGAAAGTTTTTTGACTAACGATGCGGTGGACTCAACGAAGCTGACGATCGGAGAATCGGCTGCGATGACGTTCTTGAAGGCGAAGCTGGTGACGAAGCTTCTTGAAGCCTTCAACGGAGATCTGGAAGAACGACCAAGATGAAGATCGGATGGTGTTTCTTGGAAACAAATCGAAGGAGGTCTCTGAAGAACACACGATGAAGTCCTTGGATCTGCGCTCCTGGTAATCTTGATGATGAAGATGGACGAAGCCTCGAAGAACCTTTGGTAATTTCTGGAAAAAAAAACAACGAGAAAGATCTTGTTCTTGGTTTTTCTGGAGAATATGCATGAAGGTACGGTGAAGGATCTGGGCGGGATGATGAAGATCTATGAGGTTGCTTGAAGTTTCCGGCAATGGATGAAGTTTCCGGCGAACAATGCAGTTTCCGGCGAGTCTGTTCCGGCGTCTGGTGATTATTGATGGAGGTAGAAGATGAAGATTCAAAGGAGATTGGGTAAAATCTGGTGAAACCTGCAAATTCCGGCGTCTGGCGGTGGTCCGGTGATGGTTGGGCGGTGGCCGGTGGGGCAGTCAACGGATTTGCATGGCCGGCGGTGTAATCCCGGTGAGGCTTGGTGAGGCGACAGGTGGCGAGGGAGGTTACTGCATGATGGCCACGTGTGGGGGTGGCGTGGCGCAGAGAGAGAATGGGTGGGGTCTAAAACGTGGCAAGATGTGGGAGAGTCTGGAGTTATGAGGTGGGGTCCTCTTGATGACACGCGTGGCTGGGTTTAAATAGCGACACATGGCACATTTCTGGACAAAATTGGACAAAAACGGACCTGAAAGATCTGGGCCTCCAAAAACTCTTCTGGGCCCAAACGAAAAAATGAGTTTTGGACTGAAATTCTGAATTAAAAAGAGATTAAACTTAATTAAAAACCAATTAAAACCTTATACCTAATTAACTAATTAAAATCTGACTTACTCTAATTAATTCTAAAAACTATTAACTAATAAAATAAAACTCTAAACATCTCTATTTAAAATTTTACTAAATTCCTATTAAATCTCTAATAAAATCTATACTATTTGATAAAACTATTAAATCCTATATTAAGACATATCTAAAACTATTAAACCCTATAATATCTATTAAAATTCTATTTAAAACTAATAAAAGAACAATCTCTTATATTCTATTAAAACTATTAAAAAAAACTATTAAAACCTATTAATACTCTATAAATTCTAAAAAAAAAAATTTAAAGCTATTAAAAATATTAAAAAATCTATTTAAATTCTGAAAAAATCTAAAAAGCCTATTAAAAATCCTACAAACGGCTATTAAATCCTAAAAATGCAAACAAAGGCCAATAGTCAAAACAAAGGAGAGCGCGAGACCAGATCGAAGCAACAGTAAACCCCGGGCATCAGAATATCCCATAAACCACCATGTAAGCTGAAAACATCGAGAAGCGCACAATTTCCCGAAAATGAAACCCTGATTATCTAGACTGGATCTGAAATATCCGGTAGATGAAAACCAAGCTGTAACCCTGACACCCTCTGTCTGTGTACAAATGTCATGCATCTGATATGCGAATACGAATTAAACCACGAACCCGATAGGAGAACCGGTTGGTCAAATTTTAGGGTGCAACAGCTGCCCCTATTCAAACGGCTTGGACCTGAATGGGTGAAGAGCGCTCAGCCTTCACACATTCAAAGGTAAATGACGGTTGAATACCAATGAAACCCTGAAATTTGCCAACCGCAAAAATAAATTGCGCACACCACTGCTTGGGGAGCATTAACCAGGGAACTGATTTCCGTTGCCACATCGGCGACTAAAACACCTATCCATCACCCTGCTTATGAAGTCTGATATTGTCCATAGACCACCCCATTCCGAAGAAGTGAGCATACACTGAACAGTGAGAAAAATTGTTGATCTTTCTTATCAACCTTTCGTATCCTGAAGAAACGAGCAAACGCTTAACCAAACGAGACAATGCTGATTTCACTTATCAACCTTTCGTTCGTACCTGAACGAGCGAACACTAAACTGCGAAAAATGTTGATTTCACTTATCAACCTTCCGTTCGTACCTGAACAAGCATTCACTAAACTGCGAGAAAATGTTGATTTCACTTACCAACCTTCCGTTCGTACCTGAACGAGCATTCACTAATCGGCGAGAAAATGTTGATTTCACTTACCAACCTTCCGTTCGTACCTGAACGAGCATTCACTAATCGGCGAGAAAATGTTGATTTCACTTACCAACCTTCTGTTCGTACCTGAACGAGCATTCACTAATCGGCGAGAAAATGTTGATTTCACTTACCAACCTTCCGTTCGTACCTGAACGAGCATTCACTAATCGGCGAGAAAATGTTGATTTCACTTACCAACCTTCTGTTCGTACCTGAACGAGCATTCACTAATCGGCGAGAAAATGTTGATTTCACTTACCAACCTTTCGTTCGTACCTGAACGAGCATTCACTAATCGGCGAGAAAATGTTGATTTCACTTATCAACCTCCCGTTTGTACCTGAACGAGCATTCACTAATCGGCGAGAAAATGTTGATTTCACTTACCAACCTTCCGTTCGTACCTGAACGAGCATTCACTAATCGGCGAGAAAATGTTGATTTCACTTACCAACCTTCCGTTCGTACCTGAACGAGCATTCACTAATCGGCGAGAAAATGTTGATTTCACTTACCAACCTTCCGTTCGTACCTGAACGAGCATTCACTAATCGCGAGAAAATGTTGATTTCACTTACCAACCTTTCGTTCGTGCCTGAACGAGCATCCACTAAACAGCGAGAAAATGTTGATTTCACTTACCAACCTTCCGTTCGTACCTGAACGAGCATCCACTAAGGGGGCACGAGAAACTTAACCAAGCAACTCTGAGAGGACAATTCTGACGACGTCCGTCCAATACCTATTCTAGCAATAGGTATCCTGAAAACACTCTGCTGGGGAAATTGGGAACTTAACCAAGCACCCTGACGAGAATAACCTTGTTGAAAAAATAAGAGGAATTTAACCAAACAACTCCGTGGTGAATACCCTGCTGGGAACTCTGAGGGACTTAACCAAGTAACTCATTGAAGTAACATCCTGCTGGGGAAACTACGGGTAACCACCCAAAAATCTTCATTACCAATCTTCCGATGTTGACATCACAACATCCTGAGAGAGACTCAACTGGGGGGAAAAAGGTGCTTGACCAAGCAAACTCTGCTAAA